>CM018076.1:207979860-208579860 GCA_008658365.1 Alca torda
GTGTGTCCTTAAATTAATGGAGATTCTCCCAAAAAAACCCACTTGGATGGAATTCCCCTGGCCCAGAATGTATTTATTCTTCCTTTTCTCCCCCACAACTCATGATCTCCACTGAAATTACTGAGAAATAGTTCATCGGTCCCTTTTTGTGGGTCAGTTTTCAAACTTCACTAACCAGCAGAAGAAGGGAGCTTTGGTGTCTTCTCACCTCAAATGTTGGAAGTGGTGTTAGGTACGACTGGATCCATACTTACCCCCTCTGATTAATCCAGCTGTTTCACTTAGGAACTCTAAATCTTTGTTTTCCATGATTGGATCGTGATGCCAAAAACTTACTTGCGGATGTAAGCACATCCACTCTTCTTTCTGATTTCCAGAGAACAATTGGGTTGTTTGTTCAGCTGAAAGAGTTCTCCAGCCAAGGTGAATCATCTCCGTTGGTTTTCAAAAATGTGCAGATCTTTGTCTCTTTGTCTTCTACACTGAAAATTCATAACGGTACTTTTTAGTACATACTGATTTGCTCAAAACAAACCAAAACTCTCAGTTGAGAGTTTAAATTTACTGGCTGAAGCAGCCTGTTATAGTCTTTACGCTACAATTAATTCTTTTACTGATCTGTGCATAACCAGACGAGCAGTGGTAAACCTTCCCTCCTCCTTGGGTGCTGTATTAGTTGGGAGAAAATAAGTTGGGGGGGTGGAGGAAGGGAAGATGGGACTGAGCAAGACTTGGAAACGATGGCCGTTTGACTGCTGAACTGGATAGGTTTGGCCTTGTGCCTCCTCACATCATCACATTTTATTGTATAAATTCTATGTTCATATTTAATGTCTATATTTCATCACAAACATTGTAATTTGGCCTTATTGGGATCCTCCTTTTCCAATGAGAGCATGTGAAATACTCCCCAAACCCAAAAGAGCTCTGGCATCAAGGACACTGTTTCTTGGAGAAAACTGCATTTATCAGACCGTTTGTGATGGCTGTGGGGCAGGGTGAGGTAACGCAGTGCTGTGGTGGGATGGGGGTACCAGGAACACCCGCAATGCCTGAATTTTGAGGGGAATTTTTTAGGATTCCAGGATTCTGCCCCTCTGCTCCTCTCGGGGGAGACCCCCCTGCAGTGCTGCCTCCAGCTCTGGGGTCTCAGCACAGGAGAGACACGGAGCTGGTGGAGCGGGGCCAGAGGAGGCCCCAGAGATGCTGGGAGGGCTGGAGCCCCTCTGCTGTGAGGACAGGCTGAGAGAGCTGGGGGGGTTCAGCCTGGAGAAGAGAAGGCTCCGCGGAGACCTTGGAGCCCCTTCCAGTCCCTCAAGGGACTCCAGGAAAGCTGGGGAGGGACTCTGGATCAGGGAGGGGAGCCATGGGACAAGGGGGATGGTTTTGCACTGAAAGAGGGGAGATTGTGACTAGATATTAGTAAGGAATTTTTCACTATGAGGGTGGTGAGCCCCTGGCGCAGGTTGCCCCGAGAAGCTGTGGCTGCCCCATCCCTGGAGGTGTTCAAGGCCAGGTTGGACGGGGCTTGGAGCAAGCTGGTGTGGTGGGAGGTGTCCCTGCCCAGGGCAGGGGGGTGGGACTGGATGGTCTTTAAGGTCCCTTCCAACCCAAACCATTCTATGATTCCATGTAGAATTAGGTGAAACATTGTCAGTGCAAGTAAGTGTTTTCTGAGATATTCAAGGAAAAGGTCCTTTGCTTAGTTGGCCCCAGAGTACACGAGTTAATAAATATATAGCTATAGAAACAGACTTGCTGTGCACTATCTTTATTACTATTGTTATCATTATCATCATCTTGTATTAGAGGGTGTAAGACTTCAGCAGTGCTAAATGTAGAGTTTCAGGGTTTAATGCTTAAAAGGAATACTTGAAACAGAATGCGCAAGAAATAGTAGTAAAAAAGCCCCACAAATCCACCAAGAAAACTGTGAAGTGTCAATAATGATAATGATTTCCAGAGCAAAATTTACCCATGTAAACTTTGCCAGACGTACCAAATACCAAAACGTTCCAAATAGCAAAACATCCCAAATCCATTAAAAATATGGCATTGTGTTTTCAGGCAGACTTTTGTGTTTTCCCCCACAACATGATGGACACACTTAAACTACTGCCAAAAACTGAGTTATAAAATTTGAATATAAAAGATTACCTAATTGCAAGTTCTGTATTCTGAAGATATAAGAAGCTCGGAAGCTAAATACCAAACACAAAATTAATTTCGACACTGTAGTGTGATAAGCTTTCCGAATAGTAACATTTTGGTTGTTATAAACCAATCGATAAATATTCTGTGAAGCCCAACAAATGTAATAGTTATCTACCAGCTGGTTTAGGATGGGGGGGGGGGGGGGGAAGCAAGCTTTGTGCTACATAAAACACGGAGCTGTGTCGATGCTTTGTAATCATGTGAACCTTTAATTAAGAAGTTCCCACAGAATAGAAAACGCCGACCTGCTCGGTTGTGAAGACACTTTCAGTGAATAACACCCAGCAACTTCAGAAGCGGCTGGTGACGGCACTGCAGAGAAGAAAACAAACTCGGGAATGGTTTTTACGGAGCGGAAGAAAGAGAATGGAGGATGTATTCCTCTGCAGATGGAGAATGGAAAGAAGTAATATTTTGCAGTCTGTTTCTAGTGCAATAAAACACAGACTCTTTCAAGAAACGCTTGTTAGAGATGAGCGTTCAGATTCACCAATTAACAGCTCTAATAACTTGGAAGGAAGAGCTGCCAGAACTCAATTTTGCCGTCCCTCACCTTCTGAGATTCCTTACAATATATCCAGGACATTAAACGGTAGTATTTCCACTTGTTAGGCTTTTTCAAAATATTAAATATTCAAACATTGAATTCTTGCGAATGGCATTATTTAAAAAAAAAACAACTCCGCAGGCGTATTTATGGTTTATTTATAAATCTAAATGCAAAGTCACACAACAAGGATGAGAGAACCGTAATTTGACAATCCCAGGCTGCGGGGCTGACTCGGTGAATTCTGAAATACCATTTTCAGCAGCAGTCTGTCTCGGGAACGGGAGCGAGAGGTCGCTCACCAGCCTTTGTTTCAGACCGACATTCCTATATGTTGTCTTTTTAGCTCCTGGAATATTTCGCCGCCTTTTGAACTAGTTCAAAGTAACTTTAAAGCAGACAAATATATTAAGGTTATGAAGTGTGCTGGTTGGTGTGGGCACGGGATACTTTAGCAAAGTGGTTACGTTAAACTAGACTAATTTGAGTTAGGCTAAGAGATGCAAGTCTGTATTCCTGCATCCCAACGAATAACTAACTCCAGTTGACCTATTCTTCTGTATTTTTAATTTCCTAATTTTCCAAAGCGTCCGAAATGCAACTGTACCTCCTGTCCTCGAGGGACAGTTGATCTGTCGTGAGTGTTGCTCACCTGGGGGTGAAAATAGCTCTCGCATGGAGGTGGAATCTGCAGATTTGTCTGCAGTTTTGGAGAAAATACATCAACCTTTCAGGTTTAAGAGGTGAATTGTGTCTCTTTCTGAGCTAGTTTGGGGGCTGAGATGCCGTTGCTGCTATTGATAAAGCCAGAGAACTCCTCTTGGCATCGTTACACACCCGTATTTGTAGAAATACCTCTATATGCTCTTCACTGAGGCTATCTGTGCTTTTTATACTTGTTGATCTTGATAAATAATCCGCTTTGTCTTTATGCCAATATACATTTTTGCAGCTTGCTGTGAGGCTGTACTAAATGTTTTCTAGCCGACCGTTCATGTTAATCTCTATCAATGGCAGCTACTGAATTAGAAGTGTTTGCAAGAATAATTCTTAATTTATTTCGGCTTACACTGAAAGATACTGTCATGCATAACGTGTGTCTACCATGCTCTTATATGTTAATAACTGTGAGGGTTTTTTTTAATAAGTATTTCAGATAACTTGCCTATTGTTATACATTTACTGTCTTAAATTTGTAGCTGCTGATTCTTTGGTGGGTTTCAGCTGTATTTGATAATATAAATATTTAGTTTTAACAGATATTATCACCCTCTCTGTCTCCTGTCCTGAGTCTCTTAATCTATTATTCTTAATCATACGCTCTTTCCATATACATCTGTTTTCTTTAAATAAACTGAAGATTAAGGGGTTTAATTTGGGTAAGGTTTTTATGCTGCTTAGTTCATAATTCTGCATTTTATTGATCACTCAAACAGTGACTGCACTTCTTAGAATATTTTCATCTTTCCGTGATACTGTGCTTGCAGGCTTTGAAAGCTGCTTTTAATTGGAACTTCCCATTTATTTAAGTCTTTCCTGAAACTCTCTATTTCACCTTTTCAGCTACGTGTGTTTTACAGCCTTGTGATCAAGTGGAAGTAAAATTGGCTTGTGGAATTTTCCTTAAATGAACTTCCTCAATTAACATACTACTTTACTTTTAAAGTCATATGTGTTTTTTTGCATTTTCTTAAAATCCCCTTTCCTACAGTCTCTGTAAATCTCTAATTATTGTTGCTTAATCTCTTTGTGTATGACTGGTGTCGTATGCAATTTTATCATCACATTTTCAGATAATTTCCAGACAGCATTTTCGATTTACACTTTATTTACAGATCTTTCTACACTTTAATGTCATTATGTAAGAAAATATATACATTCTATAATGTTGCATTCTACTATGGCTTACTTGCTCTGGTTTTAGTGTCCCGTCCAGTGTCCCAGTGGTTTTATTCTTGTACAGTTCTCTTCTTTTGCTTAACATATGCTGCGCGTCTGCATGAATTGAGCATCCTTTCGTCTCCCAGAAAATGGCTACAGAATTGACTCAACCATTAAGTCGCTTCAAAAAACACGTTTGAACTTAGAGTGTGACAATGAGCTTATCCTGTTTTCAGTCACTTCTCTGCCATCGAGCACCAAGCGCTATTTTGATAGCAAAAGTTTTGATTTTCAGGTTCTTTTACAAACCAGGCTTAGAGCCAGTGTCAGCTGCAACGTTGCTTGACCAGTCTCTTCCAAAAAAGGTTTGATTAGATTATAAATACTTCTTCTTTTTCTTTTTTTTTTTTTCTCTTTTTTTGTGGGGGGTAGAGAAAGAAAAAAAATAGAAAGTGTTGACCACGACAGGCTGAAATTATCAAGCTCAGGACAGCTGTGTTAAATGGGTTATCAAATTTGGGAGGGTAAAAAGCTGTATTAACCTTTTTGCTTCTTTTCTTTAACAAATACCTTGAATCGGAAACTGGTTCCAGTGGTGGTGTGGAAAGCGCTCACACGGGGCTCTTCACATCTAACAGAACATGCTGTTAGCTGTTCCGTTGGGAGGATGATAAAGATTTTTATCTTTCAAATTCTTCTGTCAGGCAAGTGAACTTGTTAACGCTGATTTTTAATCCCTACCTCAGTCTTTGCCTACGAGATCCTGTCCTGATTCTTCTGTGTTACGGAGGAGTGCATCTCACGTTATTCTCCAGCCAAAAATGCTGTAGAAGTTGAAATTGTTGCCATACGCCATCAGCCACCCAAAATCTGAATTAGAAGAAATTTGGAATTTAAAACTACACTAAATCCTCACGTTAAAAAACTGGGAAGTGCCAGGTTATGGTCTCACTCAGCAAAACAGAACTTGGGGAGATAATTATGGGGAAGGTGAGAATTTGAGAAGCTGAAGGTTGGGTTTTTTTGTTCCTAATTGGTGCTTTGCTTCTTCCTGCAGCACCAGATCATGATCCTCGTCTGTCTTTCTCCCCACCAGCACGGAGCTTCCACTTGGGTGGGGGGAAACATAGAATCGTCTAGGTTGGAGGGACCTTTCAGATCATCGAGGCCAACCATCAACCCAACTCTGCTAAAACCACCACTAACCCATGTCCCTCAGCACCACGTCTGCCCGGCTTTTAAATCCCTCCAGGGATGGTGATTCCACCACTTCCCTAGGCAGCCTGGTCCAATGCTTGACAACCCTTTCGGGGAAGAAATTTCTCCTAATACCCATCCTGAACCTCCCCTGGCGCAACCTAAGGCTGTTTCGTCTTGTCCTATGGCCTGTTCCTTGGGAGAAGAGACCGACCCCCCCTGGCTACACCCTCCTTTCAGGGAGTTGTAGAGAGCGAGAAGGTCTCCCTTCAGCCTCCTTTTCTCCAGGCTGAACACCCCCAGCTCCCTCAGCCGCTCCTCACAAGACTTGTGCTCCAGACCCCTCACCAGCTCCGTTGCCCTTCTCTGGACACCCTCCAGCACCTCAATGGCTTTTTTTGTGGTGAGGGTCCCAAAACTGGACACAGCACTCGAGGTGGGGCCTCACCAATGTCCAGTACAGGGGGACAATTTCTGACCCAGTCCTGCTGGCCATGCTATTAATACAGGCCAGGATGCTGTCGGCTTTCTTGGCCACCTGGGCACACTGCTGGCTCACATTCAGCTGCTGTCGACCAACACCCCCAGGTCCTTTTCCACCAGGCAGCTCTGCAGCCACTCTGCCCCCAGCCTGTAGTGTTCATGGGGTCATTGTGACTGAAATGCAGGACCTGGCACTTGGCCTTGTTAACTTCTGTGTGGTAGAGGTTTGAGGCCATCCTACCCTCAAGCAGATCAACACTCCCACCCAACTTGGTGTCATCTTCAGACTTACTGAGGGTGCCCTTGTTAAAGCAATCAGCATTTCAGGAGTCAATAGCGTCAGTTTTGTACCTGTTGCATGGGACTTTTCTCAGCGGTTCAAACAGAAAGTTGTGCAGAGAAGAAAAAAACGCTCTACCTGACAGCAGCGCTAGTTCCAGCCCCGCAGCAAGTGCCTTCAGAGTCATATTAAAGAGGTGCTTTTGGCTTGTATCCCTTAAAAGAGCAGAAAGTGATGGTGAGGAAGTGATAGAGATCTCTCCCGTCTCCTCCTTCACAGGCAGCGCTCGCTCAGATAAGGTTTGTGCAAACGGCTTCTTTGAGACAGAGGAAGGATGTGGCATTTGTTCAGCAGAGAGCAGGAGAGACTGGTGGGTCCAGTGAGTGTAAAAGCAGTTCCTCTTCTGAGTGAATGATACAACTGCATTTTAATTTCACTTTTACACCTGATATTTGGATTATATTTTGCATAGGTGAAGATGCTATGTCCTGGGAAACTGTACTTTGAATTAATGCTAGCAATCAGACCTCTGAGTGGAGACAATCAGATGTTTAGCCACAGAATCATTGAATGGTTTGGGTTGGAGGGGACCTTAAAGATCATCCAGTTCCAACCCCCTGCCCTGGGCAGGGACACTTCCCACCAGACCAGGGTGCTCAAAGCCCCATCCAACCTGGCCTTGAATGCCTCCAGGGATGGGGCAGCCACAGCTTCTCTGGGCAACCTGCGCCAGGGGCTCACCACCCTCAGAGTGTAGAATTTCTTCCTAATATCTCATCTAAATCTCCCCCCTTCCAGTTTGAAGCCATTACCCCTCATCCTATTGGTACATGCCTTTGTAAAAAGTCCCTCCCCAGCTTTTCTGGAGCCCCTTTAGGGACTGGAGGGGACTCTAAAGTCTCCCCGGAGCCTTCTCTTCTCTAGTGGGAGGTGTCCCTGCCCAGGGCAGGGGGGCTGGAGTGGGATGATCTTTAGGGTCCCTTCCAACCCAAACCATTCTGTGATTCTGTGTCAGTTTGCTTGGCATATTGTACCTCCTCAGAGGTTGTGGAGCTAAAAATTGCTGTGCTGCAAGATGAGAGTCCCTAAACTTGGTGCTGGCTCTCAGTACTAGTCAGGCAACCCCGCAGTGGATTCGGAAGAGAAAACATCTTGAAATACTCACTGGAATGTGCAATAAGACAGTTTTGCATCAATCTAGATAATTTTTAGGAGTAATTTAGAAAAAGGCCTTGAATGACCTGAAATTTTTCTGAATGTCAACGTATCTCTAATATAGCAATTTAAAGTCTATACTTTAGAAAGTGAAAATAATTTATACAGGTGACTACTTGGCTTGGTCGTAACTCGCTTTATTCTCGTTTGTAACTTGTGCAGAGTTGGAAGGATCTGCAATTTAGTTACGGACATGGTACCACGTCATGAAGATGACAATTATATTTTTGAGTGCCTAAAATCTGGAAGCCAAAGACAGGAGCACTTGGAGAGAAAACAAACAATTTGAAGCTTTGTAAACTATGGTTTTATCAGTTAAAATTTATTGACCTAATCTGTCAGATACTGTTAATAAGGGAGATACACAGATAAAGCAACTTCCAACGTGTATTTTTTTGCCAAGAGAAGTAGAACACTGTGGGTAGATTGGCTCATATTAATCCCTAGACAATATATCCATCTTGGCCTGGTGAAAGATCAGAAATATAATAGGTTCGAGGATGTTTTAATGAGTAAATCTGAATTGGCTCTAGGTCCTGCCAACTTGACTGCAGAGGATTTAGCCTCAGATAATTTCCCGTCTTAACGCTGTGAGTGTTCACTTGGAAAACTTTGAAATCTTTAAAAAAAGGGGTGCCTTTAGTGCCTGTTTTTTTTAAAAGGAGTGCTGAGGGAGGAAGAGTTAAGTTCAGGTTAGTTTAAATTCCTGGAAAAGCATTGCAGCAACAAACAGAAGTGTTAAGAAAAACCGCTTAACACCATTTTGGTATAAATTTTTGACTTCTTTTTTTTGCCGTTAGAGCGTAACAGGTCTGTAAATAGAGACGGTGCTCCGTGTCTCGACTTTAGGGAGGTTATCGATTCTTTCATGTGGCTGTCTAAAATGCGTGCTAGGGAAATGTGGTCTGCATAAAATGACAAAAGCGTGCTGAAAAACATTGGGAAAATCATGACAATATCAACTAATTTTTTGTTAAAATCAATGAGGTTTCTTAGGGCCTGTCCTTAATCCAGTAATAGTCAACATTATCATTAAGAATCATGGAATCATAGGGTTGGAAGGGACCTCTGGAGACCATCCAGTCCAACCCCCTGCCAGATCAGGGTCACCCAGAGCAGGTTGCACAGGAATGCGTCCAGGTGGGTTTGGAATGTCTCCAGAGTTGGAGACTCCACCACCTCTCTGGGCAGCCTGTGCCAGTGCTCTGCCACCCTCACAGGAAAGAAGTTCCTCCTCATGTTTAGGTGGAACTTCCTATGCTCAAGTTGGTGCCCGTTGCCCCTTGTCCTGTCCCCGGGCACCACTGAGAAGAGCCTGGCCCCATCCTCCTGACATCTACCGTGGAGGAGGGAGTAGGATGTGTACTTATTGAATTTACTGATGTTATCGTAGAATTGCCTAGGTTGGAAGGGACCTTTCAGATCATTGAGTCCAACCGTCAACCATATTGACTCGAGATGGGCGGCAGGTGATTCTGCCAACAGGATTGAAGTTCAAAGTCACCTAGAAAAATCAGCGTACTGTCTTCCAAGTGTCAGCTCCTACATTTCAAGGAAGATTTAGACCATCTGGAGGGAGACCAGAGGAGACCAGTGAAAAAATCATTGAGAATGAGAAAGAAAATAAACAGGTTACAAATTAAGACTGAAAAATTCAGGTTTGAATGAAGAGGAACATGTTTACTCTAAAGCATTAAGGCAGCCTTGAAACGCTAAAAGTGTTGGAATTTTTTGATTTATCCGCTGTATAGCACACTGGAAATTGTAGTAGGTGATATTAAAGACATTAGAGTAAAAATAAATAGGGATTGGGATAAGACTCCATGAACTTTCCTGAATGGTTTTCCCTGGTGTAGGACCATCCCTCCTTGGACCTGGGGACCATCATGTGGATCAGCCTTTTGCCTTTCCTTTCTGTAGGATCTCAGATACTCCTTCTACCAGTAAATAAGCAATTCTTGGGAGTTTGTTTTATTTTTTTGTAATGTCTTTTATGGATTGAATACAGAAAATAATGCTAAACTCCCAGAGCAAGATGTTTTGGAAAGAATTAAGAGGTTTCCAGTGATGTAACGGTTTTAACTCTTGACTTTAACTTGACAAAAGAACAAACCCCACGAAAGATGAGAGATTTGACATTTCCTTTGCTGAGCGTGATTGCTGTAAATGAATTTTTCAGCTTTCCCCTTTGTTTTCCTTTGCCTTCTTGTCATGCTTCAAATATCAAAAAATGCGAAATGGAGCAGCTCGGAAAGAGATGTCGAATGACAGAATGAAACTCCGTATTTTCTGGAACTGGAAGCATCAAATGGTAGGAAGGAGAAGCAGCATGATTGGAGATGGAGCTTTCCATTAGATAACCAGCCTTTTGTAATGTTTCTGGGGAGTTTTATGATTGATGCTGCCAGGCACGCGGAAACCTCTTTTATTGATCGTTTAACCATATTAAAGGCAATTTAGATAAACAGTCCCGGCATAGTTTTGGTCTGTGCCTTTTGGAAAGTATTAGGATGTGCTGTAGAAGTCCGTGTGCTGCCTGTTACATGGTTTGTTTTCATTTTTATTTGTGCTGCAGCAGCGCTTTAGTCACGGTCTCGTTGCCGAAGGGGCCTGGGGAAGCTCCGAGCAAAAATAATTGTGTCTGACAGTGTTTTTGTCGTCAGCTTATAATGTAAATTGGACCAGCTCATATCCTGCGTGGAATCCCTGAACTGAGTCTGTGCAGAACGGTGTTCATTCTTATTAAGTCGTTAAAGGTTTTATTGAATCTAGCTCTAGTAAATAAAATACCACTTTAAATAATGGCTGTGAACGCTTAATAACTATCTGGGAATTTAATATTGAGACTAAATTGGTCTTCTGTATTCTCCGTGTTCCTCCTCACCACGCAGACTGCATTGCATTTTCCGCTCCCACACCTTCCCTTCTCCCTGTCCAAATGTTTTGAAGAGATTGGCAACGGCGTTAAATATGTTTCAAGTTACTCAGGCTTGTGGAAAAAAAACCCCAGCTGTATGATTGACAAAGCTGTCTACTAAATTTTTGGCACTAAGTACCTCGCTGTTTCGGTGAGTCAGACTCATTGAGCTAAAGACATGTAAAATCGTAGTGATTTAAGGAAATAATCAGGGATGAGGGAAACACGAGCATCTGAAATGTCTTTTTTGGGATGCATCTGGGTTTTTTTCGTTTTTGTAGTAGAAGCGTTCTTCAAAATGCAGAAACTTGACGTAGCTCAGCTGTGCGTGGGGTTTTTTCCTTCTCTTTTTGAGGATTCTCTGTGTATGGCGGTTTCTCTTCGTTCCCAGCCAGCCTTACTCTCCGACAACTAAAAATGTGATTTTAAAATTATCTGATCTCAGTCAAACTGCTGTTTTTACAACGGCAAGGAGGTCTTAATGTAAGTCTCCATCCTATTTTTGAAGAACCAACAGTACTGAAAGAAAATAGAATTTTCCATCTTACATACAACTCATTAATAATAATGGTCCAACATTACTGAACTCTTTTTTTTTTTCATTTAAAAATAAAACAAAACACAGCCTTGTCGCGCATAAGCAATGGATGGGCCTGATAATAAGAATTTATCCGTAATAAAACTATTACTTTTTCTTGGTGCTATGGGAGAGCCTGAAGTTGCAGGTGTTGAACTTGTGAAGTTGGGAATAACCTCGCTCCTCCCCGAGAAGTCGAGTAAAGAGAAGGATGCTCGAAACCTCTCCCTTGTGGAGTGTTTGCCTGCCAGAAGAGTGCTCAGCAAACAAAATAATGCCACTTAGTGAACAAAGTAATGCCACTTAGCAGACAAAATGATGTCAGAAAGCTGCTGCGGCAGCACGTAATGCATAGGAGTGATCTCAAGTGTCGGTCAAGCAAATTGCCGTCTGTGCATCCATGGCGGGGGGGGGCATTATTTTTTGTTACCCGTCAGTGATCAGCGCTTGGAAAAGTTGCTCTTCAAACTAGAAAAATAGTGTATTAACATCATGTAGTAGCTAATGGATATTAAACATACGGGGCATCAGCTTCCCAACTTGGACTTGGTTTCAGGTAGGAACTCTCCCATTTTCTCCTGCTTTAATTCTCCTTTCCATCTTCCCCCTCACTGGCGGTGTCAGGGTCCCAGCACCGCTGGGAACGGCGTGGTCGGAGAAGACTTTGCCATCGGAGACATGTGGGAACAGCTGCCCTCTCCGTGTGCCCTCCTTGTCCACCAGCCCAAGGTCTTACCTCCTGGCTGGGCTTCTCCTCCCACCCATTGCCTTTTTTCCCGCTCGCAGGGATTATTTGGGCCGTTTGCTTAGAGCCTGCGCTGGAGCTCCTCGGATCGCTGAATATTAGAGATTACTCAGAAGACAATATTTCTGTCATTCTTCTCAATTCATGGTTCCTTTTTTTCTGAGACAATAATAGCAGAGTGTAGATTTATTTGTACAAATGAAAGCTATAAAGGGTTGGTTGGTGGATTTTGGTCTGATAAAGAGAAGTGGTCAAAATGATGCAAGATACTGAAACCACCTAAATGAAGACCAGCACTAAATTTGTCCCGTTGATAGATATTTTCCAAAGCTTGGTGTTACATCAGCTGGCGTCTACCATGCTTTCTGCAATCAATAATAGGTTTTAGGGGACCTGGCTATCATCAGCACCTCTGAATTATTACAGATAAAGATCTTAGGACTGCTTTGAAAAGCATCGTTAATGTGTCTTTTTAAAAGCTGCATACTTTTCTACCAATGATCTTTTATTTTGGGACATCTTTCTCTTTCCTTTTCTGTTGGTAATTACTTACTTTCTGTTATAGCAATTTATTATTTTTTTTTTCTTCCCCCAAAATCTGTCTCAACTGGCCTTATTAGAAAACACCAGTAATAAACTTGAGGTAAGGTCGGGCAATCAAATCAAATAGGAGCCACAGTGCTGGGAAACACGAATTTGAGCATATGTGAAACTCGGCTGCTTTTTTTGCTGCTCTTCCCGTTCAGCAGAATTTCATTTCTAGGCATTGATTCCTTGGATGATCGATCAACACAATTTTATGTCCCATCCATCCATCTGCTGGGCAGATTTGCAACCAGTTGAGGTTCCCGTGAATGTGTAATAATATTAATGTGTTTGTAGCATAGCGATACAATGTGTGTTTTGATGGGGAGGAGGAAGGGAAAACCAAGACGTGGAAGAAGGATATACGTCTTTTTCAGATGAGTTAAAATTGTTTTTATATGACAGCCGGTCTGTTTATACTATTTTATATGTGTTCTTTCTAAATCTGCTAACGTGTTAATAACACACACAAGCGGAATCACCCAAGTACGTTTCTTTCGACAAAGGGTGAGCAGAGGTTGCACAGTGCTCGCAGGGCATTTCAGACATTTTTTGACCTTTCATGTCAATAATTATCGATTAAAAATAGTGTGCTTTGAAATAAATCAATTGTAATTACCATTCAAAAATAATTAACTGAACTTGGACACACCTTGGAGTGAAGTGGAAAAATGAAATCAAAAAACCTTCTTGTTTCGCAGCCATCAGAGAGACTGTTACTGTTGTTTTGGTGAACTATGGCTTTACATATTTATGCTAAAAATCATTTTAGTGTTTCTTCAGACACAAAGGTTTGGAAGGAAGCCCCCTGCCTGTGGGATACAGAGCTGACGAGCCACACGGTGCCTGGGGATGCGGATGCACCCACCTCGCAATATCACTTCCCCAGAATGGGATTTTAA
Organism: Alca torda; assembly: GCA_008658365.1. Lineage (NCBI taxonomy): Eukaryota > Metazoa > Chordata > Aves > Charadriiformes > Alcidae > Alca > Alca torda. The sequence continues at coordinate 207,993,404 of CM018076.1, forward strand.
GTCATAGAATCACAGAATGGCTTGGGTTGGAAAGGACCTTAAAGATCATCCAGTCCCATCCCTCTGCCCTGGGCAGGGACACCTCCCACCAGACCAGGTTGCTCCAAGCCCCGTCCAACCTGGCCTTGAACCCCTCCAGGGATGGGGCAGCCACAGCTTCTCTGGGCAACCTGCGCCAGGGGCTCACCACCCTCGTAGCAAAAAATTTCGTCTTTATATCTAGTCTGAATCTCCCTTCTTTCAATTTAAAACCCTTCCCCCTTGTCCCATGGCTCCCCTCCCTCATCCAGAGTCCCTCCCCAGCTTTCCTGGAGCCCCTTGAGGGACTGGAAGGGGCTCCAAGGTCTCCCTGGAGCCTTCTCTTCTCCAGGCTGAACCCCCCCAACTCTCTCAGCCTGTCCTCACAGCAGAGGGGCTCCAGCCCTCCCAGCATCTCCACGGCCTCCTCTGGGCCCGCTCCACCAGCTCCATGTCTCTCCTGTGCTGAGGCCCCAGAGCTGGAGGCAGCACTGCAGGGGGGTCTCCCCCGAGCGGAGCAGAGGGGCAGAATCCCCCCCTCGCCCTGCTGCCCACGCTGCTGGGGATGCAGCCCAGGGTGTGGGGGGGTTTCTGGGCTGCCAGTGCACATTGCCGGCTCCTGTTGAGCTTCTCAAGTCGTGATACTCCGACTGTCTGTAGTCCAGTGAAACTCAGGAGAAGGAGAGCTTTTATGGATTTCACGCAACTTTGGATGGGGATTTACATTGTGATTTTTGATAGCGCCTTTACTCAGTGAAGCTCTATCCCATTCTTTAAAGTTACGTTTAAAGAAACTTTAAGGAAATGTGTCATTAAACAATACTGAAATCAGGAGAGCATTCTGCGCGGTCTTCTCTTCTTTCCTCTCTACAAATTTATTCTTGCGTTGAAATATTGTTCTCTCAAGCCGGTTAAACGTGATCGATGTGCACCTTCAAGGAAGAAAGAAGCACGTTCCTGGGCTGCGGGCGATGCCAAAGGTTAAACAACCAGTTGATTTCCCCGCTTGAGCCCAACAGTGGTCGTCTTTGTTTCCGTCCAGCAAAACAAGAAGCGTTATTGAGACTAGAACAAGGAAGATCTCATACAAAAAGGTTACGTTCAGCATAAAGTTTAAGAAAGCAGACCTACTGTACTGGTCTAATTAAAACCCGCGTGTTCGCCTACGGCAGTTTTGAATGAAATGCCGAGGTGTGGTTTATCAGTTTTCCTGAACAAACACTAAATAATCAGACACCTTCACTCTGCAGCTGGAGCCCGCTCCAGCCTTTCATTGATTTTGGTGGCGAGCTTGTTCGCTTTGGAAATAAATGGTTAATGACCAGTTGTAGAGTTGATTTGCTGACATTGGTAATAGGGTTTCCGTGTGCAAAAATGGCTTTATTTATCCCTTTTGTGACTTTTTTGCGTCTTTAATTTTGGCATAGCTTGTCCTAAACTGTCAGTGGGTGCTTTTTTTTTTTTTTTTGTGGTTAGTTTTGTGTTTGTGAATGTTTGTTGCGTCTTGGGGCAGATCTCGTAGGTGGGGTCTGATGCGGAAGGGATGGAAACCTGAAAATAACACCAGGTGGGGGGTACCTAATAAAGCTCCATATCTCATCACAAATTGCTCTGCCAGAGTTAGAGGAGATGTTATTTTTCCTTTTATCTGGATTTTTTTAAGAGCTACCTAATACAATTTGTTCTTTTTTTAAAAAAAAAACGGAAGAAATTGTGATGGAAATTCAAGAATTTATAGTTAAAGGCATAACTTTACCTGTGGAAAGTATTGCTGACTGTACGCGTGAACGCGTCAGAATGAAATACTGATGTGGAATTCGAAAATGATCCTTAAGTGAGCAAAAAGAGCAATAGAAATCAGGGAAGGTAACTGGGGAAAATGTGGAAGCTCAGAATGGGAAATAACAGCACAGTGGGATGCATATTAATGAGTTACACGTTAAGAAATTGGCTTCACGAGGACTATCAGTGTAAATCTGTTTGTAAGCATCGTTAACACCGAAAACTGGTACCCAGCTCAGCAGGTGGGCTCGGGAGTTGGACTCTAAGGTGAAATAGATATATTTAATATGAGAGAGCGTAAGTTTTCCCCTAATGATATATTAGGAACAATTAATATTTTTCTATGTGAAAGTGTCAATCGGATTGTGAGCTTGGGAATAAATTTTAGCATCGAATGGGCTGGTAAGACAAGAATGGAATCTGGTTCTGCTTTTTGAGGTTCTTCTGATATTTTTCTCTAAGAGCCCTCAAAGGCTGTGACAGCATCTGGAATATAGTCTGGAAAATGTAAATAAATGGTGCTGTGCCATGTTTCTCGTTTGGTGGGTTGTATGGGAAGGTGTCTCACTCTCGGCATTTCCCCGGGATCTGCTCTTCTGGAAAGCAACTGTGGGGTTGATTTTTCTTAACTGGAAAGGAAATTTCAACCCAGGTCTCGCACTTGTTTGCTAAATAGACTTTTATACAGAAAGAGAGTGCTCCTCTGGTGATGGCTCTCTTGAAGAAGCAGGAACATTGCTCGGTGTTCGTAAACCCGTTATCCAGCTCCGCGAGTTGGATAATATCCATCCTCATTTCCATTTGCTGGTACTCAGTTCATAAGCAATATATGAAATGAGATTAGGAGCCGAAGGAGGGAGCGCTGCGGCGGCGACTCCCCTCCCTCCCGTTGTTTACAAATTCCACGTTGCTGCTCCCTGAGCTTGAATATGAAAAAGCTGTTATTGATTTTCTCAGTCTGCGCAAAGTGAAATGCAGAGACTAAAGAGGGTAATTAACATTAATAATTAAAAATGAACTGCAATTTTCAACCTCTAGTGTATTGTAATCCTCTGAGGAAAGGCCTGATCCTGGGATCGAGCTTCTCCAGTTCACTGCTAACAGTGCGGACGTGACTGATCAGAGTTGGGCACATCAGTTTGGGCACATAAAGGACCAGATATTTTGTCGCTTCTCAGAACCCCATGGCCTCATTTGGTTAAATCCAAATGTTCATTCTTAGAACTGTGACAAATTGAGACATTTTGCAATCTTCCTTGCTCTGATTCTGCCACACGCTGCTCAGGCGTCTTCTGTGTTACTGGTTTTACTGGGCATAGTCACATGCAGAAAGATTTTTCAATGTAAATCTCAGTAGATTCAGAGTCCCTCTGAATTAAAACATTAACATGAAACTCATTGATTTTTCTCAAGAGAGACTAAAGTCAAAAATGTAAAAAAGGGTAAAAATAAGTCTTGCGTTGCAGTAGTTTGCTAATACTGTACAGCGATTACTTCTTTATGTGTCGGCTTATCATTTGTCTGATACAGCAGCAAAAATGTTATTTTAGATACCTCTTATTTTTAACTTCTTTGGTTTTATTCCTTCTTTTAACAGAGCATTCAGAAGCTGGCTAGCCAATATTTGAAGAAGGACTGGCTTGGAATGAAAGCTGATGAACGAAGTGATTATAGGTAATTTAACAGTTGGATATCTCGAAATAGCTGTCTTTATTTTCAATTTGTGTAATTATTTTACTCAACAACGAAACGCTGCTCTTCTGTAGTTAAAGTTGTTTTTTTTTCTTTGTGGTAGAGCTTTGCCAGTTAAAAATGAAGCTTTGTTTTCCCCTGAAATTCCGAGATTAGTCTTAAATAGATGTTTATTACTTGAATAATTTAGGAAGATGGGAAAAACAAAATGGCAAGACAGGACAACAGCTATAATTATGCACTTTGTTTGGGTATTAATGCTTGTCTCTGAATATATATTTTAGTAAATAGCTTTATGGTTAGAACAATAAGCGTGTGGATTTCTTCGTAGGAAAAGGCAGCAGCACATTTCTTTTTAAGAGGCCACTCCTCAGGAAGATCCCATCTGACAGCAAGGAGGAGGCAAAGCAAGACACAGTTGTTTACAAAACTTAGTGTCATTAATATGAAAGGTGGATCGTAACATCAAAACAGAAATGAGTTAGTTACTGAAAGCCTCCCGCCTATGAGTAATACCTCCTAAATATTTTGAAAAAGTTTGAAGATACTTTATTTTAATGCGTTCTTTGTATTCTGACAAATGTTATTTCAAACAGGAAGAAGCTGTTGATAGATTTGTGTTTGGACTTTCAGTACCTTCACACCACTTGCGTCTCTAAGAAGAAATAAACTGAATTATCAGTCTTAAGAGTATCTAAAATGCTCCCATATCACACAGACAGACCCCTCCTACCTGCAGTTTGCTCCCCACTCAGCAAGTCTTTCTTCTGCCTTCGGTGCCATCAGATACACCCACAGTGCCCAGAGGCCTTCTGCAAATACCTGCCACCCCCTCCCTCCCTATCAACGACTCCTTGGGCTCCAGCAATTTTCCTTTCTGCCAGCTGCAGGGGAGATCTTCTCGCCTTCTTCCCCTGCTCTCCCGCTCCACCTTCTCCTTCTGCCTCAGGCACTTCTGACCTTTTTTAGTGAATTATTGGGGCCCTGCAAAGCTCATTACACAGCTATGGTTGTTGTATTTGGCCCGTTAGAATCATAGAATCGTCGTGGTTGGAAAGGACCTTTGAGATCATTGAGTCCAACCATACACACACAAAAAAACCCCCTGCAATCTCTGTAACTAGAGCATGCCCTGAAGTGCCAAATCTACACGTTTCTTTACCTCTAGGGATGGTGACTCAACCACCTCCCTGGGCAGGCTGTTCCAGTGCCTGACCACTTTTTCAGTAAAGTAATTCTTCCTAATATCTAATCTAAACCTCCCCTGCTGCAGCTTCAGACCATTTCCTCTGGTCCTGTCATTATTCACCTGGGAGAAGAGGCCAACACCCACCTCTCTACACCCTCCTTTCAGGGAGTTGTAGAGGGCAATGAGGTCTCCCCTCAGCCTCCTCTTCTCCAAACTAAACATGCCCAGTTCCCTCAGCCTCTCCTCACACGACTTGGTCTCCAGACCCCTCACCAGCTTGGTAGCTCTCCTCTGGACACGCTCCAGCACTTCATGTTACACGTGATGTCTTTGACCCCTCACTACAGGAAAGACACTGAGATTCTGGAGCGAGTCAGGGAAGATCAACAAAGCTGGTGAGGGGTCTACAGAAGGCCAACAGCATCCTGGCCTGTATCAGCACTACTGTGGCCAGCAGGACTGGGACAGTGATGGTCCCCCTGTCCTCGGCACTGGTGAGGCCCCACCTCGAGTGCTGTGTCCAGTTTTGGGCCCCTCACCACAAAAAAGCCATTGAGGTGCTGGAGCGTGTCCAGAGAAGGGCAATGGAGCTGGTGAGGGGTCTGGAGCACAAGTCTTGTGAGGAGCGGCTGAGGGAGCTGGGGGTGTTGAGCCTGGAGAAAAGGAGGCTGAGGGGAGACCTTCTTGCTCTCTACAACTCCCTGAAAGGAGGGTGTAGCCAGGGGGGTTGGTCTCTTCTGCCAAGGAACAGGCCATAGGACAAGAGGAAACGGCCTCAAGTTGCGCCAGGGGAGGTTTAGGATGGATATTAGGAGAAATTTCTTCCCTGGAAGGGTTGTCAAGCACTGGAAGAGGCTGCCCAGGGCAGTGGTGGAGTCACCATCCCTGGAGGGATTTAAAAGCCGGGCAGACATGGTGCTGAGGGGCATGGGTTAGTGATGGTTTTTGTCAGTGTTGGGTTGATGGTTGGACTTGATGATGTGAAAGGTCCGTTCCAACCTGGACAATTCTAAGATTCTCTGAAGAAACGAGAGGTAGCTGAGGCAACATTGATGAGCCATCTGTAACTATTTGCTTGATGGCAAAAGGCCCAAAATCACAAAATCCATGATCTTATAAAAAAATTGTCAGCATCTGCTCTGGCTTTGGCTGCTGGGTTCTGTAGGGTTGGTTCCATTGGAGCAACAGGTTCAACCGGAAATGTTTGCCAAAAAATTGAATCCCAAAATGGGGACAGGAAGGAAAATTTTTATTTTTGGTAAAACTTGAGTTAAATTTTTTGTTAAAAGTGCAGATATTTGCTAGATCAACATGAAGCATTGTGCTTTAGCGTTATTTTTTAAAGCAATCGTTTGAAGAATTATGCTACTGTTATTTAAACCATCCCATATTTTCAGTACAGTGCCTTGTCTCCATTCCTTCCTATGTTCAAACTTTCTGTGTTTCACTGTTTTAGGAGCATGTACTCAGTTTGGAAATCGCTTTTGGAAGGCACAATGCAAGTGGCCCAATCCCGACTCAATATCTGTGAGAACTATAAAAACTTAATTTCTGAACCAGCCAGGACTGTACGGTGCTTTAAGGAACAGCAGTTGAAGAAGGTATTTGTGCTTTTATAAGTTCTTGAAACTTCTGTTGTTTTTATTTAGAAAAAAAATTGTTATTAGAAATCTTTTAGTATAGTATTTCTAAAATATGTATGTGGTTTTCAGTCTTCCTAAGCATGTTGTTGCAGAAGTAAAGAGCCAGCTTGTTGAAGATCGGAGCTGTGTTATCTGACATTAAAATTGCTTGGAAATGAGTCTTTCAAAATGTGATACCCACTTGGTCAAAACTATCGCTGCAAATCTACTGTCACGCTGTGGCGATTGCGTAATTTAATCAGTTTTGCAGTGACAATTGCAAGTGGGTTTTGGTAGAAATAGGTTCTGATTTTAAGAAAAGGCGTATCTTAAACACGAAAGAATGACTTGTGCCATCTTCAAGATGCGGAATGCAGGTTTTCTAGACACCTCCTGTAGAGGTGTCGCAAGTAAGTATTCCAAAAGCTGCTCAGTTAATCCTTGCAAAGAAAATAGCTTAGTTCAAGGAAAAAAAAGTAAGCTTGACTTTAAGTTAATTGGTTATTACGTTTAAAGCCATTTATGTCTTAAGAGGTCTCTACCGTATCTCTTACTGCGTCCAGTTCTGGAACCCCTACTACAAGAAAGATATGGATGTGCTGGAACGTGTCCAGAGAAGGGCCGCGAGGATGATCAGAGGGCTGGAGCACCTCTCCTATGAGGACAGACTGAGAGAGTTGGGGTTATTCAGTATAGAGAAAAGAAGGCTCCGAGGAGACCTTACAGTGGCCTACCAGTATCTTAAGGGGGCCTACAAGAAAGCTGGTGAGGGACTTTTTAGGATGTCGGGTAATGGTAGGACTAGAGGGAATGGATTAAAACTAGAGATGGGACGATTCAGACTGGACATTAGGAAGAAGTTCTTCACCATGAGGGTGGTGAGATACTGGAACAGGTTGCCCAGAGAGATGGTGGAAGCCCCACCCCTGGAATTTTTTAAGGCCAGGATGGAGCTCTGAGCCCCAGGATGGGGCTCTGAGCAACGTGGTCTAGTGGGAGGTGTCCCTGCCCATGGCAGAGGGATTGGAACTCGATGATCTTTAAGGTCTCTTCCAACCCTAAAAATTCTGTGATTCTTAATACAGGATGCGTTTCAAATAAAATACGATCTCCCATCTCTTTTCATAAGGCAGTAAGGAATATTTTAAAAATAGTCATGTGTATTTATGTAAAGCTAAGTACTCTTCATTTTTAATTATTTTCTGTTTGTGTTCGGTGGATTTTGCTGCAGTGAGGAGAAAGCCTCCTGTTTTTATTCAACAGTGAGCGTAGTTTACAAAAAGCTTACAAAAAGCATACCTTTTTGGAAGTTTTCAAGAATGATTTTTTGGAAATGCTCGCTGTGTGGCTTAGGCAAAGCTTAACATAAGGAGGGAAGTAGAAATATTGGTGGAACGGACTTTGCAAGTGTCTCAGCTATTAGTTGATACTTGTAAATACTCCTTCCCTACGTTATCATTTAGTATTTATTAATGTTGCCGCTGGCTTTAATTTGAGGTAGGCTGAACCATCCACTCAAGGTAAAAGACAAAAAACCCCAATGCAGAAATTTCGGGCTCGTTTGCTAAAAGGTGGCAACAACTAATTGTAGCTTCCCTAGTTATATACTCTAAAGCAGTATTTTGTAAAATACTTGGCTACAAACTTTTAAACAGATGTTAGTGTAACATGAGCTCTCCATTTCTGAACAAACTGTTACACAGCTCTCGGAAGCATGTGCAGTATCTGTTTTTCTGGAGGAAAAATTAACTTTGTTAATGTTGTTTTATTGTCCTGGGGAATTTTATTTTTCTGTGAAGCTTTCCAAACAATGCTGTAGCAATTTTATAGTATCTTTACTGGGTAAATAACCTCCAGTTTTATTCTTCTGCAAATGCTGATAGTTTGGTGTTTATGAGTCAGCTCTAGAAGTGGGGACCACTTCTTTAAATTTATATAAATGATAGAAGTTCCTTTTTTCCTGCACTTTTGAGTTAGCAGAACAAGTTCTTACAATTATCAGGGCAGGACTTCGGGTTCCGAGTATTCTAACAGTGTCATCCACTTGGTATTAATTTTTCTTCACAACAAATTTAGTGGTTTGTGCAGTGCAGTCTCTCACCCTTTCCCTTGGATTTCCAAACAGATAAATGATATATTACACTGACCTCCATCCAGGCAAAACCTTATCGAAATTGAAATTCAGAGTCAGTAAAATACTTGTAACGTTGCACTTGGAATGCCTAACATCGAGTTTCTGTTAGAAGCAGCATCTCCTACCAGGACTGCAGTAGGTATTGAGTTGCTCCTGATGAGATGTCATCTTTATTTTCCAGACGTTTCTGTAAACCTTTACTTCCTCAACTGGGTAGCGTATAGAAACTCCATTTTTTATGAGCTGTTTTAATACTAAACTTGAACAATTTCAGAAAACCTCATCATAATATGCTGAAAAATATTGTTAAGTTGCAAGGTGACTCTGGAGGAGGGGTAATAAATGTGTCTCCTGTAGACCACACCTGACCTCTTAAGAAAACTGATCCCCTGCCCTCCCTCGGCGGCTCTTGGCCACAGACGAGGAAGTGTGGGGGCAGCAGCCCACCCCCTGCCGTTATCTTTCCCTGGAGACCTTGGAAGCTCATCCCAGAAATGATGTGTGGTTTCATATGTTGGCCTTGGAAGAGAAGACAGAGACCTGCCATGGACGTTCATTAGGGATCTGCAGGAAAGACGATGTGGCCACCACTGCAGATGTTTGCACGGATCCGTATGGGAAGACTGAAAGGCAAATAGAATAAAGTCATAGAATCATATAATAGTTTGGGTTGGAAGGGACCTTAAATCACTGTGCTTGGAGCCAGTGCAACAAGAAACCATCTCCCTCAGCTCTCTCAAACAGCTTTTTACATACAACCAGTGTCTACTCAACCCAAAACCCCTAAAAGGCATCCAGTCCCCTGATAATTCTGTATTCTTCAGAGGTGCAAAAGCAGGATTATTTTACGCTTTTAAAATGATCGCGTTAACAACTGGGGTTATTTGATATTTTAATTTTTTGATGCCGGCAGGAGACTTCAGGGATCAAAATACCGATTGATGTAGCAAAATCCCAGTGCTTTTGAAACGGTTTTAGGTCTCTGTCAGCTGTCCAATATATACAGATTTTTCTACCTTTCTATTTTCTCTCATACACTGAGAAGTCTTCAAAAAACCCAATCCTGCCCTCCACCGCTCCCCAAACCACCTACCACGAAGCTTACCTTATGGAGCCGGTTGCTTTATTGGTCTGCCCACATCAAATACTGGGCTTAGTGTGAACTTACATGAATTTTTAGGTACATTATAGCCAGAAAGAAATTTGACGTTTTTAGTGAGAGCAATTGTGTGGTGAGAAGATGAGCAAATTTCTATTGACTGAAAGCTGGGGAGGGACTCTGGATGAGGGAGGGGAGCCATGGGATGCGGGGGACCGGTTTTCCACTGAAAGAGGGGAGATTGAGCTGAGATGTGAGGCAGAAATTCTTGGCTGTGAGGGTGGTGAGCCCCTGGCCCCGGTTGCCCAGAGAAGCTGTGGCTGCCCCATCCCTGGAGGTGTTCAAGGCCAGGTTGGTCGGGGGTTGGAGCAACCTGGTCTGGTGGGAGGTGTCCCTGCCCAGGGCAGGGGGTTGGAACTGGATGATCTTCCAACCTAACCATTCTGTGATTCTATGATTCTATGAAGCACAAGTTTCTTTTTTCTACAGGTGACTGAATATTATTTTTAATGATTGTCAAATACTGTGAAATTAATGTTAGGTTGTTGGATTACATCACCTTGTTAGTCTTGCAGTTCTTTTAAAGGAGGTTGCATGCATTAATAATTAGTGTAATGAAAAAGCTTAGGTGTTTAGGGAGGGTGTTCAGTACGAAGACAACGTGTGGCACCTTGAATGGGAGAAGTCGGGTGTGTGACAATGATGTGAAAAGAGGTGGGACCTTGTGTCTGGTCTTTGAAGGACAGAAAGGCAAATTGAAAGGCAAAATAGTTTCCTTAAGCTAAAGTTTCCTTAGCTTGAGGCTCTGCCTCTTAAGTATTGCCTGGAGCCTTCATTGACATCTAGTCTGTAATATCTATAATTAAACATAAGTGCTTTGAACTATCGCTCTTACATGTGCTAGTTCAGGTAAAAGAAAACCTTTACAAATCTCTTTTAAAGATAGTATAATTCTAGACATTGATAATTCACATTTGTTTTGTTAAGTAGGTCTTTCTGCTTAATATAGATCCTTTCCCAGAATTTTATTTTTTTTTTGAAGCCGATGGGATGTTTGGAGAATTGCTGAACATTTTAGTCGCTGCTGGGGGTTAACCATGGTCACAGCTCAGCCCCACGCAGCCACTTGCACCCCCCCGCCCCGGGTGGGATGGGGGAAAGAATCTGAGGGTAAAAGCACAAAAACTTGTAGGCTGAGATAAAGACAGTTTATTTTTTGGCATTAAAATATATGTCATAAGACTGATTGGGTCATATTAATGAAAAGGTTATTCTCAGTCCTTGTCTAACTCACTCTGCATTTTAAGCCTCTAAGTTTTCTTTGCAAACGACACCGGTTTCTGACATAACCCTCTTTGTTGGAAAGCTCTTGAAGTTTAAGAAAAATGAGCTTTTAAAATAACATTTATCAAATTGTTCTTGTTGCTGTTGCGCTGTATTTTACATGGTAGCTTTTGTCTTACGTTTTAAATTTTAGGGAAGGAAAGATTAATCATTTTTTCTATCATCACCTCCAGTAGATTGCCTTTGGATTTTTCCCAATTGTATTTCAATTATTTCAGCTAATTACCTCGTCCAAAGCTTTCAGAACTTTTACGTTTCATTTGCAAGTTATCATTGAATTCAAGTAGTTGAACAGCAGCAGAAAGAAAGAAAGAAAGAAAGAAATAGGGGTTTATGTTCTGATCAGCTTTGAAAGAAAGGCATGAATAATTGACCAGGAGTCACTTGGAGACGGCGTCGTTCCATCTAAAATGTGATGAAAAGTGATAAAATGATGATGAGAGTATTATTTGGATGCAAAAAAAAACAACCCCAACCATTAATGCTTTGTTTCCGGAATGCTTTTTTTTTCAGTGCGTGGACCAGTTGACACGGATCCAAGCTGAATTACAAGAGACAGTAAAAGATTTAGCTAAAGGCAAAAAGAAATATTTTGAGACTGAACAGATGGCTCAAGCAGTGCGGGAGAAAGCTGATATTGAGGCCAAGTATGTTTTCATAATAGCATATGTATAAATAATTGCGTGTGTATAAAGCAGATTTGAACTTGTATTAGTTTTTACACTTGGTATTATTTTAGGAGAAAGATAATTGCTTTCAACGAGCCTGCGCCAATTGTTTTTCTTTTTGCTTATATACATTTTGGTAACCTTTTCAAGCGTGTTTTTACCCTGCTAGTCAAGTATAACTCATTGCGGCTGGTTTCTTTAGGAAGGAAGTTAAACTGCTTTAATTTGACCTTTTCAAAGGACAGCGTGTGAGCTGACGCTTTTTTTGATATTAAAGGCTGCTTATTTCCTTTCCTCTCCGTGGATCTCAGGTTTGGTATCAGTCCATTTGGAGGGGGAGAGGGGATGGGATGCTCTTTCCCATTTTTAAAGATAAATTTTCGAGGCTTTCGATTTTTATGCTCCTTGATGTCCTGAAGTGGTTGATTTCCTTCCTTTCAGGAAAGCCAGTAGCTCACATGTTTTCAGTTTGGAGTTTGGCCTGTCTTAGGGGAGTTTGCCTTACCCTTTTTTGCAAGTTTCCTTCTTTCTTTTATTTATTTATTTTGTGAAATTCCTCAGGGTTATTCTTAGGGAACAAAAAGAAATTATGGTTTCATTACGGAATTTTTCTCTCTTTCACTTTCTGAGGGCTGGATGATGAAAGGAAGAACTTTAAAATTACCTATAATACCCAAAGAAAAAAGAACAAAACAAAAGAACAAACAAGCAAACAAAAAAACCAACTGAAAACTTGAGCTTGGGAATTTTGGGCCAGATTCATACTGCAGTATTGTCCAGATTAAAATAGCTGTTTACTTGATTTTGTTTTCTTATTTACTTCTTAAACCACCGTCTTTCAAATAGCTAATAAAGTACTTCTTTCCTTTCTCTTTCATTAATGCGAATGTGAAAATCACACCAATCCTGCTTTTAACAATACGTGTGCGTACATGAGTACTCTTCCAGCTTGCTGGAATGTAATTATTAACCATTTTGCATTAATATTCCTTCAGATGACCGGCTGTTCAAATTTACAGCACTTTGTGTCTGGAGGGCTGACTCAAAATGCATCAAACACCAAAGTAACTTGAGTCGCAGCCACCACTCAATTTCCCTTTCATGGTGTATTTAAATTTTGTTCAAAAACCAGGGCAAAATGTACAAAAGATTTCAGAACGCGCAGTGAAGATGTTATTGATGTAACTCATCATACTTTGTAGTATTTTCCTTGATCCTTAAGCTTTATTTAAAACTATACAAATAAAAATTCAGACATAAAAAGTTAGATTAAAATTTTGCAGAAGTGAAGTGCAGCGGCCTGTTCATCCTGTACTTTTGTTAATCTCTTCTTCTAATTTTTGTTTCAGGTCCAAACTTAGTCTTTTTCAGTCAAGAATAAGCTTGCAGAAGGCAAGTGTAAAGGTGAGTATAAAACCCCTTAATTTATAATCGTGCTTTGCAGCTAATTTCATGAGGCATATGATCAAAGTTGGCTGGAACCTAAAGATGACTGACATTTTGGAAGATAAATCATTAGAACAAGTGATGAGATAAGAGCAGACTCTTTTCATCAGTCGGAGCACAGAATTATATTCCCAAGGAAATTTCTTCTAGCAGGAGTTATAACCGTTTTTTGAAGACCACATGTGGAATTACAACTGCATGAGAAAGAAATATATTAGAAATCCCTTTACCATTAACAAAACTGTAGTCAAAACTTTGAGGGATTAATAAATTATATTAATACATACTTATGCGTGTTAATTTACTATTAATACATGTTTGATCATTTAACTTCTCATTAGTACCTATCTTTTAACTTCTGTTTCTTCTTGTAGTTAAAAGCACGACGATCCGAGTGTAACTCCAAGGCTATCCATGCAAGGAATGATTATCTTCTCACTCTAGCAGCTGCTAACGCGCACCAAGATCGCTATTATCAAACGGACTTAGTAAACATTATGAAGGTAAGGAAGCTAATTTATGTATGGGATTTGGGAAGTGTGAAAATCTGGAATGCAAAATGGGCGAAGTACAAAATCTCGGGTTTTGCGATGGCAACGTTGACTTTTCCAATATGCTGCAGTAGATGAGAGTGCAGTTCAATAGATAGATCCTGCGGTCGTGTGGAGGCTCTGTGGTACCAATTATCAAGCCCCAAAGCTAAGCAATCACTTTTATTTTTAATTCACTTTTTTTTTGAACTATTTAGATAAAGGAATCAAGTCTGTAAAACTAAAACCTGCGTTTTCCTGTTGGAGTTGACCTTAAGTAGCTGGAGATATTTTAGTTCTTCAGTAGCATATCTCCTAATCGTTTTTTTTTTTTATCCGATTAGCTGATCAGAACATTTCTCGTATGGTATGATTAATGAAAATGTATTCATTAAATATCTTGATTTCAAGCTATGAATTTTGGAGGATAACGAATCAGCCTTGTTGTACTCACGCGTGGCAGCTTTCCAAGCCAAGAGGAGGTACTTGAACTCGTAGGAAATGACATACTTAAAAAGTTCAAATGTGATTGCTCACAGTTGCTTTTTTTTCATATCATGCTAGAATTACTTGAATGTACACTATTTCTGTAACTTAGGTAGCTGCGGATAAATTGTAAAATCTGTGAAATCGGCTATTTAAAGCTAATTCACGCTTTATATAGATGCATTTCATGTATTGACATTTTCACAGTTTATTTAAATGTGCTACCTACAGACTATTTCCAGGTGATGCCATCAGGCCTTGCAACTTAGAAGTTTGCAATTTGCTTCTAAAATTGCTTTATTGAAGAACTATCGCCATGTTATAACAAATTGCTGTATTATCATCAGGCTTTTGCATACTGGGGGGAAAAAAATATTGATCTGAAAAGCAGGTAACCCAAGCAGAAAATGTGAGTGCCAGACGAGGCCTTTGAGAGAGTCTTATATGTAATTCCATTGTATCTTGACTAAGTTAACCACTCCTCCAGCAATATGTGCATGCATTTTGGAGTAAATCACAGCGTGTGTTATAAATTCATTGCTGTGCCTCATATCTGCCTTCCTGGAAGGCTAAATCAGATCTGGGTGTCTCGGAGGTGATGAAGAGCTGATAGTCCTTGAGGCAGGAACCCTGGCTTTGCTCTGGGCGTATGTGTGGTAAAACGTGAATATTTGTGCTGACTAAATACTTAGTAGGTGGAAATGGTTCTAAAGTAAATATTTCCTTGTAATACTGAAGGTAAAATTATTAATTGATGCTTACACAAAATAATTCCATGCTTCCACGCATGGTTGGCTGTCAGCAGTTAATGCTCTTACTTGGAAGTAATGCCAGAAGTGAATTTAATATGTTCACAGTAAAACAAACAAAACGGTCATTTGAAATAATCAAAAAATGAATAGATAGGCCAGGTAAAATTATGACTGGATCTCAGGAGGGTTATGGTTGCTCATTGTACCATAACCCCTGCAAAGGACAGGCTGGATGGATGGACCGAGGCCAATGGTGTGAGGTTCAACAAGGCCAAGTGCTGGGTCCTGCACTTGGGTCACACCAACCCCATGGACACTACAGGCTGGGGGCAGAGTGGCTGGAGAGCTGCCTGGCGGAAAAAAGACCTGGGGTGGTGGTCGGCAGCTGGCTGAATAGGAGCCAGCAGTGTGCCCAGGTGGCCAAGAAGGCCAACAGCATCTTGGCCTGTATCAGCACTATTGTGGCCAGCAGGACTGGGGCAGTGATGGTCTCCCTGTACTGGGCATTGGTGAGGCCCCACCTCGAGTGCTGTGTCCAGTTTTGGGCCCCTCACTCCAGGAAAGCCATTGAGGTGCCGGAGCGTGTCCAGAGAAGGGCAACGGAGCTGGTGAGGGGTCTGGAGCACAAGTCTTGTGAGGAGCGTCTGAGGGAGCTGGGGGTGTTGAGCCTGGAGAAAAGGAGGCTGAGGGGAGACCTTCTCGCTCTCTACAACTCCCTGAAAGGAGGGTGTAGCCAGGGGGGGTTGGTCTCTTCTGCCAAGGAACAGGCCATGGGACAAGAGGAAACGGCCTCAAGTTGCCCCAGGGGAGGTTTAGGATGAATATTAGGAGAAATTTCTTCCCCGAAAGGGTTATCAAGCACTGGAAGAGGCTGCCCAGGGAAGTGGTGGAGTCACCACCCCTGGAGTGGGTACCCTGGAGTGGTATTTACCCCCCAGGTAAATACCTGGAGGTATTTAAAAGCTGGGCAGACGTGATGCTGAGGGACATGGGTTAGTGGTGGTTTTAGCAGAGTTGGGTTGATGGTTGGACTCGATGATCTGAAAGGTTCCTTCCAACCTAGGCAATTCTATGATTCTATTCTATGATTCTATGTAAAACTGTAAACAACAGTGTGTAACCTGGTGCTAAACCCATCCTTGGTGCCAAAAGAAAGCACCAAGCGTGTCCCAGCCTTTGGAAGGGGCTTCGGGAAGGAGCCCTGTGAATTATCAATGAAGAAAATCCCAGTTCCCTACCAGGCAGGCCGATAAAACCAGTGCAGTGATGAGTGGAGTTGGTTCACATGTGGATAGATCCGATACGGTGGGAACAATCCACGGGATTTTTTTGAAGAGGGAACGTGTCCTGCAAAAAGAGATCTTGAAGGAGTCAGTCAGGCTGGGGATAAGGGTGATTCATCTGATTTCATGTCTTGAATTTGCCAGGAGCTCTCAACAAACTTCCCACTCAGCCTCTGCTTACGTAAACGAACGACGCTGGTACAGGTGGGGCGGTGAGGGTTTTCTCCTAGATTAATAACTGATGAAGAGATAGAGGAGATGTGGGAATAAGGTAAATACTTGGGGTTTCTAAGGGAAGGAGATTTGCTGGCAGGGTCCTGGTTTCTCCCTTACCTGACTCCTCCTGGAATGCATGTGGGAACCATGCTGTTTAACCTACTGTGAAAACCATTCTTTTATTTAACATAAACAATATGGAGAAGGAACTGAAGAGAGAGGGGATGATTTGAAGATGAAGAATCATTCAGTATAAACAAATGTAAAGCTTGTGACCAAGAGGTGTGGTGAGATCTTGACCATTTTGGTTGACCAGGCAAGAAAATAGCACATGAAATTCATGTTAAAAAGAGAAAAGCAGTCAGCTGGGGAGAAAACTGCTGCCTACAGAGTGAGGAATAGCCATTATGATTTATGAAGGAGGTACTAGAACTGGAAAATGGAATGAAGGATGAAGAAATGGAGACACTGTCTATTAAATGTTTGTAATCCTTCCTCTAGTAACATCAGTAGGGAAGGAGGTGATAAAACCCTTCCTTGCTAGCACAGTTGCTGTTTTCATAGGCTGGATGGCTGGGTCACCCGATACATGTTACATGCTACTATTGTAGTGTCTAACCTAAACATTTTCATTCATCTGTTGAGATTTAACTTTCTAAAAATGTATCTTTTATCTTAATATTAGTAAATCCTTAGGTATTCCTGTAGCGATGGCCACCTTTCTGTCTCTATTTCTCCATTTAGCTGCGATTGAGCTGATAGACCTTCTTCTGTGTGGAGCTTTGCAGGGCCGTCCATGTTTCTAAATCATAGAATCATAGAATGGTTTGGGTTGGAAGGGACCTTAAAGATCATCCAGTTCCAACCCCCTGCCCCGGGCAGGGACACCTCCCACTAGACCAGGCCGCTCCAAGCCCCGTCCAACCTGGCCTTGAACACCTCCAGGGCTGGGGCAGCCACAGCTTCTCTGGGCAACCTGTTCCAGTGCCTCACCTCCCTCACAGTAAAGAATTTCTTCCTGATATCTAATCTAAATCTCCCCTCTTTCAGTTTGAAACCGTTCCCCCTTGTCCTATCATTACACTCCCTGATCCACAGTCCCTCCCCATCCTTCCTGTAGCTCCCCTTGAGGGACTGGAAGGGGCTCTAAGGTCTCTGCGGAGCCTTCTCTTCTCCAGGATGAACACTCCCAACTCTCTCAGCCTCAAATCACACCAAGTTTCTCCTTAAACTGTTGAGATTTTATCTGTCTTGCAGTACCTTTGGAGTTACTGCCTTCTTGCAGGTACTCAGCTTCTTTTCTTGGTTCTCTCTTGACTGAGACCCTCAAAAGACAGAAATAAGCACCCCTGAAAAATTCACTTCTCATACCAGCTGCCCCATTGGTAAGCAAACTGGAAGACTGACTTCTGCAAGGAGCGAGTCGGGATTGTTGAGTGGAATCAGTAGCATCTCGAAGACCATAGGGCTTACTCAGTTATTTAGTGCCTGGTCTTTCAGGATGAGTTCTGCTAATTGGTGATTATCTCCACTCTGTAGACTAGGTGAGGTTCCTGGAACCCCACCATCTGTACACTGAGATATGACTGTAGTACCAGTTCCATTAGTTTGTTTGAAATCAGGTTTATTACCTCACCTTTTCATCGGGACAGTTATTTTTATACATGGCAGAGATGTAAATTTTAAATTATTTTCAAGCTGATTTTCAGAGTTTTTCAGTAAGCTGTAGATAAATCCTTTATCTAAATCATACTTCAGGATGTTACTGGTTTAATATAGTATAACCTCCAGGCTTGAAAAACAAACTAAACTACCCCACCTCCCCTGGCTTCTCTTCAGTTTAAGGATCAGTTTTACAAGACAACCATTAGAAATCATGTGGAAATGGGGGGGGAGGAAATAATTTTGTTCTGTTTTTAAAGACAGATTGTATATATACTTTGTCTAGAACAGTTGTTTCGCATGGCTTTTAGGTATAAAATGATGGGTGCTTGGTACTGCTCCTTTGGGTGCAGCAGTATGGATTTCACTAAAGAGCTGAAGCTTTCCGTGTTTTTCTACTTATGTTACGGAAAGATCATAAAAACTTTAGAAATGGAAAAAGCTGTGAAGAAATTTCAGCTGATAGTTGGCTTTACTACTGTGCAAGAAAGTAAAACTTATGCTTATTTACAAGTGTTTCAGAGTCTATTTCTGATTCCAGCCATCATAAACAATTTCTTGGTAGGTTTTAATTTTAATTGGGTTATTGTATCCAGAATGCGGATCGTAGTGGGTGGCAGGAAAGTTGTTGGCCTCTGGCTTGTTGGAAGCTGGGTTTGGCTTGGCTGGACACAGCCAGTCTGTGGCCATGAAATGCCAAATGCTGCTGGCTTTGGGTTTGGGTCGTAGCGTAGCACTCTCTGAACCCATCCCTTTGGACCATCTGCGTGTGCAGACAACGCTCGCTCTCCTAGAAGACTTGAAATTTTATTCTTAACTTTGATGTCAACTTGTAGACATTGATAAATAGTGGATTAAAATAAATAAGCTGATTTGGCTGGCTGTCGCTGTCAGTTTTCGTCTTGTACTAAGTTACCTTTGATTTTAATTTGCCAAAACCTCGGTCTTATTTAGCGACATTTGATCCAAAGGTGGCAATTTGTGTGACTTTTCTTAAAGGCTTCCACGCATGTTTAACCAAGTTGCAATTTTATAATTCTGCCTTCAGTTTTATACTACCCAGCTGTCAAGAACTCTGTTGTTACGCGCGTCCCTTGGCTCCTACTTAGTGAAGAGGGCAAAACGCTGAAGTTTGTTGTAGGATGTGTACATCAAAGGTTGGTTGTTACATCCTGTGCAAGTGGAACCAAACGCAGACGGGTAACGTTAATTCATACCTTGGCTTGCCGACGGCCTAGACAATACCATCTTCATCAGTGCTTTATAAGCAATAAAATCCAATAAAAGTTCATAGTATTGTTAAGAGAAAGGAGGGGTGGTGATATTTTTGCAGGAAAACAGGATTGGTTTATGCTGGCACAAGGTATTTGCGAAACTATTGTCGGGAAAGCATAACGTGTGTTGGGCTGGAGACACTTTGGGTTACTCTGTGATCAGAAGAAGCCAGCATTGGTTTTGTTCATTGTTCATTTTTTTCACTCAAATGCGTGTTGTGGCCTTATTCGGTTTTCTGCAACAGGCGTCAAGACGACATTGTCATTGGCAGGATGCCTGGTGACATACAGCTTCTGATCATTTTCAGTATCGTACTTTATTTTGCAATATTTTTATGCAGGGAACGAAAAATAGAATCATAGAATGGTTTGGGTTGGAAGGGACCTTAAAGACCATCTAGTTCCAACCCCCAGGGATTCACTCTGCTGTGTTTGTAACTGTGAAAACCATCACAAACAAAAATGGGATGCTCGGAAAGAAAATACAAAATGCTTCCAGCATTTTTAAAAGAATCAAGAATTGTATCATAGAATCATAGAATGGTTTGGGTTGGAAGGGACCTTGAAGATATCTAGTTCCACCCCCCTGCCCTGGGCAGGGACACCTCCCACCAGCCCAGGTTGCTCCAAGCCCCGTCCAACCTGGCCTTGAACACCTCCAGGGATGGGGCAGCCACAGCTTCTCTGGGCAACCTGCGCCAGAGGCTCACCACCCTCACAGCCAAGAATTTCTGCCTCAGATCTCAGCTCAGTCTCCCCTCTTTTCAGTGTAAAACCCTTCCCCCTCGTCCTATGGCTCCCCTCCCTGATCCAGAGTCCCTCCCCAGCTTTCCTGGAGCCCCTTGAGGGAGTGGAAGGGGCTCCAAGGTCTCCGTGGAGCCTTCTCTTCTCCAGGCTGAACCCCCCCAACTCTCTCAGCCTGTCCTCACAGCAGAGGGGCTCCAGCCCTCCAGTTTCTACAGTGCCATCCCAGTTTACCAGTTACACCACTAAATAAGAAGCAAAACCATTCTAGATCTCCCTTGAGAAAAGATTTTAATCCTATTGCCTTTTTTCTCTATCTGTCCTTTATTCTCTATTTTGTCCAGAATTTACACCTGGATATAACAAAGTTATGCCGCAGACCTGAGCTCTGCATTTCAATCTCCGTAATGAAATTGAAAAAAAAAAAGAAAAAAAGAAAAAAAGTGTTTTTTTTTGCTGAGGTTCAGTCTGCAAACCCTTTTAAGCGTGAGTTGTCTGCCTGGTGCTCGGGCTTCTGCGGAAGTTTAAACTGAGGTCAAAAGGAAGTAAATTCAGGGCTGTTTCGGTACCTGTCTTTTTCGAAACTTTTATTATTAGTGCATTCCTTTTTTTTTACTGTAAGTTCCTTTTGTGAACCGCCTCAGAATATCACTTTATGAAGCAGCTTACAATGAGGAAATGTTGATCTGGAAAAACAAAGGGAGGCATCATGAGCATTTTAAATAATCCTTGGGTTATTTTTAGGAGAAAGAGAGAACTAAAACTTGAATTGATTTCAAAGTGTACACTTTTAGAGATGACAGGAGCTCAGCAGTTTATTCCATTACAGTTGTGGGGCTCGGGACTGTCTCATTCCAGCTTCACACAGACCGAGTTCTTTGACACAATGTAAAATACTTTATTAAAGTATTTTATTTTGTTTCTCCAGTACATTTTTAAAAGCTGGTGCTCTCGAGGGTTTCCCTTTTAATGCTTGTATTTCGAAGTTCCAAATCTTTAAGAAAATCTGCCTTAAGATATCAAAATTATTTTGTAGAGCTTGGTCATCGGTGGAGCTTCATAGTTGATGCCAAATATACAGCCACCTTTGTAGCTAAACACTCTTTAACGATCCTGAATGATATTGTTGGGTATAATAAAAAAATAATAAAAAAAAAACCAAAAAACAAACAAAAAGGAACTCCACTAAACAATTGGCAATGGAGCGTGATCTTAATATTGGGAAACTGTTTATAGATAGTGGTGCATTTTTTATGAACAGTGACAAATTCTCGGTAGGGTCGCAAGCAGAACAGTAGCAGCAGGTATTTCTAAGTAAAGCTCTCTGATTTTTATTTTTTTTAATAATTTATTTCATGTTGTACCTAGTGCAGTCTTTGGTGTTTGCGGACTGCGTTGGAGGAGTGCTAGGAGTGCTGTCGAAAGCTAGTGTGCTTCGCTCTTTTTTTGTCTTTGTGGTTTCAGTACGGTTTTTTTATATCGCTGTAAGTATCAGTCATCTTTTCTGTGTCTTCTGGACTTTCCAGTTTGTTTGACATGAGGAAGTGCAGTTGTATAACTTCGCTCTTGTTCTTGATCACAGTTCTTGTGGCGGTACGGCAGGTTTAAATAGAATTTCACGTTATGCAATTTCCCTGGAACAGATCTTTATTTATGCATGGGAGACGATACCGAGACGTATTACAGCTATGGTTTTTTTTTATTTGAGAGCTCAGTTTTTAAAATGACAGGGGTTGAGCCATTGCAAGAGAGTGCCAAGAACGAATATCCTGGAGCACACCGTGAAGAAGGAGCCGCTGAGAAAACTGGGTTTGCTCAGCCTAAGAAAAGGAAGGGAGATATTAACAGTCTTAATGATCAAGTACCTATCGGAGAGCGTATGGAGAAGAGTGAGCCAGGCTTGCTTTTTTGAAGGTGTTGATGGAGAAGAGTGAGCCAGGTTTGCTTTTTTGAAGGTGTTGACACGGCGGGAGGCGGACAAATTGAAACCCAGGAAATTCTGATTAAATATAGGGAAAAAGGTCTGCCATGAAGGTGGTCAAACAGCAACAGGGACTCGGGGAGCAGTGCCATACCTTGGAGACTTTTGAAGCTTGACCGGACACGGCCTTGAGCAGCCTGATCTATTTGGCCCTGCTTTGAGCAGAGGTCGGACTGATATCTCCCTTTCAACATAAATTGTTCTCTCATTTTGTGAAATAACATTTTCTGTTAAAAAGATCCTGCTCAGGAACGCCTAACTTCCAGTTTCTAAGCTTTTTTCTGCCATTAACTGGAATAACTCCATGAGCCAACAGTGCTAGAATATTCATGTTTTGATGAACGCTGTTTTTTCTTTATTAACATTGTCGGGACATTTTGTGAAGCTGAGTTGACATCTGTGTTTTCAGCATCGTCACCCACCGCTTTTACTCAGCGCTTTTTTACGATCATTTAAACCAAATGTAAAAACCGACTCCAGACATTACTTGCACAAATGAGATTCAGCTGAAGCTCGCAGTGTTTATAAAAATGATCCAAGATTGAGGACTTCGTTTTTTTTTCCAGTTAATAATTTGATTTATGCCCAGAAATCACGAGGATGAGTATGGCAAACGGTTCTTTCATCTGGTGACTCTATTTGACTTGAAAAGTAAGTTGACACATTAGCTGAAGGTCTTAAATTGTCTCAGGAATGTTATCCCAGCAGAGGCTGGGCAGTGTGTGTCCTGTATAAATAAAAGGTTAACATTTGCATGAGTGCATATTTCTGTAGACTCCAGAACAAGCAGAACCAATCTTATCACTCTAAGGAATCGTTTTACGTATACGTTATTGTTTTAGGCTTTTTAGAATGATTTAGAAGCACCCAGGGAGTTACTTCTCTGAAAGGGAGATTCTGTCCTAAATGAAAAAATAGCATTAAGATAAAATAATTTTGAAGTCACTAGAGGTTTCCAGTTTCTTCTATAAATCTCTTTTATTAATTCACTCCTAGCTATTCTTTTAAGATCCTGCAATGCTCTCTTTAAAATGTAGAGGGAATTTACGTAAGTGAAAGAACTATTGTTTCACTTCCCGTTCTTGTCAGCTGCAAGCCACAAAGATTTTGTAATTACAATTAAGCCAGCCGTAGATTGCGTTATCTACAGTATCAGATGGGCACAGGAACTTTCCTTTACAGACGGGCGATGAGTGTGCGTTGCTTTCTCAGGTTCGTCCCCGTGAATGGAGGATGAGTGAAGGCAGGCAGTTGCCCAACACATGATCCCCACGTTCCAGAAGATGCTCGTTGTGGGCTTCACAATAGCTGGTACCACGCCGTTTTCCCTTCCGAGGACATCGGTCTGTGCTTACGTGCACATAAAACCTTAAATTAATTCCTTTAATAAGGCCCTGTTTGTAGTGTGATTATGCATCCACGTAAATTGTTGAATGATTAATACAAAACAGTGCTCTCTTGTTTAGGCTTTTTGTTAAATGCTCATGCTGCTTTGGAGAATTTTAGCTCCTTCATAGGCTAGGGCAGTGACCGTCCCCCTGTACTGGGCACTGGTGAGGCCCCACCTCAAGTGCTGTGTCCACTTTTGGGACCCTCACCACAAAAAAAGCCATTGAGGTGCTGGAGCGTGTCCAGAGAAGGGCAACGGAGCTGGTGAGGGGTCTGGAGCACAAGCCTTGTGAGGAGCGGCTGAGGGAGCTGGGGGTGTTCAGCCTGGAGAAAAGGAGGCTGAGGGGAGACCTTCTCGCTCTCTACAACTCCCTGAAAGGAGGGTGTAGCCAGGGGGGGTTGGTCTCTTCTCCCAAGGAACAGGTGATGGGACAAGAGGAAACAGCCTCAGGTTGCGCCAGGGGAGGTTTAGGATGGATATTAGGAAAAATTTCTTCTCTGAAAGGGTTGTCAAGCCTTGGAAGAGGCTGCCCAGGGCAGTGGTGGAGTCGCCATCCCTGGAGGGATTTAAAATCCAGGCAGCCGTGGTGCTGAGGGACATGGGTTAGTGGTGGTTTTTGTCAGCGTTAGGTTGATGGTTGGACTCGATGAACTGAAAGGTCCCCTCCAACCTACACAATTCTGTGATTCTATGATTCTATTGAATATGTGCTAACTACGGTTTTGAGCATTTACATTCCAGCTGACTGTGAGTAAACATTTACAGGGAAGTCAAAAGCAGCTTCCTACTGGAAAGATGACCACTTCTGGTGGCAATTTAAGCAAAATCACAAGCAAGGGAAGTTTAGTTGGCCCTAACAGTAAGCGGTACCTGTACTGCTAGCTATGGTAGCATCTAATATTTTAAATTTCAAATCCACTGCTCGCACCCTGACAGATCACGTTACCCTTCACACAGTCGTTCCAGGCTAACTCGAGACAAAAGAGTGGGTCTGAATCACAAACTGAGCGATGGTCACATTTGCCTGATGACAGTCAGCTCCGTCTCACCTCGTGGTTTAACCGCAAAGCAATTCCTGGTTTCAGCATTTGCTCCAAAAAAGGCTGTTTATTTCCAAGGGGACTAAGTATTTATTCCTCCACGGGCAGGGAGTGTATAGCGTAAAGGCAGAGCACAGCAAAGCCTGATATATAAAGCAGGGCAGCTTAATTATCTTAAAACAATAATCATTTTTCATGGGATAATAAAACCATTTCTTGATAACGCTTCTGACTTGTCAGCGAGTTTTCCTTTGGCATTTTGACAGAAACAACTTGAGAAAAGGGTTGATTGCAAAAAAATGTAGTGTGATTTTACAGATGCTCGTGAAAGGTATTTCCTGTAGAGGAGGTTACGTAGAAAAAGTCATGGATGTTATTTATACAAGGAAGTTAACAGGAGGCTGGTATTGTCGGTGCAGTGAGTGGGAGCGACTAAAAGAGAAATAATCGATGATGAAGGTTGAATGCGATGCAGTAAAACAAGGAAAATGACTGGAAAGCAAAAAAAAAAAGTCAAAATCACTGCTAGGAAGAAGGCAGAGGGAAAGCAGTCTAAGGGTTAAGGGAAGGGGAGGAGGTATTTAACCGGAGTCCGGGCAGTCTAGTGGAGAAATCTAGTTTAAGGAGTTAACAAAGAACTTTCAAAGTCGGGGGGTTTTGGTTTGGTTTTTTTTTTTAGCTTTTAATGATTTTTATGTAGAAACTGTTTAGGATTTGGATGAGGCTTTTTCTGTCAGCTGTCATCAACCTACCCATTTTGAACAGGAAATGAAACTTTGCCATCTTGTTTCAAAGCGGCGCTGTAATACAATCGGAATGGTTCCCGAAATCTTTGGCTCTGCCAGAAAGCACCCCCAGTGCCTCCCAGTTGCTCCGTAGCCAGCCCAGAGAAATAACCCAACTCAGGAAGCACCTGGCGTCCTCCGGTTGGGAGCAGGTGGGGTTACGTCGAAAAGTTTTAATGAGAAACATGCGACATTCTTATTTTAGAAGCAGACATCCCAAACAGATCATCCAGGGGGTTTTGTTTGGTTGGAGGACTTTGTTCTTAGCACCTCTGAATTCACTTGAAGAATGGAAGACACAAGGGAAGAGATACATTTTCCTTTATCTATTTATATATTGATATAAGCACCCCACGTTTCAGTGAGTTGCCTGGAATTTACACATATTTACATTGAAACCATGTGAAGAGCTCATGTACCGTTTTCAAAATTGAATGCATGTGCCCAGGTTTTGTCCTGTTAAATGACATGTTAAGCTATAAACGTTATTGAAACTGTGGACTAATAATATTTATAAGTTGAATGGCAATCTGTAGGACTTCTTTAGGCGAGAAATGGGTCTTGTGCCCCCAGAGTGGTTATTTAGGACTGGAGTTATAGAATCGTAGAATCATCTAGGTTGGAAGGGACCTTCAGCAACCATCAACCCAACACTGACAAAGCCACCACTGACCCATGTCCCTCAGCACCACGTCTGCCTGGCTTTTAAATCCCTCCAGGGATGGTGCCTCAACCACTTCTCTGGGCAGCCTGTTCCAATGCTTGGCAGCCCTTTCGGTGGAGAAATTTTTACTAATATCTAGTAATATCCTATATCAGAGTTGTTACTGAAAGGTTCAGATGCTCCATTGGATGATTCAAAGTAAAACCCAAAGGTTTGGTAAAATCCAAAAAATCCAGGTGAACAACCGCTACTTCATCAAAAGTGAAATATCTAGTTGTCTTACTAGATACTTCCCTTTTGGTTAAACTTAACCATCACTTTCCGTTAAACTTAACCAATGCGGGTTGCAAATTAAAAGCGATTATCTGGACACATTGGAGCCACTGGCAAAGATGAGCTGGTTTTAATCCTCTCCCAAAGCCTCTAGGAATGGGAGAGTAATTTAAGAAAGCGTTCGAAGCACGGTCTTGCTGTAGATTTTGTTGTCTTCAAGGAACGTGGAAAGTGGTTTAGAAGAAGGCAAAACATGTTATAGTGACCATCAAGAAGGCAAAACTTATTATAATGATCATATTCTGGTGGAGACTGTGAGGACTGATGTGGTGTCTCGTACGTTCAACAGGAGGAGAAAACACTTCTGAGTGACTTAACTTATAAAAGAGGTAGAAGAATTCTAAGGAGATAAGACCCAAAATAGCGCAAGCCCAGTAAGTGTAAGATGGAAAATGTCACATTGAAATTGAAGCATAATTAAATCCTAAAAGAAGTTATTGGAAAAGTGGCTTCTAATCTATTATTTTTTGCGCATCTCAGTGTCACCCCAGAGGGAAGCAAACCTGGTAAGAGTTTTTACAGAACTGAGACAGTTTCCATAGGGTACGGCTGTCAAACTGTGAGATGCTTTTTATTCTTTCAGCTTCAAAAGCTTTGCTTCTGTCTTCCAACCTAAGTCCATTCGGTGCCGGTGCAGGCGTTTGCTGGGATGGATGGATGGATGGAGGTGAGGAGCTGGTCATCAGTTGTCGTAGCCTGTGTAGGCAATGGCTGTTGGAGCTGTACTTTAAGCACATTCTTTAGAAAACTGTCTTGCCTTGGCATCCCTTCGTGCAGCGGAATTCCAGGATGGTGCTGGTGAGCCTTTACTGGTGCCGGGGTTCACAGCGCACGCTCAAAAGGTGACATTCAGCGTTGGCTTTCGGCTCCTTTTGAGACGTCAGTGACTAGCTCAGGGCTCCACCAGCAACGAATGGGGCGTGCAACTGATATTGAGAGGGAGAACTCTTGCTGAGCTGAGAAGCTCAACGTGAGCTGTGAACGTCCGCTGGCAGCCCAGAAACCCCCCCGCAGCCCGGGCTGCATCCCCAGCAGCGTGGGCAGCAGGGCGAGGGGGGGGATTCTGCCCCTCTGCTCCGCTCGGGGGAGACCCCCCTGCAGTGCTGCCTCCAGCTCTGGGGCCTCAGCACAGGAGAGACACGGAGCTGGTGGAGCGGGGCCAGAGGAGGCCGCGGAGATGCTGGGAGGGCTGGAGCCCCTCTGCTGTGAGGACAGGCTGAGAGAGTTGGGGGGGTTCAGCCTGGAGAAGAGAAGGCTCCGCGGAGACCTTATAGCGACCTTCCAGTCCCTAAAGGTGGCCTACAAGAAAGCTGGGGAGGGACTCTGGATCAGGGAGGGGAGCCATGGGATGAGGGGGAAGGGTTTTACACTGGAAGAAGGGAGATTTAGACTGGATATGAGGAAGAAATTCTTGGCTGTGAGGGTGGTGAGCCCCTGGCGCAGGTTGCCCAGAGAAGCTGTGGCTGCCGCATCCCTGGAGGGGTTCAAGGCCAGGTTGGATGGGGCTTGGAGCAACCTGGTCTGGTGGGAGGTGTCCCTGCCCAGGGCAGGGGGTTGGAACTGGATGATCTTTAAGGTTCCTTCCAACCCAAACCATTCTGTGATTCCCTGTGAGCTGCTCTGCAGGGATATGAACAGAGCTGATCTGTGTGCCATTGGAATTAGGCCACAGAAGGGCATTAGGAGGCAAGAAATTCCTATTTAGCATTTACAAATTGCTGGGAAGATAATTGATTGGAAAGCTGGCCGAAAAGCTCAGTCAAGGGAGGAGGAGGAGGGGGAATACTGCAATTTGATTTGCCCGTCTACCTGCTAGTTTTCATACAGGAAAAAAAAATAAGCCCCATCTGTTCCAGTTGTTGTCTCTGCTAAAAAGGTTTCATCGCTGGGGTAAACCCCCGTGTCATGGAAGGGAAGCGAATATTCCCTACCAGTAGGTTCATTAGATCCCTAATGCTCGATGATGGATGAACTGGAACAGTTTAGTCCAGGTGAACAAGGATATTTTGTAATGTTTTACAAATTATTGAAGCACTAGGGTAACTACTCATAGGATTTGAATGCTAATTAAAAGAAATAATGTCTCTGGTATGCCCAGTGTTGCTTGTCATTAATGGGAAGAACCTGTTCAGTCCAACTGGTTCATCAGAACCCCGTCTGCTGGTCTGCAGAACCCCTCGGCGGCAGCATCGTCAGGACACACCAAGCAGCACCCTTCAATTAGTACCTTTAAAAAATCTTAATGGATTTCGAAAACTTCAGAAAAGTTTAAATAGTGAGGTTCAAGGGCGCTAATCTCATATAACTCCAAGTTATGGCAGCTGAAAATGACCTAAAGGTATGGAAGAAAATTGTTCTGAAGGAATCGTGACAATATCCTGGTTTTTGGGTGCCTAAATTTATTTGGTGAAGGTACTTTTGACTGAAGTGTAAAACCAGGTATGTGGAGATAGGTAGAAATCAGGTTTCTAGTTCAAGCTGAAGAATATTAGAAATAAAATTTTTAAACTGCTCCTATTAATCAGATTGTTCAGTGGTTCATATTAGACCTTGATATAATAATTTAATTTAATAGATGAGAAATCATTTTAATAAAAGAGAAATTAAAAAAGATATGGAGTCCTAAGAAAAAGGTGGATAGAAGGAAGACGGCCAATCTGAGTGAGAAGCATCTTTTTCTCAGTAAAATCTTCACAAATATTTATGACTGTGTATAGCCAAATAATCTAATGAGTTTTAACAGCTGACCCCCTTCTGCTTCGCTCTTCTCAACGGGCATTGATTGTATTGGATTATTATAGTGTATTTTCATGGTATGCATATGTGATTTCAGGTATGAAATTTTAAATTACATTTAAATGAAATTTAAACTAAATCTAAATTCTGTGTATCGACGTTCACGTTTAGCACAGACCCTTGCCGTCTAGCTGGGTCCAGCAGCCCCGTGTCAAATTTAAAAGGGGATATCTGAAATAATATTCATCAAATTAACTTTGGTTAAAGTCTCAATTTATTTAATAGCAAAGGCTAGATATTAAAGATAACCTTGTATCAAAGAAATCCCAAGCCTACCAGATTCTTGGACATCTCTTCCCACATGATTTAAACATTGCTTGCACTTTTCCGACTGTGTATTGTCGTTAGGACATCTGAGCAGTATTATTGGGGAATTAAGTGGGAAATTAAGTAGTTTTTAAAAAAAGTTTGATCATTAATCACAGAGCATGCAGCACTGCTGAAATATGTTTGAAAAGAAGCTTACTTTAATGCAGTTAACATCTTTGTCGGCGACACGGAGAGTGGGATTGAGTGCACCGTCAGCAAGTTTGCTGACGACACCAAGCTGTGTGGGGTGGTCGACACGCTGGAGGGATGGGATGCCATCCAGAGGGAGACCTGGACAGGCTGGAGAGGTGGCCCTGTGTGAACCTCATGGAGTTCAACCAGGCCAAGTGCAAGGTCCTGCACCTGGGTCATGGCAATCCCAGGCACAAACCCAGGCTGGGCGGAGAATGGCTGGAGAGCAGTGTGGGAGGAGAAGGACTTGGGGGTGTTGGTGGGTGAGAAGCTCAACATGAGCCGGCAATGTGCACTGGCAGCCCAGAAACCCCCCCGCAGCCTGGGCTGCATCAGAAGTGTGGCCAGCAGGTCAAGGGAGGTGATTCTGCCCCTCTGCTCTGCTCTGGTGAGACCCCACCTGGAGTTCTATGTCCAGCTCTGGAGTCCTCAGCACAAGAAGGACACGGAGCTGTTGGAACGGTCCAGCGGGGGGCCATGAAGATGCTGGGAGGGCTGGAGCCCCTCTGCTGTGAGGACAGGCTGAGAGAGTTGGGGTTGTTCAGCCTGCAGAAGAGAAGGCTCTGCAGGGACCTTATAGCAGCCTTCCAGTACCTAAAGGGGGCCTACAGGAAAGCTGGGGAGGGACTCTGGATCAGGGGGTGTAACGATAGGACATGGCGTAATGGCTTCAGACTGGAAGAGGGTAGATTTAGATTGGATATCAGGAAAAAATGCTTTGCTGTGAGGGTGGTGAGCCCCTGGCGCAGGTTGCCCAGAGAAGCTGTGGCTGCCCCATCCCTGGAGGGGTTCAAGGCCAGGTTGGACGGGGCTTGGAGCAACCTGGTCTGGTGGGAGGTGTCCCTGCCCAGGGCAGGGGGGTGGAACTGGATGATCTTTAAGGTCCCTTCCAACCCAAACCATTCTGTGATTCTATAGTTATGTTCATTAGAGATGTTATGAGAATAAATATATAGATTTAAATATAAATATATAAATAAACATAAATATGTTTCCAGTCAGGCCATGCTGAAGAAGTGGTTTAATTCAAAGATAGTGCAACACCAGTGGGTCCCATTTTGTTCACTTTTCTGCTGATTTTTATTACCCATCACTGTTGTGTATAAAAGAGTAGAAGCTTATAAAGTACTGTCAGCTTCTGGAGAAAATGGTGCAACCGATAAACCCATCAATACTTATTTAGAAGTACAGCTTGTAGTGGTTTTTTTTGTGCCCGGCTTTGTGTTGGGGGGGCGAGAGTCTGTTTAAAAGGGACAAACCTTTCACAATATTTTTAACTCCAGACTTCAGCCTAAAATTCTCTCTCTCCTCACCCACCGGTGCTTATAAGGAGTGCGCGCATCAATTGTGAGCGTGATTCCCCTGGGAATAAATGAGAATGGACTACTAAAAGTAATAAAGCGTAATTGGCACGTGGAATTCCCGAGCAATATTTGGGAAACAGGGATTAACCTTCTGTGCCGCGATGCAGCTGCTGTACCTTTGGCATCCCCCGGTCGTGTTTTTTCCTTTATTGTTCACGATAATTTCTTTCATTGTTCTCCGATTCTATAATTATGACAGTAATGGCAGTACTGTGACTCTGAGCCGTTTTCCTTTTAAGAACATGTTGCTCGTTTGTGTAGGTTACGAAAAATTCCTAAAAATAGTTTCACTTGGTTTGGTCCTTAAATTTTAGTATGACTGGTAAAAAGTGCTTAGTAATCCTTTAATAGAGTGTCTTTTCAGGAACCGGGGGTTTGCTGTATGAAATATGCTCTGCCCTTTTCATATTGGTTAGTTAATTGACATTTTAATATAAAATTTAAAAAGTGTATTTTAATTTGAATTCAAAAATGTCTTCATTATCCTGAAATGTTGTCTTGTGGATTGGACGGTGCGGTGTTCCATTTGTAGGACCGCGTCAGACTGCAGGTTATGTCTCTTTGGCGTGATAAGAATCTGAAACGCTCAGTAACAGATAAAATGAAATTTTGAATTTTGCAATATTGCCGTCACCTACACCTATTCTGAGAGCGTCTTTTGAAAAGCCTGTTCACTAATAGTGACAGGGGACTTTAAACCCGTGTGCAGAAAAAAAAAACCATATGGAAGCGATAAATCCAAATAGCAAATGGGAACAACAGCCTGCATTGCAGCAGCAAAGTTTTTGTTCAGCAGGTTTATTTGGAGAAGTAAATGAAAAGCACGCGGGACGAAAAAAATTAACTGCTGTAAAAATGATAATACAGAGACTGAATACACTGAACAACAACTGAAAACAGCAGTGGCAAAAGAGATAGTTAGAAAAAATGGAAGGATGCAAAAGAGAAAGTAAAAGCTCATGAGGAATGTGTATGATCAGTATCTGATTTCTTGTTTTACACTTTTTTATCCATTTTATCCACCAAGGGACTATTTTAACTATTAAGAAACACAGGATTTGGAGAGAAATGCATTTTCACATTCACATTTGAGTCACTTCAAGGTTTCTGTTCTTTAATCTATACTCTTCTAGAACACAGAATGTTTTGAGACTTAGAATCATAGAATCACAGAATGTGTTGGGTTGGAAGGGACCTCTAAAGGCCATCTAGTCCCACCCCCCTGCAGTCAGCAGGGACATCTTCAACTAGATCAGGTTGCTCAGAGCCTCATCAAGCCTGGCCTTGAATGTCTCCAGGGATGGGGCCTCCACCACCTCTCTGGGCAACCTGGGCCAGTGTCTCACCACCCTCAGCGTAAAGAACTTCTTCCTAATGTCTCATCTCAACCTGCCCTGCTCTAGTTTAAACCATTGCCCCTCATCCTATCGCTGCATGCCCTCGCAAACAGCCCCTCCCCAGCTTTCCTGTAGGCCCCCTTCAGGTACTGGAAGGGGCTCCAAGGTCTCCCTGGAGCCTTCTCTTCTCCAGGCTGAACAACCCCAGCTCTCTCAGCCTGTCTTCACAGCAGAGGGGCTCCAGCCCTCCCAGCATCTCCGTGGCCTCCTCTGGCCTCGCTCCAACAGGTCCATGTCCTTCTTGTGCTGAGGGCTCCAGAGCTGGACATGGTATTCCAGGACATTTACCCAGAAGAGCCAGCGTGTCTGAGTCAGGATATTTCACTTTCAGTAGGAAGGCTTCTCTGTGGGGACTTGCTGGTCAATCCACACCTGTGACACCGTGGAACTCTGCAGTAAGGAAAAATTTGAAGAGCTTTCTTGGAGATGGCTCTGTGTTTGTGTGCAATTAAATCCTGTAGGAGCTGAGAATTGTCGTGGTTCTAGCCCATACTCGAGCAAAGTACATTTCCTGAACCTACCTTCTAAATTATGTAAAATATATATATTTTTTTTTTTTCAAACTGGGCAACAAAATAATTCATTGTTGGGTACATTTTCCTACTGAAGAAAAAATAAAGAAGCCAGCTGCAACTGTTAGACATAGCACATACTCCACTGCTGTTTGGCGATCGTGATGATGGTGATGTGGTCAGCATAAGAATCCTGGAATAGCAGAAATCAATGGCAAAAGGCTGAACGATTTAAATATCCATTTTTGTGCATGAAGGAAGCCAAATATTGTTGGCAGGAACAATCTAGAGTACTCATCAGGTACGAAGGTGGCGTGATGGTGACAGTCTGCCACGAAGCCGCTTTCTGAGTTTTGGATTCGAGCCAGAGTTGTTTTTTTTTTTTTTCCCAAGAACGAGGAAGTACAAAGGCGAAGCCGATTGCGCCAGGGCAATTTATTGAAAATGAGTCATGTCCGAAGAAGGATCGATCCCCTTGGGATTTATTCCAGTGCTACGAAACAAAAAGCAAAATAGGTCCAAGAAGTCTTCAGAGATGATATTTAAAAACTTTAGCAAAAGTACGTGTATTTCTAGATTATACAGAATCTGGTTTTGTCTTCCAGTGGGTTTTTTTAAGCTTTATACAGTAGAATTTTTGAAGGTCTGATTTTTCCTTTCTTACGGCAATCTTGCATCACGGTATTCCCACCGATTTAAGTGGAATTATTCTTGAACTCTGAAGTGTTCATTTAATGCTGTCTTCATCGGGTAACTCTCGTGCCCTTGTGGGGCAAAGAACTATTTATATTATTTATAGAAAGAATTTGCAAAGGAGACTTCTTTCGGTGCCTGTGGTCACCTACCAGACCCTCATCATTAAATGGGACAACTACAGGGCGCTGCCATGAGATCTGTGGGGGTAAATGTAGAAGGACTACTTAATATGATCATTAATTCTGCTTATAATTGTTTTAGAGGGCCATGGTGGATTCGGGGAGGGTGATGGGCATCTGCTGGCGGTCATTTCGTGTTTTTTCTGTGCTCAGAGTAGACTTCGGTGCACCGGCCACAAAGGTTTTGTCATTAAAAACAATGACCCTACCTAAATTGTAAAGGAACAAAATGATGTGCAGAACAATCATCAAGTGACTAATGAGATCAAACAAAGAACTTGCAAACAAGCCCGAAACTATTGACACTAGAAAATACAAAGCTCTGGGGTAAGGGAAAGTGCAAAGTGTGTTTATGGGCACTGAGCCGAAAGGCAGGCAAACAGAAGTCAGGGCACTTGTTGTCTTCTACTGTTTATTATTCTCATGTTGGCTGTGATGAAAGCTCCTTCTCCAGGCTGGGGGAAAATATGAGGAAACTAAAATCACTTCTCCAGCCTTTGTTGATTTAACTCGACACTCTTTGCAGCCTTTTTCATCATATTCTCTTCCTACCTTTTTGGTCTGCTTTTTTTTTTTTTCCGCTCATTCCCAGATTTTTTTTTTATCATTTCTCCGCTCCTCAGCGGTATGGATATGTCCCTGCAATATCTCTCGCTTCCTCATTCACAGCTGGCAGCTTAAGAACGTACTTCTGAAGAACATGCAGTCATGCAGGATGTTGATAGAAGAAAAAGAAAATAAAAAGAAACAGGAGAAGCTAATTAGCCTGACAGCAACAGTACAGCAAGACAGTTGTAAAAATTCCTTAAAATTATTTTCTATCCTTCTATCCTATTTCTATCTTTCTGCAAGAAGGAGCAGAAGCCGGAGAGGTGGCAGAGGATCTTTCTGTAGGGACTCTTGAGTTATTGTGCCAGAACCTTCTTCATTTCAAGGAGACATGAACAGGTTGGTGGCTGGGAAGGTAGAAGAGTTTGCTCTAAGTGCAGTAAGGGCTAGAAAAGTAAAAATGTCTGTGAGTTACTGCCCTTTTTGTTTGTTTTGGCTGATACTTTGTGTTTGACAATGCTCGGTGTTCGAAGAAACTAAGTGCTGCAGGAGTTGAGGGCAACCGAGGTGCCCAGGACACTTGTCTGTCCACCTTTGCTTTACAGTTGGTACCTACTGAAATGCTTCCAGAGTAGAGCTGAAGATGCCGGGTTACAGAGGAAGCCGTCAAAAGCAGTTTTAATATGGGCTGAGAGAGTTGGGGCGTTCAGCCTGGAGAAGAGAAGGCTCCGCGGAGACCTTGGAGCCCCTTCCAGTCCCTCCAGGGGCTCCAGGAAAGCTGGGGAGGGACTCTGGATGAGGGAGGGGAGCCATAGGACGAGGAGGAATGGCTTTAAACTAAAAGAGGAGAGATTCAGACTTGATCTAAGGAAGAAATGATTTACGCTGAGGGTGGTGAGCCCCTGGCCCAGGTTGCACAGAGAGGTGGTCGATGCCCCATCCCTGGAGGTGTTCAAGGCCAGGTTGGACAGGGCTTTGAGCAACCTTGAAGATGTCCCTGCCCATGACAGGGGGTTGGACTAGATCACCTTTCAAAGTCCCTTCCCACTCAAACTATGATTCTATCATTGGGAAATGCAAGTAAAAGTAGAGTGGTTTTGCTGCAGTATTTAATTTTTACAAAGTGTTGAAGGGACCAGGATGAGCAGAGGACCAATAATCTGCAAAGAAATGCACACCTTGGGTAAGGAACCAATGCTGGTGGAACCCTAGTGTTATTTCGAAAGCTCTTTTCCCTCTTTGCCTCCCAGGGAGCTGCATGACAACAGTTTTCTAAGAAAAAGCAGGAATTTCAGCCCCATCCTCCTTTTTACACTTGCTGCTTTGGAGTGCTCCCAGCTGTCGGAGCTCTGCGTTTTGAGTAGCACCCACCTGCCCCAAATTAACTAGAGTCTTTCCTTGCTCTGTCCAGGTGTGTCTTCTTTAGGATAGTTGTGTTTCCCTTCTGTAGAAGCCCACTAAATTCCAGATGTTCTCAGGCAGTGTTCTAGTTCTCCAGCTAGTGTTACTTCACTGAGAGTAAGTTGGATCCTGACCTCACTATGAAGGAGGCTTGTCACTACAGAAACTTTGGCTGTGCAGGTTTCTCCGGGGATATGGAGAAATTTTTGGCCTTAGCTTAGCACTATTTTGCATGGGATGCAAACTGTCTAACTCGAATTCTGAATTTCCAGAGCTAAGCTTGGATGATCATAGAGTCACAGAATGGTTTGGGTTGGAAAGGACCCTAAAGATCATCCAGTCCCACCCCCCTGCCCTGGGCAGGGACACCTCCCACCACACCAGCTTGCTCCAAGCCCCGTCCAACCTGGCCTTGAACACCTCCAGGGATGGGGCAGCCACAGCTTCTCTGGGCAACCTGCGCCAGGGGCTCACCACCCTCACAGCCAAGAATTTCTGCCTCAGATCTCAGCTCAATCTCCCCTCTTGCAGTGGAAAATCCTTCCCCCTTGTCCCATGGCTCCCCTCCCTGATCCAGAGTCCCTCCCCAGCTTTCCTGGAGCCCCTTGAGGGACTGGAAGGGGCTCTAAGGTCTCCGCGGAGCCTTCTCTTCTCCAGGCTGAACCCCCAACTCTCTCAGCCTGTCCTCACAGCAGAGGGGCTCCAGCCCTCCCAGCATCTCTGGGGCCTCCTCTGGCCCCGCTCCACCAGCTCCGTGTCTCTCCTGTCCTTTCTCCTTGTAGGCTGAGAAAACCCAGTACTAACTTTTTGATCCAGCAGAGAGGGTAGGGTCTTGTTGTCAGCTTTTCTCTGCAGCTTTCTCTTCTTGCATGTATGGTTTAGCAGAAAAAGAGGATTTTTATCAAATGCTGAGCTGGTACAGGCAGCAGGCTTCCCGTCATTTTTAAGTCAGGCTTCAAACTTCAGTCTCGTGGTGGGTCCAGACACTGCGCAGTTGTTCCTCCAGGATTGCGACAACTGAGAACTGCAGGAACTCGCACTAGTTTCATGTCAGCAGATAGAGGGTTGCTGCAGGTGAGCGGTTCAGGGACACTTCTCTTGCTTTGATCTCGGGTTTGTGTGTAATTTAGATCTAGAAGTCGCGTTTTGTTGACAAATACTCACAGACCTGATTTACTTTTATGTTCGGTGCCTTGATGGAGGAGAAGGGTATTTCAGCAGTGACAAATACTGCAGCGATGGAAGAATTTAAAAAGAAAAAGACTTAAAGAAAAGCAGCTCCTCTTCTGTATTAGGAGAAGTTGGTGCCTAGAATAAATTATTACGAGGAATCAGCATTTTTAAGGGAAAATCACCGTGGAATGTAACTGTTAACTGAAAAGGATGGTTTTCCTGCCCTTCCTTCCTTTCCTCTCCCAGCGTCTTCGGGAAATGCGTGTCACTGATCCAAATACTGCTGAGTTGGGCAAAGCCAGCTGATTCAAGTTGTTGACTTTATTACTTCTGAGTTTTAGGCAAGTTTTTAAAACACCGTGTCCTTCACTGTCAAGTAATCTGAGATCCGTTGCCACACTTGGGATAAAATAGATCCGAACTACTTTTGTCTTAACCTCTCGGAGACCCAGAAGGATGCTTAAGCTAATAGTAAAAACTCCTGTTAACAATTTAGCTATTATTGTAACTTTCCTTTTGATGTTCCTTTTTATATTCGGAGATATTTGCATATAAAAATTAAAACGCTTGGAGTCTCATTTGCCAAAATCATTCAACTGAAAATTCCCAGACCGCATCATCCGTGAGATCACACTGTTTATTTAATGGATTATAGGCGTAAGTTTTAAACACAAGCACTCAAAAAGCTTCCCTCAGCATGTGTGTTAGGTAATTTATATTGGTTTTTTTTAAATGTTAAGTAAGACAAAGTTTAGAGTAGTGTTACGGAAAATACGGGGTGAAAAATAGAGTCCCTGGCCTTAATGGGTTACAGGTTGTTTTCAGAACAGACCAGATGAGGGATAGATAAAACAGGGTTTCTAATGCAAATGAGAACGAGGTGGTATAAGAACTAGGTTTTAATTTTTAATAGGCCACCAAAAATAAAGAGAAGGCGTCTGCGATACGGATCTCCCTTTTTATTTGAGGGGTTCGCTTTGATTACTAAACAGGAAAATATGTTGCATTCCCGTGATTCAACCCCATTGACTTCGTGGAAAACTATCACTCTGCAAACACAATGATTTTTGTTCACTTCATTTAAAACTTTTCCTTATCTTTTCATTTTCCGCCTGTCGTCCGGGTGGGGCAGGGTCAGGTCTAATTTTGGTCTGTTCCCTCCACCCATGTAAGGAAATTCTTGGCCTTCAACATCAGCTCTATTGTTTCTGGCAAAGTGGGGGCAGCTTACGAAGCGTTTGTTGAGGTTTTTAATGCTGGGCGTAGGCAAAATTAGCACAAGTAGAGTGTTGAGTTGCATCAACTCAAGAAAAGATGGACTTTTACAAATGAAAACTTAATTTGATCCACGATGGTCGTCTTATTGAAAGAGTGGGGTTTCAGGGAGGGTTAGGGCGTTCAAAAATTTCTAAAAATATAAGTGCTCGTGTTTAAAAATATGAAATTATTTCTAGGCAGCGGTGATTCAAATGAGATTAGTGTAAATTAGTTGATGAAAACCCACATGGTTTTATAAGTGTGGTTTTAATTGTGGGTTTTTAACTTAGTACTGTAGGGTCCAGGTTTTGGTAACCGGTGGATTCAGATCGCTAAATGGGAGGTTTAATTCAAACACTTGAGTTTAAACTGTAAAAATATCATGCAAAGCTTCAGCACAGCTTAGCAGTTTCTGTGCAAGACAGACATGAGTAGAATAACAGGAATATTTCACAAAGAAATGAGTTAAAATGGAAGACCCTCCTTGGTGCCTTTCCAGGACTCTGGTCTTGCGTTACGCATGGGTCAAATAATTTCCTTTTTTTTTGCCTTGGGATGTGAGAAGGAATGAGTCTTTTAAAATAAAAAAAAATGCAAGTAGTTTAGCCTGTTTTCCGTCTTCTCCAAGAAATTGAAATGTAGTGGGACTATACCTGTAAATGCTCTAGTGAAGAGACCTCAAAGTTGCATGAAGGAACGCGATGCATTCAGCACGGTCTTTTCTACGTCGTGTGTTATTAGCGGAGATTAAGAACGATGGCTCAAAGGCAACCAAATGTCCTGACAATAGCTAAAGTAGTTTTATTTCCATCTTTGCCTTTGAGGAAATCTCAATGAGTGAATAAAGCTGGTGCATATGAGAGTAGAGTAGAGTAGAGTAGAGTAGAGTAGAGTAGAGGAACATAACGGAATAGAATAGAATAGAATAGAATAGAATAGAATAGAATAGAATAGAATAGAATAGAATAGAATAGAATAGAATAGAATAGGAGTTAGTTCCTAAAATATTAAATATAACCCCTTGAATTAAAAAAGCAAAATCTCCTCAAAATGGTGATCAAAATTGGGACTGAAATTTTGTTCCTCAGAAAACTACGTTATATCATACTTGAAACTTTATGTTGAAATCAGAAAAATGTTCTCGCCAGCCCCCCCCTTGTCATTTTTTTGATTTGAATTAACATATAGGGTTTTTATAAAAATACACTTTAATTCGGTTGTGTACCCATTACCTTTGTTAACAGATTCAATTTTTGTCAGTCCTAATTTCAGCCATTATCTGCTAAAGCTTGGACTCAGGTGGAGAAATAGTTTTTACCTTCAGTATGACAATTTCACTGTAAAGAAATTATTTCTTAAAAAACATCGGCTTTTTTCCCATCCTTGGAAACGGTAATTCTGCGATACTTAACTTCATATTATCATAGTTTTAATGCCAGATTTGTTAAAAAAAAAAAAATTGAAAAAAATCTTGATTTTCTTTTGAGACTGGAAAAAAGACAGGTTTTTCAGTCTGATTGTAATACAGTAAGTGGTTTAGTAATCTTCTGAGATTCAGAATGAGAACAAAAGCCATTGTAGTGAAATAATGTCTGTTGGGGTTTTTTGATTTTATTTTTCAGGGTTTTTTTTTCAGTTTCCTCTTCAAGTCGTGC
Source organism: Alca torda (assembly GCA_008658365.1). NCBI lineage: Eukaryota > Metazoa > Chordata > Aves > Charadriiformes > Alcidae > Alca > Alca torda. The sequence continues at coordinate 208,033,018 of CM018076.1, forward strand.
GATCAGAAATTTTGAAAAGACTTTTTCTTTCAAACCTAGATTGGGATGTTCGGTGGTTCGGGTCAGAGTGTTTGTCAGGAAATGAGATTCCGCTTCGGTATTATAAAATCCCACATGAATGTTGATTTATTATCGTGTAGTTCAGCAAATTCACCTCTTTTGTTTTAATATTAACATATCCAGCTTGATAGAATAATTACCGTTTTATAGAATGAATAGCTACATTATCACTGAAAGCAATTTGTACCCAACCAACTCTCTCGTCCTGTAACTGATGGGATGGAACTGTCACTTTTTCTGTGCAACGTTGAGTTTTTTAGCATGTGCTGGAGCCGTGGGTTTTCCTTGGCTGAGAAATGTGTCTGTGTCGTATCGCGTCGCCTTTAATAACGGCGATTCTGGCAGCTCTCGGCGATTTTTAAGAACTTCATGTTGAAACCGCTTTTAATTAATGAAAGGAAAAGGGCAGTTTTCGCACGCTGACAGATTTGTACGCTTCCTTGTGTTTTGCCATGCGTTTCTTTGATGTTCTTTCCTGTATCTCTTATATATCGCAATGGGAGGGTATTTTGACATCTCAGCACAACACTTCAGAGCTGTGGTCATTGCAAGAGGAGCAAGGGAAAAATGAAATTAAAGATTATATATGTTTTTATATTCCTAGAACTACAGAATACAGCTGTAGAGGGAAAAGTTAATTCCTAGGGCTCAGTAGATAAGAGTTGCAGAGAATAAACGTGTTGAGTTGAGATGGGCTTCATCTCACCCAGCTTTCTATGACCAAGGTGGAGATCTAAGCTAATTGTCTGGCCGCTATTAACAGGCAGTGAAGAGGAAGAGGCACTTGGCATGCTGCGTTTCATCCGACCTGTTTTAGCCATCTATCTTAGAGGAGGATGAATCGCACCCCAGCAGTCCCAGCTTCTCTCCATTGACTCCAAAAAGGACCTAGAGTGACAAATTCCGACGTAGAAGTCTGAAGTTAAACGACATGAATCCCTCCTGCTGGGTTGAACATCAAGCGAACGTATGGGCTTGATATGAAGGCAGGGGGCTTGAACTCTGAAATATTCCTTTATAGTGCACTGGAATTAAAAATATCCTAGCTGCTTTGCAAACTGAGCATTTATAATTGCTTTGTCAAGTAGAGTTTGCTCTCTACAACCCCCTGACAGGAGGGTGTAGCCAGGGGGGGTCGGTCTCTTCTCCCGAGGAACAGGCCATAGGACAAGAGAAAATGGCCTCAAGTTGCGCCAGGGGAGGTTTAGGATGGATATTAGGAAAAAGTTCTTCCCAGAAAGGGTTGTCAAGCATTGGAAGAGGCTGCCCAGGGCAGTGGTTGAGTCACCATCCCTGGAGGGATTTAAACGCCAGGTAGACATTGATTTTGTTGGGGCAGAAACCATTTCTTAAGGCTTGTGCAATTTCACCTTTCCCCCCTCCCTGACTTTTCAAAATGATTGAAATAATCAAATGCAGTTTTATATGGCAATGCGCCCCTGAATCAGTTGAGATCTGAAATACGCTATTTCAATTAATCTACTATTTCAATGATTATCTGTGAAACTTGGCATGTACTATTTAAATGAGTATTTGTGAAATTTAAATGAAATTGTCAGTCACTTGCAAAGTCAGACATGTATAATACAGAACTTGCATTAAACCTACGTGTGACCTAGGCCATGAGATGTGGGTTTATGGCTCTGGTTGCAACAGGGCTTTTGAGTTGGAACTTTAATGTCGTACGTACATTTTTGTTACGTATTTGGTAATTCTGTGCACAGAAGAGGTGTGTTGTGCTTACGCAGAATGGCTGGTATTGATTAGCAGGTTTTAATTAGCAAATAGCTGTGTATCTGAAGCATACAGATGTTGCGTGTCTTGGTAATGTCATTTGGAGTGTGGTCCAGTGGCTCAAGGAGTGCTCTGCCCGCTCCAAGCCCCGTATCCTTGTGGTGACCAGGTCCCTTCCTTGGCATAAATGACATTTCCCTGTGCGTATTCCCTTATCCAGACCTGACCTCACTGTTCCGCTATGGCCGTATTACACAACTGGATGAAAATCATTTATTATAACGCGATATTGTTACGGTGCTCTGTGGTGCCATCTAATGGAAATAAAGCATGGCCATTCCTCCTTGTCAAAAGTGAAAGATGTCCTCTTGTCACCACCCAGTCCGATTATTATAGGTGAATATGTGTTAAAAGAAATTATATGGGCATCTTACAAACCTAGACGTGAATATTAATAAATCCTATTCCAAAGTACATATTGCCTTTCTGAATTTCTTTCTGAATTTTCTCTAATTCTTTCCCTCATACAGGCTCTTGACGGCAATGTATATGATCACCTGAAGGATTATTTAATGGCATTCAGCAGGACTGAGCTAGAGACATGCCAAGCTGTACAAAACACCTTCCAGTTTTTACTGGAGACTTCCAGCAGGGTAAGTTTTAACTGAATGAACCTTTGTAACTGAATCCTTACAGCATATAGAAGTTCCCAGGCTTAAGACTGGCTTCCAAAAGAATGACAAAACGGAATGGTTATTATTTTTGGTTACTCCTGGGTGGTATTGGGTTAAAAGAAACTAGACAGTTTTCTTGGGGAGAATGTTTCCTGTTGCCACCCAGATTGCATTCTCATGAGTGCGTTTACACGGTACCAGAGCTTTAGAGAACCAGCAATCAAGAGACATTCCGTTATATTCATTCTGCATGTTTGGATAGAGAAATCGCAGCTGAGTTCTGTGCTGGGTAATCCGGAACCGCGTTAGTCATCCGTCCCAGTAAAGCCCTGTGCAACTCTTTGGATCGTTTCTTAATAATTGACTGTCAACTTAAAAACCAAAACATTACAGCGTTTTCTCCCTGGAATTGAGAGTGGCAAACACAGAAAACAGATCTGAGTCTTGTCATAGACGTGGTTTGTTTGCTTTGCCGAGCAGCCAGAATCAGGAATACGTGATCGCTTCCAGGATAATTTTGATACTTAAATAATTCATCTGCTGGGCTAAAAAATAATAATAATTGCCGTTGAGCTCAAAACGAGCTGCTTTGGGGCTGTCATAATATTCCTTTATAAGTATACCTTAGCCACCCGCACAGAAACAGAGCTCATTTATGCTGGGACTTACGTGGAAACAACGTATTTAACACGTTCCTTATTCACCTGCGAGCGTGCTAACTCACACCTTGTTAGATACAAAGTGAGTGGATTAAAAATCGGCTTCACGCTAGCTCATCTTTGGATTTCCTTGGCAGCAACTGTAAAGATAATGAAAATAGCATTTTTTATCTTCTGTTGGAAAAGGGCTTTCACTAATTTACCTCGGTGTGTATCATTCAGGTCGGTTGCATCCCATGCTCAGCAGCCCCGATTTTCTTGCAGTTCGAGAATGCAGAGCAGAAAAATTTGTATTACGTTACTACTGAAAATGTGTGTCTTGCTCTGAAATACTAAACACATCAATTGGTGGCTTATTCCACAGATACAGGCTTTGCTCAGCCTTTCCTTGGAATTTTTAAGCTTTTCCTGTAGGTCCACGTTGCAGGAATCGGCTCAGAAAGGAGAGGTGAATCCGGAGTTGAAATTCGGTATCAAAAGCTGTGCGTGTGTTTCAAAAGCAGCTTGACTGTTAAACGTGTAACAAATTTGTTATCAGTTTAGTAATTTGGAATAAAACCCAGCTTGCCATCAAAGCAAAGATTTAAATATTTATTGTGGGTTTTTTTATACTTCACCTGTTCTTTGTTAGTTTTAAGATCAGAAGCTTGCCAAGCTACGCTTAGAAAAGGCGCTTCAACATTGGTAGAAATGCTTTAGTTTTTCCAGCTGAGCTATATTTCTGTTTACAGCATGGAATTAACTTATATTTGCTTTAGAATGAGACAAGTTGCTTGAATGCGGGAGAGCCAGAGGCGGCTGCTGGGGGTGGGCAGGGCTGTGTTGTATCCAGCTGCCTAGGGGATAATTGGTCACCTAATGCTAATGCAGATGGAGGGAAACATCTCCAAAACAAGTGTTTTTTTATAAAATGAAGGTTTTTCACAGTTTGTCATAGCATTGTTTGTTGCAGCTTTGGAGGCTTTATTACTGCAAGGTTGGGATGACTCATGGCGTTCCTCAGGCACAAAAGGGGTCATAGAATCACAGAATGGTTTGGATTGGAAGGGACCTTAAAGACCATCCAGTTCCAACCCCCTGCCCTGGGCAGGGACACCTCCCACTGGACGAGGTTGCTCCAAGCCGCATCCAACCTGGCCTTGAACCCCTCCAGGGATGGGGCAGCCACAGCTTCTCTGGGCTTCAGTTTGAAGCCATTACCCCTTGTCCTGTCACTACATGATCTGAGGGCTGGAGCCCCTCTGCTGTGAGGACAGGCTGAGAGAGTTCGGGGGGTTCAGCCTGGAGAAGAGAAGGCTCCGCGGAGACCTTGGAGCCCCTTCCACTCCCTCAAGGGGCTCCAGGAAAGCTGGGGAGGGACTCTGGATCAGGGAGGGGAGCCATGGGACGAGGGGGAACGGTTTTACACTGAAAAGAGGGGAGATTTAGATGAGATCTGAGGAAGAAATTCTTGGCTGTGAGGGTGGTGAGCCCCTGGCCCAGGTTGTCCAGAGAAGCTGTGGCTGCCCCATCCCTGGAGGGGTTCAAGGCCAGGTTGGACGGGGCTCGGAGCAACCTGGTCTAATGGGAGGTGTCCCTGCCCAGGGCAGGGGGGTTGGAACTGGATGATCTTTAAGGTTCCTTCCAACCCAAACCATTCTGTGATTCTATGAAATATTACCCTGTGATGCTGAACATATGAAAAATGCAATGTAACTTCCTTTCCAAAAGAATGGTCTTATTCAAGACTTGTACTTGCACTTCTCTTTTGGAGAAAATATGATTTTCTTTGGAACATTTTCTGAAATTCCATTTGCTCTTTTGAATAACATTTTTGTGATGTTTCTGGTAAGGACCTTCACCATCCTAGGGCAAATAAGTTCATTTATACCCGTTTCTGACTGTGCCTTCATTCTGCATATGCTATATATTTAACATTTGATTTCCGATCTATTTTAACATGTCGATTGACATTGACTTCATAAAGAAACTGCCTGAGAACATTGATTTGATTTCTGAATTGCAGGAAATAAAGTTGGAAAAAGTTGCTGCTTAATCCTGAGAATGCCGTGTTGCTTTGGAGTCTTTTTATTTTCCTTTTAACAATTGTCAAATACATTGTGCAAAAACTGGGATATTAATTTGCTGGACTTGCAAACTCTCCCAAGTCTCGCATTATAACAGTTATTCTCATTTATAACTAAATATTGTTTTTTTGAGGGAAAATTTCTTAGGACATCTAAGTTTAAGTGTTTAACAGAAGGAATTAAACAGAAGGTCCTCCATCTGGGTCGGGGCAATCCCAAGCACCAGTACAGGCTGGGCAGTGACTGTCTTGAGAGCAGCCCTGAAGAAAAGGACTTGGGGGTGCTGGTGGACGAGAGGCTCAACATGAGCCGTCAGTGTGCACTAGCAGCCCAGAAAGCCAATCGTACCCTGGGCTGCATCAGGAGAAGCGTGGCCAGCAGGTCGAGGGAGGTGATTTTCCCCCTCTGCTCCACTCTCGTGAGACCCCACCTGGAGTACTGCGTCCAATTCTGGAGCCCCTACTATAAGACAGGTATGGACGTGCTGGAACGTGTCCAGAGAAGGGCCGCGAGGATGATCAGAGGGCTGGAGCACCTCTCCTATGAGGACAGACTGAGAGAGTTGGGGTGGTTCAGTCTGGAGAAAAGAAGGCTCCGAGGAGACGTTATAGTGGCCTACCAGTACCTTAAGGGGGCCTACAAGAAAGCTGGTGAGGGACTTTTTAGGATGTCGGGTAATGGTAGGACTAGAGGGAATGGATTAAAACTAGAGATGGGACGATTCAGACTAGACTTTAGGAAGAAGTTCTTCACCATGAGGGTGGTGAGACACTGGAACACGTTGCCCAGCAAAGCTGTGGTGGAAGCCCCATTCCTGGAAGTTTTTAAGGCCAGGCTGGACGGGGCTCTGAGCAACGTCGTCTAGTGGGAGGTGTCCCTGCCCATGGCAGGGGGGTTGGAACTACGTGATCTTTAAGGTCCCTTCCAACCCAACACATTCTGTGATTCTATGAATTTCGATGCCACAGTTGGTGCCAGGCATCATCTGAAGCTTCAGGCGATTCTTCCTTCCATATTTCCCAAATTTCTATTTCTGGGAATAAATACAGCTTCCCTGTATGCCTTCTCTCTCTGTTTTCTACACTTTTGAATGTGTTTATGTTCCACTGCTCAAACCGGCACAGTAATTATGTGCTTTACTGTTTTAAATGAGTGCGTTATTGGCCCTGGAGGACTATTTACTTTCTTCAACTGAAGATTAATTTTTTACAGTTCGGTATTTGGGTAACACAAGCATCAACATTTTGATCCATGAGAGAACACGTTGTATTTACCATTGTAGGTTCAGTGTAATTGGAGTTCTCACTCATATACAGCATTGCTGCTATTTCTGGATAAATACCATCTTTATTATACACTTCTGTACATTGAAACCCTTGTTTTGGTAGTAGATTTTTATAATTTCATGCTGCTATTTACGCATTTTCATCAATGGAAGAAGCAGTGAATGCGCCGTAGAGTTCTTCAAGCAGTGATACTATTTTTTCGTATCGCAATCACAGAGTTTTTCTGTGTAAATACGTGTAAATTGTGACATAAGGGATTTGTTTAGGGAGATGTGTCATGCTATGTGAAATGTATCATTAAACAAATTTAGTAGCTGAAGTAGTTTTGCTTTAGCAAAATGGAAGCTGTGAGAGTTGTCTGTGAAAGCAATTTAATAGAAAGAGATGAATTTTGCAACTGATTTTCTCTGCATTATCCCAAATAGTCTTTTCAGCTCCTGCAACTAATAATTTGTGTAAAAAGACGGCATTTCAGCTTAAGAAAGAGCTGTGCGCAAGAAATTATCCGCAAGGGGAGGGAAAAATGTTTATGGTAGTGACACCACATACTGTATATGGATAATTGGCTTCCCTGCCCCCATTTTGCCCTTGTGGGATTTTTCCTTGTTTAAAAGCAGATATTTTTTATCTTTATTTTTATCTTCGGCATGTCCTACCAATCGCTTCTGAATAACTGTGGGTTTTACTGCCCAGCATCAGGTCCTGAATTTTTCCTTTCGTTGCATTCGAGGTTCTGTCTCTGAAATAGTGGACTGATTTTACTGTAGCGTGTTTTTAAGTTTACAAAATAACAGGGTGTTTGTTATTTTCCTCAGGTGGTGCGGGATTACAATCTCCAGCTGTTCCTACAGGAGAACTCCGTCTTTCACAAACCACAGCCTTTCCAGTTCCAACCGAGTGACAGTGACACTGTAAGAACTCCGCTGAATTCCTTCATTTCTTTGTTCTCCCTCTATTTTTAAGAATGTTGTTATAAATGGGCAAGAGAATAGCTCTCCCTGGTATCCCGGGCTGGTTCAACCTCATGCTATAATTTTGGAAAAAGAAAGGGAAAGTGGCCTGATTCCCCCAGCTCTGCCTGCGGTAGGTGGGTGATGGGAACAAAAGCATCAAACGAGCTCAACGTCATCCACAGAAGAGCACAATCTTTTTTTTATTGCCAGATTGTGTCTAGCAGTCCCCTGTTTCTCTGCTTTCAGGGCAATTCTTACTACTTTGTTTTAGCTTTTTATCGTGCTGGTGAGATTTCTCATAACATATCACTAATAGTGGGCGAGAACACGTGTGATGCCGCGTCAAATTAAGTGCCCATGTACCTCTAAACCACTCAGTGAATATTTAGACATACATAGAAGAAGTTATTGATTTAGAAAGAATGCATTGTGTTCCAAAATAATCTGGGAAATTGTTCTTTTGGTGCCTATGTTGCTTCCGAAGCAATTGTTAATGACGTTAAAATTGAGTAAATCATAGTATTGTAAGAGGCTCCACAGGGCAGTGGTGGAGTCGCCATCCCTGGAGGGATTTAAAAGCCGGGCAGACGTGGTGCTGAGGGACATGGGTCAGTGGTGGTTTTGTCAGTGTTGGGTTGATGGTTGGACTCAATGATCTGAAAGGTCCCTTCCAACCCAGGCAATTCAATGATTCTATGATAGTATGTAAATACATTTCCAAACAACACTTCAATGAAATCGGGTTGTTGATGTCCCACCGATGCTACTAATGTTATTTTAACAAATAACAATTTAAGTCTATATGTTTAAAAAAGTTAACCTTGTGCAGCTTTTTACTACTTGAATGCATTCGTAAACTGACTCGGACAGGTATGTCTTGATCTCTGGTTCAGGTCATTAAATTCAAGAACCCTGTTAATAGATATTTAGGCATTAGAAGAAGTTCTTTACACTGAGGGTGGTGAGACACTGGCCCAGGTTGCCCAGAGAGGTGGTGGAGGCCCCATCCCTGGAGACATTCAAGGCCAGGCTTGATGAGGCTCTGAGCAACCTGATCGAGTTGAAGATGTCCCTGCTGACTGCAGGGGGGTTGGACTAGGTGGCCTTTAGAGGTCCCTTGCAACCCAACATGCTCTATGATGATTCTATGATATTTAAGGTGATTTTTCCAGAAATTCTGACACCTATAACACACTTCCCGTTGTCTTTCTGTTTTAACAAACTGTGAGTTTGCTTTTTCTTCCAGCTCCTTTGTAGAGTGACTTACTTCCATAAAGTTTGAGGTTGTTAATAGAGCGAGTGGAATCTTTCTAACTTTTGGCCTGCTTTTCTAACCTTCGCTGCTGTGTGTTTTCCTCCCTGCGCCATCTCTGCATCCAGAGTTTTAACGCTGTTCAACTGGTGGATATTGAGCCCTCCCCTGTCAGTGCCATGAGAATGACTATAGCAGAGGTATATGGGAGTATTTACTGTCAGCCTTTGTGTCGTTATTGCTGTGCGTGTGGCTCGGAATGGCGAATTTACACTCCTAAGGTGGCAACAGAATGCATTATATATATATATGTATATATATAAAATAAGGCAAAAAAAAAAAAAAAGAAGCGCTTTTTCCACAATGAGATTTAAGTTAAAGGAGGAGAAAGCAATTTGAGTGTGTTATTTGGGGGGAGCAGCTTCACGCTTCTCTTTTTGCGCTTGTAATTGATGTTCTAATCTTTTGGGGGCAGGAATTAAAATTTCACAGCTCCGGATAGTGCTGTGTATAATCGGTTACTTCTCTGACGTGAATGGGGAAGCTTGTACAACAACTGGAGGCTGTTAGTACGCGCTGATGAAATGCGTTCCCATTACTAATTCAATTTTGTGCTCTTTCCAGAGGGCTATCCCCACCTAAAATAGAACTGTAATTCACTCCTATTTAAACTCTTCAACGGGAAAAATGACACAAGGCTTTGACGCGGCGCTCGCGCGGGCCGAGATGCGCTGCGCGGGCGCTGTTGGTGCCACTGAATTTCGGGAGCTTTTTAAAGGCGATAAAGGGGTGGTTTGTGTCTCGAGTTGTCTCGGTACCTCCCATGAGGTGACTTCTTCACTCAGCTAACCCGCTTGCGCTGTGGAATTACCACTTTTCTTTAGCGCACTGCATTTTTTGAGCTTCTGACTGCTTATTCTGTAAGTGGCATTCACCAAAATAAATAAATTACCAAGCTTCTTTATGATCCCTATAATTATTCTCAGCCAACAGCATCCTACCTGGGCAATTACAGGTTAACGCATTCACCGTTTTTAATCACTAAATACAAGAGAATGAGGGTGTTTGTCCAGGCTTTTGAATTTGTCCAAAATTGCATGTTTTCTAACGAATCGAACAACATTTAATTGAAGAATAATTACCAAGCATTCTTTTGCCACGTATTCTCTTTGTGGTTGATCTGCTGAGGTTATCGGTTGGCTTTTCGGTTTTGTGGGTTATGCATGATAATTTTCACACCAAAGACTTAACACTGAAAGAAATACAAATAGAATGATTAATACATCTAATCAAATGTTTAATATTAACCTTTTCCAAGAACAAATTATGGCCTCTCTTCAGACGAAATACCTGATCCACCGTGGCTGGGGTCAAAGTTTGGAGCGTTTAAATATTACCAGAATGAAACTGTGAATATTGTAGGGAAGAAGAATGTTATAAACAATATCAATGTGGAGCTCGGCTGTAGGAAAAGCTTTGAATACTTTTATAAATTCTAGTTTTATGTGGTACATCCCAAAATTTTGCTGTTGCCAAAGAATGGATTCCCATGCAGTCCTTGAGTCAGGGACAAACCCCGCACTTCCATTTATTTCCGAAATACTCTTGAACGTGCACAGTAAGAGCCTCCAAAAGAGACCATTCCTAAGAAAGATGGGTATGAAATGGTTTTCCATCAGTTTTCAGTATTTTTATTTCCCCAGCATTATCCTGAAATGTAGACTCTTGAGTGTCCACAGAGAGAAGCCCACGACAAAGTATCTTCCACCGATCAGCTATTTTCCATTATCTAAAACATTGTTTTGAGCTTAACTTTATATATTTGTTCATGTTACTAAATTATTTAGATTATTTCAGTGTTTCAGTTAATTCCAACAGACATTAATTTGTTTTTTTTTTTAAAAAAGGGAAGGTTCTGAATTTTTATTTAAAACAAACTAGTTTGCCGTAAGGAAAGGGAAGTAAGTAAGTAAGAAACCACTGATCCATTCCCAACCAGCTTTAATCCTTTCAATAAATGGCTTTGCAAAATGGCTTGAGCCTTTACGAAGAGCCAAATGGAAAAATACCGTATTGAAATACCGTTGGCCTCATGAGAAAAACCAGTCAGCACACGCTGACCTGACACGGGGGCTGCTGCTCTGTTCAATGGAGTGACACTTTCATCATCCAACATCCTCTCGCGAGGCGCCGGATATTTATTATAAAATCCGCAGAAATCCATTGCGTTGAAAACCCTCTTCGTGGTTGAGCCCTCGCCGTAAGAACAGGGCGAAACAGAAAGGAAATTACAGGAAATTACCCAGCTTTTCTCTCTTTCCTGTTTGGAAAAGAGTCTTTTTTTTTCCCTTGAACAGGGTGTTATCACGTGAGAAAATGAGCCAAACGACAAAAAAGCATGTCCCGAGCACGGGACGAGAACGGCAGCAAACAGCTGACACAAAACTTTGAAGGTCTTTTTCCTGTTTTTTCTAATCTACGTGTCGCCTGTGACTATAATTTCCCCTGGACATTACTGATGCTGGCATTTTCTTGGAGCACGCAAGTAAAAAACATAGCCAAATCTTATTTGTACGACAGCTTATCGACATGAGAAAAAAAAAAATCCATTTTTCTCACTGTCATTTGCAAAAAAAAAACCCAACCCCAACATCTCAGTAAGATTGGCGGAAAGTTTTGTAGTTTCACCCCTCGTTACTTGGATGTACAAGATTTGTAGGGACAGATGGTGAGAATAAGGATGGATTTCACTTCGCTGTCACACGCAGAAGAACATCTTGAATTTCTGAGCAGCTTATATTAAGCTGTATAATATGAGTTATACAAGCAATATTTACAAAAGGACATCATTCTTGCTTATGGCATGTTTTTTCAGCTCTCTGAGTGCTTGGGGATTTGAAAATAAATAGAAATGAGAAATTACTACTGAATTTATTTAAATATTTAAAATATATTTAAAACTTATTTAGTATTAAATATGCTTCAATATTTTAAAATACCTTTGTTTTCTAAATGGTCTTATATTCTATTTTTATAATTATTGATTATAAATATTTCATGTTCGACATTAAATATTTAAATCCGGAAAAGTTCATGAAATATAAACTGCTAGTAAAAAATAATCTCTCGCGTAAATAAGCCCAGACTGACAAGTTCAGAGAACGCACGACTTTTTCTGTGTTTAGAGTAGTCTGTGCTTTTAATACCAGAAAAGAGTAAGCTGACTGTCTTTTAACTATTACTTTTTGAAGCTCAATATATATAAAAAAATTAGAATTTAATGTTATCACAGTATAAAGTATATGGAATTACTGCTGAGGAGAAATACAGTCATTCAGGTAAAGAAAAGTCCAGTAGATGCCAGTGGGAGCCTGGCGAAGCTGTAAATTCCCTTTATACATATGTATATATTATTCCTGTATATATAGGGAATATATATACACACACACATACTAATACATATATATATATATGTATTGGAGATTTGGGCAGAGAGGAACCTTATGAAATTCAACAAGGGCAAGTGTAAGGTGCTGCACCTGGGGAGGAACAACCCCATGCACCAGTGCAGGTTGGGGCTGACCTGCTGGAGAGCAGCTCTGTAGAGAGAGACCTGGGAGTCCTGGTGGGCAACAGGATGACCATGAGCCAGCCATGTGTCCTGGTGGCCAAGAAGGCCAATGACATCCTGGGGTGCATCAAGAAGAGTGTGGCCAGCAGGTGGAGGGAGGTCATCCTCCCCCTCTACTCTGCCCTGGGGAGGCCGCACCTGGAGCACTGGGTCCAGTTCTGGGCTCCCCACTTCCAGAAGGACAGGGAACTGCTGGACAGGGGACAGCAAAGGGCTACCAAGCTGCTGAGGGGACTGGAACAGCTCTCTTATGAAGAAAGGCTGAGGGATTTGGGTCTCTTCAGTCTGGAAAAAAGACGACTGAGGGGGGATCTTATCAATGCTTAGAAATACTGAAAGGGTGGGTGTCAGGAGGATGGGGCCAGGCTCTTCTCAGTGGTGCCCGGGGACAGGACAAGAGGTAGCGGGCACAAACTTGACATAGGAAGTTCCACCTAAACATGAGGAGGAACTTCTTTCCTGTGAGGGTGGCAGAGCCCTGGCACAGGCTGCCCAGAGAGGTGGTGGAGTCTCCATCTCTGGAGATATTCCAAACCCACCTGGACGTGTTCCTGTGCAACCTGCTCTGGGTGACCCTGCTCTGGCAGGGGGTTGGACTGGATGGTCTCCAGAGGTCCCTTCCAACCCTGCCATGCTGTGATTCTGGGATATATATACACGAGTTATATAGGGAATATATATAGGGAATATATATAACTTGTATATATATATCTATATGTATTAGTGTGTGTGTGTGTGTATATATATCCCCTATATAACTCGTGTGTATATATATATATATGTATTAGTGTACGTGTGTGTATATATATAGGGAATATACCCTATATAACTTGGCACGTCTTGTGCATGGCTGACATGACAAAAAACCATTTTCCTTAATTCCCCCCACCCCAGCGGTGGTTAAAATAAAGTCTGAGCTAAAAAACTCAGATTTGAGGTTGATATTAAAAGGGTGGTTTGAAGAAAAGGGGAAACACCCTGGAGTTACTGGCTCTTGCCTTGGCTTGAATTTTAGCATCGTTTCTGATCTACTGGAAGTATAATGAGCTGAAATTGGCTCACTACTCAATTGATCTTATTTTAATTTAGAGAGTGTGCTGTTAGTATTCTTTTTTATACAGTCAGAAAACACCGTTTAAGCAAAACTCCGAATAATTTCTAGCAGCGAGACCAGAGAGCAGAAATAATACTTGAAAGAAGCGGCCACTTAAGAAATAGATCTTTGTTTATATTACATTGAAATTATCTATGAAATCAATTTCTCTGTGTCAAAGTTGGTTCACAAGGTTTTCTATTTTGCCTTCAGTTATCTAATGAGAGCAATTTTTCTGTATTCCTAGTTATAATAGAACACAGCCATAGATTTTTGGGAAAGTTGGATGTGAGTGCGGCTGCTGTGATAGCTGAGGCAAATAAGAATAATTATGAGGGTGAGAATGGAAGTACACTAACGAAAAGATACTGCGCCCTAATTGCAAAATTAATTTCAGTGAGAAGATTAAAAACTTTTTAAATTAAATAAGATGAAAATTAAAAAAAGAGAAAGATTTGTGGCTTTTAATCTCTGCTATGTAACAAAAGGGCTTAACACAATAACATCAGGCACTAGGAACAGCAAAACTCTATTAATCACTGCCATCAATCAAAAAATAGCACATTAAAGATTCTAGTCTTTGGAAAAAAAAGAAAGCCAAAAACCAAAATCTTTTTCCCAGAGATGGGAAAAAGGAACGTTCACAGTACCCTGGCCTCAGGTGTTCGGCATGGGCGGCTGCAACAATCTGTGTGCACAGTATGTTTAGCAGGAGATTTCTAGCTAATGGGCAGTGATCCCCCAAAATAATTAAGGAACCGGAACTAAAAAATAAACAACCCCCTAAAAACCCACTGGAGAAATGATTTCATAGACATGGCTGTGCGACGGTTCCTTTCCTGAGTACTTCTAAGTAAGGAGAGTTTCGGTTACGCCAGAAGTCAGACAATAGCTTGAAGTAGTATTTGTAGTATATTTGTTGGGATTTAAGATTTTGCTATAGAAAATTTCTTTAGTAAAAACCGTGAGATCATGGTAGGACTATTCTTCAGCCCAGATGATGTCAAAAAGTCCCAGGATCCCTTTTTCCTCCGTTCACATATCCCCGAACCACCTTTCTTGTGATGAGTTTAAATGTAATTCTTGTCTTTATTCCCTGCCTGATAGGGTGGTCCTTATCCTTCTGCAGCCCCCAGCACTCGCCACTGTGAGATGTTAATTTATTAGATTAAAAAGCAGAATGTAGTTATATAAAGCAGCAATAATAGGTTGGTTCGGTTTAGCTTTATCATAACATATGTACAGAGGTTGATGTAAGCTATTAATAGTGGACGTAGGTCCTTTTTTATTCTTCTGAGTGGAAGAAAATCCACCCCTGTATGGGGGTGTCCTGTTTGTAACATTGAAAATTCACCGAAATGCAAGTCAGTCCTAGCTCACTCCCGCCTAAACTAAAATTAAATCAGTTCTACAATAACAGACTAAAACGAGCACCAAACTCGACTCACGATTTTCTTATAACTGCTGCGTGGAGCTGTGAGTTGTGTGAAAAATGTCATGCGTATCCCTTCCTCCTCCCTGGAGGTGCTGGTCGTAAGGATGAGCTCGCTTTTCAGCATTGGCATGGGAAGCTCTTATTTTCACCTCTTCAAAAGAAATTACGATTTTTAGGTGTGTTTTGTGTTGGTGATTTGCATGCAGTAAATGTTTCCTCCTTTTTTTCCATTGTCGAAGCGAACTTTTTTAGGCTTCAGCTACAAAAATAAGGAACTTGAAGGCTCAAGAGCCAACTTTTTTTTGCTCTTAAAACTGTACGTGTGCCATCTGCGTGCAGATGTAACTGCATAAATAAGAGAATGAATGCTTGGCCCTGTCATAAGGCAACTTCTGCACCTGCAATAACATTTCGGACAAAAATGGAGGAGCGACATGTCCACAGACTAAATGCATTTGTTAATTTAAGAAACAGCATTGCTAGTCTCTAAGCTCTTCAGCTGGTTGGAGTCTTTTTCTTGGTTTACTGATTGAATTTTTAGCACTAAACGCCGCTTTCGCTGTAACCCAAACCCTGAGAGAGCAGCAGAACGTCCATCTAAGTTTAGCTCAGGTTTTTGGGCTCTCCCTTCATTCCTTGGCCATGGCGAGTGGTTTTGGTTTCCCTCTTTTTTGGAAGAGGTTAAATTGAGTCATTGGACGTTTTGCCACCGCCAAGCTCCAGTCCTGAAAACATTTAAGCAAGAGCTTAATTTAGTAAATCAGTTTAGGACCAGACACTTCAGTCCCTCCACCTTCTTCCCTACACTTTTGATTTTTATGTCTATAGCAGATAAATCTCTTATTTTAGCTCCTTTCTTCCTGTTTTTAGGTCCTTTCAACCTGTTTAAATGGCAGTTGGTTTTTCATTTCTTACTTGCTATACCCCTCTAGCCTATCTTTACCTGAGGACAGCGACTTCTCAGGTCATCCTTGATGTCCTCCTGAAGCACGTACTCTTCCACACCAGCCAACCTGCTGCTGCTCCTCTGCTTCTAAGTTCCTTCACAGCCTTCTGAAGTGCTGGCAGCTTGGTCCATTAGAGGTCAGGTGAAGTCCCTCCCAGCCATACCGGCTCCATTTATTCAAGGAATGTTCCAGATCTTGATGGGTTTGAAACCTTTCTCCTGCACTGTCTTCTTGGCCAAGCACTTCCACTGCTCTCTCTGGTCTTGTCCATCTTAGGAGCCCTTGTTTTCAGCCTCTTCCTCAGGAGACTGCTTTCACCTGTGTTTCTGCTGTCCACACAGACCAGAGCTCCAGGTTTTTCCCCAACTCTTTTTATTACCCCATTTTTATGTTGTTTATTTTTAAACCTTTAAGCAAGGGTGAGGTCTGCTTGGGTACAACACGGCTTTATGAATAACTAATATAACCGCTCTGATCCAATAACAATTCATTTCTTTTTTAGTATGCCCTTAGGAGCAGCCACAAAGTTTGCATTCGTTTTTCTGGTCAAGTGCTTTTGATAAATAGATTAAAAACCGAAAATACACTTGGGATAATGCAGAAGGTTATCAAGTGACCAAAAAGAAATCTGTATTTCTTAATGAGAATGAGATGTTGAGTTAGGAGCAAGACCAGTGGGAACGATCAAAATTCGTTCTGAGATATTTTACAGTGGAGAGGCAACATCAAAGGATTCTGCTCAGATTTGCAGCTGGTAAGACTCAGCTGGAAGCTGTGGAATAAGCTGTACAAAAATGCTTACTCCAATAAGCTGGGAAAAAACCTGAGGTCAAATGTTATCTTAAGGATCAGATGTGCCTAAGTACATCCGGGTGTTTGTTCTCTTTACGTTTTGCAATGACCTAGCGGAGCAGCTTAACGTAGGTAATTAAAGAGGTCAAACAGTAATGACGAAACATGATCGTATAAAGCCACCTCAATAAAATCAGGCAAAGAACAACTTAATATTTATTGTGAGGGCGTGGGAGAAGAGAGCTGCACCCGCCTGTTCTTTGCTTGGTGAGCAGCTTTGCCTTCCTACCTGTTCATGCTGGAGCTAACCACGTGCTTAGAACTTACCTCCTCTTCTTCTGGGCTGCTCTACGTCTTGTCTAACAATTCCTTTTACTTTGAAAATACCATTAGATTTAGATGAGATCTCAGGAAGAAATTTTTCACTCTGAGGGTGGTGAGCCCCTGGCCCAGGTTGCCCAGAGAAGCTGTGACTGCCCCATCACTGGAGGTGTTCATGGTCAGGTTGGACAGGGCCTGGGGCAACCTGGTCTGGTGGGAGGTGTCCCTGCCCAGGGCAGGGGGGTGGAACTGGGTGGGCTTTAAGGTCCCTTCCGACCCAAACCATTCTGTGATTCTGTGATTAATATGGGCTTTGTGGCTCTGTCCCACTCCGGCGGATGAACTTCATGGAGATGCTTGTTTCTGGCTTGGAGCTAAAATATCTTGACATTGTGTACTGGATTGTAAAAGACTCTTGGGTGGTTTTTAGTCACTGGGAGTAACACAAGGATGCTACCTCCTCTCCGCCCCTCTCAAGGGATTCTGTAGGGACAAGCTTCTTGGCTGAGTTACAACATCTTGAAATAGAGACAGAAAGTGGCCCAGAAGCCGCCTGAAGCATTAGATGTATTTCACAGCCCTGTGGTGGGAGCGTGTGCGTGTGTAGCGGTTGTCTTCCTTTCCCTCGCTTGCCTCCGCTGGTGGTGGAAATCATCTCCTTCACAACCCCTTGAATCCGCTCCCCCCAACTCTCCTGTAATAACAGGATGAATAAGAATAAAGGCGAGATTCAATTTTGATGAAAAGGAGCTTAGCTGAACAAAATTACAAGCTGAACCAATTCTGGCTTCATTTTCAATTAAATCCTCTGATCGGATGTTAGCATAAGTTAGTATTATTGCCTCTCCCATGAGGGCAGTGTAATCTAAAAGCATTAAAGTCTTGCTTTCATTATCACATTGGTTGGCTTCCCCGTATCTTGTGATTCTACCAAGTCTATACCAAGTGCTGGTGTTAACGTTGTCTTCCGTCCTTGACACAAATTGTGCCACTTTGCCTGCTAAAATACCTGATAACTCTCTGTCTTCTACTGCATCAGGCTTCTCACCACCCCTGAAAATAATTCCTTGTCTTTCTGCTCTCTTACCTTCCTCCTGCTGGCTAACCTTGAATTTCTCCTTCCGAAACAACTTGAGGATACTTGTGGGATCTTCTCTAGTTTCAAACCACACCTGATGGAGAAAAATCCTGTCTTTTGAACCACAGAGGAGAGAGTGAGACAGAGAAAATCACAGAAAAGTAATTCCTTTCATGCTTTCTGAGCTGGTTTTGAGCAGCCCTAAGCGTGCTCTCTCTCCTTGAGTGATAATTTACTCTTCTCTTCTTGAGTGATAATTTATTAGGGGATTTTTTCAGGTTGTGCAAGATTCTATCAGCCTGAAGAGGACTTGTGATAAAGAGGGATGCAGGGTGGCTCTGGACTTCACCGTCTCAGTAGTGAGATGTGCACGAGTCAGCAGGTCATTCAGGCAGAGGAGTTGCTCTTGAGGATCCCCTTTAGAGTATTGATTAACTTTGATTGGGAGAACTACAAATCTGTTCTGTTGTGCCAGGAGAGCACCCCGGGAAAGTGGGGTGAAGAGATTGTCTTCTCACAGCTAATTTTACTGATGGGAAGAGTATGAGATTAGCTCAAAAAAAAAATATCGTAGAATCCCAGACTGGTTGAGGTTGGAAGGGACCTCTGGAGGTCATCTGGTCTGGAGCTGGTTGCCCAGGATCTTGCCCAGACAGCTTTGGAATATCTGCAAGGATGGAGACTCCACAACCTCCCTGGGCAACCTGTGCCAGTGCTCGGTCACCCTCACAGGGGAAAAGTGTTTCCTGGTGTTCAGAGGGAACCTCCTGTGCCTTTGCTCCTGTCACTGGGCACCGTCCTCTTTGCACCTTCCCTTCACGCAGTTATATGGATTGATGAGATCCCTCTGAGCCTTTTCTTCTTCAGGCTGAACAGTCCCAGCTCCCTCGGCCTCTCTTCATAGGAGAGACGCTCCAAGTTCTTCATCATCTTTGTGGTCCTTTGCTGGAGTCTCTCCAACTTAATTATCATTAAATTACTTACCCTTACGCAGTCCAGGTGCAGTAAATGTGCACAGAATACCCACAAATATAGAAGGACTATCAGGAAACCTACCTTGGTGGGAAGATTGAGGCTGATCTACGTCTTGAACACTGGGACGTCTACGCAAATGCACGGGGTAGTTGCTGTGCCACTAACAGAAATTATAAAAAGATTGGGAGTGATTGCATTAATTAAATGCTGGAAAGTCTCTCTTCAGAGTTTCAGATGGGTTCTGTTCAATCTGTAGACAATAGAGAACTACTACATCTTGCTTTAGTTGGCTATTTTAGTTGGAAGTTTTATTTTTTTGTTACTGACACAAGAAAAGCGGGCATAAGATGAAACAATATAAAAAAATTTGGTTTGAAATTTGAGTCGCTGTTTTGCAGATAATTTTTTTTCTGACAGAAATGGCCGCGCTGTTCTAAAATATTTGATGACATTATGATTTGATCACAAATTACAAAGAAGGAGCCCAAATGGCCAGTTTGACCACACTTAACCTTTCATCTTTGAAACGATGAATCTTTCATATAATGCATGGTTATTTTAGAAATTAGGTGTCTTCCTTGGCTAATTATTTTTCATCTCTTTAATACCATGTATGGGTGAAATTGAGTTTCAGTTGTATTCATCGTGAACATCTTTCATTGCAGTAGAGCTGTGGCTGGTATTCAGTGTCACGCTGATTTTTCCGAGGCAGTTGAGTTGGGAATTCTTGTAAGCTTTGATTTGCTTTCATAGTTGGCATCCCACAACATGGTACCATCACAAAGTTCGTATGGAAGAGAGTTGGTTTTCGTTGAATCCTCCTTGTTTCATATGAAGCAAGATCCCAGGCTGATAAATGTAATATAAAGTTATCCTATAACTAAATATCATCGTATCTACAGAGGTAGCCCTGGGTCTGGGTCATGACTCATTCTCTTGTTTTCTGTTCCAGAGTCGACAACTGGAATCGGAAACTGGAACGACTGAAGAGCACAGCCTCAACAAGGAGGCTCGGAAATGGGCTACCCGGGTAGCCCGGGAGCACAAAAACATCATCCACAGTCAGCGGGTAGGTTAGGAAAACATTTGTTTACGGATTTTATTTGTTGCAGCTCCCCACTGCACAAAAGAGGAGCTGCCGCAAGCACTAAGGAATTATTTTTGTCTTGCTATCTCTCCGGGCAACCTGCCATTTTCATCTAAGCCTTTCTTGATAGGATACACTCCAACTGGCAGGTTAGCGGCTCCTCTGACTTTTTGGTTTATCAATACATTTTATTCCCATATAAATCTGAAGTTACAGCTTCTTTACTGCAAGTAACTTACAGACCTACCTCTGTTCTACACACCATCCTTCTGTTGTTAGAAATAAAGTTTCAGGGATTCTCTTATCTCGCTGTATGATGTTTATATTACCTGTAGAAAAAAATGTTTGGCTATCAGAAGTTTTTCAAGTCTAGGAAAATCCATGAGTAATGTGCACTTAAATATAATGTGAAGACACAAAATTAAGTGTGTATTGATAAATTTATTTCTACATATGTAGCTCAACATAGAAGAACCTAGAGCTTTATTTGGACGTCCCAACTGGGGCTTCAGGTAGCTGTATTTTGGAATGCAGTTGAGACTGGCTGGGAGTGAGAATAAAGTCAGCCAGTAGAAATGCATCCCTTGGGGCACCGAATTCCTTAAACACCTATGGCAAGGCTGTCATGCTCTTGTTTGGAGAGAGTGTTGGGAGCCACACTAAGTTCTTGTGTTAAATTCTGCCTAAAAACATCTGTTTCACATGCTCGGGTCAAGCCTAACGTGCACAGACTACATTAAATTCAGTTAAAGAGGATGTGTCTATACCACAATATCTGTAATATTGTATAATATTCAGTGAGGTCCAGCGCGGGAAGTGGGGGACCTGCCTTCTGGTTCCACTTTAGAGATTTGAGCCATTCCTCAAACTATGCGGAGGGAATGCACAAAGCAAGAAGACCAAAAATAGGTGTTTACCATCGTACCTGTCTTCTGCTGAGCCTGGGTCACTCTATAGCAAAAAACCAGAAGTTGTAGCACCAGGAAGAGGGTATGAATAGAGTCTGTAACCAAAATATGACAGGAAAACTCTCCTCGGAGGAAGGAGGGAGCATCCTACCTTCTGGTCCTAGCACCTGATGCTCCTTCTGCTCTTTCTCCAAAGACTACGTAAAGCAAAATGCAGAAATAGTCACTCAGCTGGTCACACATTTGCAGATAACTGGTGACAATTTGTGCGATCGCATGCTTTTGTTATTTTTCTGGATCTGTACAGTCAACATAAATGTGAGGGAAGCCAAGAAACTCCAACGCGTTTTCTGTGATTCAGCAAATTCTCCTCTGGATACAGCGTTCCTGTGCCATTAGCAACTTCTCTCTCAGTGTTTAAGATGCTCTTTTTCCTCCTGACATCAGTGTGGAGCGACATGCCCATGTTAAATAGGCAAATATCAACCTATAGATGAGTTGATTCGTACCACAATATCATGTTTTCACGAAGATGTTGAAACATTCCCCCACGTGGAATTTCCATGTGAAATACTGTGCTTCTGAATGGCGTTTTGCCTTGGTCATCATCTGTTTTCCTGGAATCGGGCTATTGTCGGTCAACCCAGCATCTAATCAACCAATAATTTCCCGGACTTGTCATAAATATTTATCATGTAAATGGCTTGCTGGGATTTACTACATCTGTGGTGTGTTTTCTGATTTCTGACAGACACTTGAGGAGCTCGAATGCCACGGCCCTGTGATGTCTGAGCAAACCCGAGCAGAACTGGAGCAGAAAATAGATGAAGCCAGAGAGAGTATTCGCAAGGCGGAGGTAAGAAGGAAATTATTTTGGCACGTTCAGCTTCTCACCACAGAAGGGTTTATGTTACAGCTATTTTGTTTTGTTGGTGGAAATGGAAGCTTTTAGCATCAAAAATCAGGGAATTTTGAGATGTCTTTTTTTTTTTTTCCTCGATTTCGTACTTCTCACATCACTGAATCAACTTAATGAAAGACTCGAGATTAGAAGAATAAAATTAAAAAACACTCCTGATGAGGAGTGATTAAACTTGCTGCGTTTTCCGCTGTTGTGCAAAGGTCAAGAATCTCTGCATTTAGGGACTTTGTCTTAAATAGAAAAAAAACAATCTCACGTTTACTAGTTCCCTTCTGCTTGAAGGAATTAATACCTGAAAATTATGATAATATCTCCATCTTCATGCGTTTTGGCTTCTAGAAGGAACTGCCACAAGCTGATGTGCCTTCTGTTCTAGCATTTTTCGATATACACATTAATTTGTAATGTCGATGGGAAAGTATTCGGAATTATCTTTCTATCTCGTTCTGCTTTCACTCTGAGGTACTTTTGAAAAGGTTACGGAGGTTTGTGAGACTAAGAAAGACTCAGGGAAAGATAAACTTCATGGTTGACTGCCAGTGTTGGGGTGGGTAAAAGTTAACTGTTTTCCTGGCCAGTGATTCAAAAAACCTATTGCAAGCAAGAGGAACCAATCTATTAGTTTTCCGCTGAGTGGGTTGCTTAATTAAAAGTGGAGAGCAAACGTAATTGTTTCAGTTAAGTGCTTCTCATACCGCTAGATATTCAGAGGACCTGATGTAATTAGGAATGTGATTTACAGTTCAAGAGGTTAGAAAATAGAGAGTAAAAATATTCCTCCTACTGCTGTGATAAATGTTAGGCTCTCGTTTTAAAACAAATCCAGAATATGCTCTCTTAACAGAAAGTGTTTTAAAATGCAGTAGCCTTTTATTTTGAGTAAACTATTTCAAGCAGACTGTACTCCAAAGTACTTCGGTGTATATATAGTTAATGATTAAATACGCAAGGACGGAGAGCATGAGAATGAAAGATGAAAGCAGCAGCAGAAAGGAATAAAATCAGGATAAGAAGTTGCAGAGGAGAAGGTTCTCGCACAAAAATATCATAAAAGGTACGGATGAAATCGGTCTGGAACTTCAGCGTTTGCAAGTCTTAAGAATGCATAATTACGAGAACCCAATCAGTCAGTGGAAACTGAGCAAAGAGATAACACAGTTCCTTGGGGGAGGTGCCGGAGAGAAAAATCGACGGGGGTATTTTTTATTTGTTAAATTCTGGCAAGTTAGAACTTTGAAAGTGCGAGCTGCAAGAGTAATAGCCAAGAAGGATCTCTGCAGTAGGAATCAGGGCATGGTCCTGTAGGAATGATACAGAGAGCATAAAGGCAGGGACAACATGCCAGTTATTGTCCAGGCAGGGATAACACACCAGTAATTGTCCAGGCAAATACAGCAAAGAAGAAGTTTAGGAGCACATAAGGATTTTGGCCCAGCAGAAGGTTGGCTTTTCGGAGAGAATTAGCTAAAAGAGCTTCAGACAAAATTGCAAGTTGCCTTGGCCACAGCTGCAGAATATAACTGAGGGTAGGGAGAAAGTGCCAAGAAGCGGAAGGTTTATATATATATGTGTGTGTATATATATATATATATATATATATATATATATAAAGAGATGTGAGAGCTGAAATAAACCCTGTAGTGTGCTGTAGAAGGCAGCGGGCTTTTCCAAAAGCAGAGGGAGGGATAAAGCTTCATTGGGAAACACACTGGGCAGGAAGTGCCTGGCCAGGAAGGTGATGGATAAAAGCAATAAATGGGGGGAAAAAAATAGCATGCGGTTCTCTGATCTAATGAGGAGCAAATGCAGAGTCATAGATGTGCATCCTTATAAACACCAAGTGGTGCTCCAAAGAGTTAAAGAGCATGAATATTTTTCTCCAAGATGTGTTTGGTAGAAAGCATTTAATATAGACAAATAATGTATTTCCCTGGTTTTCCACTGATAGCCGGCATGTCGTAGTTAAAATGTCCCTTGCCTTTAGAATATTAGAATATACACATGTTCTGGTTTACAACAGAAGACAGTGAAAATGCCAAGTAATTGAGTCTCAGAAGACGCGGTGCCTGGGTGATTTTCACTGATTTTCTTCCTTTTATTTTGGTACAACTTTTCTACCATGTATTTCAAGGACAGGACATTGTCTCTGAATTTTTGAATGGTAGGTGTGTAAATCTTTTTGTGTTACTGACTTTTATATATTCCCACATGAGTTATTTATAGTATAGACTCTTTTTGTAAGAGAAGCTAGTAAGTGAATTTAATAAGCTTTTTTACCTTTACTTAGGGGTCGCCTTTCCTTTTAGCTTCAACCCTTCATAGAATCATAGAACCATAGGGTTGGAAGGGACCTCTGGAGACCATCCAGTCCAACCCCCTGCCAGAGCAGGGTCACCCAGAGCAGGTGGCACAGGAACGCCTCCAGGCGGGTTTGGAATGTCTCCAGAGACGGAGACTCCACCACCTCTCTGGGCAGCCTGTGCCAGGGCTCTGCCACCCTCACAGGAAAGAAGTTCCTCCTCATGGAGGAATGAAACTTCTTATGCTCAAGTTTGTGCCCATTAGTCCCCACTCCTCTAAGTGGCACTATTAAGTAGTTTCAGGACTGTTAATTAGACAAGAGATTTTTGCACACGTATTATCCGTGGAAGAGTAAACTATTTAGGCTGTAGGGAGCCAGGGAACTGCCCATTCCCTGTCCCACTGCGCTGCCTTTGGCTTGAGGAGCTGCGGCTGGTAAGTGAAGCAAAGCAAAGAGACCTCAGAATTAGCTCCGTGCTTCAAAAAAGTCCTTCTCAGGATGGTGAGTGGGGAAGAAGGGTGTCTGGAGAGTTGGCAGGAGTCAAAGGGCAATTTCACCTTTGTGGCTGTTGCTGAATGCGTGGTATTTTACGGTTCCCTGACACCATACATGGTTGTACCCTGTGTGAACAGCCCAAAGTAATTTGCCCTTTAACATTAGTTAGTTCATTATCACCTTGTCATGTTAAATCGTAGAATCACAGAATGGTTTGGGTTGAAAGGGACCTTAAAGCCCATCCAGTTCCACCCCCCTGCCCTGGGCAGGGACACCTCCCACCAGACCAGGTTGCTCCAAGCCCCGTCCAACCTGGCCTTGAACCCCTCCAGGGATGGGACATCCTTACCAGCTGCAAAACTTTGTGGATGCTGCTGTGATTGTAACTGGACAAGTAATATGTTCTGGTGCCATGCCTAGAAGTGTTTGATGGTAACATGTAGATTTTGTTTTGTTAAAAAAAAAAAACAAACTGCTTTATTGGGAAGGTTTCAATGCAACTTTGCTTGCAACTCCAACAAGTATTGGTTAATGTACTGTTGTCTCTTGCCATGGTGGTCAAGACTTAGACATGGAAAGCTCCTTTTTATTCTGAAGAAAGCAGCTAGAGGACAGCACATCGAGAAGGTGACAAGGCTTGCAGGGTATGAATTTCATACCCTTGAGATTCTTTCCTCAAGTCAATGGTTGTATTAACCTGCGATGCCTATATTGCGGAGTTACTGTTTCTAAAAGACCTTGGGTGTGTACTTCTAGCGCTTTGGAGACATGGACGTTTTGCTGAATGTTACTTGTAGGTCACATCCATGTGCATATGTACGTGCACACGCTTCCTCTCTTCTTGTGGTGTGTTAGATAGCATGTACCGTCATTCCCCATTCCAGAGACGTGCTCCCTTCTTCCTTTTGTTTTCGCGTTTTTCTCTTGAAATGCATTTTATTTTTATTTCCTTTCTGGAGTAGTGTGCCTGTTGTTCTTTCCTGTTTTGACTTCTTGACCTGCTCAAAGGAAAAAGGTGCTTTTTCCTTTGCAAATCTACCCTCTTCCTCTCCTTTCTTCATCATTTCTGAAGGGGAAGATAATTTCACAAGCACGTTGGGATGAAATTTTGCCTTTCTTCTGGCAAAGCTGTTTTGCCAGAAGACACTGCCACTTGCACGTTTCTCCCCAGGGATTTTACATTCTTGACACATTGCTCCAGTGCCAGCCTGCTTAACTATTGGAAGACAAAGCGATGTCTATGTGCCATCTAATACAACATGAGCTGAGTCAGAACCTTTCAGAGATGATGCATATTGGTAATGGGGTTTCTCCAGGGTGTTTTGTGCATAGATGCATTCATCTCCTTGCCCTCTTCCTTGGAGACCCTGAATCCTTTGATATCTAACAGCTGAGAGGAACCGGGGAACTCTACCATACGTATAAGGCTGAGAGAGTTGGGGGGGTTCAGCCTGGAGAAGAAAAGGCTCCAGGGAGACCTCAGAGCCCCCTCCAGTCCCTCAAGGGGCTCCAGGATAGCTGGGGAGGGACTCTGCATCAGGGAGGGGAGCCACAGGACAAGGGGGAACGGTTTTAAACTGAAAGAGGGGAGATTTAGATGAGATCTGAGGAAGAAATTCTTTGCTGTGAGGGTGGTGAGCCCCTGGCGCAGGTTGCCCAGAGAAGCTGTGGCTGCCCCATCCCTGGAGGGGTTCAAGGCCAGGTTGGACGGGGCTTTGAGCAACCTGGTCTGGTGGGATTGGGAGGGTTGGAACTAAATGATCGTTAAGGTCCCTTCCAACCCCAATCATTGTGTGATTCTATAATTTATGTATTTTCTGACAAGCACAATGGATGTGGAATAGGTGCAATTTGAAGCTACAGCAAAGAAATACAGTAAAAGTGTGCATGCAACCAAGTCACACTGAAAAAATCTACTTTTTTGTCTTCTGCAAGATGCAGTGCCTGAACAGAAAACCTGAGATATGCACATTCACAGCTCAGTGGGTTCTTTTTAGTCTTTTTCTCCCTGGGATAAGAGATACTTTTCCATGTGATTTTTCAGGGAGCAGAGTCCTTGATTAAAGTTTGGCGAAAATATGGCTTACACCAGAGTGCTTCTGTACAATTGATACATGGCAGATGATGGACAGTGACTGTAATTGATAACCAGAACCCATATTTTCTTCTTAAAAATGGAAAGTTTCTGCCTTGGTAAAGGTTTTTTGTTTCTTTTGCTTGCTTGTTCTTAAAGGAAATGTTAGAATAGGTCTGATAATACCTCAGGTAATACCTCAGGGCACTAAAACTGACTGTGTTTAAGGCTACACCGTGGAGTTTAGATGCAGAGGAACTCCATCCATCCTTGTCAAACCAGCATTTAACTACTGCTGGGCAAGGGTTGGATTTCGATAAAGGCAAACACTGAGAGCAGGTGGTGGTTGTTCAAATTGAAGGTGGCGCGATTCAAGCAGCATCTGTAAAGGAGGTCAACACCCTCCGAATTCAGTAATTTGAGAAAATAAACTATTCTTGTAGCTCTTCTGCACTTAACCAACCAACTCGGGTAACTGAACTAGAACTTCTGTGTTTTAAGCTTTCATTTTTTGTGACAGCAGTAAGGAGGGTTGCTGGGCGTTTCACGGCTCTTAGTTCAGGCAGTTGGGTAGATCTGATCTGCCTTAAAATAGCTTTGCGTTTCTCCACTGCCTCTGCCCCTTCATCTTTATGCTATTCAAGACAAAAATTTACTGTCTCCACTCGTCTGTGGTGCAGAAATAAGGGAAAAGAAAAGCTGCAGCTATTTGTTTGGTTTCTACAACCTTTCTTTCAGCCTGCATCCTGGACCCTGAGGCTCCGTTACTGGAATTCTTCTTCCTCTCATCTTGTTTTGTCTCTATCAACCTAAAGACCGCGATAGTTTGGTAGCCTGGAGTGAGTTTCACTAGCCAGTATAGCTGGTCCCAGGACTGACATCGTTTTTCTCGCTGATGATGGGAGATTTCCCATCTGTGCTCAGGTCTGTGCTCAGGGAAGGTCTCGGGGCCTGCACAGCGATTAATCCTATTTCCGCTTAATTATAAGGGGATGCGTTTTGTCTCATCATTAGGATATCTACAACTCTCAAGAGAGTATTTGTACCAGATAAGATTTGATTAAGACTCATTATGGTGCTGTTTACTTCCTTTGATTAGTTCAGAAGCTTAGGTCCATCTTTAGTTGTAAATGGAGGGCTCTTTTCTCCCTCCCCTTCTATTTGGCTATGAATATTTATTACTGTGCTGTGATAACAGTTGTGTTTGCTGGCTGGGCTCCTGTTCTATCTTAGGATCTAATCTATTAATCGTATGCGGCATGCGGTCCTCCTGCATCTCAAGGAGACGTAGCTACGCTTCAGCCTGGTGTTATTGGCGTGTTGAACCTTTCAGCTGCAGGAGCGGTGTCATTCTCTGCTCATAAGGAATGTGAGAAAAGCTTCATTCCGTATGCTTCACTAAAAGAAATGAAAGAGAATAAGGCTACCAACCCCACCTCGCCCCCCCCCCCCCCCAAAAAAAAAAAAAGAGTTGAATTTGTAAAATGCCACTTGCTGCCACCTATGGCTTCGCTCGGGAAACATATGCTTGGGAGAGCTGTGCTCCGTGAACAGGTTGCCTTCTCGGTCAGAGATCCCGGCCAGGCAGATTGAGGACTAGCCTGGAAAAATGCCGCCGACATCCACAAAATTCTGAGCTCTTTTGGTGAAAAGCAGAGATGAGAGTGTCACTGTTGAGAAGAACCTCATCAGAGCCCCGAAGCTGTATTACGGCATTATGAAGATGTACAAGCCGTAGTATTTTATCTGCTGTATCCGAACATTTAATCGTTCTGACCGCAGTGTTGCAAAAATTGTACTACCGTGTTTGAGAATCTTTATCTTAATACTTTCTGATAATTTAATATATAATTTCGGAGAAATTTGGAGAGTGTGCAGAAGATCCTGCTTCTGATCTAGTTGAAGATGTCCCTGCTTACTGCAGGGGGTTGGACTAGATGACCTTTAAGGGTCCCTTCCAGCCCAACACATTCTATGATTCTGTGATTCATTCTAAATATTTCACAGCATCTTTTTTTGACAAAGCTGCCTGTTTTGGCATGAGCAATGAGAAGGGAAGTCTTTAGAAGGCTGGGTAATACGCATTCATGATGATAATAAAGGATATTTTTTCATTAGTGGACATTTAACAGAGGAAGGTATTTCGTGGGATGCAGGAGCAGGAACAAACAGGAATGTTATGAAGCTGATGATGAATTACAGTCATAAAGATTCCTGCAAGGATATAGTCAACTGAAGCTCTACCTCTCTTGTAGATCCCTATGTCCTGTAAAGGCTAGATATCCCTATCCCTATAAATATCCCTATTTATGGAAACAAATGGATAAGTCGTTTTGAAAACACCCTACAAATAATAATCTTCATGACTTTAAACGTTGCTGAGATGAAGAATAATTGCTGCAGGACTTCAGGTGGTAGACTTATCTCTCTGATCTTTTTGGTAAAGGCGTCAGGAATGAGTCTGGGCTACAAGAATATTAATGTTGCTTGTTTTGTAGATTTTCTTTTTGTCCTTCTTTTTTTTTTTTATTCAGTTGTTTTGGAAGGTGGATCACACTGAAAACCCAACTCAGTTCCTTAAACCTGTGATTTGAATCCGGTGGCATTTCACAGAGTCATTCAGGTTGGGGACTTTGGGGGTGTCTCTAGTCCAGCCTCTGCCTAAATCATACTGAATCTTTTAATTATGAAATGTATCCAACATCTTGCACTACATTAAGAACCAATATTCATTACCAGGACTGCAGGGAAATGTGTTAATAAAGCTTTGCATACATACATTTTGTATACATTCCATTTTCTACTTACAGAATTTGGATAATTTCCATTCAGTCCCATTACCAGTAGCCTGGGAACAACTTCGTAAACCCTGTAAAATGCTTCATTACTGCTCTCATCTCCTCGCCATCTCCTTCCCCACCAACTGCTTTCTCTGTTTAGGAATCTCTAAATGTTTTTATATGCTCGAGCTTGGAAAAAATCCAGTTGGGCTGGAGCTACGCAGGTGGGCTCTTCTCCATTAATAGCTTCACCTCTGTTTTCTTACCCTTGGCATTCGCTCTTGAGACGCGTTATCTGTGTCAGTGTTTCATTTCCTGTTTGCTTCACCCTTAACAGCCACCTTTGATTTAACTCCGTGCAGAATATTTAGCATATAAATTAACTAACTCTGCTGTAATAGCTGTAGAAACTTCCCACCCATCCTCCCACTCGGGAAAAAAAAAAAAACCAACCCAAAAACCAACCGCTCAGTGTTATATTGAAAAATGTCATTTATTAGCCGGTTCCCTAGCTGGTGTGGAAAAAGGATTGGGTTTGGGGTTTTTTTTAGTCCCAGCCAGATGGATTCCCAGGGGCTGGTGGCTCCGGTTTGCTGCAGTCATCGTTCTCTTGCAAACGGTGGCTGAGCTTCACCTGGATCCAGGTAGTGATTGGCTTTTGGCTGTAGAGAAGACAAACGAAACACAGGCTAGAGCAGAAAGAACATCTTCCTTACCTGCTTTTTATACATCTCTGGCATCGTACGGTCTTGATTCACAGTACTGCAGGTGAACCCCGTGCAGCTAGAATTGCTGATAGGCTCCTCTTCCCAGGCTGAGCTCACGTTGGTGCCTCAGGGACCAAAATGTGGCCAGCAGGACCAGGGAAGGGATTCTGCCCCCTCTGCTCCACGCTGGGGAGACCCCACCTGGAGTCTCTGGAGTCCAGCTCTGGAGCGCCCAGCATCAGAAGGACAAGGAGCTGTTGGCACAGGGCCAGAGGAGGCCCCGGAGATGCTGGGAGGGCTGGAGCCCCTCTGCTGTGAGGACAGGCTGAGAGAGTTGGGGGGGTTCAGCCTGGAGAAGAGAAGGCTCCGCGGAGACCTTGGAGCCCCTTCCAGTCCCTCAAGGGGCTCCAGGAAAGCTGGGGAGGGACTCTGTATCACGGAGGGGAGCCGTGGGACGAGGGAGATGGTTTTACACTGCAAGAGGGGAGATTTAGATGAGATATTAGGAAGAAATTCTTGGCTGTGAGGGTGGTGAGCCCCTGGCCCAGGTTGCCCAGAGAAGCTGTGGCTGCCCCATCCCTGGAGGTGTTCAAGGCCAGGTTGGACGGGGCTTGGAGCAAGCTGGTCTAGTGGGAGGTGTCCCTGCCCAGGGCAGCGGGGTGGAACTGGATGATCTTTGAGTTCCCTTCCAACCCAAACCGTTCTATGATATGATTCTATGATAAAATTTTAAGTGAGTCATATTGGATAGGTTTTTTTTTTGCTTTGGGTGGTTTTGGCATAGCTCTTTCCACCCCACACGTCAACAAGGCGGTGAAAGTTGAGCTTTGTGGATTATTTGCTGGTGCATCCCTCCTTTAATAGCACTGGACTGTGATTTAAAGCTGAGTTGCAGGGGAGGGCTTACCTTGGGTTTTCAGAATTTTGTGGCGTTCCAATACTTGTTTTTATTCTACTCATAGTTAATTCTGCCTGCCACTGTAGAAATAATTCTGGTGACCCAAAATTTAAATGATACATTACTTTTCGTTAAGAGAATTATTTCATTTTAATGCTTTTATTTTCATTTTTAAAAGCCTAGAATTAAAACATAAATGTTTCTGAATGAGGAAAAAAATAAAGATAATATCTTTCCAGAAGGTTTAGCCAAAACCTTTCCGTGTTGCTTTCTCCTTGGCCAAAACCATTTGCCAAATGAGACTGTCCAACCCGCTTAATGATTTTGTTCCTAGAAAAATATTGCAGTGGAATAAAATATTTCTCACAAAAGATCATTTAGGTCTACTTGTAATCGTATTTTAATCTGATTTTAATGTCTGAACATGCTCGTATGTTTGACCTTTGTCTGAAATCAATAGTTTTGATTTTTTTTAAGGGAAAAATTACAGGGTTCAGGTGGCTTTAGTACAAATCAAAAAGCACGGGAGATGTTCCAGCAGGGAGAGAAATCCTCTCCCATGGGCAGGGGTGTCGCGGGCTTGTTCTGCACCCTGAAAAATCACGGAAAATAAAGCATCTCTGCCTTCAAGCGACTCCATTCAAAACAATCATAAACCAAAATATTGAAGGGGCCGCATCAGATCAGCTTAGCTGGATTTCCCTGTTTGTTTTTTACCCCAACACTTTTATAAACGATTTTTGAAGACTTGTAACCGAGGTGTTTGTGGGGTGTAGAAGAAAAGCCCTTTTCTTTCTGGGAACAGAAACGAGCCATATAATATATTCTTGCTGGTTTTAATTTCCGTGCCTTCCAAAGCAGTTGTTTATCTTCATCTTGTGCAAGCTGTAGGTCTAAAGCCTTTGCTTAATTAAGACTGGAACAGTAAATAAACAAATCTATGCCTCCTTCCATGTAGAGCAACGATAGGTATGTGAGAAATAGATAACAATATTTATATTTTTAACAACTTTGGAGGGTTTTTTTGCCTTTCATCTTCTTCTAACCCACCAGCAGCTAAGGGAAAAGAGCGGCTCGGAGAAGCAGGAGCCACCCAGAACACTGTTTGTAAACTTTGTGGGTGGCTGACGGTTTTTCAATCAGTGTGAAGATAACCCAGTCCTTAGCTCTTAAATAGGAATTGGTAAATAGTAACTGTAAATAGCAATTTCGCTATTAAATGGGAAAATATTTGTCCTACAGTGAGACTTAAGAACAATGAAATTTGGGCAGCACACCCAGATCTCAGAGTGAGTGCTGGATTCCAGCATTCCTGTGCTTTCGAAACTCAGCTGCTTTCCTGGAGGTGCTTAATGTTGCTGGGAATAAAAGTGGGTACTTGATTTTAAATATTTTCAAGTCGATGAGCCTCTGTCAGTAGAGGTCACTCAGTTGGGAAGTATGACACGTGTGTCTGCTGGAATCCTTTTTGTTCATAGGGAAAATCAATGTTCAAAGCCTGATTTAGCTTTTAATTTGAAATATATGATTTCTTTGAGCCGGCAATGCGCGCTTGCAGCCCAGAAACCAACCTCATCCTGGGCTGCATCAAAAGAAGTACGGCCAGCAGGTCGAAGGAGGTGATTCTGCCCCTCTGCTCCGCACTGGTGAGATCCCACCTGGAATACTGCATCCAGCTCTGGGGCCTCAGCACAGGAGAGACACGGAGCTGGTGGAGCAGGGCCAGAGGAGGCCCCGGAGATGCTGGGAGGGCTGGAGCCCCTCTGCTGTGAGGACAGGCTGAGAGAGTTGGGGGGGTTCAGCCTGGAGAAGAGAAGGCTCCGCGGAGACCTTCCAGCCCCTTCCAGTCCCTCCAGGGGCTCCAGGAAAGCTGGGGAGGGACTCTGGATCAGGGCGGGGAGCCATCGGACAAGGGGGATGGTTTTTTACTGCAAGAGGGGAGATTGAGCTGAGATCTGAGGCAGAAATTCTTGGCTGTGAGGGTGGTGAGCCCCTGGCGCAGGTTGCCCAGAGAAGCTGTGGCTGCCCCATCCCTGGAGGGGTTCAAGGCCAGGTTGGATGGGGCTTGGAGCAACCTGGTCTGGTGGGAGGTGTCCCTGCCCAGGGCAGGGGGGTTGGACTAGATGATCTTTAAGGTCCTTTCCAACTCTAACCATTCTATGATGCTATGATTCTATGATATTGAGGGCTTTGAGAGCCTAGGGCATCGTTTCATAAGGATTTCATAGTCTTGCCTGGTTTTGCAGCGTAGTGCAGAGCTGTGATTTGTCAGAAAGCGCACCCCGTCTCTTCTTATTTCAACACATCCCTTTCTGGCTGCTTCCCCACATCTGGAAGGGGAAGACAAGACTGAGCAGTTGCACCTTTTGTGCAAGGTGGGACCCTCCGTGATGTAGTCGGGACTCCAGCTTGCAGGAATCTCACCTTCCAAAGATCCTGCCTTGTGCCTGGCTGCAGGAACAAAAGCCACACATAAAGCTGCTTGCATGACTCAATGCTGGTGGAAACACCACTATTTCCTCCCGGTGATCCCTTGTTTTCCCTTTAAACATTTTATTCCAGTGTAACGAAAGCATCAAACCCCAACTAATTTAGTCGTAGCTATACTTGAATGTATTTTTAAATATGTAGCTGTTCCTGTGTGAGAAGCAGAATAAAGTTCTACAACTGTCTAGTATTTTTAGTTTTTTTCATATAGGTAGGAAGCTGTTAACTCTGGTCTACCAGTATAATTTTTTCGGTAAATATATATATATGCTTGTAAATAACATTATACATCTTTCGAGTGCAGGCCTGTAAGTGCTTTTATGGCTTGTCTGCAGCGGAATGAAACTCCAAACATTTGTGGTTTTGGAACGAACATTTGTTGAATATTAAGAGCCCGATGTGTAAATAGAGGGGGGTAACGCGCTTGGCTTTGCTGGGTACCTCGGATTAAAAACTCTTCTCTGACCCTCAGCAAGTACAGTCAAGGATCTTGGAGCAGCGTGTTTATTTTAGCTAACAAGTTTGTACAAACAACGGACGGAGTTCTAATACGAGCTACCCCTGTTTAGAGCCTGCCTCCACTAATGGTTGTGGCTGTTGCATGACTCAAGCTAATTGGAAATTGCATAATGAGGTAAAACGGCAAAACAACCAGGCTGATCGTTTCCTGGGCAGCTTTTGTTGAAGGCGCACGGGAAACCCTCCTAATATAATTTCAAAATGTAAAGGCAAATTAGGGGATAGCTACTTTATTCCGTAAGTATATATATATGTAGGCATGGAGGCACTTCAGCTCGGTGACATGATAAAATGAGGAGTTTCTCATTAACAAGCTAAAGCAAATGACTCGCGTTGACCTGCATTAAGGCAATTTATCGCAGTTTGAAAAGAAAACACAAGAAAAGGACGGCGCTGGGTGCTGCGGAGCCACTCATCTCCCCTTCTTTCAACGCAGATGTGGTTAGAAAGTGGTTTTATTCAAAATCTTGAATACTTATTAACAGGAGAGAGGTGTGTTCAGGAACTGGCATCCCTGGGTTCAGCTTCTTTGGTGCAACCCTTCTGTGTTATCGTCTTTGGTTTAAAAGCGTGTTCTCTGTTTTGCCTGATAAATCCACTTCTCGAGTAGATAAGTGCTCCTAAAAGAAATTTTTCCAAAGAAAAGGTTAATGATTAATTAAAATTATTATTGTTTCCGTGCTCTTACAGCTTTAAAACATACAAACTAATATAAGGAGGGGCAAAAGGAAAAAAACCTAAGTGAGAGGTAGTGCCTTTTTAAGACCAATAAAGGGATAAAATGTCTATTCCATTCAACTTTGGAACTCAAAACTCTAACACCACCCAACCCTTCTGATTTCAGACCTTCTCATAGGTATTGCTTCTGTAAATATTTACAAATTTCAGGTTGGGGCTTGGGCCATAAAAACTTAGAAGGTGTTCAGAAGATGCTTGGTGCCACAATTGAACCAAAAGGATTTGCTTTGCAAATGTAGATGCTGCTGCGTGGATCCAGCTTTGGACTCTCTGTTCTTTTTAAATCAGTATTTTCTGAATCTTGACTGAAGTAACGTGAGGCACATTAATATATTTTACTTTTTTCCTCATTTTCTTGGCTGTATGAACAGTATTTACAGTACACGTTAATCATTCACCTGAAGACCGCTTGCACAGAGAAGTGGAAATTTCACTTGGTGAAGTGGCTTTAGCTTTTCCCGTGGGAAATACTTCCCAAGCTTGTCCGATCCTTCGTTCTCCGCACCTAATGATGTGGGAGACCTGTGTGTGCAGCTGTACCCCTGTGAAGATACATTTCACGTCATAAATTTGACTCTAATGACTTACCTGCTTTCTAAAAAAATCACATTTCTTCTAAACGGGATTGAAAATAATCTCTCTCAAAAGCAGTTTAATTGTTTGAAACAGGTTTAAAGTCACCTTCGCAAGTAGTTTTAAAATGAAAATGGATCCATGTTTTGGGGGTTCAGCTGAATGGAAGTTATAGTCTATGTGAATAGTCATTTATTTTCTGATTTAACTTCTTAGTAGGAAGATGGACGGGGCTTTGGGCAACCTGGTCTGGTGGGAGGTGTCCCTGCCCAGGGCAGGGGGTGGAACTGGGTGATCTTTAAGGTCCCTTCCAACCCAAACCATTCTCTGATTCTATGATAATAGTAATCCAAAAAAACCCACAAAAAATACCAGTATCATTTCAGCACACGTAATTTTATATATAGTAAGGATATTTGTAAGAGAGATAAAAATTTATGCGGCACCAATTGCCATTTTAATTCACTGTACATCTATTCTTCTATACTCTACCGTGCTTCAGCCACTGCAGAAAAAGAATTTCCCTCTAATTTTCATAGAATCATAGAATCACTTAGGTTGGAAGAGACCCTTGGGATCATCGAGTCCAACCATCAACTCCACTCTACAAAGTTCTCCCCTACACCATATCCCCCAACACCACATCTAAACGAGCCTTAAACACATTCAGGGATGGTGACTCCACCACCTCCCTGGGCAGCCTATTCCAGGGTCTGACCACTCTTTCTGGGAAGAATTTTTTCCTAATGTCCAGCCTAAACCTACCCTGCTGCAGCTTTAACCCATTCCCTCTTGTTCTATCACTAATTACCTGTGAGAAGAGACCAGCACCAACCTCTCTACAATGTCCTTTCAAGCAGTTGTAGAGAGTGGTGAGGTCTCCCCTCAGCCTCCTCTTCCTCAAACTAAACAGTCCCAGCTCCTTCAATTGCTCCTCAATCCTCCCTTTTTGCTCAGACCCTTCTATTTTTGCTGGTTTTGCTTGGTTTCCCAGAGCTGCTGCTAACTCAGTCTATGGATACAGGCAGTGATGCTGAACTAAGGTGCTTCTGATGCCCGTGGAAGGGCGAGAATGGAGGTGAAACTTTGCTCCTTGCACAGTAACTTGCTACGAAAGAACAATTCTGTGAAAGGAAACGCCGGAAAAACTCTAGGGCGGTTCAGTGGGTTCCTGGTGTTGGCTCCATCAGTGACTCACAGAAGGACCTTTAGTAAATTCTGTGAGTTTTGTTCCTCTGGGCAAGTGGAACAGGATGATGACGACAGGGCTGGACTGGACATAAATATTCTCGATTTTATTCCTAGGTTTGCCCCCCACTTCTGGATGCGATCTTGGAAATTCTGCTTTTCCTTTCTTGAATTTCTGCTTTTCTTTCCTTGAAATTCTGCCTTTCTTTTCTTGAAATTCTGAATTTCGCTTTTGTCAAAATTCTGCATTTCTTCACGCTACTCTTTCCATTCCTCCTGCTTCAGTTGTTAAATAATTTGGATCAGGGTGATGGTTTGCCGTGAATTTGTTAAAGCCTTGGCTCCGTCAGCCAGAAAGCATGCCAGGATGCTGAAGTGAACCCAGCTGTCAGAAAACCTAAATTTTCCTTCTGTTCTAAAGACAAAAATCAGGAAACTGTTTGTTGAAGTGTATTATTTGTTTAATTTGGGAATTATTAAGATATTCTGTTTCCATAACAAATACGCAGCCTGTGATCTCTGGCAAGTGCTGATGGAAAACAGGCTCATTTGGGGGTTGGGGGGTTTGTGTGTGTGTATCGCATCGAATTTATTTGCATGTTGCATCCAGTTTAGTCACCAGCCGAAGGGGATCCAGGGTCTGCAGCCAAGCAATATGCCTAATTTTAAAAATACTGTGACGTGCTGGGTTTTGTCTGGGTTTTTACATTTCAAAAATAATCTAAACTAAGTGACCACTAGAACATATAGAATAGAACCACCAGCTATTAATGGCTGGAGAGCTGCCCGGTGGAAAAGGACCTGGGGGTGTTGGTCGACAGACGGCTGAATAGGAGCCAGCAGTGTGCCCAGGTGGCCAAGAAGGCCAACAGCATCCTGGCTTATGTCAGCAATAGTGTGGCCAGTAGGACTGGGGCAGTGATGGTCCCCCTGTACTGGGCACTGGTGAGGCCCCACCTCGAGTGCTGTGTCCAGTTTTGGGCCCCTCACTCCAGGAAAGCCATTGAGGTGCTGGAGCGTGTCCAGAGAAGGGCAACGGAGCTGGTGAGGGGTCTGGAGCACAAGCCTTGCGAGGAGCGGCTGAGGGAGCTGGGGGGCTGAGGGGAGACCTTCTCGCTCTCTACAACTCCCTGAAAGGAGGGTGTAGCCAGGGGGGGGTCGGTCTCTTCTCCCAAGGAACAGGCCATGGGACAAGAGGAAACAGCGTCAGGTTGCGCCAGAGGAGGTTCAGGATGGATATTAGGAGAAATTTCTTCCCTGAAGAGGTTGTCAAGCATTGGACCAGGCTGCCCAGGGCAGTGGTGGAGTCGCCATCCCTGGAGGGATTTAAAATCCGGGCAGACGTGGTGCTGAGGGACATGGGTTAGTGGTGGCTTTGTCAGTGTTGGGTTGATGGTTGGACTCAATGATCTGAAGGGTCCCTTCCAACCTAAACGATTCTATTATTCTAATATATGAATAGAAAATTAACATAAACCAATCGGCGTTACTTTAAAAACACCAGCTTGTGAAAGTGGCTGTGCCTGTAGTTTTACATCCCGAGGAAACCATCCCTTGTCTCTTGGCTCACACCGTGTTCCCGCAGGCAAGGAAATGAAGACCTGGACTCGTTTCCGCGTGGAGCAGCTTTCGGAGCCACCTATTTGTGTAATTTCCGTAATTTGCCGATCAGGAAATAACACATTTGAATGGTGGCAAGGAGCAAAAGTAAACTTGAAAGAATTCTGACTTGTGTGTGTTTATTTCCCCAGATAATTAAGCTGAAAGCAGAAGCCCGTCTTGATCTGCTGAAGCAGATCGGCGTGTCCGTGGACACCTGGCTAAAAAGCGCAATGAACCAAGTGATGGAAGAACTGGAAAACGAACGCTGGGCCAGCCTGCCTTCGGTGACCAACAATGGCTCTTCACACCTGGTACGGTTTCCGACCTGTAAAATCTTTCCTAGTAGCAAATCCTGACTTCATATCGAATAGAAAACCAAATCGAGATTATTTGGTTGGTTGGTGGCTAACTGGAAAAATCTCGTAGCTTTACGTGGCTGAATTTCATGTAAGAACCAAAAAAAAAAAAAAAAAAAAAAAAAAAAAAAAGGATATCTGGGTTTTGTCGCTGAGTTTACTTTAGGTTGATTTTTCTGACCTTGGGTAAGTGCCATAACATTTATTTGCCACCTCCTGAAAAGAAAAATGGCTGCGCATTTCTTTGAAGCTTCATTAATAGTTTACGATGTTATCTGAGCTACTTGGATGAAAGGCACTTTTTTCTCCCCCAAATGTTTAGAAAAACGTCGACTCTGCATCATCTTTTCCAGAGTCGTTTGCGTGCAGATCGCAGTGAAAAGTCAAGCAGGAAAGCAAAGCCGGTTTTCCAGATCGAGTTGGGTATTTGAAATGAAAACTTGGTTCATTAAAAATCAGTGAAAGGCTTTGGAAAACAGGTTTCTGTGAGCAGGGTTACATGTTTCCCTCGAAGAATTTGTCATGGAGGTAGATGTTAGCACTGTTCCCCTGCGAGTTGCTGCCCTGTTACTTGAGACACAGTCAATATTTGACATTTTCTCTATGAATAACTAGTTTTGCTTAAAGCAGTAAAGAAGTTAAATCGGAACAGTGCCCAAACCTGAGGACTCCTGCGTTTCAGCCAGAGAGCTGGTACCTTCTGAAACTGTTAAATTCAGTTACCTGAGTGTGGCACAACGTGTCCAAAGTCCCACTGACTCTCTCGAGTATTTCAGCCAATATACCCAAAATCGAACTAAAAAGTGACTTAGATCAATGGAAGATCGGTAATGATTTTGTACTCATTAGTACGTAAGACTAATTGTGTTGCAATATCTATAGCTGGTTTGCAAAATAGAGACATTTCCCACCTTGTTAGCTTGGAAGAAAGCACGTTTTTATGTCATTCAAGACAGAATAAAAAGCAAACTCTCATTTCTCTCCCCTCTCCTCCCCTGAAGAATGATATATTTTTTAAAAAAAAACAGCGATAGCTGAATCAAACAGCTGCCCGAACGAAGAAACCCTGTTCAGAAATAGGAACTGCTAAAAGAGCTGATATTCCCTTTTTTTAATTCCCCTACATGGCACGCAACGCTACGCTGTCGCCTTTGGCAGTAAAACAGCCCAATCTGGGGCTCTTCACCAGTGACCAACTCAAAATTCCTGAAGGTTTAGTCGTTTTGCCTCAAACAAATTTTAATTTTTCTGTGAGTGTGTTTATATATTGAATATATAACAAAATTCAGAGGCTTTTATAAAGTCTTGGTTTGCGTGTGGATACTTTCCTAACTGTGGTCTTCATACGCTGTTAAAATTACTTCATTCACACTTTCATCTTAAAAGCTTTGGACAGCCAGAATATATCTTCTGTCTAACGAAACTTTCAGGGGGGAATGGGAATGTGGTTTCTCATTGCACCGCAGATGCTTTGGAGAACCTCTGGCTTTCCCTGACCACCTAAGAGAAACAAAATCTCCGTTTCGGCGAGTGTGTGGTGGCCGCACACAAAAAAAATCCTGCCCGTTCCCATATTTCCTCATCTTTTTCTGCTTCCTTATTGTTTTCTTGGGAATGTAGAGGGAAAGGGTTTTTTTTGGGTGTACAGAAATTTTCATTTCTGTCAACTTCTGGTCTTTGTCGACTTCTGGACTTCTGCAAGGCCTTGACACGGTCCCACACAACATCCTTCTCTCTAAGCTGGAGAGATACGGATTTGACGGGTGGACTGTTCGGTGGATAAGGAACTGGCTGGATGGTCGCATCCAGAGGGTGGTGGTCAATGGCTCGATGTCCAGATGGAGAGGGGTGACAAGTGGTGTCCCTCAGGGATCCGTACTGGGACCAGTGCTGTTCAATATCTTCATCAATGATTTAGACAGTGGGATCAAGTGCACCCTCAGCAAGTTTGCCGATGACATCAAGCTGAGTGGTGTGGTCGATGTGCCAGAGGGACGGGATGTCATCCAGAGGGACCTGGATGACCTAGAGAGGTGGGCCCGAGCAAACCTTATGAAGTTCAACAAGGCCAAGTGCAAGGTCCTACACTTGGGTCGGGACAATCCTCGTTATCAATACAGGCTGGGGGATGACGTGATAGAGAGTAGCCCTGCGGAAAAGGCCACTGGAACAAGTTGCCCAGAGAGGTGGTGGAGGCCCCATCCCTGGAGACATTCAAGGCCAGGCTTGATGAGGCTCTGAGCAACCTGATCGAGTTGAAGATGTCCCTGCTGACTGCAGGGGGGTGGGACTAGATGGCCTTTAGAGGTCCCTTCCAACCCAACACATTCTGTGATTCTATGAACTTTAGTTGAAAAAAGTGAGTGAGCGCTGACTCCACTCTGCTTTCTTCAGGGTGTTGGGATGTTTCTTCTAGGATGTCACACATGGAGCTCGGTGAGAGCGATTTGCAGTAAAGGTTGTTATTATAATCCCTGCCCTGTCCATTTTGTCTCTTTATCCCCATCGTTAGTAGTTTAATTAGATACTCAAGCTGTTGTATGCAGATCCGAGCTTCAGCCTTCCCAAAATCCCAAAGGAGTTCTTGTACCGCGTGTCATTTCAGCTCCTTTCTAGCCGGGAGAGATGAAGAGATCTTACAGAGCTGTGTTTAACAGCAGGTTTTTTCCCTTTCTCCTTGTACTCCACCTCCTTTCGCTTCCCGTTGTGCGCCTTGGATTGCGCCCAGCACCTTGTTCTCTGGCTCGGCGGCCGTGCCAGCGCTCCGTCCCTGAGCCAAACCCCGGGCTAGTCCCTGGCGAGCCAGCAGATGCCACAGCGTGGGAGGTTCAGCTCTGATTCTTATTTTCCCCTTTTACACTTACGTACCCTCCCATATAAAAAAAAAAAAAAAGATGCTGTTGACCTTGGCAGGCCAGATGAGGACAGCCCGGAGATGGAATTCTTAGAACTGTTACCGAAATTATGCTGCGTGCAATTATTAGAATTACTGCGGCACATAACAAGCAGCAATTTCACTTCATCCTTAACGAGTGGGCAGTGATTAATGTTCAGAAACAGGCTACCTGCCGTCCCTGCGTCCTGCACTGCTTCGCTCTTCGTGCCCATATTTATCATGACATAGTCTGTTCAGCAAAGCTCTCGATATATTTTATTTCAAAGAGCTAAAAAGAAGAAAGCAGCATTGATGCTTTGATATCACTGTATTTATTTAACCCCCTGCAATAATACAGCGAGCTGAAGGAGTTCATATCCCATCAACTCTCCAGTGACTTTCTGATATAATGATGAAATGCATAATCTTGGGAGGGAATACATTTATTTTTCCCAGTGTACATGCCCAAAAAAGTTAATTGTCATTTTGAATTTTAATGTCATCTGGAGAAGATACGCAATGCTACTCTTACATATTGACTTTGTTGCGAAACCTTTACGCTGCCTACAACAAATGTATAGTAAATACTATGTAGTTTATTCAAAAAAGAAGAGAGAATAATGTCTTTATGGGGTTTGTGTTTTGTTTTCTATTTGCTGGGACTCGAAGCAGTACGGTTATAAGAAACATTTGTACAGCAGAGGTACATTATTACGTTAGAAATAATATTTGCAGTTGATACGTTTTCTGTGAACAGGAAAACGGATGCTTTTACCGGGAAAGGGAGATAGCGTCTTTCACAAGTGGTGTTCCCCAGGGGTCGGTGCTGTGGCCGGTTCTGTTTAATATCTTTATCGACAACCTGGACGAGGGGATCGAGTGCACCTTCAGTAAGTTCATAGATGACACCAAGTTGGGTGGGAGTGTTGATCTGCTGGAGGTTAGGGTGGCTCTACAGAGGGATGTGGGCAGGCTCGATGGATGGGCCGAGGCCAATGATGTGAGGTTCAACAAGGCCAAGTGCCGGGTCCTGCACTTGGGTCACACCAACCCCATGGACGCTACAGGCTGGGGGCAGAGTGGCTGGAGAGCTGCCCGGCAGAAAAAGACCTGGGGGTGTTGGTCAACAGCCGGCTGAATAGGAGCCAGCAGTGTGCCCAGGTGGCCAAGAAGGCCAACAGCATCCTGGCCTGTGTCAGGAATAGTGCGGCCAGCAGGACTGGGGCAGTGATGGTCCCCCTGTACTGGGCACTGGTGAGGCCCCACCTCGAGTGCTGTGTCCACTTTTGGGCCTCTCACTCCAGGAAAGCCATTGAGGTGCTGGAGCGTGTCCAGAGAAGGGCAACGGAGCTGGTGAGGGGTCTGGAGCACAAGTCTTGTGAGGAGCGGCTGAGGGAGCTGGGATTGTTCAGCCTGGAGAAAAGGAAGCTGAGGGGAGACCTTCTCGCTCTCTACAACTCCCTGAAAGGAGGGTGTAGCCAGGGGGGGTCGGTCTCTTCTCCCAGGGAACAGGCGATAGAACAAGAGAAAACAGCCTCAAGTTGCGCCAGGGGAGGTTTAGGATGGGTATTAGGAAAAATTTCTTCTCTGAAAGGGTTGTCAAGCATTGGAAGAGGCTGCCCAGGGCAGTGGTGGAGTCGCCATCCCTGGAGGGATTTAAAAGCCGGGCAGACGTGGTGCTGAGGGACATGGGTTAGTGGTGGGTTTGTCAGTGTTGGGTTGACGGTTGGATTCGATGATCTGAAAGGTCGCTTCCAACCTGGACAATTCTGTGATTCTGTACATTAGGTTCCTGGTTCACACTCAAGCGTGAACCAAATTGTGGTTTCACTCCCTAAATACCTGTATTGCAAAATAATACCAGGCTCCGTTGAAAGATGAGCTTTATGACACGAGCTGCTAAGTTTTCTGTATCGTTAATGCTGTTTTCCCTCTGTGTGCCTACTCTGCAAATGATGCTATTCAAGGAGTTTGAGCAGCCCACACACTGACAATTAAGATGTATTTTTCTTCCTCGTGTTAGAAAACCAGGACCAGATGTTTTACAAACGAGTCTTTCTAGACATGATACACTAATTTCCATGATGTTTCCTACGGCTGCTGGGACACAGACCGTGCATAGCAAAAGGCAGTTAGAAACCGGAGGGGGAAACCTTAAATTTGCCATAATTAATAGTTGGTTGGTAATATATCAAGGCATGGGTTTTTTTACCGCGATTTATTTTTGTTACCGCGACATCCATGAACGCGTTTAAGTGGCGATGGATGCGAAGTGTGCTTGAAGGAAAATGGGGAAAAAATGGTATGAATTACAAGGATGTGGTCTAGAAATTGTAACATAAAAATTAATCAAAGTCGGAAAATGATGAAGCTTTGTGGTCTCCTACCCCAGGTCTAGAAGAGCAAAAGTGTCACGGGCCGAAGTACGGAGCCGGCTGGTTTAGGAGCCTGCACAGACCCTTTTTGGTCTCAGCCCTAATTTTCTCGATTTATCAGCCTTTTAGTTTTCATGAGGAATCCCAAATTCGCTCCCAAATTAAAAGGAATGAATAAGGGGAAGACGGCAAACACGTAACAGTGTTGCCTTTGATTCCCAGGACTTGCCTGTTTTCACATGAGATAAAGTGTTTATTCATCATTTAATCCAGGCACCAGGCCAAAGCACAGCTCATGTCAATGTTGCCCAAACTACATTTATAGAAACTTGTATTTTTCCGGTTTTTCGACTTCAGTTTTTATTTAAATTT
Source organism: Alca torda (assembly GCA_008658365.1). Lineage (NCBI taxonomy): Eukaryota > Metazoa > Chordata > Aves > Charadriiformes > Alcidae > Alca > Alca torda. The sequence continues at coordinate 208,077,232 of CM018076.1, forward strand.
GTATAGCTAGTTTTTAATCATTCTTTCTATTTTTTTTTTTTTTTTAATAAACTGCAGCAACTCTATTGTGCAGAATCCACCAGCTGGAAGGCTGATTTTTTTATTTTTTTATTTTTTCGTTTAAGTTATTTTCACTGCGGTTTCATTTTATAACTTGTGGTCACAGGTACATTCATCTTTTAGCAGCATAAACTCTCAGCAAGTGACTCGCCTTTCCATTAAACTATTTGCTGTGCCTCTGAAATGGCATCTCCAAGGCACATTAGTCACTCTTCTGCAGCTTATGGGCAAAATAAATAACGGCCAACAGTTGGGTTGGAGCTTCCAAAATCTTCTCCGGTTCTTTTTAAAGCCCGCGGCTTGTGCTTGAATGAAGAAAAACAGCTGAATTAAGCAAAGATTCTTCTTTTGCTTCCCTGTATTTGCTTTGTTTGGTCAATGCTTTCCTGATGTTATTATTTGAGAATCGTATGTCGAATATTATTTAGTCGACCTTTTTTTTGTCCAGTTACAAGAATCATAAGTAGTAAAAAAAGCGAGAAGAATATTCATCAATTCAATTTGAATGTTGTTTCTTCACTTATTTTTCTTTGACGGTATAATGCCAAATTTAATTTGTTTTATTAGATTAATGCCGATGCAGAAAAGGAAGAAGGCGAAGAGTTTGAGGACAGCATGGATGTGTTTGATGACAGTAGTTCTAGTCCTTCTGGCACTCTACGAAATTATCCTCTCACCTGCAAAGTTGTTTATTCATATAAGGTTTGTGATTTTATTTTTTTGTAATTGATTAGAAAAATGAATTATGGGACCAAAAAATGATAGATGTAACCCTTTGGTGGGAGTTGGAGGTAGAATGTCAGCATTTGGCTCAATAATGGTGCACATTATATATATATCTAACATCTCGCTGTGAGAAACTGAGCTGTGTTGCTGGTGCGGCTGTATGAGAAACACCACAAAGCTCGTCTTTGTACCGGAATAGTGAAACCGCCATTCAGGCGTTCAGGCTCTGCTGACAAACGGCATTCACGCTATTTACTGCCGCTGGCTCAGCTGTAAATCACACCGAAGGCAGTGGCAGAGTACGGAGTAATTTAGGGTTTCAAAAGTAAATAGGGTTGGACGCGCTGGGTGGTATTCAGGGTGCTTCCGTCTGTCCTCTCACTGAAAAAGGGTCTTGGGAATGTCAGTAGGTATACAGAAAAACACTTATTTTTATATTTTAAAGTATGCTACATCATCAAATTTTCATTTTTTTTAGAAAAACGTAATTTTTAATAAAAGCCTGGATGAGAATGTTCATTATGCTTCCTGTCCCATGCATCTGAAAACACTTGTCTTTTCTAATCTTCCCGTTACTTACTTCAGGCATCTCAGCCGGATGAACTGACCATAGAGGAACACGAGGTATTGGAGGTTATTGAAGACGGAGATATGGAAGACTGGGTGAAGGTATCGTTCTTCTGAGATTGTTTCTTTTCACTGTTACTTTTAGAACTAGAACTCGGGACGGGAGAAAGGACTTGGATTCTTTTCAGAGTATGCAAAAGCAGAGCGTCTTTTCTGCCCTTTGCTCACAGGCACGGAACAAAGTGGGGCAAGTGGGTTACGTGCCAGAGAAGTACCTGCAGTTCCCGACGTCCAGCAGCCTGCTGAGTATGCTGCAGTCCCTCGCCGCGCTGGATACTCGCTCCCACACCTCAAATAACTCCACCGAGGCCGATTTAGTCACAGGCAGCCTTAATGGAGACTCCAGTGGTAAATACCAATCAATCAATAAATAGTAGATTAAGCTTGTTCTCGAAAGCATTCTGCGTATCGGGTTTGGATGTCGCATGTGAGAATTTCTCTCATTCAACCTTTATCTCAGTATGCCTGTTCTCAGTAATGATCTATCTCGTATCAAATCCGTGTAATCTACCTGGCAATGTCACAGAATTGAGATTAACATTACCTAAAAATCAAGAAAACTAAAATAATTTGACACTGCAATTAAGTATAGTACTTGATCATGTACAACAACATCATTAGTGATGATTTTTGTCAGAGTTCAGTTGATGGCTGGACTCGATGATCTGAAAGGTCCCTTCCAACCCAGACAATTCTGTGATTCTATGATCATGTTTTAAGCTCATCCTAATTCTGTAATTATTTTTTTCCCCCCCGTTCTTCAGTCTGTTTTGTAAAAGCACTTTACGATTACGAGGGCCAGACAGACGATGAGCTGTCCTTCCCGGAAGGAGCCATCATCCGCATCTTGAACAAGGAAAACCAAGATGATGATGGCTTTTGGGAAGGAGAATTCAACGGCCGCGTCGGGGTGTTCCCATCAGTATTAGTTGAAGAGCTGACGGCCTCAGAAAATGGAGAGACTCAGTGGATTGGAGATATTCAGGTATGGAAAGAGTTGAGGTGCCAGCTTACACGTATGATCTTAATTTCTTAGGGTGATTTTTGCAAGACTGCAAAGATCTGCTGCTTCTTTAGGAAAAAAAAATAAATTAGAACCAACTTAAGAAAAATAAAAACCGACCCTGACTATTTACATTTTAGTTTCTTAGCCAGCCTAATAATTATCAACTGATCTATTGTGGCAAATGTAATGTATTTGTGAATAAAGGCAAGTAGTTGGGTAGAAAGAAAATTAACCAAAGGAGAAAATTACCAATCGGCTTCCTGGAATTAGTTTAGACATCGACTGAGACATCAAAGACAAACTGGCAAAAAAAGAATTACAGGCTCTCTCAGCCCTAATTTAATGTTTTCATACTTCAATCTCTTCTGTATCCTCTCAATTTTTGAAGGGCAGAATACTGCCAAACATTGTATTACAGTAATTTCTTCAAAAACATCCTCAATTCAGTATAGTTCTGTAATCCAGAATTCTGTGTCCAGTTCTGGGCTCCCCAGTTCCAGAAGGACAGGGAACTGCTGGAGAGGGGACAGCAAAGGGCTACAGAGATGCTGAGGGGACTGGAACACCTCTCTGATGAAGAAAGGCTGAGGGATTTGGGTCTCTTCAGTCTGGAAAAAAGACGGCTGAGGCGGGATCTTATCAATGCTTATAAATACTGAAAGGGTGGGTGTCAGGAGGATGGGGCCAGGCTCTTCTCAGTGGTGCCCGGGGACAGGACAAGAGGTAACAGGCACAAACTTGACCATAGGAAGTTCCACCTAAACATGAGAAGGAACTTCTTTCCTGTGAGGGTGGCAGAGCCCTGGCACAGGCTGCCCAGAGAGGTGGTGGAGTCTCCGTCTCTGGAGACATTCCAAACCCGCCTGGACGCGTTCCTGTGCAACCGGCTCTGGGTGACCCTGCTCTGGCAGGGGGTTGGACTGGATGGTCTCCAGAGGTCCCTTCCCACCCCTGCCATCCTGTGATTCTGTGAATCCTTATATTATATTAGAAAATCAGACACATTCTCATGAATAATTGTGGTGCTAGAAACTGGACTTTCACGTTCCCTACAAAGTAATTCCTCCAGGTTTTTTATTCTTTGATTTGGGAAAACTGTGAAAACTTAAGATTTAAATGATATATATGCAGTTGAGTTGGGATAAAAGTCACGATCTTAATGCTTCTGTGTGAGTATAGTGGAGAAACACACTTGATCAGTTGTTGTTTTTTTTTTTTTTTAACCTTCAAAAAGTCTGCCTAAATTATCTGGGAGAGGATGAAAATTTCTGCTCGGTGGCAACCTATGATTTAAAAAAAATACCTAATCCCTGTTGGATATCGTGGCTTTCCTTCCCAAACCTACCCGACAGCGCTTTTGACAGATGCGTTTTCTCCAGATGACAGTTCCTGGCATATTGACGTGTCAGAGAACTGGCTGCGTACGTAAAAACCACCGAGGAATAAGGATTTCTGCACCCCCCCCTCTCTTTTTAACACAGGTATCCCCGACTCCGAAGCCTAATAACGCCCTTCCACCGCTGCCGCTCTACGACCAGCCTCCCACTAGTCCCTACCACAGTCCGGATAAAAGAGGTTCTCAGTTCTTCCCCAGGTCGCCGTCAACTAACGGTAAGAAATTTGGTGATGGTATAAGAAATGTTTTGCTAAATTCTTAATTTAGAATGCTCATGTTTAAAAAAAAAAAAAAAAAAAGCAGATTTTTTTGCAACACAAAGTAAATTCAGCAGCACTGAGCGACTTGTGTGTGATGGGTTGTCGCTTGCGCTTTCAGAAAACAGCTTCAGTTCAGAGTCTCCTGGCTTCTCGCAGCCTCCACGAATTCCTCCCGAAACTTCCTATGGCAAACTGCGACCTGTAAGTTAAAAATAAACACTGGTTTTATCGATGCTACAAAGTTATTGGGCCAAGTCTGGGTAAATCAGGTACATTCGAAGCAGGGTGGTGAAACGGCACCTGACGATTTGGCTCTCTGTGTTCTGCAAATCCAGTTACTACGTAGAAAAATGCGATATCTCAGATTAATAGCGCGAGGAAAGGTCTGTTCACCCCCCTCGGATAATGCCACAGAGGTGTCAGAAAGCGATAGAACATGAGAGCTATTTGAGATTGAGTGAACGCCAGAATAAAACAAAGCTGCCCTTGTTTAAACAGTAAGTCCCTGTGTTTAAAGATGACCTTGAGTCTTATCCGTCCCCTTTTTTTTTCATCCAACCCGCCCTTCTGTGGCTGCCGTTACCGCTGTGATACCCGTGTGAGACGTATCAATCGTGAAATCTAACCTGGGAGGAAATTACATCTCTAACCATAGTAAAAATAGATGTGAGTCGATAAACTTACGCTGCCTTTTCAGGCGCTGGGAGATTAGTTCTGTTCTTGCCGCGCGTAATAACGCCTAAACAGAACGAAAAAGAGGTGGGGAATAAATGCCAGAACAGTTTAATCACAGGATTTGTACAATTTCCCCAATGTGCTGGCAGACAAATCTGCTGGCCGGCAGTTTGACGTGATATGTGGTCCGGGGGACTCGATTTAGGGTTAAATTTATTTCTGAACCTCTTCATTTGAGGGGTTTAGATTAAAAATTCTTAATGATAAGATGAAATGGTCTATTATTTTATATATTTTGCAATGTCTCTGCTGGTAGAAAGAGAGATTTTGCTAGGAAAAGGGAGGAAGAATTTAATCACTTAGAACTTGCAAAGATCTGTCTCCTGGGATTAACTTTGAAATCAAGTTTTGGGGGGTTTCAAAGTCCTAAACCGAATCATATTAAGATGTAACATTTGTATTTTCCTGGCATCCTCAATGAAGGAGGTTGCAGAAAAAGAGCATTTTTGCATATTCAAAAATGATACTCTGAATATTCCGGTAGTCAGTGAGTCAGCCTTATTCACCGACGTACGCGAGGCAGAGGTAGTACCGCATCGTTAAGTGTTTTAATTATTGAACAGAGAAGTTTCGCATTATCTCATTATTCCCTTGCAAAAAGACATTGATTCAGCTTTTCCATTTTGTAGATTTATTATTTTCTTCACGAGTTGCTTGCAATTTACCATCTTTTTAAAATAATACTACAGTGTCGTGCGTTAATTGAAAGGATTTCTGTTAGTTTTGCATTTTTAATATGCCTGGTTTGAAAATATTGGGAAGTTTGTTCTGCTATTGCTCCACAATTCCCGTTTTCCGTATCGAGTCACTCCGGTGGATTTTGAAACCGTGTGATAAAAACCCTGCGCGAAATGCTGTTAGCGCTTAAGGTAATCTCGATCAGGAGCAATAATAACTTTATTGATGTGGCGGAGGGTAAAAATAGCATCAGATTTCAGGTGTGTAGCGTCAAGGTCAGTGATTGATCAGACACGAGTAAGCTGCTTAGGTGCAACAAGGTGTTCTTGTGGTTTCCAGCCGAGGGCGTCATCAGCTGGAAAGCACTGGATGTAAAGATCCAGGTCTGTCCCAGGATTCTCCGTGGGTACAGGCAGAATAAATAGGTTATTTCCCTCGGTGTGTTTGCGGTGACAGTCTGTAACGAAGAGCTTTGACGGCTTAATTGGCTCCTGGACCTGAACTCAGCTGGTTACTCACTGCAGTTCTGTCGATCTTAATAACGATCTGTATATTTGCATCATCTTGAGGTATGAGGGCCACAAAGATGATCAGAGGGCTGGAGCCCCTCTGCTGTGAGGACAGGCTGAGAGAGTTGGGGTTGTTCAGCCTGGAGAAGAGAAGGCTCTGAGGAGACCTTATAGCGGCCTTCCAGTCCCTGAAGGGGGCCTACAAGAAAGCTGGGGAGGGGCTGTTTGCGAGGGCATGTAGCGATAGGACGAGGGGCAATGGTTTTAACTAGAGCAGGGCAGGTTTAGATCAGACATTAGGAAGAAGTTCTTTACACTGAGGGTGGTGAGGCACTGGCCCAGGTTGCCCAGAGAGGCGGTGGAGGCCCCATCCCTAGAGACATTCAAGGCCAGGCTTGATGGGGCTCTGAGCAACCTGATCTAGTTGAAGATGTCCCTGCTGACTGCAGGGGGGTGGGACTAGATGGCCTTTAGAGGTCCCTTCCAACCCAACACATTCTATGATAAGCCCAAAGCTGCAGTTTTAGCCTGTACAAATTTGGAAATGTTGAGAGTTTGCTGATAGTTATGGGCTGGTTCTGGGCTGTTTCAGGTGCGAGCGGCTCCGCCACCCCCTACTCAGCATCATCGCCGGACAACAGAGAAGATCGAGGACGTGGAAATCACTCTGGTGTAACGATCGGACTAGTTCAGTAGTAGTGCTACAATCAAGACCAAACGCGATATTTGGTCAATCTCGTTTTTAGGCACCTTTGCATGATGAAGACTTTAAAATAGAGCAAGAGACAGGGAGGGTTTTCTGTGGCAGTGACATGGTGGAGTCCTTCCCATGGTCATGAATATTTTGTGCCTTTTTTTTTTTTTTGGTTGTCGTTAATGATTTATATACATCATTCTTCCTCTCTTAGCACAAACCGAGACGGGCCAAACAGCGAGCGGAGGATTGCCTCAGAGCAGGTTTCTCTCTTGGCTGAAAACGGTCAATTTTTCTAGGGAGGCTGTGGAAAAAAAGCCTCATTCATGCAATTTAGTCATCGCGTATTCCCATCCCGTGCATTAGTACAGTATATTACTGTTGCCATAGGAATGTGTTAAAAAGATTGTCAATTCTTCAAGTAGCGTGAACTTGTCTGATTAGGTATTAATCAGAGCTTGCAGAATGAAAAAGGGAACTGAAAAAAAAAGAAGTATAAGGAGAGGCTGGCTCCTCTTTAACCCCCTTGCAGAAAGGAAGAAGCAGGAAAATACTCGTAGAGGTAAGGAAAAGTGATGCGGATCACATGGCATTCATTGCGTTAATGCACACCTCTTCAATAATTAACAGTTAAACAGAACTAAATGTTCCTTGTATTAATATTTATGCAGTACATTTAGTAATAGAGTATCTAATACGGAGGTGCTGAATTAGTAGCAACATCTTGTTCCATAGCATAAACCAACTGGTAGAAAAGTGAGATTTTTGTCTAGATCTGGAAATTGAGCTTCTTTTTTTTTTTTTCCTTAGCAGGTTTTGGGGATTCTGGTTTGTTTTGTTTGGTTTTTTTTCTTAAGTATTTGGGGTCACTCTTATCCCAGTTATTGCCGTGTACTTTATTATCCAAGGTTAGCAGTATAGCTTTGTCATCAACACACCTGGCTAGAGTTAGAAGTTACATTTTGAGTATTTACACACGTTATTTAGTTTTTGGATGGTCCTGGAGCATTTTCCCCTGCGAAGCCCGTTGACGCGCCAAAGCCAGAGCGCCAGGAAGAGCTCCGGCTTCTAGGAAGCCTTCAGGCCGCCTTCGCGGCCAGGCCTACGGGCTCAAATTACTCTTAGAAAGGAGAGAGTAAAAGAATTTCAAAACTCATTTGCCATCAGAGATGCGGGAAAAGGAAGCTTTTGGTGTTGTCGTTAGAAAGGGCCAAGGAGATTCGGAGCTGTAACGTGGAAACGGTCAGAGGAGAGGGAAAAACTGGATGAAACCAGGTTTTTTTTTCTTTAGGTGTGCTCACTAAATTATTTTCAGCAATCTCCCATCAGATCAAAGCTTCGGTTAAAAGGCATCACGAGGTTGGTTTTTTTGAGCTGTTCTACGGGTTCTATTGAACGCGCTCTTATGTCTTCATTTTTATTTCTAAACCAGTAAGTTTTCTACCTTTAGTTTACTAACAAGGGCTATTTTTTTGAGGCTGCATTTACAAAACAAAATCCAAATCCAAATCATCTAACAAGATTTTATCGTCAGTTTTGCACGTACTTGTCAATCCCGAGCCAGGCTGGGGCTCTGAGACATCCGTGGTTTTGCCAATCTCCTTCCCCAGGGGGAGTCTTCCACCGAGAATGGGGCTGTTGGAAGAAAACAATTCCTGGATCAGTTCCGAAACCGCTGAGTGTCCAGCGAAATCTTTTCCGTAATTTTTCATTCTTTTTGCACCTCTTTTCCTGTTGATCTGTTCGAGGTCTTTTTGTGTGTTTATCGAACTTATTCTTAAGTTTAAAAGAAAAAAAAAAAAGAAAGAAGTTTTTAAAAAAAAAGATTTAACTTGTTTGCAAAAATTTTGAAAGCTTCACAAGGCGGAAGAAAAAGCGAGTTTTGCCATAACCTTCACGTTCGATTTCTTTGGCCAGTTTTTCTGTGTCCTTCATACCCGGACTTTCAAAATTCAGAAAGTGTTATTTAAAGTCTCTTTTAGTTGTATTTTAAAATATTTTCTGTAAGAGCTGCTAATTTTATTTAAAAAGGTAAAAAAAAAAAAAAAAAAACCCAACAAAAAAAAAAAGAAGAAAAGTTGTAAAAATCTGCCTCCTTTTTAACTATGGTTTCTTCATACAGGGCATGTATTCGACGTATCATCCTGTACAGCGTCAGTACACGGAAAGCATCGGTGCAAATGCTTTCTTTATATTGGCTGTAAAAAGTTTGTATTTATTATGTATAAAAAGTTGAATAATAAAAAAAGTGGAACGAAATCCGGCACCTTGCCTTGATACGGCCCACCGCTCCGCCGGCGGCAAAATTGGCGGTAAATCAGGGGAGAACCTGACATTTGGGGATAAAAACGTATGTTTTCTGGGGTAGCGTTTTTATAGTTTATGCTTTTATACAGAAATTTGAATCTCCTGCGCAGGAAAACACTTACGCGCATACTTAAAGTGATCTTTAAAGGTGGTATTTATATGAGGAGCAAAATTATGCCAAAAATTATGCCAAAAATGCAGAGCCGGTAACAAAGCTCCAGTTATCGAAATAATTGCTTAATAGCCATTATGCAATTAGGCTAATTGCATGAAGAAAGAGCGGGAGAGAGGATTGATAACAACTCCGCACTGTCGTTGTCCTTTAATGGGCTTCATTTGCCTCATCGCGTGAGTAGCCTTTCCACTGATCCCAGACCTCTCTGGCCTCCGCAAACCTTTATACTCTGGGGTTCCCCCTTACATTGCCTTAGTATTATCTTATATTCTGGGTTTCCCTATTAGATTTCCTTATTATTACCTTATATTCTGGGTTTCCCATTAGATTTCCCTATTATTCTGTTATATTCTGGGTTTTCCTGTTAGATTTCTGTAGTATTATGTTACATTTTGGGTTTCCCTGTTGGATTTCCTTATTATTATGTTATATTCTGGGGTTCCCCGTTAGATTTCCTTATTATTACTTATATTCTGTGTTTCCCTATTAGATTCCCTTATTATTATTATGTTATATTCTGGGTTTCCCTGCTAGATTTCCTGAGTATTATGTTATATTCTGGGCTTCCCTGTTAGATTTCCATATTATTATCTTGTATTCTGAGGTTCCCTGTAAGATTTCCTTATGTTATATTCCGGTTTTCCCTGTTCTATTTCCTTCCTGGCGCCGGTGACCGGCTCCTTGCCTGGCTCATTTCAGTGTCTCGCAGGTGAGTGGTTTTTGCGTTCGGTGCTCAGGGATACCTCAGCTTTACGCGCTGATTTTTCCTCCCCGTTTTTCCTTCCAGCTGTTTGGAGTTGAGATGGTTTCACCCTCTTTGAAGACGACCGGCCGCTGGGCATTGCCGCCGCGTTGGCTTACATCTTTCAGCTTTCATTTCCACCGCTCACACGCAACGCTTACACAAGCTTTCATCATTTTTCCCCTGAGCTCCTGCAGCCTCTTCCTTTGAGAAATCCCATCTTCTCTGGCTTTTTACACGCTCCTCCAAAAATTATTGTCCAGACTTGCTGCTTTGACCACGTTGTCCTTTTCTTTTAGCTTCTTGCTCGTCGCATCTCTCTTCTTCTTGCTGCATCTCTCACAAACCTCTTTGCTTGGGATTCTTTTCATCGCTTATAAATGATGTTAAGCCCCAAACCCACCCAGTGATGGCACTTTTCATTTCTTCCATTTTTTAACAGGCTGCCTTCATATCTCAACTTGTTCTCCTTCCCCCTTCCTTAAAAGCTGGGCTGTGACAAAACAAACCCAGCGGATAATGCCCATTCAGCAGGAGGGCGGCGATTGCATCGTTCTTCCCGTTTAACAAAAGCGTAACTTAATTCCCTGAAAACCTCTTCTCCCTGAAGTGCTTCCCCAACTGACAGGCAAACTCCCGTTGCTGCCGTTTGCCTGCAAGTGGGAGGTGGCTGCGGTTTTCCCAGTGTGCAGCGGCCACTTCCAGGCCAAAAAAAGGTGCTGAGTTAAAAAAAAAAAAAAAAAGCTCCATGGTTATAGCATAGAATCATAGAGCATAGAGTGGTTTGGGCTGGAAGGGACCTTAAACATCATCCAGTTCCAACCCCCCTGCCCTGGGCAGGGACACCTCCCACCAGACCAGGTTGCTCCAAGCCCCGTCCAACCTGGCCTTGAACCCCTCCAGGGATGGGGCAGCCACAGCTTCTCTGGGCAACCGGGGCCAGGGGCTCACCACCCTCACAGCAAAGAATTTCTTCCTCATATCCAATCTAAATCTCCCCTCTTCCAGTGTAAAACCCTTCCCCCTTGTCCCATGGCTCCCCTCCCTGATCCAGAGTCCCTCCCCAGCTTTCCTGGAGCCCCTTGAGGGACTGGAAGGGGCTCCAAGGTCTCCCTGGAGCCTTCTCTTCTCCAGGCTGAACCCCCCCAACTCTCTCAGCCTGTCCTCACAGCAGAGGGGCTCCAGCCCTCCCAGCATCTCCGGGGCCTCCTCTGGCCCCGCTCCAACAGCTCCATGTCCTTCCTATGCTGAGGACTCCAAAGCTGGACACACTACTCCAGGTGGGGTCTCACCAGAGAGACCGTATTCCACTTGGGATACATAGAGAAGCGGGATGGGGAACTTGGCCCAGCGCGGAGGTGGAAATGTTGGTCTCTGGAAGAGGTGGTGCAGGACCATCGCTGTCTCCGTTGGAGCCGGGGTTTCTTCTGACAGCTCCGGCTCTCAAGTTTTCAACACGGATAATGAGACTGAGACCTGACAAATTAATTGTGCTGGGGTTCCTTATTGGTTGTTTCATGGAAATATTAAACCAAAGGCAGGCACGTGGGTGAGTGGTCTTTCCCATATAGTACAAGTTTCTCTTGCAGTTCATAGTTACATTAGTGGAGGCTGGACTAGATGACCTTTAAAGGTACCTTCCAACCCAAACTATTCTGTGATTCTATAAAAAAGAACAGAAACCTCACCCTCTTCTCCAAATAAAGGATCTTTTGCGTCTCTGCACGTAACGTGGAGGACTGGCTGCTCTGCGCTTTCTTCATCTTTGTTTTTCCAGCAAGATCCCTATATTTAATAACCTGCAAATCCCAGCGCGGCTGAGGCAGGAGGAGCAGGAAATCTGCCGTGATCAGCCTCTTCTTCTACGGAGCCTCCCGGGAAGCTCGGGAGGGGAGATCCTGCTGCCGTTGGGTGTCCCATCTCCCCACATTTTCTCCGTCTGCGGATCTGCTGCCCGACATAAAACTGATGGGAGGAAGGATGCTGCTCCTCCTTCCATCCTGCTGCTGGCCGGCTCTCCAAGAGGTGAGCTGGGGATACGGAGACCTCAGTTCGAGGCACAGGGAGAGGCTGTAGAAAGTGAGGGATAAAAGGAAAGAAAACTTAACTGATGCCAGGGATGCAGCAAACGCGCCAATAAAAAACGCAGCGAGGGAAATGCTGACGTGCTCGCTATACCAAGCAGTTTCCTGCTCCAGGCATTATCCCGGGGGGCTGAGGATTACAGATCCAGGAGAAGGATCGCTGGAGCAAGCGAGCCTCTGCATTGCAGGTCATGTCAGCCAGAAAATAAAAGCACTGCAGCGATACCGGGGCCGGACCGGAGAAGGTGAGAAATCTCCGTGGTTAGTGGGGTTGAAGTGGAACAGACCCCAGCCGTGCGGTGAATGACCACCCCCTGCTCGCAGCGAGGAGGGGGGGATGATAACGCTGAAGGAAAACGGGAGGCAGACGGTCGCCCGTCTGCCGTTTAAAATGCTGAAATGTGCTCTACGTCCCAAGGGAAAACTCAAAAATACACCCTGGAATTCTATTTTATCTGCAGCAGACAACAATTTAGTTTATATCACATACTGCAGACCCAGCAGGGGATAAAACTGAGACGGGCGGAGTGACATAGAAGTATCTCTTAGGACATTATTAAAAGTATTTCTTGTATGCGGCCATCACCCAGTTTTCTGTCTGAGTATACGGCACTGCGCTGTTTGAAAGCTGATGAGATTGTCGCCTGGAAAAGGATCTCGGAATGCCAGACTGGTTGAGGTTGGAAGGGACCTCCAGAGGTCGTCTGGTCCAACCCCCTGCTCAAGCTGGGCCACCCAGAGCCGGTTGCACAGGACCGTGCCTAGACGACTCTTTGTATCTCCAAGGATGGAGACTCCACCACCTCCCTGGGCAACCTGTGCCAGTGCTTGGTCACCTGTAGAGTGCAAAAGTGTTCCCTGATGTTCAAAGGGAACCGCCCATGTTTCAGTTTGTGCCCATGGCCCTTGGTCCTGCCAATGGGAAGAATCATAGAATCATTGAGGTTGGAAGGGACCTTTCAGATCATCGAGTCCAACCATCAACCCAACACTGCCCAAACCACCACTAACCCATGTCCCTCAGCACCACGTCTGCCCGGCTTTTAAATCCCTCCAGGGATGGCGACTCCACCACTGCCCTGGGCAGCCTGGTCCAATGCTCGATAACCCTGGCTCCGTCTTCTTGGCCTCCTCCCTTCAGGTATTGATACACATTGATGAGATCACCCTCAGCCTTCTCCGTACGTCTCTGTGTGTTCTCCCTGCAAAGAGCTTTTAAATCAGCCAGAAACCTTTCAGAAAGCAAGCGCTGTGGACTCTGTGTTACCCGTGGATCCCAGATTGCTGCTTCGGCTGGTCTGGAGTCTCATGGGTCCGACAGAGCAGCTCTCTGGGCACTGTGCAGTCATCACAGAGACTCAGAAATCAGATTACAGGATTGGAGCCTTTAAATTGTACCTCCTTAATGATCCACTAAAAACAATGTTCTGACATGGCCTTGTTTCTGTTCCCAAAAATGCTTTGGAAAGAAACACATACTATAGACACCGGCTGCTTTGTATGTTGGAAATGCCTTGTGGAGGCTTTCAGCTCCTGAGTCCAGACCATGTCACCAGTGAATGAGGCCTGTTGTGGTGTCTGCCAGAGCAGTTTGCAGCCCCGTCTCGTTCTTCCTCCTCTTCCCCTTTCAGGTTTGCTCCCTGCAATCAATTTTCCAGCCTCTTGGCCTCTCTCGAATGCGTTAAGCAGTGATTCTTCCGCCGCTTTGTTTAAAACTCTCTTTTGCTGTCTTCTGGATTTCACAGCTGGTATCTGAAGGGGGCCCGGTGGAGGAAATGGGCCTGGCGATCTCCATCCAGCTCTACTGAGCAGACATCGCCTCTCCCCAAAAGGGTCACTGCTACTTGACGGCCTGGGCAGTGGCCAAGGATTAAATGGACTTTAGAGAAGGCTTTGGATTCTCTTACATCATTTCACCCAACAAAAACGTAACCATGTGAAGATTTCTTAGATATTCTCCTGAGTCATCCAGGCTTTGCTGTGAAGAATGGGAGACAGGGTTACGCTTCCCTTTTTAGTGTTTCATCTTTGCTACAAAAGTAGAAGCTATTCAACCTCGAATCTGCAAGCTGAGCTCCACAGATGGTTTCCTCAGCTACACCAGTTCTTCTCTTGCACCTAAATACATGATTTCAGCCAAAAATGTGCTTGGATGCAGAACAGACTGTGTAGATACCCACAGATGGAGAAGACACCACATCATCTGGTGAGGGATTACTGGGCGAGAGCATGCTGCTGAGGCTGGTGGTCAGGCTTGGATCACAGAATCACAGAATGGTTTGGGTTGGAAGGGACCTTAAAGATCATCTCGTTCCAACCCACTTGCCATGGGCACGGACACCTCCCACCAGACCAGGTTGCTCCAAGCCCCGTCCAACCTGGCCTTGAACCCCTCCAGGGATGGGGCAGCCACAGCTTCTCTGGGCAACCTGCGCCAGGGGCTCACCACGCTGATGGCAAAGAATTTCTGCCTCAGATCTCATCTAAATCTCCCCTCTTGCAGTGGAAAACCATCTCCCTCATCCTATGGCTCCCCTCCCTGATCCAGAGTCCCTCCCCAGCTTTCCTGGAGTCCCTTGAGGGACTGGAAGGGGCTCCAAGGTCTCCCCAGAGCCTTCTCTTCTCCAGGCTGAACCCCCCCAACTCTCTCAGCCTGTCCTCACAGCAGAGGGGCTCCAGCCCTCCCAGCATCTCCGCGGCCTCCTCTGGCCCCGCTCCACCAGCTCCGTGTCTCTCCTGTGCTGAGGCCCCAGAGCTGGAGGCAGCACTGCAGGGGGGTCTCCCCCGAGCGGAGCAGAGGGGCAGAATCCCCCCCCTCGCCCTGCTGCCCACGCTGCTGGGGATGCAGCCCAGGCTGCGGGGGGGTTTCTGGGCTGCCAGCGCACATTGCTGGTTCGTGTTCAGCTTCTCATCCACCAACACCCCCAAGTCCTTCTCCTCAGGGCTGCTCTCAGTCCAGATCCCTGATCCACCTGTGTGTCATCACACAGCTGGGAATGGCTCAGGAAATACACGGTTACAGTTCGACCCGGGGGATTTCACCGCATGAGAATGGACTATTTTACGTTGCATTCTGGATTTGCAGTGAGGACAGAAACAAAACTGAAGGATGCTTTGAAGGAAAAGGTCAAGCGTTGGAGCTGCATGATGAAGTACCTTCCATTTTGAAATTGGTTTTAGTCCGCTCCTGAATTTTTACCTTTTTTTTTGTTCAACAGACTGGTTGGTTGTTTAGATTTTTCTTTTTTAATGCGGATTCAAGAGCAGTTGCTGTGAGGTATGCTTCTGCTGTGGTGTAATGAGTTTTGTCTACTGTAATTGCTTCTCCTTTTCCCGTTGTTTATTGAAAGACGGATGATTTTCCAGGTCTGGTTGCACCGGGGATGCTGACGGCAGCTTTTTTTAAATCCCATAGCGCAGCTATTTGTCTTTTTTACTCAGCTGCATCCTGCAGAGTGGGCCAAATTCAGCTTCACCTCTGTGTCCTGGGCAAATTACTGCACTAATTAATTTCTCTAAGTCTGGGGCCTCCTTCCTGCTTAACGCAGGGGACTGATGAAGGGAGGGCGCTCCGTCCGCTGGCGTCAAGCGTGGATAGAAAACACCAACAACCTCGGATTAATTTGCTGAGTAAACTTGCACCAAGAGACATGAAAGGCTGATCATTTAAAAGCACGGTTACTGGGTTTTTAAAAAATATATATATTATTAATGTCCCGTCCTCCTTCATCAGAATATCTTGGTTTCTGCGAAGTGAGGTGTGATCCCTTGCACTGTGTCTTTTTCTGTCCATGCTGCCATGGGTTACCCCTGCGGGCATCGCTGTGGAGTGCGCAGACTTGATTTTAAAACAGAAGAATTGGCATTTTTTCTTGGGAATGAGATGACAAATTCTTGCCGCTCCTTAAAAAGGAGAAAGGGGTGCTCCGCATGGCAGCGGGAGAGAAAGAGGGGGCTGTGGCTGAGGAACGCGCGGGGTTACTGAGAACATCCGCAACGGTGGGAGACGACAAGCGGAGCGGCAGAGAAGGGCTGCTCGGCGGCGCTTCACCAGCCCAGCACGTTCGGATGCCAGAAGAGAGACTCCGCGGAGGAAAGCTGCTTTTGGCAGAGCTTTGGAAGAAAGACAGACTTGGACTTCCCAGGAACTTCAGTGAAAGGATCCGAGCGCTCCTCTTGGGTGCTTGAGCCAGCAGAGCTGAGGCTGAGCCAGATAATAATCACTTCTAAGGCGTGAAAGTGGCAGGAGGCTTTCCGAGGCCATGGTTCAGTGACAGAGTAAATCCAGCTTTAGGGCACCTTGTGCTAATCCAAGAATGCCATGGCCCTGGAAGATGGAGCGCTGATCCAGATAAACTCCCGCTGCCGGTCCACATGCGTCCCAAATGCTTTGATGGGTTACGTTCTGCACCAGCAGGCCGGGTTTTCTCTCTCTGTGTTGCTCTAATGTGACAAATGAGGTTTTGCACGTCCCCTCGCAGGCAGCGCGGCGAGGGAAAGCTGGCGCGAGTTCCGTGCTGTCGGTTGTAGCCGGTTCAGCAGAGACAAGCCGGTGCCGGGGATGGTTCAGCGTTGTCTTGGTTGGGACACTGGGCCGGGGTCTTGTTTCTGAAACGGAAAAGCAAACTGGGAAAACTATTAAAAAATTGTCTAACAAAGCAGATTTTGTTAGGAAACCCTGGTTTGGCAAAACCTTTTAGAAATCTGGGGCAGTAGCTAGACGAGAACACCTCACTGCTTCCATCATAGAATCATAGAATCGTAGCATTGCTGAGGTTGGAAGGGACCTTCAAGATCATCAAGTCCAACCATTAACCTTCCCTGACAAAAGCCACTTCTAAACCATGTCCCTAAGCACCACATCTACCCTTTTTTTAAACACCTCCAGGGATGGGGAATCCACCACCTCCCTGGGCAGCCTCTTCCAATGTTTAATAACCCTTTCAGTGAAAAAATGTTTCCTCATATCCAATCCAAACCTCCCCTGACATAACTTGAACCCGTTTCCTCTTGTCCTATCGCTTGTCACCAGGGAGAAGAGGTCAGCCCCCATCTCTCTACAACCTCCTTCCAGGTAGTTGTAGAGGGTGAGAAGGTCTCCCCTCAGCCTCCTCTTCTCCAGGCTAAACGACCCCAGCTCCCTCAGTCGTTCCTCAGTTGCGGGGAAACTTGGGAGAGGACTACCCCAAACCCTGCGGAGCGTTGCTGGGAAGTTCTGTCTCCCTGTGGATCTGAGGGCTGTGAACCCCCGAGTCCCTGCACACGCTGCTGTCCTCTTGGGGACAACCGGGTTTCCGCCCAAGACAGGTCGTCCTGCCAGGGTCAAGGAAGTCCAGCTGTGTGGAGCTGGAAGCCCATGAACAACACGTAGAGACGAGGACCTGCAGAGCCAAGAAGCCCTCGATGCCTCGTTGGGCTTCCCTGCCAGTAACGGGGGCTCCTCCCTCACTCCCAGTACCAAGGGGCTCCTTTGGGTCATGGCATCCAGGATTCACTGCAGCTGCCTCCAGTTTTTCCAAAACAGGTGGGGCTTTTTTTTCCCAGAGTTTTAACAGAAATTTAATTCCAAATATTAAACTTCATAAATACATAGCTTGGATGTGTTAAGACTTCTGAGCAGAACACGAATCCCACGTTCTGAGCATCTCCCTGGTGAAGAGCCTGCACGGATCTGAAGCGGAAACCCACTGCAATGCCGGACGCAGCCCCAGGAGCTGCGTGGCTGGAAGATTGAAGGTGGGAGCGCTGAATTCTTCGCTCAGAGTGACATTTGAGGGATTGCAGCAGAGGAGAGAGGTGGCTGGACCGAGAGGGACATCGGTAAATCTACTGCTGCCATCGCCTTTAACCCAGCTCTTGTCTCCTGAATGCCTCGTACTAGTTGGCTTTTGATTGCCGTTGGCTTTGCAAGGCCAGGTCTCCCCGCAGCATAAATCAGCGCTGCTTCCCTCAACCAGCGTTACCGCATCCCGGCTCTCGCAGCGAAGAGCCACGCCGGGTGCGAGGAGACTAAACACCGGGTAGTTTAATGTTCCTGGAAAAGGAAACCCGCATCCCAGCCATTTCTCTGGCTGCCGCAAATTGTTGTCGAGGTCAGTGCAAATTATTACCCAAGGACACTGGCAGAGTGCGATTGTTCTCGGATAACAAGGGGGATCTCATGTTAATTCAGCTGGCAGAGCTGTTGGGACTAATAGCAGGGAACTGCTGCCGCCGCTTTCGAAATTATCCGACTGAGCTAATCCGAGGACGAGGAGACGATTTATTGATTTGAAGTCCCAGCCAGACATAGATGGAGATAATTCTAGGACGTTAGGGGTATTATTCCTACAGAATAGCAGGCTTGGTAAATACTTTTCATTTATTTATTAGCCCCTGCAAAACAGTTGTTGTATTGCAGCTTGAATGTTTTATTTAGAGCTGTGAATAGCTGCAATACTGAAAATAAGAGCTTTCCGGACGGCAGTCATTTGATATTTTTGCTGAAACTGCTTGTTTTCTAAAGCAAATAGCCACACAAACTGCTAACACTGGTTCCAGCTCACCCTTTCTTTAAAGCTGTTTTTAAAAGATTAAAAAGAAAAAAAAAAAAAAAAGGTGTTAAGTTTGCGGCTCTGCTTTTGCATTCTGGTCAGGTGTCTTTTCGCTCTTCATGGGTCTCTCGCGAGCCGGCTTCTGAGGACTCTGGTTAATGTCCTAGAAAATAACCTTGTGCTTAGACTAAGAGCCATTTTATCACAGCTGCTGTCTCGCTGTTTCTTGAGGGTGGAGAATCGCCTGCGGGAAGCGGGGCAAAGCAAGAACCAGGTTATTGCCGGGCTGCTCGTGAAAAGCTCCCACTCGGCTCCCGAGCCTGAAGTCTCCCACGGCTGGCTGACCCCGGGGCTTTCACCCAGCCTGGCAAACGGCGAGTTACAGAGATCAGAGGGATGTGTCGTGAAGGACGGGCTCCGACCCTGAGACTCAGCTGGCGATGGCACCTCAGAGAGCGTTTTGCCCCATTAGTATTCGCTCTGTCCTCTCGCCGACGGCCATTAGAAGGAACCGCAGGATGGAGGTCGGCCAGCGCTGGATCAGAAAGCCTCCCCGAGGAGCGCTGGTGTTGGATTACAAGTAGGGATGCTGCTTCTTTGATGCCGTTGCCTTCATTCTCTGCACTGCAAAACAGTTTTGCTTCCCCAAGCCCAAACAGGGAGGCGACACTGCTGAAATCTGAGGTGCAGCTCTGGGACCAAGGGTCCGGGCGTCGAGACCTGCCCTTCCGCTGGCTCCTGCTGCAGCCTTATCAAGTCACATCGCTGGTTCTTGCCTCTAGTTCCCTTAAAATGTGTTGTAGGTGTCATCCTCCCAGAAGGACGGCTCCACGGAGGAGTGCAGTGTGTCAGAGATGGAGCAAACGCTGCTGATTTCTGGCCCTTCCAGGCCTTATCGCACCTCACCTGGAATCTTTCACCATCAGTTTTGCTTTCATTCTCCCTATTGCAGCCAGGCTGGGATGAGCACTGCTCCTCTCTCGTTCCCCTGAGTAAGGAAAAATCCTACATCCTTCAAATCCTCAGGCTCCCATAAAAAACCCTCCAAAATCTCTATCGTTCTGCAGTGCAACAGATTTCAGCTCTATTAAGCGGCGCATCCTCTGGAAGGTGGCTGCGTGCCTGCTCCAGCGATGAGGGCGGCATCGAGCGTGGGTGTTGCATGTTTACAGGGAGACCGAATCGGCAGTTAAAACTGTTTGAGTGTGGCCAACTTCATGTCACCCAGCCTCGGTGTCTGGTGTTTGATGGCCTCATTATACACAGGCTGTTGGTACGGCTGTAGTTTTATTTGGGGCTTTGTCACTCGACTGCCCCAAATAAATTACTGCCAGCCATGTGCCCTTGTGGCCAAGAAGGCCAATGGCATCCTGGGGGGCATCAAGAAGAGCGTGGCCAGCAGGTGGAGGGAGGTCATCCTCCCCCTCTGCTCTGCCCTGGGGAGGCCACAGCTGGAGCACTGGGTCTGGTTCTGGGCTCCCTGGTTCAAGAGGGACAGGGAACTGCTGGAGAGGGGCCAGCAAAGGGCTACCAAGATGCTGAGGGGACTGGAACACCTCTCTGATGAAGAAAGGCTGAGGGATTTGGGTCTTTTCAGTCTGAAAAAAAGAAGACTGAGGGGGGATCTTATCAACACTTAGAAATACTGAAAGGGTGGGTGTCAGGAGGATGGGGCCAGGCTCTTCTCAGTGGTGCCCGGGGACAGGACAAGAGGTAACGGGCACAAACTGGAACACGGGAAGTTCCATCTCAACATGAGGAGGAACTTCTTTCCTGTGAGGGTATCAGAGCCCTGGCACAGGCTGCCCAGAGAGGTGGTGGAGTCGCCAACTCTGGAGACATTCCAAACCCGCCTGGAGGCGTTCCTGTGCCACCTGCTCTGGGTGACCCTGCTCTGGCAGGGGGTTGGACTGGATGGTCTCCAGAGGTCCCTTCCAACCCAGCCATTCTGTGAGTCTGTGACAGTAATAGTGTGAAAATAAGGAATGTTTTCCTGAGCCTGTGGCCAGCGAGGACTTCACAGATGTGAGTGCAATGTGGCACCAATCTGCAGCCCTGGCCAGGCGGCTGCTGTGGAAGCTGTTGGCTGCGTTTGGCTGTAGGTAAAGGAGGGAGCGATTAGAAAAGGTCCTACAGCACCTCTGTCAGCGGTGCTGGGTCCACAGGGACTGTTTGATCATGGCCACATCCAGCGTTGCATGAACGTCACCAAGGGACGCAGGAGGAAACCAGGTGGAGAAACTCTGTGGATCCTGTGCTCCTCGGAGAAGCAGCTCTGCAGAGCTGTGCCAACTGCTTTGCACTAAAAAGAGGGGAAAAAAGAGGCCAGTTAAACTACTTAAAACCTGATATTCGTGCTCCCATCCGATGCCTGCGGTCGCAATGGGATGCAGGGCTCCATGTGCACGTTGGCACGGATGGCCCTGAGCCGCCTGCCAAGGCTCCGCTCTCCAGTGCCACACGCTGAGCCCAGCGCCGGGCCGGGCTCGTGATCCACCCCCGAATGACACAGCGCCAGCGTGGGATGCCAGCGGGTGTCCTGTGATTCTCCCGTTGGGAGATGGGGCCAGCGCTGACATTTTCCATTACCCAGAAGCACGGGCGGGGGAAGGTATTTTAAGTGTATTTATAAACCTGTGCTCTTACGCACTGTTTCCCAAACTTCGGGTGAAGAACAGCAGAGACGGGGATTTGTGTTAGGCCATGTGGCTGCTGGCGGTTTGGAACAACAGGCGCGTGACTCCTGTTCAGGAGAAAAAGGGAGTAAATATGGGTGGAACTGATTGCAGTCAGTGATGGGGTGCATGTGGGGAGGCATGGGGAATTAAACACGGGTGCAGTGGATGAGGCACCTCTGGCCTCTCCTCCACCAAACTGCTGCAGTTCTGCGTGTGCTCAGAAACCCCCCCACAGCCTGGGCTGCATCCCCAGCAGCGTGGGCAGCAGAGCGAGGGGGGGGATTCTGCCCCTCTGCTCCGCTCGGGGGAGACCCCCCTGCAGTGCTGCCTCCAGCTCTGGGGCCTCAGCACAGGAGAGACACGGAGCTGGTGGAGCGGGGCCAGAGGAGGCCCCGGAGATGCTGGGAGGGCTGGAGCCCCTCTGCTGTGAGGACAGGCTGAGAGAGTTGGGGGGGTTCAGCCTGGAGAAGAGAAGGCTCCGCGGAGACCTTGGAGCCCCTTCCAGTCCCTCAAGGGGCTCCAGGAAAGCTGGGGAGGGACTCTGGATGAGGGAGGGGAGCCATGGGAGGAGGGGGAAGGGTTTTACACTGAAAGGAGGGAGACTGAGCTGAGATGTGAGGCAGAAATTCTTTGCTGTGAGGGTGGTGAGCCCCTGGCGCAGGTTGCCCAGAGAAGCTGTGGCCGCCCCATCCCTGGAGGGGTTCAAGGCCAGGTTGGACGGGGCTTGGAGCAACCTGGTCTGGTGGGAGGTGTCCCTGCCCAGGGCAGGGGGGTTGGAACTGGATGGTCTTTAAGCTCCCTTTCAGGTCTAACCATTCTATGATTCTGTTGCCTGTCCCCTTTCACCACAGTGAAATAAGTGACATTTCTATTGTAGAAAGGCAGATGTGCACCAGGGAAGGGGTGGAAAACATGCTCAGAGCCCAGGGGAGAGAGACCTGCGTGCCCACAATGCATCAGAGACATCCGCCACGCATTCCCCTCCACCCCTCTGCAAGGGGAAAGCGCTTGTGTGCAACACCCAGAGATCCCACCACAATGTTTTTGGCCTCTGGACTGTTAGGAAATGTTTGCTGGCAGGAGGAAAAGCTCCTGGGCAGTTAGTCTCCGATGCGGCGCGACGTCTTTGTGAAAAATCTAAAAGGGCTGTAATTTTCTTGCGCTGTACTTCTCCTGCTGTAATTACTGCTTTTAATCACCTCATTACCTAGCACAGAAAGGAGCTGAAGGCTGCAGGTGGCAGCACAGTGAGGAGAAGCACATCAAGGTTTCAGGCTGTGTTTTTTTCACTCTCCGCCTTGGGGCATTTGTATTAGTTCCCTCGAGGACCAGCTTCCCGGCAGAAAATCAAAAGCCGCATGAAGAAGTAGCGGGAGAAACACAGCAGCAGCAGGAAGAGCTCTCATTGCCCGTCACTGCCATGGGTGAGAGCATCAGCAGGTCTAGAAGCTTCGTCCAGGTGAGCTAATGAGGCATGAACGTCTGTCGTTACAGCAGCCCTAGCGCTCTGGATGACACTGCCGAGAGCAGGCACCGCGTGCTGCCGTGGGTTTGGGCAAAAAGCTGTGGCAGGAACCGAGGAGTCTGAAACTTGGCACCACGGCACTTCTCCTGCTCTCCACTTTTTACAATATAAGCAGGAAAAATCATAGAATCATAGAACGGGTTGGGTTGGAAGGGATGAGGAAGGATCTCTGCACGTTGCACACAAGCGCTTTCCCCTTGCAGAGGGGTGGAGGGGAATGCGTGGCTGATGTCTCTGATGCACTTGTGGGCACGCAGGTCTCACTCCCCTGGACTCTGAACAGTGGCATGTGTTTTCCACCCCTTCCTGGTGCACATCTACCCCTTCCTGGTGCACATCTACCTCCTTATGATGGAAAGGTCGCTTATTTCACTGGCATGAAAGGGGATAGGCAAGAGAAACATACAATGGTTTGGGTTGGAAGGGACCTTAAAGATCATCCAGTTCCAACCCCCTGCCCTGGGCAGGGACACCTCCCACCAGACCAGGTTGCTCCAAGCCCCGTCCAACCTGGCCTTGAACCCCTCCAGGGATGGGGCAGCCACAGCTTCTCTGGGCAACCTGCGCCAGGGGCTCACCACCCTCACAGCAAAGAATTTCTGCCTCAGATCTCAAATACACCTCCCCTCTTCCAGTGTAAAACCCTTCCCCCTTGTCCCATGGCTCCCCTCCCTGATCCAGAGTCCCTCCCCAGCTTTCCTGGAGCCCCTTGAGGGACTGGAAGGGGCTCCAAGGTCTCCGCGGAGCCTTCTCTTCTCCAGGATGAACAACCCAAACATCTTGAGAGTCCTGCAATCTCCTGGGCTCTGCACATCCTCCTGTGGCATGTAACCACGGTGAGCCGATAAACCACAACCTGCCGTTTCGGGGAGTGCATGGAAGAGCAGGTAATGGCCTTTGCGACGGGCCTGATCTCAGTGCGTCTGATACAGAT
This sequence comes from Alca torda, assembly GCA_008658365.1. Taxonomy (NCBI): domain Eukaryota; kingdom Metazoa; phylum Chordata; class Aves; order Charadriiformes; family Alcidae; genus Alca; species Alca torda. The sequence goes on from CM018076.1 coordinate 208,100,901, forward strand.
ACACCCATAAATCATCGTAAAATGCGGTACGTGGGGGAAAAGAGCCACCTCCTGCCCTCTGCTTATTTCCTGGAGCTTGAAAGCTGATTAAGAATCACTTACTTAAGCTGATGGGTTTGAAGTGATACTGCCAGGGCAAACTGCTCGCCTCAAACTGCCCATTAAAGTTTCAATTTACGTACCTTGCACCAAGCCATAGGGTCAGGGTGTGAGCTGCTGGAATGACCTCTGTTAGCAGCCAGTCGGTTCATTAAATAGTAAAGAGCCGAGCAATTTCCAGCTAAATAGCACACCGAGCGTCCTTATTTCATTTCCTGTTTTTTAAGGAAGTATAAATTATTTACTAATGTGCTTAAAGTCCTTTAAGTGAATGCAGGCAGTGAAGCAAAATCTTGTTTACCGGGGCAGATGCCCAAAGGTAAGCGTCGGAGTGATGGACCCATTTGTGAACAGCCACTAAAATGCTGCCAACAATTTATCAGCTTTAATGGAGATGATGGGCCAGGATTACGATCAAGTCGGGCTGGTGGGTCAGACGTCTGTCCTTCGGATAGCGGCTCAGTGATTGCTGCAATTCGTGGATTAAATCCCGCGAATTTCCGGTGCAGAACTTTTAAGTTTGCCCATTTGTAAGTTTAAGGGGTGTTGATTTTCAAGCCTTGTCACTCGAAAGCTTTAACCATGTTCTCGCACATGTGAAGTCTCCTCCTGGAGATTCACCACACGTTTCCAGAGCCACATTTCACCAGGCCGCAGTTATTCGTCCTTAGCGTAGACCTGGGCTGTTTCTTTCTGCCCCAGTTTCAGTCCTGCTCTTGGATTCCTTTAGGTGGCTGCAGGGAAGGAGGCGGGTCTGGGGCAGGTAGATGCCATCTCTGTCTGGAAACACGGCGCCCTTTCCCCTCCCTGCGCTGCAGGATTGCGCCACCTTCCACCGCTGGACCTAGTCCCCTGTGTTCTTGCCAAGCCAAGAAACAGTAAATCCTCCTGCGCGTGAAATGTTTACAAAAGGCCTGTAAACGTGGCCCTGACTCCTGCTCCTCCCGGCCACGTTTCCACTCCATCTCGCCCCGCTCTGACAGGCTGCTCCATGCGGGAAGGGGCTCACCAGAGAAGGGCTCGGGCTCCCTGTAAGGTCTCCACAGGGGCAGGACACTTTTCGCAGGAGCTTTTCCAGAGCTGCCAGAGAGTTGTGAGTAACTCAGTGAGGGGATTTTTAACAGACAGGGCAATTCAACTCGAACGGTAGCAGCTGCTCCAACTGCAGCAATAAACTATAATACTCCGGCTCTCGCAATAAAACTCCCATCTGAGTCAGACTTTACAAATGCTTTACAACTGGTGCTTGCAATTCATCATATCGCTACTTGAATTACTTTCCAGGACCGGTCCCCATTCATTTAATGCAGACTATCTCCTCTTGTCCATCTCTACCCTGGGTTTCATTTTCCGCTGCTACTTGCTGGGAAAACTCATTAACTCTGTGGAGCGTCTGATGAAATTGCTGGCTGTAGGGATGGTGATTTGGATGTTTTTTTTTCTTTTCTAGGCCTCCGGCTCCTGTACGAAAAGGTGGTGGGACATAGGCTTAGCTTGGAGCATTGACCTTGATCTTGTTTCTTGGTGTCCCAGCAGGGCCTGGGAGCTTTGGATGGGTGTTGGGCTCTCGGGAGTGTGGGCCAGGAAGCCTGTCCCTCTGAGGATGGTGATGGCCTGGTTTTGGGACCATTCACAGGCCATGTGGAGACAGCAGCATCCTATGGACATGCGGTTGAGTAGGTGCATCAAGCTGTTGGGTCTCATGTCCTGTCCTGGCACCTAGCCCTTGTCCTGGCTGGGGAAAACTGACGGAAGGAAACAAGTCTGAATGATGTGCCTGAACAGATATTCATCCAAGTATTTTGGACTGCTCGTGCTCAAATTACTCTGTTTCAGGGGAACGGCTCCTCTTGCAAGAAAACGCTCCATGAGGAAGTTGCTCGGCACCTTCCATTAGGGAGGTGAAGAGAGCTTCTGCCCTTGGCTTCTTGTATATGTCATCCTGGTCCCCTCCTCTGGTCCTGGCAGCACTGAGACACCACGGTGCAGGTCCCGGCTCACAGCAGGGCGTTGGCTTGGGCTGAGGTTTCTGCTCCGTTTCCCATAGCAGACATTCTCCCCTGGGACCACCCCATTACAGGAGAGCTTCCTCGCCGCTGAGAAATGTGGTTGGGAGCTGGCTGGCGTAAATGCATATATTTTTTTCCTCCTTTATAAGATTTGGTTATTCCTGTAATAGCGATCATCAGATTTCTTCCTGCTGGGGGCAGCTCTTCCCTTGTAGAGGCCATCTTGGTCCTCCACAGCTCCTCCTTGCTGTTCCTCGGGCCTGCAGGTGACTGGGGTCTGGTGAGCCCCGTACTGGCCCTCGGTCCAGTGTAGCAAGTCCAGGAGTCTCTGCCATGACAGCGCAGGTTGTAGTACACGGTACTACCAGGAGACAGCCAGCCCCGGATGGTCTGTTAGAGACCATCTATCAGCCTCGGTCAATAAATTTATATCCAGGTGGATCCTTCCAAGCAGCCACCCTTTCCTTTATCACCAGCTCCATCCCTGCAGCTGCAAGCAGACAAGCTCAGCTGCTATGAAAGGGGTATTTTAGGGGCAGGAGTGACATCCCTCTAACACCCCAAAAAACTTTTTGGGGAAGGAGATGCATCCTCAGAGCCAGAGCTCGGTAGAATCCATAGTGAGGAACCGAGGGGCTCTTTCGGGGTCTGCTGTGGATGGAGACAAACTGTCTGCTGAGGCTGTCGAAATCCCCCCACGGCATGGCCCCAAGGACTGCGCCACGGCTTGTTTTTGCAGGGAGAGAAATCGGAAGAAATGGGTTCCTCAGGGGAGGTTTCTGAACTCTTCAGGAGTATCCAGAGAGGTGACAGGTCTGTCCTGTCCTGGGAGGGGACCCAGTTTGTAACCCCAAATCCCGCAGGTGTCTGAGCTTGGGGGGACCACAGGGCTGAGGTTTTACCTCGCCTCCTTCCCTCTTGCAAAATTCAGTTTGCGTCTTGCTCTGTGAGCGAAGGTGGAAGAGGCTGGATCCTGCTGTGGCTGTCCCATGTCGCTGGGGACTCGGCGCAGTGGGAAGGGGCAGGCCCTGTGCTGCTGCCCGTACACATCTGTCCAGGTGCGGTTTTGATGTCCCCAGGGCTGTTCCCTGACGCTTTCTTCCTTTGCAGAACCAGCATGGTCCTTGGGTGCCTGCAGGATCTCCTCGCAGTGCCGGCATTATTTTGATGCGTGAAAGCAGCAGCAGTGGCAGTCGGGGACCTTCCCTGGCAGGACATTTGCTCCCAACGCCACCCTTCGCCATCGCCCAGGGAAAGCACAGGGGATCCCAAAATCTAGCGTGCCTGTAAGCCGGAAAAGCTGCTGGCTGTCCTGGCCCCTTCACTATGAACGGCTGCCAGCCCCTCCTGGATGCTCTGAACAGGAGCCAGGTTCCCGGGGAGAAAACGCGGGGATGCCGGCTTAATTGAGCCTGTTCAATGGCCTTCGGCTGCCATAAACCATGTTGCTGTCTGGGCAATGAAAGGAGCTTGGGGAAGGCAGGACAGCTCCTGATTCCCGGACCTGCTCCAAGCCGGCATCCCCCGTGGCGAGGAAACCTGCCGCTAACCCCCTGGCACCTGCAAGGGCCCCTCGGCAGGGGCACAGCGGAGTCCCTGATGCCACCAAATGCCACGTCTGGGGGTAACATCCCTCCTGTGCATCCCCTGCTTTTGCTCCTACCCATGGAACGTGTTACAAGTCCAAGAGGAGATCCGAGTGCTGGAGTGGGGGCTGCAGCGGGGTTTTTAATGCTAGTTGAGGACAGATGGGAGGCCGAGGGTGCCCATCCTGTGCCTGGCAGAGTGTCCCAACTGGAGCCATAGTCAGTGGCTGCATCGTTGTGGCAGCCTGTGGGGACTAAGCCCCAGGTCCTCAGCAGTGGAACAAGGCCAGGCTCTGCCGCAGAGCTGGGATCGCTTTCCTGACCAGCCCCGTTTATCCCACACCCAAAGGATGGGGGAGCCCCGAGGCCGGCCAGAGGCAGTGCTCTGAGGATGTAGCCGGGGACCGATTCCTTTTGCTGCCACAATCCCAAGGGCTTTTCCATCCATCCGTGCCTCGGGGACAAAGGGAGCTCCTTCACCAGACCAGATTTGAGCTCTCTGGGGTAAGGGGTACAGGCACAGCTTTTTCGGGATGCTGCCAGCCTCCACTTTGGCAGGGATGAAGCGGAGATGAATTCATCCCCATTTGGCTGCAAACAGCATCTTGGAGCATCACCACGTATCTCTGGGAGCCGCGCTGGCTGGCTTGGGCTGCAGATGGGGATGGCTGGAGCTGAGGGAGGAATCCCACGTTGCTATTTGTGGAAGGGACTGAAATGTTCCCGGCCGTGAAGGCTGCGGCTCGGAGCCCGCTGGCTTAGCTGAGCCACGTCTGGGGGGAGAGGGGACATTCCCTCGCTGCCTATCGCCACCGAGGCCCCTGCTTTGTACCAGGGTGCAGCTTGACCCCGGCTCCGGTTGTTGATGCTGACCCTGAAATGCTGACACAACACATAGTTTCTCCTTAATAGGGCATGGAAAAGGCGATGCACGTCAGGGCCAGGCTTTTTGATAATGTTGTGCCTTTCCCTGTCTTTATATGATCCAGAAATATATTGGTTGAGCCCCTCCTGGGTAAACTCAGCCTAAAAAAAAGCTGATCTTGGGCAGATACTTCCTGCTCTGGAAGTATCATGGTCCCAAGCTGGAAACCAGCAAATAGAGTAGGTTTTGTGCAGGTTAGGAGGGTCTTTCCTTAAAAATTGGGTTACTGGGTTCTCCCTGCACAGAGACATCCTCAGCTCCTGTCCACTTCTCCAAAGCCAGTGCCTGATGGTCTGGTGTTACCCTGGGGTGAGGACCTCAAAGGCAGATGTCCCCTCAACTTGGCAGGGTGCTGGGACCATGGGTTCCCCAAATGCCACCCCAAACCTGACCACCTTCGTGGTCTTTTAAGCAAGAGTCCTGGTCCCATCCCCCGGCTGCAATTTGCTGCCCTCTTCTTGGTGCTCACAGGCTGCTGTGGAGCTGGGCTGGAGCAGGGAAACGAGCAGGGCTTTAAATAACCTCCTCCAAAATATATGTGTGTTTGTGTTGGATCGTTTCTGGGAGCTGGTTGACAGCCGGGCTTCAGAAACAGCAGGATGGGCCAGGGACAGGGGGAGGAAGGGGCAGGGGTGAGGGAGGAAGGAGGGGAGCTCCTCTAAGCCGCTTTGCTGCCAGGGAAAATGCGATACTGCACCATGCTGGAAGGAGAAAGGAAAGCTTTCCTCAGAGCTGAGATTTCATCTCATGTCTCAGTGATGGAGGGGGGAAAGGTTACATGTGCACTCACGCTTGCTTGCATCCAGTGCAGAAACACTGTGTTGGTCGGTCCTATGGTCCATCCAGATGGATTAGGGATGATCGAGGTACACCCCTGGCCTGTTGGCTTTAGTATCTCCTCATAAGGGGCCACCCTGTTGCCTTTTCCTACCTGCTTTAAATCCTGGGCATCCTCCTGAACTCCCCTGCAGCTCTGCGGCAGCTCCGTGCAGCCCAACAGCCCCAGCTCTTCCTCATCCCTGAGGATGAGGCTCAGCAGGTCCCTCAAGGGGTCAGTTCAGAAAGCATGATGAGGAGCAACCTGCAGGCTCAGAGGAAGGGGACAGAAATCAGGGTGCCTTACACCCAGGCCAATTTATTGCAGATATAGGCTTGGATAAAGTGTTATTGCCAATTTATAGAATCACAGAATCATTTAGGTTGGAAGAGGCCCTTGGGATCATCAAGTCCAACCATCAACTCCACTCTACGAAGTTCTCCCCTACACCATATCCCCCAACACCACATCTAAACGAGCCTTAAACACATTCAGGGGTGGTGACTCCACCACCTCCCTGGGCAGCCTATTCCAGGGTCTGACCACTCTTTCTGTGAAGAATTTTTTCCTAATGTCCAGCCTAAACCTCCCCTGCTGCAGCTTTAACCCATTCCCTCTTGTTCTATCGCTAATTATACAGCACTAGGAAGGGACCAGCACTTCTTCTGCCAACTGGACATGAGCTGGCTTTGCCTTTGTCCAGGGATGCAGCTGGAGAAGCGCACCAGGAGCTCACAGAGCACCTAAGCAGGTTTCTGTCCACACTACGTCAGCCCAGTCTGAGCCCTGGGCCCCCAGTGTCCCTTAAATACATCCATGGTCAACCTGTCTCCAGCCTGGCCACAGCCTCAGTTGGGACGCTGAGGAGTTGTGACTCCTAATTTTGGCCAAGAGGAAGTCTCCGTTGAGAACAGCATGGATGGAGCCTATGGACAGGAACTGCCACTTGAGGAGCACAGAGATGAAAGGAGAGAGGAGGATGGGGCCACCAGAGACTGCTGATATCAGTGTGTTTTGGCAGCCAGAGAGCGAGAGCAGAGGACAGTGGGCATAACCGGAGCAGGAAAGGGGGACGGGGGTGAAGGACAGAATGTACTGCTGTGTCCCCTCTCTCTGGAGAGATCATAGCTCTTTGCAGAGGGTGGGGAGAGAGGTTGGAGGGCGTAGGGTGAGGGACAGCCAAGCTTGGACAGGCCCAGAGAGAGGGGAAGGAGCTGGCTGAGGGCAGGGCGTGATGGTTGGACACACCAGGAGTGCGAGAAAGGTGTTTGGTGACAAGAGGGGACACAAGTCTCTCACCGGCTGTTATCCTTGCAAAGTGGACTGTGGGCTGCTCCAGACAGGCTCTGTCTCGCCAATGTCTCGGTCATCCCTCAAATCCTGGACAAATGAATCTCTGGGGAAGAGGTAACCGGGAGGAGAGGAGAGACATGAAGCTTTTCCCATCCTGGGAACTGTCTCCACTGACATCTAGTGGCAAAATAGTCCTTTCCCTGGCGGAGAGGAGAGCTGGCTCCTCCGGGCGCAGCTGCCTCCCCGTTGCACCCCACGGGCGATGCTGGGGTAGGTGTTTGAAGAAGAGGTGTTTTCCCAGCACTCTACTGGTCATACTGGTATTCCCTGCATGGTTTGCCTGGCTACGTCTCAATGAAACGGCAAAACGGTGCTAAAACACACCGGCCCCAAAACACCATTGTTGGTGCAGTGACACTGTTAACAGGACCCTGGTGGGGTTTGGCCCAGGAGGAACCTCAGCAGGGGTCTGGATGCGGCCACTCTATTTGGGAGAGAGCTTAAACAGCTGGATGAGGGCTGGCCCGTGTCAGACACCCTCACCCATTCTCCCAGGTGGATTCAGAGCGGGTGACAGAGGTCCCACTCCACTCTGTCCTCCCTTCAAGGGTCGGTACCAGCTCCAGAGCAGAGGTGCCTTCTCCACCTCGCTGTTCCCATGTTCTTTTCCATGTGCCTTCTCCACCTCGCCGTTCCTGGCATGTTTATGAGGACCTGCTCTTTGCTCATCAACTCTGCATCACCTGAGCAGTCCAGCCTGAAAACAGAGGCAGTGTGGGAGGTGGCTGCCAGGCAGCTCAGCCTGTGGCAATGACTCTTGGTGGGGACAAAAGGGCCATCAACCATCTAATTTGGAAATACTGCTGGGCATAATCTGCAATCGGCTACTGTCAGCTACCTACAAATGAGAGAGCAGCCATGCTGGCTCCCAAGAAATCTAGCCCAGAGTTTCTTTGTGTAGCCAAATGCCCAAATAAAATTGAAAATAAGACAAACCTGTTTGCAGCAAACACCCAGCCCCAAACGCCTTCATCTGCTTTTCGTGGGAGGACCGCGAACAGACCCTGCCTATCCTCTCGAAGCTTGCGTGGGTTGGTAGATCTCCACCACATCTTATCTTTCCCAGGTTGAGTCCCAACCCGCGCAGCTTACTTCAGGCAGAGGTGCTCCCAGACCTGTAAGCATCCCTGCTCTGACATCTCCCAGGTCTCCTCTACCCTTTTGGAGACAGGGGATCAGATGTACTCAGTGGGCACACCACGGAATTATTTAAAATGATGATCTCCCATTTCTTCCTTCTTTTCTGATAATTCTAACATTTAATTTCTTCTTTTGTTGCACAGAGCCCTGCAGCCTCCATGGAGCAGAGTTGTGCAATGTTCCTGCCTTTGCCCATGGCCGCTCAGTTTCTGTCAAGCCTCGGGCAAAGCTATCCAAAAGAAGCCTTTCAGAAAGCCAAACAGCTCATTTCAACCTTTTTGCCCTTATACCCTTGTCTTCTGGCTGCCTTCTGGGAGGTTTGCAAGGCAGGACTTCCCTTTGCTGACTCTTCCCAAGCAGACTATATTTACCCACTAATGTGGGGGGTATTTGCATGTATCAATTCTACCCATTGTTACAATTTCTAATTGAAATGGCACAATCAAATTCCTGTAATCCCCTGCAATTCCTGAACCATTCAAAAAAAAAAAAAAAAAAAAGCCACTTTCCCCATCCTGCTGTTACTAATTTAACCCACTGCCCAGACTGCAGAGGTGCTGATACCATCATATGAGTCAAAAAACCCCACAGAAGGACTGCCCTGGAGCCACAACTGTCCTATTTACTGAATCATTTGTCTTGCAGCAAGGCATAGGGACCACAGCCCTGTTGCTTGAGATACTGCAGACACAGGAGGAAAGACCTGCAATAGTTTTAAGTTTACAGTTAGCGATCATCTATATTTACAGTTAACTATAAATAGATAATAGGTATTGTTAAAATTTACATAAAGCAGTGGATTACGGGATAACAGTACAGCATCCTCTGGCAGCAAAGTCTCCTGATGGTTGCCTGGAAATAACCAAATAGCCCAACTGTGATTTTTTTCACACCTTTTTCCTGATGCGTGTTTCCTTCAGTACTTTCCTTGAGTACTTCAGCACTTCCCTGGAGTACTGTGTCCAGTTCTGGGCTCTTCAGTTCAAGAAGGGCAGGGAAGTACTGGAGAGAGTCCAGCGGCGGCCACAAAGATGATGAAGGGACTGGAGCATCTCTGTGCTGAGGAAAGGCTGAGAGCCCTGGGGCTGTTCCGCCTGGAGAAGAGCAGACTGAGAGGGGATCTCATCAATGCTCAGCAAGAGCTAAAGGGCGGGGGGCAAGAGGATGGGGCCAGACTCTTCTCAGTGGTGCCCGGGGACAGGACAAGGGGCAACGGGCACAAACTGGAACACGGGAAGTTCCACCTAAACATGAGGAGGAACTTCTTTCCTGTGAGGGTGGCAGAGCCCTGGCACAGGCTGCCCAGAGAGGTGGTGGAGTCTCTGTCTCTGGAGACATTCCAAACCCGCCTGGAGGCGTTCCTGTGCCACCTGCTCTGGGTGACCCTGCTCTGGCAGGGGGTTGGACTGGATGGTCTCCAGAGGTCCCTTCCAGCCCCTGCCATTCTGTGATTCGTCTGTGAGTGCCTAAAAAAAAAGGTTAAAACGGCAGAAGCAGCCTGTTAGGAGAGGGGCTCTGCCGCTCCCCTCGCCTCCCACCGGCCCTCGAGCTGTGCTCCCCTCACACCTGGGGTGGCCATGAGGGGAGGGCCTTTTTACCAGTGGAGCGGGCCTCCACGTAGCAAATCTGGGTCAGTTACCTCGCTGCCAACTCCTGTGACCGTTTATACCGCTTTTATAGCCGTTTTAACGCCCACTGTGGGCGCTCACAGCACCCTGGCAGGGCGGAAAATTCCCACTGACAGCCGAAGGGTTAAACCACCGCAAGATGGCGGCGCGCCGAAAACTACATTTCCCATCGGCCCCCGCCCGCCTCCCCACGTGACCTCGTCGGCCCAATGGGGAGTGGTGGACAGCGGATATAGTCCTCCCCCGAAGCCCCGCCCTCTCTTTTCCGCCGGGCGGCGCGGCTCAAGATGGCGGTGCAGATCTCCAAGAAGCGCAAGGTGAGGGCGGCGGCCCGGCTGGACGCGGCCGCGCGGGGCCTCCATATCGCCGGTGTCGCACCCGGGGCCACCCGGGGCCTCGCCGGGGCGGGGCGGCAGGGAGGGGATGGCGGTGGATGCGGGAGGATGGCGGCGGATGGGGCTCGGCGGGGAACATGGCGGCGGGAGGCCGGGGTGAGGGAACGGGCCGCGGGGGCCTTGCGCGGGCCCCGGGGCTGAGGGGAACCATGGTTTCCCCCCCTCATCCCTTTCGTGGGGCTTGCACAGGGCCCTGGGCTTGTGTGCAGAGGAGAAGCAGGCTGTGGTGGTGCTGCGGGGCGCGGAGCAGTGCTGGCAGCTGATGAACTTGCCTGTTTTTTCCTGTTTTTATTAGTGGAAAGAGTTTCCGTTTAGTGACTGGCCCTTTCTGTAGGTCAGCGAGGCCGGGAGGGTGCTGTCTTGGGGAGGGAGGGAAGCTTGGGGCCTGTGCGCTGTCAGGGTGGAAGCGTGAGCCCAAGCACCAGGCCCCTGTGGGGCTGGTAAAGGGATGTGAGCCCCTCTAATTATTTTATGTAAATTCATACCGAATCAAACTACCACCACGAGCTATGATTTCAACCTTCAGCATGAAGTGTGGCTGTAGCAGGGTGTGGATCAGACAGTGGTGTAGGCTGGAAGTGAATTGTCTCTGGGAACCTCAGGGAAGATGCTTTTACTTCTCCCCAGTGCTGCTTCCCCTCCGTGGAGGGGAGCGTCTGCAGGATGGTCCCAGAGATGAATTGCACCCAGACTCAGCCTGTGAAAACTTTGTGTTTAGGCTGAACACTTCAACAGAGCTTGACTTAGGCCGTCTGTTTTTTAGTTTGTCGCTGACGGTATCTTCAAAGCTGAGCTGAATGAGTTTCTGACTCGTGAACTGGCTGAAGATGGCTACTCCGGAGTAGAAGTCCGGGTCACTCCAACCAGGACTGAGATTATTATACTGGCCACCAGGTAACTGAGATGCTGCTCTTGACTCACAGGTGCTGTGCTATAAGAGATGCTGCTACAGGTGGAGCTTAAAGTGGTAAATATTATTATTGCTACTTGGGAAAAGGATCCTGAAGTGATTTTTAGCGATGCAGCAGTATTACAACTCCTGAACTAAGCTAGATACTCAGGCTGGAAGCTCTTCAGGGTGGTTAGAGGCTCAGACTTGGAGACACTTTTCTCAGACGTACTGTACTTTTTTTTTCCTAGAACTCAGAATGTCCTGGGTGAGAAGGGGCGCCGCATCCGGGAGCTGACGGCTGTCGTGCAGAAGAGGTTTGGCTTCCCTGAGGGAAGCGTTGAGGTAAAACTGTCTGGGTTAAAACAATAGTAAGTGGGTTGTGCAGTTAGTTTTGTGCTCTGGATGGATGGTGTCAGCTGAAAAGCGGTTTGACTTCAAGATAACTTGGGGCATGTTTTAGCTGTTCTCACAAAACACCCTTGCACTGAAATACAAAACGCTTTGCTGTTTCTTGTATTTTGAATGCTGTCACCTTCGGCTGGTTTTCTCTGATTTCCCAACAAGGAGAATGCAGATAAAACTTTTTAAACTTATCTGTAAATATTTTATAGAGAATGTTGCTGTACCAATATTGACATCAGAAGCATTCTAACTACATAATAATGTTTGGGTGTCGTGTGTTACAGTTACCCTTACTGAATTCATAATGCTTCTGTCCTTATAAAGAAACTGTTTTGATGCAAAAGGATCTTTCAGTTTTTTAAGGACGATGCTGTAATGAAACAGACAGTAAAGTGATACACCAGTAATTTCTGGTCTTTTAATGTTTGAAATGTGATGCCTTTACTAGTGCTTTCCTCTCAAACAAATTAGGGGTGGGGGGAAAAGCGTGGCCTGCGGTGGTGCTCATATTTATTCCTGCTCAGCCAGTGTTGCTGGATGACATTATACAGTGAAGATGGCTGGTTATCTCCAGCAAATGTTTAAACGTACTCAATGGCACAAACTCTCAGAGGGAGCATCATAAGTTGTCAGCTCTAGGAATATCATGTGCGTGATTTTGAGTGTCTGCTTCTATCAGACTTTGGTTTCTTGGATGTGTTAGATTTAATACCCCTTGGTCTCCCAGCTTTCAAAAATCAAATCTTTTCTTAGATTTGTTTTTAATACTTAAGCAGACTTACACAACTGATGCGTTGTAAAAACTCTCTCAGACCAGGTTCTTGTGGTTGTCTGGGTACCTCTCTCCAGTGATACCTGATGTTTTAGGGCTGTTTGAAGCAGCAGCTTTTTGAGACTGCACCATGCATCTTCTAATAGTCTCCTGACTTTCTTTGGAGTGTCATCAGTGTGTCTTAGCTCTGCCAGGCGTAGGAAGCAGGCACCAAAGGAGTTAAGGGAGTGTAGTGTCTGAGGATAAAGTTTCTGCATGTAAACGTGGAAGGACTAACTGAACTGGATGTAGAGGATGGAGCATAGAGTAGTATGAAGCCCCTGTGTTCTTTTAAACTAAAAGTATCTTGAAATGCAGCCCTGTTTCTGAGTTGATTTCTTTTCCTTTGTAGCTCTATGCCGAGAAGGTGGCCACGAGAGGTCTGTGTGCAATCGCTCAGGCAGAGTCCCTGCGGTACAAGCTTCTGGGAGGTTTAGCAGTGCGTCGGTGAGTAGAGCAAGTTGAATGTTACAGCACAGTGAGGAAATGTGGGATTCAAATACCATTTCAAAAAAACTCCTTGCCACTTCGTCTGTAGTTTGAAAATTTAATGCAGTAATGCTGCACTCAGAGAGGGCAGTTTATATCTTTGATAATTCTACTGTATAGAAGCTTTTTGGTTAGTACGCACTTACTTTTGATAGTAATTGCTAGGAAATGTATTTCAGATGTAAAAGTTGAAGTCTTAGAGTAAATCAGATTACAAGTTGCCTGACTGGTGTGCATAAAGCTTGCATTTATTTCTTTGTGAATAAATCGGTGTAAGAGTGAAGCACAATTTCAAGCCTTCTGACTGAATTGCAGTTCAGGTGACAGTGGCCTTGTGTCTCGCATCCCTTCAGTGATGATAAGATGACGAGTCAGAAGTGGGTGGCTCTTGTTGTGGTACCCCTGCAGTGTCATGTTCTGTGATGCTGTGTGTGGTTCCTCGGCAGGAGCATCCTGTCATCATTGAATGATTTAGAGGCATTTGTCTGAGAAGGGATGACGAGCTGCAGTCCTGATGTGAGTGTGTTGGCCACCTTTAGCTGGGGAGCTGCTTTTGTGTGTTACAAAGAATGTGTATTTGTCACTGTTGCCACAATCTTACAAGGCGCATGAGTCAAGAGAGTTTTGTTAAGCTCGGTTTAACAGTGCTGAAGTGGTGTAAAGATTTTTGCTGCTTTGTGTAGCATTGACAGAGCTTTGGTTGCGTGAGTGGGTGTTCAGAAGGCTTTTACAAACAAAAGTTGAAGTGTCATTGCCTGTGCTTGAAATTGGCATAAAATGCCTGCACGGAACCACGTGGATTTGGCAGAGTGGGAGTAGCGCTGTGTCTTTTGCTGCTCTTTCCCTGCAGAGCCTGCTATGGTGTCCTCCGCTTCATCATGGAGAGCGGAGCCAAGGGTTGTGAGGTGGTTGTGTCTGGCAAACTCCGAGGTCAGCGTGCCAAGTCCATGAAGTTTGTGGATGGCTTGATGATCCACAGTGGAGACCCGGTGAATTACTACGTCGACACAGCTGTGCGTCACGTCCTTCTCCGGCAGGGTGAGTGGCTGGGATGCAGATCCCTTTGCAGCTCTGTTGATTCCTTCTATCAGTACATCAGAGCCAGAATATCTCAACTCCTGTGCCTGCAGGTTGGAGGTTTCCCACCTGTGTGGTGGTAACTCACCTGATCTTGATGCACCACTGATCTTGCAGAGTGGTTCAGTTGTGCTACTGATAGTTGATGTGACTCTGAACATCTGTTGTTATCTTGGGCTTTTGTGACTAAACTCTCACTGTGGAGTTTGCGTGTTACATCTGAAGTAGAACTTCACAGATTGGCATTTGTGTTATGGGAATGGGGAATGGAGAAGAGGCCTTCAGCAGAATTTTATGTGGTCAGCCCAAGTCATTTGCTTTTCCAGATACTGACTTGTGTGCTGTGGCCTCTGGGGCTGGTAGCAAAACAATTTAGAAATCAAGCACCTATTGACTAAGTTCAAGAGCTATTGTCAGTTTGGATTCTGGCTTTCTTGACTCCCAGGGCCTAGACAGACAGAACGCGGTACCACAAGACCTATGAAAAAGCAAGTCTCAGAGTTTTTTCCCATTGCTCTGCTCTGTGAAGTCTTCCCAGCTAAACCAGCCAAGCCTGCTCACTCTTGTCCTTCCCCCTGGTAAAACACGAATGGCTTCTGCATCTCAATTGGCTTTGGGTTACTTAATTGCAGAACACCTGATGTAGGGATACTAACATAGACAAAGCTATTCTCCGCCTTCCCTTCGGTGATGATACGATGACGAGTCAGAAGGGATGTCCTTGTGTCATTGCAGCCTGTTCAGTGCCATGTTCTGTGGTGCTGTGCTAAGGCTGCCTTGGACAGGACATCCTACTCATTGGATGATTTAGAGGCATTTGTCTGAGGAGGGATGCAAAAAACCCCATGTAATTTCCTAGGAAAGTGAGCTGAGTTATCCCAGGAAAGACGGGGTTTAAAACGAGGGTTAGCACGACTTAAGGATATGGCACATTTTCATTGTAGTCCCAGGCTGCAGTTAGCAAAGGCAGTGAATTGGATAAAGGTAAATACACGGATGTAAATTCACAGTAATTAGATTTTTAAGCTATAGCACATTTGTGTTAATCAGGTTGCGTTCTTCAGTGTTGTCAGGAGATGTTTTTGATGCAGAAAGCATATTTTGTAACCCTGGGTCTTGTCCCTACTGAATGCGTGCTTGGTATTTTGTGTTGAATGAGCATGTCTGTGGTGTTCTGTCACTCTTCGCAGGAGTACTGGGAATCAAAGTAAAGATTATGTTGCCTTGGGACCCAAGTGGAAAGATTGGCCCCAAAAAGCCCCTGCCAGACCACGTCAGCATTGTGGAACCCAAAGAAGAGATCTTGCCCACCACCCCCATTTCAGAGCAGAAAGGTGGCAAACCAGAACAGCCAGCCATGCCCCAGCCGGTTCCCACTGCCTGAGGGGTAAGTGCCTGCAAGCGGTGGGAGGATCCATGTGGAAAAGGTGTCATGTCAGGTAGAAAAGCTGTCGGATAGCTGGGATACTGGGAAGAAAAGCTGCTGTGTTGTACCAGGTGCAGTGGGGAGCTGGGTTGAGTTTACAGTGTTGCCCTGGATGAAGGGGGCATGGTTTAAGGCACGCTGCAAACCAGCTAAGCGCACCCTTCAGTGAAGATAAGATGAGTCTGAAAGGAAATATCCTTGTCCCAGTGCCCTGGATCGTGTTGTGTTCTACAGCATGGATTTGGGCACCTTGGGTCACAATTTGAGTGACTGAGGAATTTACCTGAGAAGGGTTCAATGCCTTGGATGTTTTTACATTTTACCACCTGCTACCAGTGTGCATTTGACAGCAAAGGCTAGATATTCCTCGTATACCCCACCATGGGATCCAGTTTGGGATAGACTTGGAAGCCAGTAGCATTGAGCACAATGCATAGGCTAGTTGTTTTGTGAGTACATAATCAAGGTTTTAAATGCTGTCTCCCTGAACGAGTAGCTTCTAAGACAGAAATTGATAGCGTGAAGGTGTCTGAGACCTGCTCTGGGTTGTTCCCAGTGAAAATGGGCAACTTGCTACTTTTAAAAGTTTTTCTCACTCTCTGATTAGAGCGGCAGAGGAGGCACAGGGCCTGAAGCCTTTTACAAAAGACTTACATAGCTACTAGTGAAAGCCAGGCCGCGTTGTTTTCTGACTGGCCTTGTGTGAACAGCGAGGGTTCAGGGAGTTTGCAGGGCAGCAGTGAAACAAGAGAAGCTGGCGAGCAAGACCTGCTCCTGTGGGGAAAAGAGGAAGCATTGGCTAAAATGCAAGAAGTGAGAGATGCCGTTTAATTTGAACTCTTGGAGCCTGTTTGTTCACAGTTTTGGGTAGGAGAATGGTTATGGGAAATGGCTTGCCACCATCTCACTCAGTATTTTGTTGTTTTTTTTTGTTGTAGGGTTTGTAACATCTGCAACCAGAAGCTTGACTGTCCTGAAAACATCTCTTAATAAAATCACAAAAGACAGCGCTTGTGGAAGTGCTTTTCTTTGGTTTTTTTTTTTTTTTTTTTTTGCAAGATGTATTCCAGGAAAGCCTTGCCCCCAGCCTTTGCTATGGAAGGAATTCTGTTGCGTTTCTTCCAGCTTGTGTTACCCTTCTGGAGTGAACTTACCAGATCCTGATCTAAACAAAGTGGAGACAAAAGGATGATTTCTAGGTAGAGCTGGAGCAACAATTTGGTATTTAGGGGGTTGTGAATAACACTACATGTAAACTGGGGTAGTACCGGTAATTATTCACTTACATACCAGTCTGTTTCTCCAAGGTTTCCAGAAGGGGGAGTACTTCTAGCAGTGTCCAAAGCAGTTGCAGTAGTTTATACCTTCCTGGCTTCATCTGAAGTATTACTATATTTTGCTAAATGCTTTTCCACCTCTATACATCCACTCCCCTTGTCACTGAAAAGATGTTCAGTGTGTTACTTTGAGGGCTGCAGACCGAATAGGAACATTATAGCTTCTCTTAGGGTCAGGTAATAGTTGATGGAGGTACGGAGTGAGACAAACTTCTGAGCAGGTATTTACATGTTAGTTGGAGGGGGGAAAAAACGCACAGTCTGGATTTCAAACCTTCCATCCTAAGCTTTCAGATGGAAAAGTATTTAAGTGATTGGGGAAAAACTTGTCTTCCTTTGAGGCTTCATTAGACAGTCCATTAATTTGTCACTGTAGTAATAACTGGCTTTAATGAGCTGTAGGGTAACATAGGTAGATCCTGAAGTCAGTAATAGATTTCAAGGCTACTTACGCTATTGAAATGCGTAGTTTGTAGGTAGGGATGTGTTTTCACTGCTGTTCTGTTGCTGTGTGAATTACTTTTGATGCTGTTTGCTGCTGTCAAGCTAAAGCCCTGTAGCTGAAGCAGACGGAGCATTTGGTTAAGTTTCAGATTCTTGTTCTGTCAGCTCCTTTTCCCAGTGTGTTTTATTTAAAAGTCTGGTGCCCTAATGGGAAGAGACTTACATTGTAAGAGATCATGCACACAGGATCAAGGGCTTTGTTTTGTTCGGATTTCGAGAAATTCAGAACCTGTTTGTTGCATTTTACAAATCTGCAAAATGTATTGCTTAGGAATAGGTCCAGATTTCCATTTTTCAGGAAGGTTCTCTGCGGGAGCTAGGCAGGCAACTTCTGAACTGGAATTTCAAACTGACGGTGTCAGGAACTGGTCTGTCTGGCAGCGTGTGTGGATGTGTGAGCCTCAGCCTTCCTGTTCCCAGCTTCTCTGGCAGGTTTCCTGGAAACCTGGCCTGACAGGGTGCTGCCTGGGAAGCTGGTTCAGTGTCAGAGACGGATGCGCCTTTTCAGGCTGTAAGAGAATGAGTGATTTCAGGTTTCTGTGCCCATCTTTCAGTGCAGAGCTTTAAAAAAATGTTTTTACATGTTGACTGTTAACTAGTAACAACATCAATTTTTGATTTTTTTTAAATAATTTTGAATTTGGAAAAAAAAATTCTGGAGGGAAGAAAAAAAAGGTGAGAGACCGGCTTTGTCAATTTTAGGAGCAGGAAATGTGTGAAAGCTGGAAGTCCCGAAGCAATAGTAGAGCGACATGCAGCGCAAAGCCTTGCATGTTGTGTCTAAATTCTTAAACATCCCAATGTGCTAGATAGTGATCAGCTAGAAATTTCTCCTGTGGTCCTCCATGGAGGGCTGTCTTTTCCTGGAGGTTGCACGGTTTCTTTCTGGTTTAAAGCCCTCCAGCGCAGTCCATCAGCCTCTCTCAGTGCTGGTCACTGGTAGAATCAAGAGATATTTAGTCGCTTGTGTGTAAGATCAAGAGATGTGCAAGAAGTGTGCTTAAGAGTGGTATTGCTGTACCTTTCTTCTTGCTAGATCCATCATGTTGTGAGAAGTTGAGGACAATATCAAGGATTATCTCATAATGGTCAAGGTTTGCATGTGTGAACTGAATACCTTTCTAGCATGCGTTGGTTGGAGTATACCACCACCACCACGAGCTGTTTGAAGAAGCTGCTAAAGGAGAGGCAGAGGCCTCTTTCAGTTCCTATGACTTGAGGGTGCTGTCTTCCCTAGGATGAAAAACGCGAGTATTTAAAGCTGCTGGCAAGATGAGCTGGGGGTAGGACGAGCTCAGGAGCTGTGGAAGGCTTTTAACTTATTTCAGCATTGCTGTTGATGGTGTTCCTGGGCTGCTATGGATAGTGCTGGAGACGGCTTCTGTAATTTTGTGCAGTGAAAGACTGATCTGACAACCACATGGTGCTTTTCCAGTCTGGGAGGAGCCCATGTGTGTGCCTGCCTGTCCCAGATAGGCGATTTTTTTGGCACAGGGGAAAAAAAAAAAGGAGTGATGTCTGTGGCTTTAGTTTTGCTTGTGACCAAGTGGCAGAAGGTTGCATGCTTGAATGGACAGTGGGTTAACCCCTTTCCAGCAGTGGAAGGACACGGGGCCGGCAGGGTCTGATGCTGCTGGATTTTCCAGCTGTGGAAGGCATATTTAGCTGTGTGGACACAGTGATGGAGCAGGTTCTTGAAGATCTTTTTCCTTTATTTCCCTCGATTGGATCCCAGCTAGAGAAGCTTTAGGTTGTGTGTTCAGGAAGGCTGGTCCCTGTGGCTTACAGCTCACTTCTTATTCCTACGCTGCCCTATTTTAACAGCCATTTGCTGCTCTGTTAAATGGCAGGGCAGGGCACTAGGTCCTTTACCTGTGAAGCACTGAAGATGCTGAATTCTTGCAGTTTCAGGAGACAAATTTAAAAGTGAAGTGAGAAGCCAACCTGCTAATAGTGTTCCTTTCCCATGATCGACATGGGAATTCATCTGTTGTGTATTAAGTGTAATTTTTGTCCCTAATCACCATATTAAGAAAGGTATATTAGATTAAGGATGGCAAGGAACTTCTCTAAGCTCTTTTTAATTTAAAGAGTATTTTGTCTCCACCCAAACCCTGCCAGGGACTGTGGCTGCCAGAGGTTCATTGAAAAAAGTTTTATTGCAAAATTATACAACTGTCACTGTGTGGTAGAAGAACATACGATAAAAGCCATCAGACGCCTGCATCCACATGATGCAAATAATCCACAATATCCCAGTGTGTTCTTGCCTTGCCCACCCCTTTCACCCACCCCCCCATCCTCCGTAATGTGCTACAGCGTGTGGGTTTCAGTGTGCCGATTCACCGGGTCGTGTCTCACATACACAATGGGCTTTAGGCTTCCTGTGCATTTGGGTACATCCTTGTGGATGGCCTCCTACCTCCTGACGCAGTGGGGAAAAGCACCTGGGAATACGATCTGGGAAGAGGCTTAAGGAGAAGAATCTCCTGTTCCGGCTGGCTTGGATAGGAATTAGGGCAGATGAGCTTTTCTGCACTTGTGTAACCTTGCAAACCTGGAGAAGCCATGGTTGGGTGAAACCTGGGGGAGCAAGCTGCTGCATTTGCTTGTAGGAAACACCTAATAGGAGACTTTAGTAATAAATAAATGGAAATAGTCCTGCGTATGGTCTGACAAAATGCAGTATTGGGCTTCTACACAGCAACCTGACAGCAAGCGCATTGGCAGGGAAAACAAAGAGCAACGCAATCACTGTCCTTGCTGGTTCCATATAACGTGCTTAGATTGCGATGCACAGATTTCTCTCATTTCAATAATATAATTACTTGCTTTATGATGTCTCTCAGTGCGTAGCAAGGCTTACCTGACACATGCTTCAATGCTCATGGGATCGTATCAGTTTTAAATAGTATTTTAACCTGATGATATCCCTTAAAGAGAAGAAGATAGGAATAGCCTCCAAGTCTAGGCTGGAGTGGGCTGTGAATCTTGCTAATTATCGGACATAAATAAGAGTCTAAGTATAAATACGTTTGTTTTTCAGCGTGCCCTTACCCAGGTCAGCCAACAGGGAGCTAAAGTATCACAGAGGAGAGGAGCTTCGGAAAAAAGAGTCATTAGGAAGTCAGGAAACGGCAGCTCTAAAGTTTTGTATTTAAAGAAGAAAGTGGAAGTGAGCCTGATCCACCTCCCTGTGAGAAGCTAGCAGAAGTCCCTTAGCCTGCCCTGGGAGCTGTTAGCTACCAGCCCTGGTCATAACTGGGAGAACCTTCAGAGTGGTAACTGTCTCTTTGCCAGCCCTATGTGCTGATGCAGAAGCACCAAGAGAAGTGGACTTCCTCCGTTTGCCTGGTAGAGGATGTTTAATGCCAGATGTTGGCCCAGGAGCCCCCCTTGCTGATGCCCAGAGGGGTGGAGCACAGCCATTTCTGTCATGCAAGTGCTGAAGGGCCCTCAGGATTATCTTTCTAGAAGCCCATCTGCTCTTTGGCCTCTCTGCTGACACCCCTAAGCCACTTAACTTCTCTGTGAAGCGCTGAGGAAAGCTGCGCTTAGCTTTGCAGTGCGTGTGGTAGCTCGGGAGCTGATGACCTGCTGCGGCTGAAGCATCTAACAGCCATCCAAAGCAGGGTTATGCAGGACAGAAGGGCACAACTCCATACAATCTCCGTCCTTGTGTGCTGTCACAGTCCTGCTCTGCTCCCAGGGCTATAGAGAGGATTGCATCGCAGAATTGGCCCTTAGTGCTCTGATGATAGAAGAGAGAAGCAAGGAACAACTGCGAAGCCACCAGAACAGCTCTGGTGTGGTGCCGCAGAGCATCAAAGGGGGAGAAAAGTGGCAGAACTCAATGTGCAGAAGCATTTGAGATGGAAAGGTGGAGGGCTTGTGCCTTTGCAGGGCTGATGGCAGCAGCAAGGTACTGAGCAGGAGGCTAAACTCTGGAGCTAGGCATCAGCCTGAACATCTCGGCTGAGGATGCCAGTGGCTGGGACAGTGCATGCCAGTTCCCTTCCACTCCTGGTGACCCTCTCGCGCCAGGCTGCCCTGTTCCTCTCTGGAGGTGGGTTTGTGCAATAAGTATTTTGGGGTGAGGTAAAGTGTACGCTGGTTTCTCATCAAAAATGCACCCTGGTCTGAATAGCACCCATAGTTCGAGAAGGATACAAAATAGTGTTTCCCCTTTTTTGAAATCCCCCCACTAAAAAACACACAAACCAAAGCTCTGGGGAAAAAAAAACAAAAACAAAAAAACAACCAACAAACCCAAAACTAACTACAACTCATCACGCATCTTGTCCCCTTTGGGCCTCACGAGCCTGCCGATGAAGAGAATGGAGTTGGTTTTACTGTCCTTGATCATGAAGATGAAGGGGTGGTCGGCATAGAAGAGCTTGGGGTTCCTCATCTCCTCTCGGCCGTAGATGTCAGCATCGTAGGGGTTCCCTTCCGTGTCCCATTCAAGAGCAGCAGCGTGGAAGACATTGGACAGGTAAAGGTCTTTCTTGCCAGAGATCTTTGACAGGTCAGCCTTGGTTTTGTCGATGGCTTCTGTCAGGCCCAGATCAGCCAAGTGTTTCTAGGAGAAGAAAAGAGGTCAGCAACCCTCCCAGAGATGACACAGTGCAATCCTTTCCAGCCATGCTTAGACTAGCTGCTGAAAAAAGGATGGCGGGCATCATCCCACTATCTTCTCTCCCACCCCAAAGAACTGTAAGGCCCAACTGTTTTCTTTAAGGACCTCCTTTACCTGAAGATCGTGGCTGACTTCCAGGACGACTTTAGGCAGCGAGATAGCCACTGATCGCTTCTTCATCTTGCCAGCCCAGGTCTTCAGCTGCTCCCTGTTCAGCAGTTTCTCAACCCTCTCCAGAGGCTCCACGTGGTTTGGCATGATAAAGATCATGCTGGAGAGCTTGTGAGCAAGTGGCATCTCTACCACCTGGAGCTTCTCTGTCTCATCATCGTAGTAATTGTAGAGACCTTGAAATCGGAAGCAGGAAATGGTGAGGTGTGGAGCAGAGGCAAGTCTACCCACAACTTTGTTGTCAATTCACCCTGGACTTTCCCTGACGAGCCAGGGAAGCGAGTCCGAACACTCTTTTGGGACCTGGCCCAGCATTACTGGAGTTGGCAAGAACTCAAAAACTGCGGCTCTCATTTGCGTGATGAGCTAGGATTTATTCCTAACAGCCAAGTACCACTGAGTAAACGTGGATCCTCTCTGCTCACAGGGAGATCGGATCAGCAGAACAAGCACACCCTGCTTTGTTCTCGCTCACTTTCTGCCCGTGAGGCAAAACAAGCTTGGAAGCAGTCGGTGAAAAACCAGGGTAACGGAGCAGCAGTGAGCGTAACTCTGGCTGGTCTTGACACAGGGCAGGAGGTTTGCAACTTACCCGTGCGATGCATCATGGGAACTCCCACAGTGTAGGAACGGCTCACCATGAAGCCACGGTTGTCCACCATCTTATGATGGAACTTCTCATCCCAGTGAGCTACAGAAGAGAGAAAGCTTGTAAGAAAAGGGCATGGGTGATCGTTTCATGCACAGTTCCTAACTACTCGCTCTAAAAAAGAGCACGCCTCCAGTGCACCCAGTGTTCACCTATGTCAGACTAGGTTTTGGGTGACCTGTATCAAGAACTGAAGGTAGAACTTACGCTTGAAGAACATGGCATTGACGATGAGGGCCCCATCAGTTTTCTCAACATCTTTTGTGACCTCTGGGAGTTTCCCATCCGTGGTCTGGGCTGCCCACTCGTTAATGGATTTCAGGGCGCTCCTCTTGTCTCGGAAGTTGATCTTGGAGTGCTCGTAGTTGTAGTGTTTCTTGCTGTTCTTCACAAAGTCGTCGGCGAAGTTGATGGAGGCAGGGCCATACAAGCGGCTGCCGATCTTCCAGGTGACGTTGCGGGCTGTGCTGTTGCTGACCTCGTTGAGGAGCTCGGACAACCCGCTGTGCACATAGTCGTCATTCAGTTTGTCCGCGCTGAGCACTGCCTTGGCTTGGGAGGCGGTTGTGGCCTTGCCCCCAAGGGACACGAGGCCAAGGGAAGAGGCCACGACCACGGGGGACAGCAGGATGTTCTCCATGTTCTTGTCTTTCGCCATGGCATGGTAGAGGTTGAAGGCCAGTGTTGTGCTGCGGTCAGCCAACGTCGTTGCCTTGTCGCTCAGCTTCCTGTCCTCCGAGGGCACAGCTGCAGCGAGGCCGCAGAGGGCGAGCACCAGAATAATCCACATGGTTTCAGCAGCACCGGACACCTCTGAGGACCTGCTGGGCAAGAAGCGCTCACCGTGAGTCAAGCCCTTCCTGGAGAATTCAGAGACCCCAGGGGTTCTTCCAGTGAAACCCACTTCTAGGCTCCAGTGATAGAGCATCAACGCTTCGCTTGGGGTACAACAATCCCAAGTCCACACTGGGCAACAATTAATCTTCAAGAGTCCAGGCTGCACTCTGGCATGCAGAGCCTGTGCGTTTTGAATGAAAACTTCCTTTTTAAGTGATTTTACTATATTACTATATGTTCATCTACAGCAAATGATTTAAGGAGGGGCCAGGGAACGGAAGCAGCACATATTCTCGTCCCCAGAGTAGCAGGTCAAACCTCTGCCTTGGTCAGGAAAAGCTTAAAAGCAGGATGTTTCTGCTGCCCAAGGGCCATGTAGCACAGTGCTGCCCATCCATCCAGGGCCACTGTGCGGCAGGGACAGTCCTCTCTGGGGACCCCAGCTCGGTACTCAGCTTTCTAGACGCTAGATGGAGCACATGAGCTTCCACCAACCTAAGTCAGAGGAGGCCACTTGAGAAGATCCAACGCTGTCTGGTGAGCTCTTAGTTTTGCCTGTACAGCCCCACCAGGGAGATACTGGGGCAGAGGAAGGTGGTGGACCCATCCTTTCCTCTAGCAGAGCCCCTTCCCAATACGTTCATGCATTAGGTAGACGCATCTCATCACAACGTAGGTGCACCCATCCCCAGCGAGGGCTCTGAGCGACTACCCTTGATAAATCTGCAGACTGACCAGTCCTAAACGCCGTGCCTGAAAGCTGTTTGGAGCTCACCCCGCCTTGCCTTGGAGGCCGTAACCCATCCCTAGACTTTCCATCTCTCCTGACTTCACGCTGCTCACAGCAAACCTTCCTTGATGGCAGATCCCCAGGGCTTAAATTCCACCTTCGCACCCAAAGTGAGCTTTTCCTGCCCAAAGCAAGCTTTTCCTCGACAGGCTGCATCATGCCCAGGGCTACATCATGCTCAAGGCTACGGCGGAGCTGCGTTCCTTGGTCCTCTCCTCCCACCCAACCTCAGAGGTCGCTCCTTGCGTGCGGAAACAAGAAAGGGCTGCGATGGGGCAGCGTCAGGGTTAAAGCGAACAGAGCAGGAAGCGAAGGGCCCGCCGGGATTACATATGGAAGGAAACACGCACACAGCCCGAAGGGAAGAGACTGCGCAGTTGCAGCGGGGACCCTTTGCCAGCGTGGGAGTTACGTAGCCTCAGAGAGGGAGGCAATTTGTATCCTAAAATCCTTTTGGGAGCAAGCCTTCCGTTGGAAGGAAGAGCCATCCCCGGCTACCTAAGAGCAAAAACTTGTGCAACAGGCTCAAAACTGCCCTGGACACATTTTTTTAAGGTGCAGAGAGCATTGGGGGCATCCAGCATTTAAAATCTGAGGGTTTTTTCTTTTTTTTTTTTTCCCCTTTCCTTTTATTTCTAAAGATACCTTGAAACTCTTTCATAGTGAGGTCAACGTTTGCCTTTTTCATTCTGAAAAGAAAACAGATACAAGGAGTAGTTCTCTCGCGAGCAACGGGTGGCCCGCGCCGCTTACATCCTCAGCTTAAAAAAAGTTTATTACTTCAGAGACTGGTGAGAAATTTGGCTGGGCTGCGATGGGTGACGCATCCCGCGGTGGTGAGACAGAGAAGTTTTGCCCATCCTTGGATTACGGCTGAGAATTCATAACCCGGGGTGAAAACAGAGGGAATTTAGGGGAATGCGCAGCCAGTAACATCCTCTCCTGCGTTCCTACGGCCCAGCCCTGCAAGGGGACGCCCTGTGCCGACGTGGCATCCCACAGACCTCCTTGGGGGTGTTGGGGACCCGCTCTCCCGGCAGGATTTGGAGATGCCATCGCCCACCAGAGCCAGCCAGAGGCACGCGCCCCCTCCAGAGCACGCAGCCCTTCGAGGACTGTATTTCTCCCGTTGACCAAGACAAAGCCGCAGGATGAAGGAATGCAAGCAAAAGGCCATTTCCATGTCACCGGAGGGATGTGACACTTTGTTAAGGCAGGAGAAGGAGAGGGTTAGTCAGTCTGGTGGCAGGGAGGCTGTAGGGAGAGCTCTCCCTCCCGTACTGGGCTGGTGGCCAGGGTCCCGGAGGCTCCCAGGCTGGGCAGGAGCAGGGGCTGGAGGTTTTCTCCAGCCAGGGCTGCTCCAGGACCACTTGGACCAAGTCGGTGCTTCCCTTGTCATCCCCCTCTTCTCTTTCTTCACCCCCTGAAAGTTTCTCCCGGGTGCCAAAACCAGGGTGCAGCTTCACCGCCAACTGGAGGTGGGGGGGGGGGGGGGGGGGGGAATCTTCTAATATCTTTTCTTCAGAAAACAGAGCTGTGGGGCAGTCTGGACCCTACACGTACCCCTACCATAGAACCATAGGGTTGGAAGGGACCTCTGGAGATCATCTAGTCCAACCCCCAAACCTACACCCAAACCCAGCCCAATGCAGTCTACCCCCTATAGAACCCCCCCTTCCCCCTGCACCCCTCTTTCCCCCATACAACTCCTTTTCCCCCCAAGCATCCCCCTTTCCCCCATAGAACCCCTTTTTCCCCCCCGTGCATCCTCCCCCCAGGCACCCCCCTTTTCCCCATGCACCCTCTTTTCCCCCCATTCATCCCCCTTTCCCCCATGTACCCCATACAACCTCTTTTCCCCTATGCAATCCCCTTTCCCCCATACAACCCCTTTCCCCCATATAACCTCTTTTCCCCTGTGTACCCCCCTTTCCCCCATGCACCCCCCTTCCCTCTATACATCCCCTTTTCCCCCTATGCATCCCCCCTTCCCCCATGCACCCCCTTTTCCTCCATGCATCCCCCTTTCCCCCCATGCACCCACCTTTCCCCCCATGCACCCCCCTTTCCCCCATGCACCCCCCTTTCCTCCATGCATCCCCTTTTCCCCTATGCACCCCCTTCCCTCTATACATCCCTTTTTCCCCCATGCATCCCCCTTTCCCCCCATGCACGCCTCTTTTCCCCCATGCACGCCTCTTTTCCCCCTATGCATCCCCATTTTCCCCCTATGCATCCCCATTTTCCCCCCCGGTAACACTCCCACCCCCCGACTTCCCAGCCCTATGGGGCCAGCCAGCAGCACGCAGCACCCCAAAATAACACCCACCTGCCCGCCGCAATCTCAGCTTGGCCACAGCCCCGCCTGGCAGCGGTCCTGCGAGCCCGGGGCTTCCCCCCCCACCGCCCCGGGAGCCCCCCCCGCCCCCATCCCTTTACCTTCGGCGGGGCCGGGGCTCCCCTTTGCTCGGTTGCCCTGTGCACGTCGCCGTCCGGCGGAGGGGGTATATAAGGGGCCGGGGAGAAACTTCTGGAAAGTTGGGAAAAAACCCTCTCAAAAAAAAAAAAAAAGGCAAAAAACACGCCTGGGGAGGGAGAGGAAGGGGAGGATCCGATAAAGCCCTCCCGGCCCTGCCGCCAATGGCAGGGCCCGTTGCTGCTGCAAGGAGGGGGGCGTCCGGAGGGCTGGGGGTGGGGGGGGACACGCCTGGTCCCTCCCGGTTCCTCCTTGTGCCTGCTCCCAGACGGGCTATGGAAGGCTTTCCCAACGGTGCTTTTGCATTTTTACGGGGCTCTGACCAACTTTCCCCACCCCCCCCACCCCCGTCCTGGCACCTCTTGAGGTTGGGTGGTTGTTGCTGCGTGAGGCGGGTGATTTATTTATATTCTTTTTTAATCCTTCATGAAGTCAGGGGTGTTGCAAAGGGCTTCAGCCACGATGGGAGCAGTCACAGACAGCGAATGTTTGACATCTGCCCCTGGGTCAAGCCACATCTGAAATTTCCACCCCCATTCGGTGGTACCCAAGAGGACCTGTATTTGCGCTGCAGGGACCTTATGGCCAAGTTACAGGCAGGTGGAGAGCTTCCTCGTGTTGCTGTATCACAGAATGGTGTGCGTTGGACGGGACCTTAAATATCATCCAGTCCCATCCCCCTGCCCTGGGCAGGGACACCTCCCACCAGACCAGGCTGCTCCAAGCCCCGTCCAGCCTGGCCTTGAACCCCTCCAGGGATGGGGCAGCCACAGCTTCTCTGGGCAACCTGGGCCAGGGGCTCACCACCCTCACAGCCAAGAATTTCTTCTTAATATCTCATCTCAATCTCCCCTCTTTCAGTGGAAAACCCTTCCCCCTCCTCCCATGGCTCCCCTCCCTCATCCAGAGTCCCTCCCCAGCTTTCCTAGAGCCCCTTGAGGGACTGGAAGGGGCTCCAAGGTCTCTGCGGAGCCTTCTCTTCTCCAGGCTGAACCCCCCCAGCTCTCTCAGCCTGTCCTCACAGCAGAGGGGCTCCAGCCCTCCCAGCATCTCCGAGGCCTCCTCTGGCCCCGCTCCACCAGCTCCGTGTCTCTCCTGTGCTGAGGCCCCAGAGCTGGAGGCAGCACTGCAGGGGGGTCTCCCCCGAGCGGAGCAGAGGGGCAGAATCCCCCCCCTCGCCCTGCTGCCCACGCTGCTGGGGATGCAGCCCAGGCTGCGGGGGGGTTTCTGGGCTGCCAGCACACATTGCCAGCTCATTTTGAGCTTCTCATCCCACAGACACTGGTTTTCCATCCGTCGTGACCTGAACCGACACCCACCTCTCCTTTTCC
Organism: Alca torda; assembly: GCA_008658365.1. NCBI lineage: Eukaryota > Metazoa > Chordata > Aves > Charadriiformes > Alcidae > Alca > Alca torda. The sequence goes on from CM018076.1 coordinate 208,128,684, forward strand.
CCAGCAGCTGGGCTGATGGAGTGGGGAATCCCTTACCCATCGCATCTTCCATACTTCCAAATTTCCCCCTGCACCGCAGGTGTGAGGTGAGCAGGTCTGCTGGGGTCTGTTCTTCACTGTAGCACAACACAGTGGCAAAAATCCGCACGTCTGGCAAATTTACACAGTTTAGAAAGGCGTTATGGCAGCAAATATTTGGAGCCCCGAAGTGATATTGAAGGAGTTAAATGCTGATGTCGCCTGAGGCCAGACTGCCTGGCTGAGAGCACTCGCTCGCAGCAAAGTATGTGCCGTAGAGAAGTTTCTGCGCTGAGTCACGAGTATTGAACCGCTCGGTTTCAACCCTGTCACATTTTAAGCAGGCATTGGATTTTTTTTTTTAATGGCAAGCTTGGGATTTAGTGATATTCTAGGTATTAAGCAGGAATTAAGCACCATCCTCACTGATGGTTACCACGTTAGCAGAAGGATGCTGCATCTTTGTGTTGTTTAACTGTTGCCTGCGTCTTAACCGACGTCTTTATCGGGGAGTGTGATGATAGGACAAGGGGCAGCAGTTTTAAACTGAAAGGAGGGAGATTTAGATGAGATGTTAGGAAGAAGTTCTTTCCTGTGAGGGTGGTGAGCCCCTGGCCCAGGTTGCCCAGAGGAGCTGTGGCTGCCCCATCCCTGGAGGGGTTCAAGGCCAGGTTGGACGGGGCTTGGAGCAGCCTGGTCTGGTGGGAGGTGTCCCTGCCCAGGGCAGGGGGGTGGAACTGGATGATCTTTAAGGTCCCTTCCAACCCAAAACATTCTATGATTCCATGATTCCCTTGATTCTAATCACCATGTAATTTCATTTTTATCCCCCTTTTGATGCTGGTTTTGGCTCTGCAAGTTTCTCTGCTTCCTTCAGAAGACAGGGGGCTCAGCAGTTTTCTTTTTATAGAAAACTACAGTCTTCTGGCTTTGAATATTCTGCTCAGAGACCTGAGTCAGCATCTTGCAAGTGCCTTGCACTGGGGTCATCGCATTTTTCTACTGTCCATGCCCCCACACAGCATCAGTCCACTAATTCTAGAAGGTGGCATCGAAAAGGGACATCTTCATTCTGTCCAAACCGTTCAGATGATGCCATGTGAGTAGATACTCCACACCTGTGTTGATCTCCCAAGCAACAGGCAACAGGACAGGAGGAAACGGCCTCAAGTTGCACCAGGGGAGGTTTAGGATGGGTAGTAGGAAAAAGTTCTTCCCCGAAAGGGTTGTCAAGCATTGGAAGAGGCTGCCCAGGGCAGTGGTGGAGTCGCCATCCCTGGAGGGATTTAAAAACCGGGCAGACGTGGTGCTGAGGGACATGGGTTAGTGGTGGCTTTGTCAGAGTTAGGCTGATGGTTGGACTCGATGATCTGAAGGGTCTTTTCCAACCTAGATGATTCTATGATCCTATGATTCAATGAGGTGAGGTCTTTGGGCCCTCCCTCTACAAAACTTTCCACCAGCTGCAATAAACCAGCTCCCCAGATCTCTTAAGAACAAAACAAAACGTGTGTTTCTACGCCGATTCCGCTCACAGCGCGGTTTGCGGCAACAGGACCTTGATAACCGCGGTAGCAGATAACGGGAGGTTTGCCCTGGTCACCGGGTGTTTGCTTCTGGCTGTGCCAAAGATTGTCCCATTCACCCATTCCCAATAGCCTTTATTATGGCTGGATTGATCCGGGCGGTGTAATTTCACGAAAGCTGTTAGAGGGGAAAAGTCCCAAAGGGTCTCACTCACCGGGCGACCTTTTGGGTGCCAAGCATGAAGTCATTCCAGATGCCTGAAGGCTCCTAGCTCTGTGTGATTTATTTCAATTTTAATTTTTTTTTTTCTTTTTCAGCAGCGTGCGTGGAGAAAGAAATACCCGAACAAAACATGTTTCCAACTGACATCGTCCCTGGGTGTTTCACGTTTCAGCAGGTACCTTTTGCTGCAGTTTTTAATGATAACGTGCCTGAACTGTCTTAATGGCTTCACAGCGGTGATATTCCACCTAAAGTTCCACCTGAAGTTCCACCTAAACATGAGGAGGAACTTCTTTCCTGTGAGGGTGGCAGAGCCCTGGCACAGGCTGCCCAGAGAGGTGGTGGAGTCTCCGTCTCTGGAGACATTCCAAACCCACGTGGATGCGTTCCTGTGCAACCTGCTCTGGGTGACCCTGCTCTGGCAGGGGGTTGGACTGGATGGTCTCCAGAGGTCCCTTCCAACCTTATGATTCTATGATTCTATGATATTCAGCGACCAGCTTTCTTCTGGGAGGGATTCAGTGAGGGAGAGAGGTTTGAAGTACCTCGAGCACCTTATTTTCGTGTACCCTAGTGTACTTGTGGAGGAATTTTCTTGGCTTTGTGTCTGCGTAAGTGATCAGAATGTGGCCCCATGGTTTTTTATAGCGCAATCTTGGCTTTATTCCTACATTGCCATAGCAAAAAAAATGAATTTGCGGGCAGCAAACAGTCAATACACAGGTGAAATACAGTCAATACACAGGATAGGGAGGCTCTACAGAGAGACTTGTGTAGATTGGACCGATGGGCCAATGCTAATGGAATGTGCTTCAGCAAGGCCAAGTGCCGGGTCCTGCACTTGGGCCACAACCACCCCATGCATCGCTACAGGCCTGGGGAAGTGTGGCTGGAGAGCTGCCTGGTGGAAAAGGACCTGGGGGTTCTCATTGACAAGCGGCTGAACACGAGCCAGCACTGTGCCCAGGTGGCCAAGAAAGCCAGTGGCATCCTGGGTCGTATTAGGAATAGTGTGACCAGCAGAAGGAGGGAGGTGATTGTCCCCCTGTACTCAGCACTGGTGAGGCCACACCTTGAGTATTGTGTCCAGTTTTGGGCACCTCAATATGAGAGAGGTATCGAGGTGCTGGAGCGAGTGCAGAGGAGGGCAACGAAGCTGGTGAAGGGCCTGGAGAATAAATCTCATGAGGAGCGATTGAAGGAGCTGGGACTGTTTAGTTTGAGGAAGAGGAGGCTGAGGGGAGACCTCATCACTCTCTACAACTGCTTGAAAGGACATTGTAGAGAGGTTGGTGCTGGTCTCTTCTCACAGGTAATTAGCGATAGAACAAGAGGGAATGGGTTAAAGCTGCAGCAGGGTAGGTTTAGGCTGGACATTAGGAAAAAGTTCTTCCCAGAAAGAGTGGTCAGACCCTGGAATAGGCTGCCCAGGGAGGTGGTGGAGTCACCATCCCTGAATGTGTTTCAGACTCGTTTAGGTGTGGTGTTGGGGGATATGGTGTAGGGGAGAACTTTGTAGAGTGGGGCTGATGGTTGGACTCGATGCTCCCAAGGGTCTTTTCCAACCTAAATGATTCTATGATTCTATGAAACGTTACTGGTCTGTACCAGCAGCACGAACCAGCTGAGAAATGAGGAAAGCTCCTTTAAAGGTTAGGGGGGGACCTGCTGGGAAGTAGTTCTGAGGAGAAGGATCAGGGGGTCTTGGTAGACAGTAAATTATCCATGAGCCAGCAATGTGCCCTTGTCGCCAAAAAGGCCAATGGAATCCTGGGCTGCATAGGAAAGAGTGTGGCCAGTAGGTTGAGGGAGGTCATTCTCCCCCTCTACTCGGCGCTGGTGAGGCCACAACTGGAATACTGTGTCCAGTTTTGGGTTCCCCAGTTCAAGAGGGACAGGGAACTGCTGGAGCGAGTCCAGCGAAGGGCAACTAAGATGATTGAGGGACTGGAGCATCTCCCTTATGAGGAAAGGCTGAGAGAGCTGGGACTCTTCACCCTGGAGAAGAGAAGGCTGAGGGGAGACCTTATTATGGCATGTAAGTATCTAAAGGGTGGGTTAAAGGAGGATGGAGCTGGACTCTTTTCCATGGTTCCCAATGACAGGACGAGGGGCAATGGGCACAAGTTGGAACATAGGAAGTTCCGTTCAAATACACGGAAAAACTTCTTTATGGTGAGGGTGAGAGAGCACTGGAACAGGCTGCCCAGGGAGGTTGTGGAGTCTCCTTCTCTGGAGACTTTCAAGACCCGCCTGGATGCAGCCCTGAGTGATGTGCTCTGGGCAATCCTGCTTTAGCAGGAGAGTTGGATAGATGATCTCTAGAGGTCCCTTCCAACTCTGAAGATTCTGTGATTCTGTGAAACTTCCACTGTCAGCTGGTTTTCTCTGCCAGGCTCTGAATTGCTCCACCTTCAAACCCTTCTGTGTAATTACTTCCCATGTAAGATTTATTTTTTTTTTCCCCTCCCTAGTGAAATTTAAAATAAACTCTAAAACTTTTAATCTCGGTCTCTTTCAGTGCATCCCAGCACCAAACTCTGACACAAGCGCAGGGCTTTGCGCTTCGGTCCTTTTAAATGACTTTGCCTCAATAACAGGAATTTGGAGTTGAATGAAATAATAGTTCTTTGTATTTGAGGACAGGCAGCCCAGCGTAAAGATATTTCAATTTTTGCCTGGTTTTTAGAGGTATGTTCCCCCCTATTCCTGCTGTCGCTAACTGTCCCACACCACTAATTCACACCCCCCCCCAGAAAACACAATCCCGAGTGCGTTGCTCTAAGACAGCCACAATAAATCCGCAGGGCTTCGGGATGTGAATGTGCGGAAAATGAGTAAAATCTACCAAAATGTCAGTGAACGGCTCAATCTTGACCGTGAACGTATTTTCCAGGGCAAAATTGCTAGGAATGGGGCTGATCTGCGTTGCAGGGGGAGATTTCCGTGGCTACGGAGTGACTTCCAAGTGCAATGGGACTGGCTGGCGTTCCCAGCCCCCACAGTGCCACGTCGGAGATCCTCCAGCGGTGGGATGGGGAAGAGGACCGGGAAGGGGGAGCGATACTGGGAGTTGCCTTCTTCCGTCTTCTCCGCTCCTTTAATGAGAGGGCCCGGCTGCCAAAAGACACATCCACTTCTCCAGCACAACTCCTCCCCTTCCAGCCGCCCAGCTTTCCAACGCGGGACAAAAACTTGCATTTCTTTTGTGGCGAGTTATTTTGGGTGCGGGTTTTGCTCCCCGGGGAGCAAATTTAGGGGGCTGCGGATCTACTGAGCTGTAACACGCTTTAATTAAAAAAAAAGCCACCCCAAACAAGTCTGTGATACGGGTCCGATCCTACACACCCCGGGCAAAAGAAGGGAAGATTTGCAGCCTGTTGCGGCAGCGCCTGGGCCGGGTGTGGGGGAGCTGCTGGGGTGGAGGACAGTGAAATCCGACTGGTGCTGGGAATCCTACACCCAGCCCTGCAGTAAACAGCCCATGCCCAGCTGTAGAACATCAGGACTGATGCTGTCGCGGTCGTTTGGCTTGTCGTATTTAAAGCCACGTTACTAACTCACTTGATTATATATTAAAGGAGTGCTTCATTTCTCCAAAAGCAAACGAGAGCAAAAAATGCAAAAACAGGCTCTTTGGACACAACTTTTTAAATATAAACTCCCAGCTTTGCACATTTACCCTGTCCTGTAGGCTGCAGCCACCCAGGAGACTGACCCTTGTTTTTGCTGTGTCAGTGCCAGAATCTGGCGTCTTCTAAGCTGCCATGAAGCAGTGCTGGTGCGGGATTTCTGCTTTCCAGGATCAAGCATGGTCTGTAGCAAGGCTAGCCACGAGGGCGGTTTGTAGAGCAGAGGCTCTTAGTCCCTCCTTGTATCTCTCAGGGCATTAAAGCTGTTCACCAGATCCCATGGTTGAGAGCATGGACCTGGGTAGAGGCTAGCAGGAGAAGGACAGGGAACTGCTGGAGAGGGGACAGCAAAGGGCTACCAAGATGCTGAGGGGACTGGAACACCTCTCTGATGAAGAAAGGCTGAGGGATTTGGGTCTCTTCAGTCTGGAAAAAAGACGACTGAGGGGGGATCTTATCAACACTTAGAAATACTGAAAGGGTGGGTGTCAGGAGGATGGGGCCAGGCTCTTCTCAGTGGTGCCCGGGGACAGGACAAGGGGTAACGGTCACAAACTTGACCATAGGAAGTTCCACCTAAACATGAGGAGGAAGTTCTTTCCTGTGAGGGTGGCAGAGCCCTGGCACAGGCTGCCCAGAGAGGTGGTGGAGTCTCTGTCTCTGGAGACATTCCAAACCCGCCTGGACGCGTTCCTGTGCCACCTCCTCTGGGTGACCCTGCTCTGGCAGGGGGTTGGACTAGATGATCTCCAGAGGTCCCTTCCAACCTCTATCATTCTGTGATTCTGTGATTTTAAAACAGACCCCAGGCAGTATCTTTTCTCTCAGTCTCGTCCACGGGAGTCAGATGGGATCTCATCTAACAGGATTAAACAAATTGGACTGATTCGTTCCAGAAGTGGATACTCATGGGGATGTATGCTGAACACCCCTAATCCATCAGGTCTGGGTGCTGGGGTGGCACAAGGGCAATGGACCACAGGCAAACTGGAACCAGTTGCTTGCCCTAAAGGTGCTTGTCTTTCCCATGGTTGCTGGTGGAGCAGAGCTAGATGGACCACGCTGGCCTAGTAGGATATAGAATCATAGAGTTGCCTAGGTTGGAAGGGACCTTTCAGATCATCTAGTCCAACCATCAACCTAACGCTGACAAAAGCCATCACTGATCTAAACTATATCTCGAAACACTATCTCTACCCATCTTTTGAATCCCTCCAGGGATGGTGACTCCAGCACTTCCCTGGGAAGCCTCTTCCAATGCTTAATAAACCTTTCATTGTCAAAATTTTTCCTAATATCCATCCTAAACCTCCCGTGGCGCAACTTGAGACTGTTTCCTCTTGTCCTATCACTTGTTCCTTGGAAGAAGAGACCGACCCCCCCTGGCTACACCCTCCTTTCAGGGAGTTGTGGAGAGCGAGAAGGTCTCCCCTCAGCCTCCTTTTCTCCAGGCTGAACACCCCCAGCTCCCTCAGCCGCTCCTCACAAGACTTGTGCTCCAGACCCCTCGCCAGCTCCGTTGCCCTTCTCTGGACACGCTCCAGCACCTCAATGGCTTTCCTGGAGTGAGGGGCCCAAACAAAAAGGACATTTTGTATGTCTTTACAAGCCTCAAAGTTTGAGCCTCACCTCCCTCTCTGGGTCACTCATTTACCTCTGGGGTTTCTCTGTGCTGCAGGGGAGGAAGACAGGGATGCTCAGAGCCAGCGTGGGTCTGGCACTGAAGAGCAGCTGAGAAGCCATCCTGGTGTTGAACATCTCGTGGAGGGAGCACAGCCCATGGCAGGATTAGGTCTTGGAGGACTAAAACCCATGGGACCTGCAAAGATCATGGTGGAGGCAGCAAGGGTGATACTGGTCCTCCTTGCAGCCTCCACCGTGAATGCGTCTACTCTTCCTGCAGGGGATGCAACAGGTCTGAGAGAATCCTTGATGCAGTCCAGTTCCCAAATTTACACGTCCCCATCCTGTGCCCCATCCTGGTGACAGCATTATCTCACCTGCCTGCAAGGGTGAGACGAAAGCAGCACTGATGTGAATGCTCCCCTGCCTCTGCACCGCTTCTCACTTCTCCTGCCCACATCCGCTGGGCATCGTTTTCTCACCTAAGGAGCAGGAATGGACAGAGAAGGTGAACCAGCCTTAAAGAAACCCTCCTTAGGGCAGCTCAAACCTTCTCAAACCAGTTCAACCTCCTCCCCCAAACCATCTCTCAATCCCAGGAGCAGTGTTATCACTGGGATTGCAGAGGAACCCGTGTGTGAGTGTCTCAGTTTCATCAGCCAAATCTCTCCCCAAACCAGAGCAAATGGGTCTGGATGAAGCCTGGAAGCAGCTGTGGCTGATGGAGGGATCCAGCCTGAGGTCATCTCCCAGAGCCATGTGAGGAACCGGGGACGGCAGCAACCAGTATGACTCCAGTCTCAGGTGAGTTCCCAGTAGCACTCAATCACCATGACCTCGCCTCCAGGCAAATCAAGCATGATTTGGGTGAGGGCTTCCCCATCCAGAGCTAGTCAGAGCTTGCCTGCTCCTCCGGGTACCCACATGCAAAGGCTTTGGGGAGAGATTCTGCTTCTCTGCTCAGCACAAGGGCAAGTTCAGGATTGGTGCTTTAATGTTCCACCTTGCAACATCATAGAATCATAGAATGTGTTGGGTTGGAAGGGACCTCTAAAGGCCACCTAGTCCAACCGTCCCTGCAGTCAGCAGGGACATCTTCAACTAGATCAGGTTGCCCAGAGCCTCATCAAGCCTGGCCTTGAATGTCTCCAGGGATGGGGCCTCCACCCCCTCTCTGGGCAACCTGGGCCAGTGTCTCACCACCCTCAGTGTAAAGAACTTCTTCCTAATGTCTGATCTAAACCTGCCCTGCTCTAGTTAAAACCATTGCCCCTCGTCCTATCGCTCCATGCCCTTGCAAACAGCCCCTCCCCAGCTTTCTTGTAGGCCCCCTTCAGGTACTGGAAGGCCGCTATAAGGTCTTCCCTGAAGCCTTCTCCAGGCTGAACACCCCCAGCTCTCTTAGCCTGTCTTCATAGGAGAGAGGCTCCAGCCCTCTGATCATCTCCGTGGCCTCCTCTGGCCCCGCTCTAACAGGTCCATGCCCTTCTTGTGCTGAGGGCTCCAGAGCTGGACACGGTACTCCAGGTGGGGTCTCACGAGAGCGGAGAATCCCCTCTCTGGATCTGCTGCCCACGCTTCTTTTGATGCAGCTCAGGATGCAGTTGGCCTTCTGGGCTGCAAGCGCACATCCTCCTTTGCCAGCCTGAACTCATCCGCGCAGCTCAGGGCGTCACGGAGTTTTGGCTTTGCAGGCAGCGACGGCTCGGAATGGCAGGGCTGGCAGCCGTGCCGGGGTCCCGGTTTGGCTGGAGCTGGAAGGGACCAGCTTTGTCTGAACAGACAGCGCACAAAGGGCAGCAGTGAAGCTGAAAGGGCTTGGGCGTCCCGTGGATCTGGGCCCTGGCCTGTCTCGTCTGCAGCAGTGACGAGCCAAACTCATCTCTGCTAGCCTGCTGCGCCCGGAGCTGGCCCCTGGCTTTCTGGGAGGTCACAGGGTGGCTGCACATGCCCTAAAAGTGCAAAATCAGCCCACGGATGCGCACATCCTCTGCAAAGCACCGCTCAGCTTTTGCTCCCTCAGCAGATGCGATGGAGGAGAAAAAGGAAGAGGGGGGAAAAAAATCCACGATTTCCCTGGAAGAGAGGGAATTCTCCATCCGCGGTATCGCGCAGGCGTGCCGTGATGCGCGAACAAGGAGCCACAGGTTAGCGAGGCCCCAGCTGCAGCTTTCCCACAGGGCACAGAGGAGCGAGACTCCCCTGATCCCAGTTTGTAATCCCTGTTTAATACTCCCAGAGGAAAGTTCAAAATCCACAGGGTCCTCCTGCCAACATGTCGAGGCAGGGGGGTGGTGGGGGGGAAATTCCTCCGGTGCTTTCGGGTGGAAAGAATGGCATCTGTGGGACCTCGGCGGAGGTCCAGCGCGGGTGATGGCAGGTCGGATTGCAAACCGCTGCATCCCATACCTTCCCAGGAGCTATGGGAGGAGGAGATGGGATCCTTGTGGACAGCCACAGCCTGGGGGCAAGGGTTTGGCATCCCTGGGTGGCCAAGCTGGGAGGACCCACGCGGCCACCGGGTTCCATGCTCTTTCTACACTGATACAGGAGCTCTGGTCTGAGGTCGTGGCAAACCAACAGGACTCCGGGATACCCCTTCCAAACTGGCTGGACTGGGGATATGCACTCCTCACCCCCTGCCTTCTGCCTCGCAGTGACTCGGGACCGTCTGGATCCACCCGAAAGTTAACCGAAAGAGAAAGTGGTGAGTTTTTCAGCCACGCCATCCCCACAGAGGCCGGGGCCATGCCAAGGGCAGGCTGCCAGAGCGGGGTGAGAGCGATCATTCGGGGGGGGGCCGTAGCCTCAGTTTCCCCAGTGTGAGGAGCCCGAGGCAGGCAGCGAGGAACGTGCCATTTCCAGTTTTTGACCCTTTATTATAAAATAAGAGCAGAGGAGCAACGGGGAGGTCGGTCTGCTCGGAGTGGGGGCTGCCAGGAGGAACCTCTGATGTCTCGGTAAACGCTGAGTTCCCGTCCGCTGAGGCATTAAAGCTCTTCCTGGCTGCCCGTTTTCAAGAAGCATGTAGGAACTTAAAAAAGGGTTTGAGCTCTCTGCCTCTCCTTTAAATTTGGTTGAAGCTGTCAGAAAGCTGAGAGGAGGCGCAGACCCACATCCAACTCCCCCCCCCAGCCCCTGCAGCGCAGCAACGTTTCAGGCCTCTTCTAAGGAAATGGGATGTAAAAGGAAACCGTTTGTTCCGGAGCCAGCTGAGGGAACAGAAACGCCCCTAAAACCGACCCTTGCTTGGAGAGAGAAATCCGCCACCAGCCAATCTTCGGCTTCCAGCACAGAGCTGGGGCGGGCAGCGGGGTGGGTTCCACGTGTGCATGCGTGTGGATGTGTGTACATGCGTGTGGATGTGTGTACATGCGTGTGGACGCATGTACATGCCCACACGGGTGTAGATACACAACTGCCCATCTCACCCGTCATAACCGGTGTCCCTCAAAGTTGGCTCGGCTGTTGGAAGTTGGGTCCCCAAAACTGCCACTGGCGATGCTGATGGGATGGGGGGCGGAGGGGGCTGAATGCAGGACAGGGCTGGGGCTGGTGGCTTTGCTGCCTTGTGGGCTTGGTGCAGAAGTTTTAAGGGTGGAAAGGAGGAAACGAGAGGTGAATCTGAGGAACGAAAGGCCAGGCTCAGCATCCCCCCCTGCACCGGGCAGCGGTCCAGCCGGAGCAAATGGCGTGTACATTTCTCATCGCCCACGTGCTGTGGATACGTAAGCAAAAAGATGCTGAGTAAGGGGCTTGGAAGCCTCTTCTTCTTTTCCACTCTTACACAGACAACAGAAAAGCTGCCCAGAGAGGAGACTGGAACACCTCTCTGATGAAGAAAAGCTGAGGGATTTGGGTCTCTTCAGTCTGGAAAAAAGACGGCTGAGGGGGGATCTTATCAACACTTATAAATACTGAAAGGGTGGGTGTCAGGAGGATGGGGCCAGGCTCTTCTCAGTGGTGCCCGGGGACAGGACAAGGGGTAACGGGCACAAACTTGAGCATAGGAAGTTCCACCTAAACATGAGGAGGAACTTCTTTACCCTGAGGGTGGCAGAGCCCTGGCACAGGATGCCCAGAGAGGTGGTGGAGTCTCTGTCTCTGGAGACATTCCAAAGCCGCCTGGACGTGTTCCTGTGTAACCTGTTCTGGGTGACCCTGCTCTGGCAGGGGGTTGGTCTGGGTGATCTCCAGAGGTCCCTTCCAAACCTATGATTCTATGAGAGCTACAACAGGAGAAGGGGCTTCATCCTTCCCAGGGTCCAGGGACCACATGCTCTTGATTGCCCCAGCCCTAGCGACCTTGTGCTTATCTGGTGGGACCAAACCATTTTGTGTCTAGATGGGAGTTGCTGCATCTTTGCTTGGGATCCCACAATGCATCCACATCGGAAGTGAAGGGCACAGGGATCAGGTCCCTTGGCGAAGGTCTGATGTTGGTCAGCGAGTTTAACCCTTGTGGCAATTTAGGATGGATCTGCAAAAGGCAAAGACCAGTCTCCAAGGCAAGGGGACCGGCTGGTGGAGGATTGTGCATATGTTGATGAGAACAGAGATAAAGCATTTGAGGGTTTCTTTGCTCTCTGTGTCACAGGACGGGTTGACCCCACCTCGAGTGCTGTGTCCAGTTTTGGGCCCCTCACCACAAAAAAGCCACTGAGGTGCTGGAGCGTGTCCAGAGAAGGGCAACGGAGCTGGTGAGGGGTCTGGAGCACAAGTCTTGTGAGGAGCGGCTGAGGGAGCTGGGGACGTTCAGCCTGGAGAAAAGGAGGCTGAGGGGAGACCTTCTCGCTCTCTACAGCTCCCTGAAAGGAGGGTGTAGCCGGGGGGGTCGGTCTCTTCTCCCAAGGAACAGGCGATAGGACAAGAGGAAACAGCCTCAAGTTGTGCCAGGGGAGGTTTAGGATGGATATTAGGAAAAAGTTCTTCCCCGAAAGGGTTGTCAAGCATTGGAACTGCCCAGGGCAGTGGTGGAGTCGCCATCCCTGGAGGGATTTAAAAGCCGGGCAGACGTGGTGCTGAGGGACATGGGTTAGTGGTGGGTTTGTCAGTGTTGGGTTGACGGTTGGATTCGATGATCTGAAGGGTCCCTTCCAACCTCGATGATTCTATGATTCTATGAAAGTTACCCAGTTGAACTTAATTTGGCCTTTCCAAGCTTTTTAGTGCTTTGTGCCACTTTAATGCCATTTTTGATGTCATTTTGCAGTGCATGACGGATACATAGTTTCACACACGTTTAATACGTTTAACCATGTATTTCTGTCTGTCTGAAGTTCCCTATATCCCAGAACACTGGTTCTTGCGTGCGGGACCCTTGGCAAGAAGCGACATCTTTCCTCTGTCCCCATGCATCAAAAACCACGCACTACGCTTAGCCTAAATTTCTCCTGCTTGTTTTAAATACGCCAGCAGAGAATGGCAGTGTGTATTACCTCGCTACCGTATAGATTTTCAGTGAAAACTTGGCAGGGAAGAGGTGGCGGGTGGGATTTCTGGAAAATTCAAGGAGCCCACATGATGCAACTCCGATGCATTCTTGCAGAGCGACGCCTGCTCGTGCAATCTTTAGAAGAGGCCACTAAATTTTAGCTCCAGATGTCAACGGGCTGCATCCACACATTAAAGGCTTTTCCAGGGTTGGATCTCTGCCCTGCCCGAGCACTGGGGTTTGCACTGCTGGCTCTGCAGAGCCACATTCATGCGTCAGGGAGAATGATGTTGATTTTAGTAGCGAAAACCGCTGTTAGATTTTCATTTTCCGTCTCTTATAACTTGCAGGGAGGAAAGTTGTCCATCGTCCAATGAACTTTTCTCTATTTCGCATTTTAGAATTAATCACAGCTGCTGCCTGAAAGCACACAAAAAAAAAATATATCCAGCCATGGCAAAGGTTTTTTCTTTGCTTCTTCCTCACAAATTGCCCTCTGGCCATTGGAGACAGCAATTCCTGCAGGGTTTGGGCTGTGCTGAGTCTTGTTATGCTCAGCTGGTGTCCTGGCCACTGGGAACCTGAAGGCTTTGACAGGTAACTGGTATGGGATGGAAGGGGTGGAAATGCCTTCTGGCTGTTCCTGTGCACCCCCAGCAGCGTGGGCAGCAGGGCAAGGGGGGGGATTCTGCCCCTCTGCTCCGCTCGGGGGAGACCCCCCTGCAGTGCTGCCTCCAGCTCTGGGGCCTCAGCACAGGAGAGACACGGAGCTGGTGGAGCGGGGCCAGAGGAGGCCCCGGAGATGCTGGGAGGGCTGGAGCCCCTCTGCTGTGAGGACAGGCTGAGAGAGTTGGGGGGGGTTCAGCCTGGAGAAGAGAAGGCTCCGCGGAGACCTTGGAGCCCCTTCCAGTCCCTCAAGGGGCTCCAGGAAAGCTGGGGAGGGACTCTGGATAAGGGAGGGGAGCCATGGGACGAGGGGGAAGGGTTTTCCACTGCAAGAGGGGAGATTGAGATGAGATATTAAGAAGAAATTCTTTGCTGTGAGGGTGGTGAGCCCCTGGCCCAGGTTGCCCAGAGAAGCTGTGGCTGCCCCATCCCTGGAGGGGTTCAAGGCCAGGTTGGACGGGGCTTGGAGCAGCCTGGTCTGGTGGGAGGTGTCCCTGCCCAGGGCAGGGGGTTGGAACTGGATGGTCTTTAAGGTCCCTTCCAACTATAACCATTCTTTGATTCTATGAAATTAACTACTGTGGGCATTGGCAGCAGTTTGGCCACTGCAGGTAAATACACCCTGGCCTTTGTCTCTCTTACATCATTGCATAGACCAGAGGTTATTTTAATTCATAACACGCTGATGAATATGTTGCAGTCACCCCTTTATTGCTATGAGAAGCATTTAATCTAGAAAGGGTTTTTCCCTTGTGTTCCCAAATGGGTCTAGAAATTCACAGAAGTATTTAGTTATGGGAATAGTCAGGCGCTGAGGAGATGTCTGTGACTGTGTTGCTGCAGTAAGAACAGTAAACACGGATCCTGGAGCAGGGGAAGTTCTGTAGCTGTTCAATGGGAGATGGCCACGGTGACACAGGGCTCAGCATCTGTGAGCTGGGTCATGCAAGGGACAATTGGACTCATCGCATGTGAAGATCTGCACCTGCAAATGTCCAAACATTTTATGAAATTGGGCAAGGCTGATTGTCCTGGCTTAAGAGCTGGGGAAACTGAGGCATGGAGAGCAAGTTTGGGGCAGAACCAGAAGCCAAGCGTCCTGCACCATGAGTCCTGTGCCAGTTTTACTGGTTTGTCCTGCGTTCCTTCTCCAAAAGGATGCTGAGTACTTTATAGGGAGTCACATAGGCATCTTCTCACTCCCTGGACAGATGATCTGCCTGAAGGGCTGGTACCCCAAGATGTCAAGCTGCTCTTTGCCAGCTGTACCTAAGCAAGGCTGAGCCCCCGTGATTACTCCAGCTCAATCAAATCTCATCCAACAGAGATGGATCTCATGGCCAGGCAGGCTACATGGTCCTCACAGCCACAGAGCGGCCCTCTGTATCCTCGTCTTCTCTCCCACCTTCTGTCTGTCATAAAAGCCAGGCAGGAACAAGCTTTTGCTTTGTGTTTTCGTAGCCCCTACCACCACGGGGCCATGATCCATGACCCTTCTCCAATGTGGATGCCCAAATTTTGTTTTAAGCAAGGAGCTGCCTGTTTCCCGCAGCAGGAGGAGATGCACAAACTGCCTCTCTTTGCGTGGGGCTGCCCAAAGGCAGCACCGTTCATGCTCCTGGCCCAACGCACGCAGCAAATTAAACATTTCTTGCGCAGCAGCTGGGGTTTGACAGGCTGTTTCCAGCACTGGAGGAGGCATCGGTGTGGATGAATTCAGTTTTGCACACAAGGTCTCTTGTTTAGTGTGGGGCAGAGGTGGTTGGGCAAGCGTGGGAGAGGTGGGGTAGGAGGAGTAGATGAATGAGGACCGTTGTTTCACTCCTGATTACTTTCAGGGGGATGCTGGATGTTTACCAGCCATGCACAAACGGCTTGGATTTAGTCTTTAAAATCATTCGCACTTCTGGACTCTGTTGGCTTTGACGACAAGACCTGTATCTCCTTGTGATCACTCTTGGTTTGGTACCCAGGGGGAGGCTGTGGTTGGAAAGACATGTGTGAATGGAAGCCTCTTACAGCTGCCCTTCTCCTCTCCTGCATGGATCTGGCTCAGCCCCATCCAGCTGGGATTTATTTCAAGCTCATTTGCTGCCCGAACGTAGAGAAGAAGCAGCAAAGAATGAAAGGCAGCTCCTGAGCTTTGAATAGTTCAGGACATGACTCAAGGGCTGCAGTTTATTTAAAGGGAAAGACTCAAATCCTAAACTTCCAAGGCCACAGGTATCTGTTGGATATGGTAATATCCAGCTGTGGTTATTGCTGACTGCAGTTTCCAATTGCAAAGCTGCATGCTGGACATGCAAAATCATGGAGAAACTGTAATTTCTACGTTGTACAATTTGTAAACAAGGCAATTTTGCTTCCAGGTGGAGACAGTTGGAAGACCTCCAGATACAAAATCCCAGTTTCTGTTCAAGCCCACAAATGGTTCCTGCCCCAGCAGCCTCCTTTGGTGCTGTGTCTGTGAGCTGTAACCCACCTAACAAGCACTCCATTGGTGGTCCTTCTCCAGGAGAACTCCCTGGCACCTCTTCAGAGACACAGCATCCGTGTGGGAAATCGCAGTGGCATGGGAATCTGTTTTCCCAGTGAGCACACTTGTGTTGAGGGATTGTGTCAACCGTGTGGCGCAGTAGACAGGCTGGAGGGACGAGATGCCATCCAGAGGGACCTGGACAGGCTGGAGAGGTGGGCCCGTGCGAACCTCATGGAGTTCAACCAGGCCAAGTGCAAGGTCCTGCACCTGGGTCATGGCAATCCCAGGCACAAATACAGCTTGGATGGAGAATGGCTTGAGATCAGCCCTGAGGAGAAGGACTTCGGGCTGTTGGTGGACAAGAAGCTCAATGTGAGCCGGCAATGTGTGCTGGCAGCCCAGAAGCCCCCCCGCAGCCTGGGCTGCATCAAAAGAAGAGTGGCCAGCAGGACAAGGGGGGGGATTCTGCCCCTCTGCCCTGCTCTGGTGAGACCCCACCTGGAGTACTGCGTCCAGCTCTGAAGTCCTCAGCACAAGAAGGACATGGACCTGTTGGAATGGGTCCAGCGGAGGGCCATGAAGATGATCAGAGGGCTGGAGCACCTCTGCTATGAGGACAGGCTGAGAGAGTTGGGGTTGTTCAGACTCTTGATCAGGGTGTGGAGCCATAGGATGAGGGGGAATGGTTTTAAACTGAAAGAGGGGAGATTGAGCTGAGATCTCAGGAAGAAATTCTTGGCTGTGAGGGTGGTGAGCCCCTGGCCCAGGTTGCCCAGAGAAGCTGTGGCTGCCCCATCCCTGGAGGTGTTCAAGGCCAGGTTGGACGGGGCTTTGAGCAGCCTGGTCTAGTGGGAGGTGTCCCTGCCCAGGGCAGGGGGGTGGACTAGATTATCTCTAAGGTCCCTTCTAACCCGAACCATTCTATGATTCTATGATTTGCAGAGTAAAATGCAGAACATTTGGTGTCTCCTGTTCACCTTGATTCATGAATACCCTCCAATGCCACATTTCGAGGTTTGATTTTTACAAGGGCATGTAGTGATAGGACAAGGGGTTCAAACTGGAAGAGGGGAGATTTAGATTAGATATCAGGAAGAAATTTTTCTTGGTCTTGGTGCTGGGAAAGTCTCCTGTGTTTGATTCATTCGATGGTCATGGTAGGGAATTGAGGGGCGAACTGGGAGGCACCTTACAAAGAAGCAGGTTTGGATCTCAGCTGGTGAGAAGAGTAAATATGTGGATGCAGCAGCGGGAAGAGGCTAAAAAAGCAGTGCCTGAGAGCTGGTGGTTCACATTTCCAGTCTACTCTTGCCACATTGGTGGAAAGATCTTAACCCAACCTCATAAAAATAAAGGCAAACCGATGTGTGCAGCACCCAAGCATCTGGGAAGTCACCGATGTGGTCACCAAGGTCACAAAATCCAGTCCCCTGGGGTTGGGTGAGCCCCATCTCTGGGCATGCAGAAAACTGAACCCATGTGGGGGTTGCTGGGGGGCTACTCACTGGTCTGGAGCAAGAGGCTGATGAGTGATGAGCAGCTGGAGGTTGGCAGGTATTGGATGCTGGGTATGGATGAAGCTGTTTTCTCCTCCCTCCTCTGCAAACCAGGGAGACGCCCAAGCACAGTAAGTTTTAGTGGCCTCAGTGGTGGTGGGAAGTATCTGTAGGACATTATGACCCTACACAACTCATGTGGCTTTCAAAATGAAATGTTAGATGTTTCCTGCGTGCCCATGGTGGGAAGAATTACCTGCTAGAAATGGGGCTCTGCTGGTGGTGGAGGAGATGCACAAACCCTTTCCGATGTTACAAGCACAGCTTTGGGAAGAGTGGAGTTTTTATCCCAAGGGTATCTCCAGGAGATCAAATTCATTGTTCATTTGGGACAAATGAAGTCAGAAGGGGTAATTTTCTAGCCAAAAGAGAAATCCACAACACTTAATTTGAAGGCAACATTTTATTTCTTTTTTTGTTTCACTATTCTTCGGAAGTAAAAAAGGGCTTAATGTAGCCTCAAATACCATTTTCAGACAAAGAAAATGAAAAAGAAATTAAAGACATCAAAACTAACTGCTTAGTTTGTTTTCCCCCATTTTTGTCCTCATTTTTCAAACACACCCCAAATTCAGAAATCTCTTCAGTCCCTGTGTCAGCGCCTGTCTTGATGAATTAGATATTTAACAATGATTTTCTCCCTGATTCCGGCTAATAGAATAATTGGATGTGCTGGAGGCAAGGTCATAAAATGTGGGATGCACGATGAATCTGCTCTGGGCTCTGCCACTGAGTCACTACATACCTCTCAATCAAGCGACTCACCCCTGCCTCAAGCTTTCCTGACGGCAGGTTGAGCCACAGCGTTTGCAGGAAGGTCTGTGGTCACTGCGTGGAAGGGGCTGTGAAGTGGCCAGTGGGCCACCAGGCAGCAGGGTGGGGAGACACCCAAAAAGCCCATCAGGAACCATCTTGGGCATCACAGGGCTGATGTAGTGTTGGTGCAAATAAATCCTCATGGACATGAGGTTTCGGAGAAGCAATAGACATTATGGCACCAGCTTTGGAGTCCTCAGCACAAGAAGGACATGGACATGTTGGAACTGGTCCAGAGGAGGCCACGAAGATGCTCCGAAGGCTGGAGCCCCTCTGCTGTGAAGACAGGCTGAGAGAGTTGGGGGGGTTCAGCCTGGAGAAGAGAAGGCTCTGTGGAAGTCTTGGAGCCCCTTCCAGTCCCTCAAGGGCCTCCAGGAAAGCTGGGGAGGGACTCTGGATGAGGGAGGGGAGCCATGGGACAAGGGGGAAGGGTTTTACACCGAAAGGGGAAATTTAGATGAGATATTGGGAAGAAATTTTTTGCTGTGAGGGTGGTGAGCCCCTGGCCCAGGTTGCCCAGAGAAGCTGTGGCTGCCCCATCCCTGGAGGGGTTCAAGGCCAGGTTGGACGGGGCTTGGAGCAAGCTGGTCTGGTGGGAGGTGTCCCTGCCTAGGGCAGGGGTTTGGAACTAGATGATCTTTAAGGTCCCTTCCAACCCGAACCATTCTATTATTCTCCAGCAGGTCCTGTAGGACCTCATCACCTGTTTTCCCATTAGCTGGAGAACTTCAGCTGTCTTGCTTCAGATGAACAGAAAATAGTGTGCCTTGATGTCACCCCCGCTTCCCGGGGCCGGCACAATCACTGTCCTCTGGGGTGAGATCAAGGCAAAAGCCTCCCCCAGCCTTGACTGCCACCAGGGTTTCTCTTGCCTGTCCCAGCCCCAGTCCCACGCCCTGAATCCTGCACTGGGAATACAGTTCTGGCTGTGTGTTGCCATGGCCGACAGATTCCCATACTTCAAAAAGTGCTGTAAAACCACAAGAAACAGCACAATTCCTGTGCTGCTGTCCCCAAGCTCTCTCTGATCCTTGGCTGATCTGCTGCCGACCCTAGGGAGAACAATTATATTTAGGAGGACTTTCTGGGCTGTAAGTATCAGTGAAGCGTATGGAAAAGGCTGCACCAAAGCAAGAGGAACCAGCGGAAATAGATGGATTTAAAAATAGTCGAAACAGAGGAGATGGGGTGGGGGAGATTCAGGAGCTGACAGAGAGATGGGAGCACAGGGATCAAATTAGCTGCTGCAGGATTAATTTACACCCCGTTCCCATTCTGGTGGTGAGACACCAGCCCTGGGCTGGGCTTTCCCCTGCAGAGACTCCCCCCATGCCCGTGGCTCTGCTGCCTCTGCCCCTGGGGGTTCCCCACTGAGCAGTGTCCAAACACGGCGCCCACCCGGCTCCATGATGTTCCCTTTCTGCAGAGCACCACGTCCCAGCTAAACCCATCCAACGTCCCTCTCTGCAGAGCTTGGGGCTGGCAGGACCCTAAGTCTTGTCCCCCAGGGGAGGTCTCTGCTGGCTGCCAGGAGCTGGGAGACCTGCTGCTGCCCTGGGCTGGGGGAAACCCAGTCATCCCACCCATCCCACTCCACTTAAATGGTAGGTTTAGATGAGATATTAGGAAGAAATTGTTTATTGTGAGGGTGGTGAGCCCCTGGCCCAGGTTGCCTCGAGAAGCTGTGGCTGCCCCATCCCTGGAGGGGTTCAAGGCCAGGTTGGACGGGGCTTGGCGCAACCTGGTCCGGTGGAAGCTGTCCCTGCCCATGGAAGGGGGTTGCAACTAGATGATCTTTAAGGCCCTTTCCAACTCTAACCATTCTATGATTCTATGTCCCATGTTATGGTCTCGCTGCTCCCCCCACTGCCCAGCTCCTGCACCGTCCCTCTGGGTGCACAGCATCGCTGCCTCCAAACTTCCCCTTCCACAGTGCACCCATCTGCCGGATTGGGATCTTGGGACCAAGGAGGACAAGTCGGGCAGTTGGCCTCCACCAAGCAACTCCTGGATGCCCCACAGATGGTGGTGGAGTGGCTCCCGTGGCTGTGCTGCCTGCAGAGCGCAGCGTAAAGACCTCAGAGCCTCTGTTTGCAGGGAAGAGGTGTCTCTCCTTCCACGTGCTGTGGGAACGATTTTCTTTCAGGCCAGTCCTCCCCGGTGCAAAGAGGAGAGACGATCAAAGAACTGGCCAGGTCCAGGCAGCAGATGGGGCTTGACCTTCGTGGTGCAGGAACCAGAGCTCTGGGGCTCCTGGATGGTCACTGCTCCCTTCTTGGCCCTTCTGCAGAGGGGCTGACATTGCTGCCACCCATGGCTTTCTGCTTCAGCTCCTGGCCAAGGGCTGCCTGCAGAGTCCTGAGCACCTCCTGCTCCCTCACCCCACTGTGTCACCCTCCCCGGTGGGTGAGTCACCAGGGACCCAGCACAAAGCCTCTGTCATCTTGATAATGGTCAAGGATGGAGAAAATAAGTTATGTTCCCCTTCAAGGCCAGGTTGGATGGGGCTTGGAGCAACTGGTTCCAGTGGGAGGTGTCCCTGCCCATGGCAGGGGCGTTGGAATTAGATGATCTTTAAGTTCCCTTCCAACCCAACCCCACTGCGTCACCCTGTCCAGTGCGTGAGTCACCAAGGACCCAGCACGAGGCATTCACAGACCTGATGAAGGTATTACATGGGCTCCTTCTTCACCATTATGGGTGCTGTAGCCCAGTAAACCCAGCACTGGCACTGCCAGGGCCAGGTTGCAGGCTGTGTGCTAGTTTTGTAGGACCTTGGGAATGGGGTTTGCCAGTCCTGCTTTGTCTTAACTTGTCTTGAGCTGCCTGAAACTTAGTTTTTTCCTTGATTTAGTTGTAACTGCATTTTTTTTTCATGACCCAGTGGCTATGACTCATTTGTTTTACTTCTACTTGTCTTTGTCTCGTGTAACCAACGTTTCATATAAACATTAGGAACGAGAATCATAGAATTGTTTAGGTTGGAGAAGACCTTTAAGATCATCAAGTCCAATAGTTAACCTAACACTGACAAGTTCACCACTAAACCATGTCCCTTGCAGTTCATCTGTGCGGTGTGAAATATTTATGCCTCTCCTGTACTGGTGCAGGGTGGAAAAACAGAGGCATGCTGTGACAGCGGAGGTCCTGAGCAGGGGGACACAGGATGCGAGGGGCCACGGGCTGGTGCAGGAGCCCATGGGGCTATTTTTAGGGCCAGTGGCACCGTAAAGGATTTGTATTTATGAGCCAAGTGGAGAAACAAGGCTGGCTGGGGCCAGGAGGGGAAAAAGAAATGAAGCAAAGAAGGGTGCATGCACCACGTTTCCACCGGGAACATTTTCTTTTCCTTACTTCTTGATGGGACCCTCCTCTCTCCCGTCCTCAGCTCTCACATCCTTGCCTTGGCTTTCTCCTTTCTAGCTGATTCCTGAAGCTCGGGTCAGGTCGCTGCTCGGTGCATTGGCCCTGCAAATGCTTGCACGCTCCTGGTGATCGAAGAGAGCTCTCAGCATCCCCGGGGTAGCCAGCCCGGTGGAAAATTATTCTTGGTGGCAGGAATCGTGGTATTTATCTAGTTGTCAGCAGATGTTCTTGCTGATGTTGGAGAGGAGCCTGGCGGGAGGAGGAACAGGCACTGATTTTGCAGGCACCTGGCTTTGCCTGCATGGAAACACCATTTAAAAGCGTGGGATTGCAGTGCTCCCTGCGGATTGCTCTCCCAGCCGTACTCGCTTATACCCTCCCTGCCGCTCCTCCAGGACTCCCTGATGTGCTGCTCGGTTGGTGCAGGGTGCTGCACGGGTTACGGGGACACTCTGGGGACAACACACACTGGTGGCTTTCCCAGGAGGAGGCAGCCAGGCCTGTGACTCCCCAGCACGAGGGATGCTAAAGCGAGCAGGGCGCTCACCCAGCCTCCCCCGGCTCTGGCAGGGTGACACTGTCGGGGGCAACCACAGATACTGCTCTGATGCTACAGGTTTGGGGGGACAACACTGCTGAGGGGCTGCCTGCCATCCTCCCCCCTTGCAAGCACTAGCCCCAGGCTGATGGGAATCCAAAAGGATATTTTTCCCCAGAAGCGTTGTCTTCTGCTGCAGATCGTGCCCTGTGATATATCGGGGGCACTCCCGGAGCCCACCTGAGCAGTGAGCAGGGGTCAGTCCTCCTGGCTGCAAGACCTCTGGCTGTAATATCAGTTTATTTTTAGGGTAATGGGGTGGATTTCCATGAATTAGGGTTCCTTCTGCCCAGCATCTAGCAGAGGTGGGCACAGATGTGAGCGATGCCTTAAGGCTCTGCATTCGTCTTCTCTCCTGGTTCATCCTGGTAATAAAGACACTCAGACTCCGCAAAGTATTATTTAAAATGTAATTTATTAGAGTTAACACTAGAAAATAGGCAATGATAGTATAGATAATCTCATGCCCCTTCAGATTCTGGGAACCTCAAATTGTGCAGCATCGAATGGGTGCCCCAGCAGCATAGAATCATAGAATAGAATGGTTTGGGTTGGAAGGGACCTTAAAGATCATCTTGTTCCAAGCCCCCTGCCGTAGGCAGGGACACCTCCCACTAGACCAAGCATGCAGCACGCCGGGAGATTCCGTACGTCTTTTCGGGTTTCATTTAAAAAGCTTTGGTCAATGCTGCTGTTCTGCTAGAGGGCAGGAAGAGGGAGTCCTTCTCCTTCTCTCTGAAGCACCTGCAGGATCCTCTTCTCTTGAAGAGGGTTTCCCAGACTGCCCAAATCCCTATTGTCCTGAGGACTCACTGAACTGTTTGTGGCTTTTCCATGGAGGCAGGGAAAGAGAGGCAGGGAGCAGCTGGGATCTGCAGGAGAACCTTGCAGGAGGATTGCAGGAGAGAGGGACTCAGAGCAGCTCTCATATAAAATCATAGAGTAACAGAATGGTTTGGGTTGGAAGGGAACTTAAAGATCATCTAGTTCTAACCCCCCAGGCATGGGCAGGGACACCTCCCACTGGAACCGGTTGCTCCAAGCCCCGTCCAACCTGGCCTTGAAGGGGAACATAACTTATTTTCTCCATCCTTGACCATTATCAAGATGACAGAGGCTTTGTGCTGGGTCCCTGGTGACTCACCCACCGGGGAGGGTGACACAGTGGGGTGAGGGAGCAGGAGGTGCTCAGGACTCTGCAGGCAGCCCTTGGCCAGGAGCTGAAGCAGAAAGCCATGGGTGGCAGCAATATCAGCCCCTCTGCAGAAGGGCCAAGAAGGGAGCAGTGACCATCCAGGAGCCCCAGAGCTCTGGTTCCTGCACCACGAAGGTCAAGCCCCATCTGCTGCCTGGACCTGGCCAGTTCTTTGATCGTCTCTCCTCTTTGCACCGGGGAGGACTGGCCTGAAAGAAAATCGTTCCCACAGCACATGGAAGGAGAGACACCTCTTCCCTGCAAACAGAGGCTCTGAGGTCTTTACGCTGCGCTCTGCAGGCAACACAGCCACGGGAGCCACTCCACCACCATCTGTGGGGCATCCAGGAGTTGCTTGGTGGAGACCAACTGCCCGACTTGTCCTCCTTGGTCCCAAGGTCCCAATCCGGCAGATGGGTGCACTGTGGAAGGGGAAGTTTGGAGGCAGCGATGCTGTGCACCCAGAGGGACGGTGCAGGAACTGGGCAGTGGGGGGAGCAGCGAGACCATAACATGGGACATAGAATCATAGAATGGTTAGAGTTGGAAAGGGCCTTAAAGATCATCTAGTTGCAACCCCCTTCCATGGGCAGGGACAGCTTCCACTGGACCAGGCTGCTCCAAGCCCCGTCCAACCTGGCCTTGAACCCCTCCAGGGATGGGGCAGCCACAGCTTCTCGGGGCAACCTGGGCCAGGGGCTCACCACCCTCACAATAAACAATTTCTTCCTAATATCTCATCTAAACCTACCATTTAAGTGGAGTGGGATGGGTGGGATGAGTGGTTTCCCCCAGCCCAGGGCAGCAGCAGGTCTCCCAGCTCCTGGCAGCCAGCAGAGACCTCCCCTGGGGGACAAGACTTAGGGTCCTGCCAGCCCCAAGCTCTGCAGAGAGGGACGTTGGATGGGTTTAGCTGGGACGTGGTGCTCTGCAGAAAGGGGACACCATGGAGCCGGGTGGGCGCCGTGTTTGGACAGTGCTCAGTGGGGAACCCCCGGGGGCAGAGGCAGCAGAGCCACGGGCATGGGGGGAGTCTCTGCAGGGGAAAGCCCAGCCCAGGGCTGGTGTCTCACCACCAGAATGGGAACGGGGTGTAAATTAATCCTGCAGCAGCTAATTTGATCTCTGTGCTCCCATCTCTCTGTCAGCTCCTGAATCTCCCCCACCCCATCTCCTTGTCTCAACTATTTTTAAATCCATCTATGTCCAATGTTCTCTCTCTCCCCACCTTGCAGCACTTTGCTATAAGCTTTGCCGGAGGAAGAGCCCCCCTGTCAAGCCAGGGGCAGCCCCTCAGGGAGCTGCAGGGCCCATCCTGCAGTGACAGAAACTCTTTAATAGCCAGTGTCGGAGCCAACAAGGAGCTCAGAGCATTTCTGAGTCATGCAGAGAGAAGAAGAGGCCCCATCCCACCATGTCGCCTGTCCCAGACGGCTCACGGTGTGTGCAATTTAAGCCCTAGCGTTAGGATGATGGTGCTGGTGGTATGTCATGTGCGCTGTTTTTTTTTTGACCTGTTCTGGTTTGTTGATCCTTTTGGGTGGAAAAATCAAGGTCCAGGGTATCCCAATGTGCTTCAAAACTGGTGGCTCTATTGAGAAGAGGGACGTGCTGCCCTCCCTTGCTGTAGCTGTTAGTCAATATGCCATGATGGGCCAGATCTTCTGCTTCTGGTGCACCTCCATGTGTCCTTGAGGGATGTGCCAAGGTGTACATCCCAACCCAAGCAGCGAGCAATCCCTTTAGCAGGGGATGGGAAGGACTGGCTTCCTACAGTGCACTAGCAACCAGAAAAAATTAAGAAAATAAGGACTGGAGCCATCAGAGGAAACTTGCAGTGATTCACTTACGGTCTCCCACCCAGGTCTGATCCACAACTGCAGCCTCACATCAAACGCCAACCAGAAAGGGGGGCTTTGGCTTGTGGGGAAGTGTTTTATTTTCCTGAATTAGTTCGATCTGAACTGGATGGAAGCCAAGACATTTTCTCCATCGCCAGTGAGCCCTGAGCCGGGCAGTGCAGGATTGGAGCTGACAGCCTCAAGGGTGTGAGTGCAAACGCCGGCAAAACCTACCAATCGACCTGAAAAAACCCTACAGATCTGGTATGGAGCACTTCATGCTCAGGGAATGAACATTTTAAAGGAAACATCAAGAGCAGCTCCTGCTCAGATCCCCTCTTCTCCTGACTTTGCAATTGCTGGCGGTTAGGGAAATCCCTGCGGAGTAACTCAGACCTGCTCTAACAGCCCTTTGCATTGGAATAACCAACTGAAGCAATAACTTTTACCCTATATATATATTTATATATCCAGGACAGAGCAATTAGAGCCTGCCATGATTATTCCAGCGTGTCTGCGGTGATTTACCAGGCATCCGAGTGCCTCTGCACACATCTCTGGGTGCCTCACGCTCGTCTTTCATAAGGACGTGATGCTTCCCGCAGGGGTCTGCTGAACGAAGGGGGAATTAAAGGCATATGTTAGTCACTGACACGGTTCATCAACGGGCCGGCTTCCCAAGGAGCAATAGCTCAGGGTCTCGCCTTGGAGGCAAGATCTGCTCTATCACGAGGTGGCAGCTCGCCCAGGGAAAGCCAATGCTTCACCCGGCCTCGGAGACAGCTGTGATTTATTCCGGAGCCGGATTTCTGCTTCTGTGCAATGGGGCGGCGAGACCTGGGGTCGGAGATCCCTGCATCAGGGAGGCAGGGAGGTGGTTTCACACTTCCAGCATCCCTCCTGTGATCACTCCAACATGGAGCTTGGAAGGGATGTCCCAGCCCCGCTGGGGGTTTTTCCTTCCCGAAGGAACCCCTGTGCTTTGCTCCTGGTGCCCAGAGCTCATTCCACGGCACAGCCCTTCCCCTGACCTCTGCGCAGAAGGTTAATCAGATGCACATAGGGATGTTCCATCAGCTCCGTTTCATGCCTGGATACGTGCTTGCTTCCCACCCTGCAAACCTCTCCGCAGCCGCAGCCCGCTTCCCCCGGGGAATCTTGCTCCACCTCTAAACCTTATGGCCTTTTGCTTGCAAACACTTTATTTCCATCCTCTTGGCTCCCGGCTCTGTCCTATAAACGGAAAGGCTTAGACAGCCCCTGCTGCGCATTTAGGGCTGTGTGACCATGAGATTTACTGAAGCAAACCCAGTCAGCTGATCTATCCCGGCACACTCATTAAAGGAATTATTTTCCACTGACATTCAATCCGTGTCTGCACAGGGTGGGGGGGTGGGGTGGGGGGGGAAAGGCGAGCTGGTATGTTTTGCATAACTGGTGAAGGAAAAGCCTGCCAGCCAGCGTCCCAGGAGATGGGGGCACGTCTCTCTGTGATAGGGCCATATCTATATCACTATCTGCTGTACACTTGATCAGGGAGTGGAGCGATAGGACGAGGGGGAAGGGTTTTACACTGAAAGAGGGGAGATTTACATGAGATATCAGGAAGAAATTCTTGGCTGTGAGGGTGGTGAGCCCCTGGCGCAGGTTGCCCAGAGAAGCTGTGGCTGCCCCATCCCTGGAGGGGTTCAAGGCCAGGTTGGACGGGGCTTTGAGCAACCTGGTCTGGTGGGAGATGTCCCTGCCCAGGGTAGGGGGGTGGAACTGGATGGTCTTTAATGTCCCTTCCAACCCAAACCATTCTGTGATTCTACTTGTAGCCTTTTCTCCTGAGTCGAGTTGGATGGGCTGAGACTATGAAGACCTCTCTTTATTCCCATAGGAAATTCTCTCCTGAGCAGCCAGCATGAGCACGGTAGAGACAAAACTTCCCAAAGCAGATCTGAGGATGAGTGCCATGATGGCTGGAGGCCCTACCCTATGCCGTGTAACGCTTTCTAATGTTTAAACAGCTTTTCCCTCTCAAGCAGACCAAGGGACTTGTTGTTCTATCCTGAACAGGATTTTCATAGGATGCAACGAGCTCTGGGGCGCAGCACCTTCCCCAGCACCAGCTGTGATGGTGGGAAGGGATGGTGGAAGCCTAGGAGGCACTGGCAGAGCAGAGGAGACTATGCCCTTGTCCATCAGGGTCTGCTGGCTTCACATACAGGCTGCTGAATCTAAAGCTCATTCATAAAATGCACTACTTACACTAAAAAGAAAGCCCAGCTGGGCATTTAGCAGATGTGTTCTGGGGTTCAGTTCATTGCTGCTTGAGCTCAGAACTCTTCGGTCCTCCTTTGATTGCCCCAAGTGGGTATTTTTGTTTGGGTTGAATCTCTGCTGAGTTGGCCAACTGTAATCTGCAGCCTCAAACTCTGTAACTTCCATAAAGAGTATTTCTAAGGGGATGGGGAAATACTAATTCTAATGCACCAGGCCCTACTAAAGTTCACTTGAAATGCCATGTACAGTTCCTACAGTTCAGATCAAGAAAAATCAAGTCAACCTGGAGCGAGTCCTCTTCAGCAGTGATGGGTTCTTCAAGACATGGCAGGTTTGGAGAGGGAAAATTGATGTATCACTCGCTGGATACCAGGCAGAGAAGATGGTGTTGATGTGAAAAAGAAGTCAGCATCATGCTGGGATGCGAGTCCTGCAAACAGTCTGCCTTCTGTTGTCTGTCCTGGAGAGCCTTTGGTTGGTGAGCTTTATGTTGCCTGGTGCAGATACCAAACCAGGGGGACCAACAGGAGACTGGAAAAAAATGATGGGAGAGACTGGCGATCAGGAAAATGCAATTTCTGTGGGAAAATGGATTGAAATGGGATTTTTAGCTGGAAGAAATGAAGTGGAGACATAAAATGGCCTTCAAATTCATAGAAAAAGCTGGTACAAAGCAGAAAGGAATAAACTTTTCCGTAACCAGGATGCATAGGAGGAGATGTTACAGGCTTAAATCCTACCAATAAAGGTCAGACATTACGGAAAAATTACAAGGATGAAGAGAGAGGAGGCTGGAGAGGACTTGCAGTTCTCATTGCAGGAGGTCTTAAAGCACATGGTAGATAAACGCATACCATAGCTGGGTCTGACTGGGGTGAGGGATGTCTTGGTGGCTTTTTGAGGGCTCTGTGATTCCAAGTGAAAATCATTTGTTTAGTCTAGGAAAACAATGGATGAAACATTACTGTCTATAAATATGTAGGGAGTCTGGAGAGGGAAGGGGCAGTAAACACACTGGAGAGGAAAAAAAAAGTGACTTTGAGACAACTTTGGGACAGTATGGACTAGCCTGGGTGATGGCTAGGCAGGAGGAGAACTCTGAGCTTCAGAAGGTCCTGTTCATGGCAGCAAGGATCTTCTCTACCTCCCAAAGTGGGGAAGTGAGAAAACCAGACTCACTTAAGGAGGAGCTCAGCAGTCTCTCGGTGAGGTTACATGTCCTGGTGTAACTGAGGACTGCACCCAGGTTTCCAAATTCCTGTTGAGCCCTTAATGAGGCTCAGTGAAAACATCTGATGAAACCATGGAAGGCCCGGAATTTTGAATGGTTTCAACACAGGACTATGGTTTCAACATAGCTCAGGCTTGCTGCGACCATGGGCAGACTCATGTGGACGGTGTCTCCTAGTGAGCATAACCCTCAAGCATTAGAAGAGAATAGGTCAGTTGGAAGGGACCTCCAACGATCACCTGGTCCAACTGCCTGACCACTTCAGGGCTAATCAGAAGTTAAAGCATATTATTAAGCTCATTGCCCAAATGCCATTAATAAGTCAAACATGTCCCAGCCAGCACAAGCTGTGACTGGGGCTGCAAACATCTGGCCCAGCTCAGACAAGACCATCCTACCACAGGTGGCTGCTGTGTCCCTGTACATTGGTCAACTCTCTGGTATTTTGCTGCAAATGAGGTCCACATCTGGACTCTTTCCTTCCACCTTCAGCTTTCCAAGATCTCCTTTCAGGCTCTGCACCTTATGCTCCCCTTGAGAAATCAAGGCTTGCCCCCACGGCTACCTTAGACCTACATCAGCACTGTAAATCACGCTGGGTTGGATTTATTGCTGTTGTGTGGTGAACCAAAGGTCTTGTATCACATCAGCAGCTGCTGCAGCATCAGTATTGACAGCTCCTACTGACGTGGGCTGCAGGACCAGGGTGTGCTCTGCAGGCACAGCAAGAGGCAGGTCCTGCTCTTGCGGGTTTTTTGCTTGTCTTGAAGGAGAAACGGAGGCAGAGGGTGAGCAACATGGTTATCCTGTGAGTCATGGGCTACCTGGTAGTGTGGTCATCCCTAGATGTCTCCTTCTTAGCACGTGCCTGGACCTGTCTGGTGCATACACAGCTAATCTGAGCTTGCAAAGAGACCCAAGGCTTCCTGGGAGGGTTGAGTTCCCTCACCATGCCTTGCCCAGCCCTGGTGACCATGAAAGCCCTGGCTGCACTTAGGGACCATCACCAGGACAATTTGAACATGTGATGTCTTTCTCTTGATGACCAGTCCTCCAACCCTTGTGATGGGGCAGCTCTCCCTAGTGTTTCAGTATTTCACCTCTCCTCCTTTCCAACATGCGTTTGGCTGCTGGGAGTGAGCAGGGACCTTGGTGGCCTCTCGGAGGCATCCATGCACAGCTGCTGACAGCTGGGGCCAGAGAAGGTCTCTGCTTCTTGGCTGCTCTTGGCTCCTTCACCCCTGCGACTCCTCCTTGGTGCTTTCCGGGGGACGGATGAAAATCTCCAGGCGGAGAGAGGGGCTGGAGCGCTCCCGTGGAGGGGACAGGGCGAGATGGAAATTCCTGCCGGGCATGAGTCACGCTCCGCATGCACGAATACGCCTGGAAAAAGCAACCACTGACAACTGCTACCCATTCTGCTGCGGTGCTGGGAGGCAGGGAAGAAGGGCTCACCGGTTACTTTGGAATCACATTTTTTTGGGCTTGCTTTGTTTTTATGGGGATGCACGGCCAGGCTGAGCATTCCCTGGGAGGCTGCAACCCCTTCTCCCGTGTGGGAGCCTTTGCCCTGGCATCATCCCAAAGGGCCCAGTGGCATTTATGCTGTGAAATGGGGGGGTTGGAACTAGGTGATCTTTCAGGTCCCTTCCAACCTGAACCATTCCATGATTCTATGATCTGGAGAAGGAAAGAGTGAAAGGATCTCTGTGGGGGAGCTGGGTTGGTGTAAGATTGCTTCTCCAAGCAGTAGTATTCCTGCTGTGGCCACCAAAATGGCCACCCAGGGGGAAGCTCAGCCCCTCTGGTCCCTGGTTTAGGAGCAGGACTGTTGTATGGGAGTGAGCTGTCGGTGGGCCACGCTGTGGAAGCTGCTGTATACACGCTCCCGGCCTCCAGACATTTCTAGCCTAAACACAAAGTGAGGGGGAGCCGCCGGCATGGTTATTTTTTAGTGATTTATTTTTCCCCAAAATGGTTTTCTTCAGAAAATGCTAATTGTTTGTATGTGCCCTTGCATGCACATCTGCGAGCCTCTATGGTGCTTACCAGGTTTCCCCACATTTCCATTAGGAACAGGATTTATGGTTTTTTCTGCTCTAAGATAAGGGGAGAATTTTTGGGCTGGTGTTTCCCCAGGTCAGGGAGGAGCAGCAGAGACAGGAATTAAGTCCCAAATCGTAGAATCATAGAATGGTCTGGGTTAGAAGGGACCTTTAAAGGCCATCTAGTCCAACCTCCCTTGCTGTGAGCAGGGACATCTTCAACTAGACCAGGTTGCTCAGAGCCCCGTCCAACCTGGCCTTGAACATTTCCAGGGATGGGGCATCAACCACCTCCCTGGGCAACCTGGGCCAGGGGCTCACCACCCTCACAGCAAAGAATTTCTGCCTAATGTCTCATCTCAATCTCCCCTCTTTCAGTTTAAAACCCTTCCCCCTCATCCCACGGCTCCCCTCCCTAATCCAGAGTCCCTCCCTAGCTTTCCTGGAGCCCCTTGAGGGACTGGAAGGGGCTCCAAGGTCTCCGCGGAGCCTTCTCTTCTCCAGGCTGAACCCCCCCAGCTCTCCCAGCCTGTCCTCACAGCAGAGGGTCTCCAGCCCTCCCAGCATCTCTGGGGCCTCCTCTGGCCCCGCTCCAACAGCTCCGTGTCTCTCCTGTGCTGAGACCCCAGAGCTGGAGGCAGCACTGCAGGGGGGTCTCCCCCGAGTGGAGCAGAGGGGCAGAATCCCCTCACCTTGACCAGTTCCTAGCTAGTAAGGCATGAAGCATAAGGTGACCTTTTCTTTTTTACCCACATCCCTTACTTTTCTTTTTTTCTCTTTTTTTTTTTTTTTCCTTCCCCCAGAACAACTGCACAAGTGCCAAAATGCCAGCGCTCTGCAGGATGCAAAAAGCATCCCCTGGTCCCGGAGAGACACTATCCCATTTTACAGACACAGCACCCCAGCTGTTTGCTCACAGTCGCTAAGAGTCAGGCACAAAGGTTTATTTGTGCCGCTGGGTCCGGGAGCATCCTCAGGACCTGGATGCAGCCCTCGGTGCTATGCGGTACCAGTGCCGTAACAGAGCAAGGTCTGGATCCTCACCAAACCCCTCTGCCTCCTTCCCCCTGCAGTCACCACCTCTCCACCAACCCTCTGGATTCTTCCCTATCAGCTTTTCCTCTGTTTCACATCTTTTGTGGCATTTTGCCTCGAGATCAAGGCATCACTCACCAGCCACCTCCCCGCGTTCATGATGTTATCGCCGACCGTGGGAAGCAGTCGTACCACTGCGTTTATTTTTGCTTCCCACTCCATTTAGCATTAAATTTTCTTAAAGATCCTCCTGCACAAGAGTCTCCTTCTGAGCACCGAGCTATTGCATGCACTTGGTAGGAAACATCCCCTGCTTGTGCCTCTCCACCAAAGCCGAAACGCTCCTACCTAAAAACCTATTTCTCAATCCGGCTACACCGGAGATGGTTTAGGCAGAGAGGGAGGAGCATTAAACCAGCTTTGAGCGTGGGTTTTGGTTCAGGGATGGAGCTGCGGAGCATAATCCGTGCTTTGCTGGGGTGCAGGATTCATGCATCGGGAGAATAATAATAAACCGCCCCCCAGGCTGAATCTCTGGCTGATGGCTGGAATTTGAGGAAATCCTGCGAGTTTCTAATCTTAGGCTGCTTTTCCTGGGTAGTTTATTCCTTTAAATAGAAAGCCTTAAACGGGATTGACTCCTACAATCCTTCTGCTCTGGACTAGCCTGTAATCTTTAGTGGCCAGCAATGGGCACGGGCGCTGCATCGCACATCCTTTCTGCTTCTGCTGCGAGGGGAAAACAAGGCTCAGGTGGGCTCACTTTCCATTTCTTTGTCCCAAACAACCCACTTTTGGAGCCGATTTCAGACACGCTCAATATGGGCCGTAACAGCCTCCAAGTTTTGTGACACGGGGCAGGCAGGGAGAAGTTATAAATGACCCATGGGGGAAAGGCTTGAATACGAGCACAACCCTTATGAGGCACTAGAGGATCCACACAGAAGAAAGCTTGTATGGACACAGCCTGTCCTGGGTTTGACTCAGTGGTACCATGTGCCCAGAGCATCCATCACTCTAAAAATAGCCCAAGGATGTCTGAAACACAACGCGCCTCTAAAACATGCATCTAAAACACAATGTGCTTCTCATAGTGGAAGAAGAATGCTCCAGAGATGGGTAAATCTGGAGGTTTGACCTCCAGGTAAGACACTTTGGAGTCCCTAATTGTGTCATTAATTCAGAAGAGCATAATTAACAGAGTAATTTAACCAGGTGTGAAAGCCAAAGGCAGGAAGGTCGCTAAGTGGTTAGAGACCATCCTGCTGAAGAAATCCCACTGGGCCAGCTGGTGTTGTCACCCAGGTTTGGTGCTGGGCAGGTAACATGGTGGTACCAGCTGGAGACCTGTCCCAGCTTTAGGCCTGCTCCCTTGGAGCAGCAGGGAAGGTACCCTGCTGTCTGCTGCTGCCTGGAGGGCCACCAAAATTGTCAGAAGGCTGGAGCCCTTCTGCTGTGAGGACAGGCTGAGAGAGTTGGGGGGGGGTTCAGCCTGGAGAAGAGAAGGCTCCGGGGAGACCTTATTGTGGCCTTTCAGCACTTAAAGTGGGCTTCTAAGAAGGATAAGGACAAACAGTTTAGCAGGGCCTGTTGTGATAGGACAAGGGGTAACGGCTTTAAACTAAAAGAGGGGAGATTTAAACTAGACAGAAGGAAGACATATTGTACACTGAGCGTGGTGAGACACTGGCCCAGGTTGCCCAGAGAGGTGGGAGATGCCTAATCCCTGGAAACATTCCAGGCCAGGTTGGACGGGGCTCTGAGCAACCTGATCTAGTTGAAGATGTTCCTGATAATTGCAAGGGGTTGGACTAGATGGCCTTTAAAGGTCCCTTCCAACCCAACCCATTCCATGATTCTATGATTCTACGTGGCCAGACCTCTCCCAGGTTTGTTTGAAGCATGTGTGAAATGGGAAAGGAGGGAGTGGGTGGCAAGAGCAGGTCAAGGAGCAGAAGGGTGATGGACCCATTGTTGCAGCTCCCCAGCTCCATGGCCCCAGGCCATGCACGGCCGACTGCCAGACCATTGCCCAGGACTAACAGAGCAGAAAACCCAAACGATGTGCTGTGAATGAACAAGACACAGCCCTGGCCGTGGGGAAGCTTGAGACTGGGTGCACCTCTGTGAGAAGTGGCAGAGATGGTCACACCAGGCAAGAAGAGGTCCTTGAGGATGCAACCAGTTCTGGGGTGAAGTGCCTCATGCTGCACGTCTTTTGCTAAAGGTATCTGTCGGTGCATGTGAGAAGTGTAGCGGACACCTGGATCGCAACCACACCTAGACATCCTCATCACGGGATATTTCAGGTGAAATACCTGGGATGCTTTCTAAAGCTTATTCTTTTGGTCTGGAAGGGAACATCTTCCTCATACAAACACACAAAACAGGCCAGAGAGCACTGTCCCCCCACAAGCTGCAATGGCATGAGCGAATATCATTTTTAGGATGACCATTTATATATCTGGATGACCATTTACATTGCAGATCTCCAGGAGAGCAGTCCACCTCATCCTTGGTGAGCGAACACAGGTTTCTGCTCAGATTTCCAGTAGGATTTGCAGTGGGTGGTCACAGACTTGAGAGCTTGGTAGCCTTTTCAGTGGTGCTGTTTGCTGCAGAAACCGCTTATTTTTATCCTTGTAGGGAATAATCATGTGCTGATGTCTGTGCTGAAATCTGTGATGTGTGCAGCTGAACTCCTTAACTTCACAAGGTCTGTGCACCACCCATCTCAGACCCCAAAGCAAGACATCAACCCTGGTTTTACCCATCCTCTTCCTCACCTCTGCACATCTCAGACCCCAAAGCAAGACATCAGCCCTGGTTTTACCCATCCTCTTCCTCACCTCTGCAAATCCTTCTCTGTAACCTACCCCTGGCCCTTCCCTTCAGCCAGAAGAGCATGTCTTGAAGACCCAAGTCCCACTGCGTGTTGGCTGATGGTTGGCAACTGGTTCCCACGCTGGGCAGCAACTGCTAGACCAGATCACCTTATCTCTGTACATCCCTGTTCAGAAGAATAGTCCTTGTGCTGCCCCAGCCTGCCCCAGCTTCCCCACCCCACTGATGAGTCTGCAATGGCCTCTGATGTGTCGTCAAGGCACAGGGGAGTGCGAACGGAGCATTTTCCTCCTCCCACCACCCTGTCTTGGAGCGAGTGGGAAGTCCGACACTGCTGGGAGATTGTGATGAGTCAGTGCTTGCACATCTTGAGTCACTGCAGGGAGGTGCCAGAGAGGAGGGGGGGGGGATGCCCAGCCTCATCCGGGAGTGTAAGTGTCCCAGGAAGAAAACAAATTCCTATTAATGAATTCTGCATCCAGCTTTGAAATCATCAGCACAAAAAGGACACAGACCTGTTGGAGCGGGGCCAGAGGAGGCCACGGAGATGCTGGGAGGGCTGGAGCCCCTCTGCTGTGAGGACAGGCTGAGAGAGTTGGGGGGGTTCAGCCTGGAGAAGAGAAGGGTCCAGGGAGACCTTGGAGCCCCTTCCAGTCCTTCAAGGGGCTCCAGGAAAGCTGGGGAGGGACTCTGGATCAGGGAGGGGAGCCGTGGGATGAGGGGGAAGGGTTTTACACTGAAAGAGGGGAGATTGAGCTGAGATCTGAGGCAGACATTCTTTGCTGTGAGGGTGGTGAGCCCCTGGCCCAGGTTGCCCAGAGAAGCTGTGGCTGCCCCGTCCCTGGAGGTGTTCAAGGCCAGGTTGGACGGGGCTCGGAGCAACCTGGTCTAGTGGGAGGTGTCCCTGCCCAGAGCAGGGGGTTGGACTAGATGAACTTTAAGGTCCCTTCCAACCCAAATCATTCTATGATTCTATGAAACCCACTGAGCTGTCAAGGACAGGTCTCCACCTTGTAGGGTTGCTTCTAACAGGGCCACCATGGACTAGAAGTGTGACCTCATGAGGAAAGGTTATTGTCTGCCTCTGCCTCCACCTCAGTCCTTTTAGATGGGAGGTGTGCTGCATCCCTAACCCATGGCTGCCCTCACAGACCTCTCCTGGGACATGCCAGGAGGTGTCTGTTGGTAGCTCCATCACACCAAGTCTGGGGAACCGTGCTATTAAACATGCTGTACTGACAGGGGGGCCGTGGAGGAATGGCTGGTCCTCCATGCTGGACACATTTGCTGACACCCAACACCCAAATATCATCGGTCCCTTGATGAACAGCACAGAGTGCACCAGAGGATGCTTTACATATACATCCCCCAATCACCCTCTCTCTTGCCAGGCACTTGCTGGCTGTAGGGATGCTCCTCTCAGCCAGCCTGAAGGAGTCTTGGTTATTTTTATCAAGGCCTTGTTTTCCTCTCTCCTTTCTTTCAGCTCTAAAATGGCAAAAAAACCAAGCCCTTAGGATGATGACAGGTTCAGGAGGGACAATGAGTGGGACCTTCCCCTCCACAGGGATGGTGGGATCTCGTCCACACCATGGCAGAGCCAGATCTTCCTCCAGAAGATCCTTCTCCTTTCATCCTATCTGGGAGTTAATTTGCTTTCTCATATATGGCCTTCTTTCTCTTCACCCTCTCCTCCTGAAAAGCAGGCCACAGGCAGGACACGGACGCATGACAGTGGCACAAACCCCAAAGAGATTTAGGTTGACTTCTTCAACTCTTGTCAAAGTTTAACACTCTTTTCAGGTTCCCTGTTCTGGCTAAGTTCAGTAATAGAGCGAGGCAGTCCTGGCTTTAGATTTTCACCTCCATTTCCAGCTTGAATGGGATAAATTTCTGTGCCAAAAAGAGCTGGAAGAACCACCCCAAGGAGTTTTTGGTCTCAGGGTCTCTGCTAGGACCTGCGTCTAACATGAAACGAATTTTCTGTGCTGGCTCAGAGCAGAGGCCAAGCAGGGAGCGAGGCCAGAAAAACAGGGGGTCATGTTGGAGTTTCGTTTTTTCTTCATTTAACTCTGAAATAAAAATATATCTCAGGCTTGTTTGGGGATTAACAAGAAAAAAAAAAATCATCTTGATGGGAACCATCTGTGGCCGGGAGATACCGGCTGCTCTCTGCTTTCCACCCAGCACGTAGACGCTGTTACTTGGGGTGTGTTCCTCTCCCAAATATTATTCTTCTCATCCCTCTGCCGGTCGGAGGAATTCCAACTATTTAAGGAGGCTTTTCTCTCTGGATGGGCCCAGCATTAAAAAGCAGCAGCAGCAGCAGTTCATTACACCTATATAACATAATATTTGCTTTCCTCATTACACCACCGCTGCCCGGCACAGCTTGCCAGTGGCTGCTGGTCTCGCTAGCGTAAATACTGGAAGCGTCTTTGTTGTAACCTTTCCACCTCAGACATTACCTCATGTTTAAAGCAAATATCTCTTGGCCTTTCTGACCTGTCCTGCAAACCAGGAGGGGAAAATCTGCCCCAAGTAGTGGAGATGCCCTTGCTCCGCATCTGCTGTGCTGCTGAAAATGAGGGTATTTGCTCTAGTCCCCCCCATGGTATTGTGTCCAGTGTCCACCTTGAGTATTGTGTCCAGTTTTGGGCACCGCAATATGAGAGAGATATCGAGGTGCTGGAGCGAGTGCAGAGGAGGGCAACGGAGCTGGTGAAGGGCCTGGAGAATAAATCTCATGAGGAGCGGTTGAAGGAGCTGGGACTGTTTAGTTTGAGGAAGAGGAGGCTGAGGGGAGACCTCATCACTCTCTACAACTACTTGAAAGGACATTGTAGAGAGGTTGGTGCTGGTCTCTTCTCACAGGTAATTAGCGATAGAACAAGAGGGAATGGGTTAAAGCTGCAGCAGGGGAGGTTTAGGCTGGACATTAGGAAAAAATTCTTCCCAGAAAGAGTGGTCAGACCCTGGAATAGGCTGCCCAGGGAGGTGGTGGAGTCACCATCCCTGAATGTGTTTAAGGCTCGTTTAGATGTGGTGTTAGGGGATATGGTGTAGGGGAGAACTTTGTAGAGTGGGGTTGATGGTTGGACTCGATGATCCCAAGGGTCTTTTCCAACCTAAATGATTCTATGATTCTATGGTGTAGAGGGCCACGGTGATTGCTGGTGTAGCTGCTGACCCCATAACACAGAGTCACAGAATGCTAGGGTTGGCAGGGACCTCTGAAGATCATCTAGTCCAACCCCCTGCCAGAGCAGGGTCACCCAGAGCAGGTTGCACAGGAACGCGTCCAGGCGGGTTTGGAATGTCTCCAGAGTTGGAGACTCCACCACCTCTCTGGGCAGCCTGTGCCAGGGCTCTGCCACCCTCACAGGAAAGAAGTTCCTCCTCATGTTTAGGTGGAACTTCCTATGCTCAAGTTTGTGCCCATTACCTCTTGTCCTGTCCCTGGGCACCACTGAGGAGAGCCTGGCCCCATCCTCCTGACACCCACCCTTTCAGTATTTCTAAGTGTTGATAAGATCCCCCCTCAGTCGTCTTTTTTCCAGACTGAAAAGACCCAAGTGCCTCAGCCTTTCTTCCTAAGGGAGGTGTTCCAGTCCCCTCCCCATCGGTAGCCCTTTGGAAGCCCATATGGGACTTGGGGTGTCTGCCAGCGAAAGGCAACCACTTCTGGGTTGGAGGATTGGGGATGGGAGGATAAAAAGGTGTGTTTAGAGCACCAGAGAGCGTTCAGAGCAGGAAAAAGCCTCCTAGATCAGGAAGAGGAAGGGAAACCCAAGAAGAAACCAGCAGAAGGCAGGGCAAGGCCTGGTCCTGGGAGGAAAGGAGGAGAGGCTGGATACGTTTCTCTGCTCTCATGGGGGTTCTGGCAGGTGAGGAGGCTGCCCGGCCAAGATGCCTCCTCCCAGCATCGGCTCTTGGCAGGTTGAGCAGCAGCCTGGAAGCGAGACGAGACCAACAAGTTCTCCATGCTGACAGGGCTGCACAAGCCACTGGAATGGCAGCTACATACCTGACGTAGGATCCACCCTCTGCCTAAGAGCGAGGCACCGAGATGAGCTAGCTAGGCATGAAATGGGGAAAAATGGGCATTTTAGGGGCTTTTACAAATCTGGTTTGAGGGGAGGATTTTTGTGGGGGCTTTACTAGCCATGGCATCCTCAGAGTGAGTCCAGACCTTGCTTGGGAGATGGTTTAGACTCATTTGCAGAAGCAATGACAGGACGCGCAGTTCTTGCCTACAGTGGCCTTCTGCTTGTCCCTTGAGGACAACCTGCTGCATGGAGCATGGGGTTATTTTAATCTACCTGAGTTATTTTAATCTACCAGGACTGAGTTAGCTCACATCTCCTCCATGGAGCCCAGCACGAGCTGGTTGGAGAGAAGGATGCTGCTCCCATGTCATGGCTTCCCTGCCACTGGTGCTGGCACAAAGCATCCCAGTGTCATGGCCACTGGTGGATTTTGCACTCCAGGGGATGAAGACAAAATGCTGTCCACCTTTAAGGCTGGCAAAATCCACCCGTTAAGACACCAGCTTGTCCCCTCCCCACAGCCCATACTCCCACCCCAGGAATGTGGGATGCTCTGACATTTCTTTGTCCAACCCTGCTCTGACCACGGGCTGGGAATAGTCATTGCTGCTCTCCCTGGCCAGGCAGCCAGCCCTACCCATCCTGCCTGTCTTGCATTCTTAGGGATTTGTATGATAATTGCTGAAACACCCTTGAGTTTCATCCTGTCCTGGCACCGCAGGACCCCAGGGACAAGGAGCCCTGGCACCTAAGTGTTGTCTCAGCCCTGGCCCAACCAGTGCTCCCAGTTCAATGTGACCGTTCTGTAGAATCACAGAATGGTTTGGGTTGGAAGGGACATTAAAGGCCACCAAGTTCCAACTCCCTGCCCTGGGCAGGGACACCTCCCACCAGACCAGGTTGCTCCAAGCCCCGTCCAACCTGGCCTTGAACCCCTCCAGGGATGGGGCAGCCACAGCTTCTCTGGGCAACCTGCGCCAGGGGCTCACCACCCTCACAGCCACGAATTTCTGCCTCAGATCTCATCTACATCTCCCCTCTTCCAGTGGAAAACCCTTGCCCCTTGTCCCATGGCTCCCCTCCCTGATCCAGAGTCCCTCCCCAGCTTTCCTGGAGCCCCTTGAGGGACTGGAAGGGGCTCCAAGGTCTCCCCGGAGCCTTCTCTTCTCCAGGCTGAACCCCCCCAACTCTCTCAGCCTGTCCTCACAGCAGAGGGGCTCCAGCCTTCGGAGCATCTTTGTGGCCTCCTCTGGCCCTGCTCCAACAGCTCCATGTCCTTTGAGCAACCGGGTCTGGTGGGAGGTGTCCCTGCCCAGGTCAGGGGGGTTAGAACGGGATGATCTTTAAGGTCCCTTCCAACCTAAACCATTCTGTGATTCTATGACAAGGAAAACTGAACCCAGATGCACCCCCCACACACTGCATTTCACTCATCAAAAAGCAATTTACAGGTTAAATTTATACAAATCACTGGAACGGCATAATATAGAACCACATTGTATTGTAACAGGAAGAAGATACATTGGTTCTTTTTTAGAAAGGTGGTGGGGGGGATGGATTCGCATAGCATTTTTCAGACAATGAGATTTTGAACTCTGGGGGTTTAATTTCGGCATTGTTTGTGCAAACACGCTCCATCACAGACAGACGTAGCCAGTGGCTGTGATGGGTCTTTCATCCCAGCCCACAGATAAAGCCCCCGTTATGGGGTCACCGAACAGAGACCTTCAGACCCCACGTCTCCATCCGAGAAAACTCCAGGATGGAGATAATCAGAAAGCTGATGTTCCCCTTTGCCTGGCTGAATAAGAGAGGCTTTGTTCAGGGATACAGGTCAGGTCTGCGGCAGAGACGCTCACAAGAGATTTTATTTCAGCTACCTGCAAAGAAGCTATGAGAAGAATGTGGTGGGTTCCTCTCGGTCTGGAGAAACGGAGAGATATCACCCGAAGGTGGTGTTTAATATTAACTGGACCGGTGCACATCTATGAAAGGTTTGATTGTGCGCCTATCTGCGTTGATATATAAACATCACCTCCAAAGTCATATTAGGGCGGCTAAAGCCTTGCACAGGCTGGAGCAGGTG
Source organism: Alca torda (assembly GCA_008658365.1). Taxonomy (NCBI): domain Eukaryota; kingdom Metazoa; phylum Chordata; class Aves; order Charadriiformes; family Alcidae; genus Alca; species Alca torda. The sequence goes on from CM018076.1 coordinate 208,169,215, forward strand.
AAAGTCCTCCTGGAGGGAGCTGTATCGATGATTGTTTTGGTCAATAAAGATAGATTTCTGTGTTGGCACCAGGAGTGTAAGCCATGAGCCCAGACCTTCTCGTGCTTGGTGATGTGCAGGCACAGAACAAAGGCATCACCGACAAAACTTCTGATTAACGTTTGAGTTAAGAGAAAACAAGGGGCGGGCAGGCAGGGAGCAGAAGGGGACAACGCAGCCCTGTTTGCACGGGGAAGCTGGCGTGCGGCTCTTGGGAGCACGCTGGGGTTTGCTTCCCAGGATGGACGTGATGGGATCTTCTCCAGCAAAACCCACCGCGATTTCGATGTAAACAAGGTTTGTCCTTCATACTCATCCTCTCCGACTCTTCGGGACAGATGGTATCAGAAGCATTTTTGGTAAAGCTGCTTCTCAAAAGGGCAGGGAATTCTTGCTTCATATGATGACAAATATATTTCTTTCCTTGCTGTTTCAGCCACATTTGTTTATTAAGCAGACCACATCTAGGATCTAGAAAACGCTGTTAAACACAGTCATTTTGACTCATTAGTTCAGAGATGGCTTTACCTACATGCCCTAGAGTTCTCACAATATATCCAAACACAGTCTGGCAGTGGGTGGATAGCTATTCCCACCTACAGCTGAACGCACGTTTCAAAAAAGGAGTTGCAGGCTTGAAATGATCTCGTTTGCCACCAATTATATATTCAGGACTGGCTTTTCCTCCCTTAAACTACCTTCATTCAGGGAATCTCTTCTCCCTGATGACAAGTGACCTCTTCTCCCTGGTGACAAGTGATAGGACAAGAGGAAACGGGTTCAAGTTATGTCAGGGGAGGTTTAGATTGGATATTAGGAAACATTTTTTCACTGAAAGGGTTATTAAACATTGGAAGAGGCTGCCCAGGGAGGCGGTGGATTCACCATCCCTGGAGGTGTTTAAAAAAAGGGTAGATGTGGTGCTTAGGGACATGGTTTAGAAGTGGTTTTTGTCAGGGGAGGTTAATGGTTGGACTTGATGATCTTGAAGGTCCCTTCCAACCTCAGCAATTCTATGATTCTGTGATTCTGTAATCACCAGATAGTGAGGAGGAGGATGGTGGTTTAATGGCTTTAAAAAAGGGAAGAAAAGGACCCTTGGGGGTGCCTAGATGTTCCCTTCCAGGAGCAAAGAGCTTCAATATGATCTTAATTCATCTCTTTTCATAGCTGATGTGGTGTATAACCATCTCGGAGTGGTCTGGCTGCATCCTCCTGACTTTTGAGCGCTGAGGGTGAAGTAGCAGGACTACTTTCTGATCTGCACACTCATCATCTGCATGGTGCCGGTTTGTGTGGACAGAGGGGAGAAAAGGAGATGGAAACTGCTCCTTGGTACCAGGAGGATTCCCAGACAGGTCTTGGGAATGCCATGTGTTGCATCCCAGCCACGAGTGCTGCTGGCTGGGTCAACATGATCAATCACTTTGGTTTCCTGTCCACTAGAGAAGATGCCTCCCTTCTCCAAACATCTTCACGCAGACACCAGATGTACTCTTTCTGCTAACAACGCGTGGCTGTAGTCAACAGGCACGTGTTTCATGAGCGAGGCCAGCTGTAGACCATAGGCGGATGGGGAGCGAGACGTCTGGTTTAACTCCCTGCCCCTCAGCTGAGCTGGAAGGGGAGCCACCAGTCCAGGTTTACATCCAGATATTTATTTTACTCCTCCACTAATTGAACACAGCCATGAATGTCTCTGGCACCCGTAGATGTTTCGTAATGAAGGCTGATATGTGAAGCAGTATGGGATTTTGTACTAAGGCATGCCTATTTTTTTTCCCCTGTAGCATTTTCCCCCGTATTTATCCTAAGCTTCATACTGAGAGCAGGAGCTGAAGGTTACAGATGGGTTCATTACCTCCAATTGTGATTTAACATGGGGAAAAATGCCAACAAATAAAAGGTCAAAAGCTTGGGATACAGGACTGAGACTTGCCACCAACTTGGTTGTGGGTACACTTGGTGGCAATGGCTGTCCTTGTCAGTTAGAATCATAGAATTGTTAGGGTTGGAAGGGACCTTAAAGATCATCTAGTTCCAGTCCCCCTGCTGTGGTCAGGGACACCTCCCACCAGAGGAGGTTGCTCAGAGCCCCATCCAGCCTGGCTTAAAAACTTCCAGGAATGGGGCTTCCACCACAGTTTCTCTGGGCAACCTGGGCCAGGGTCTCACCACCTTCATGGTGAAAAAATTAAGATGTCTGCATGAGGTCATGCACCACTTCCCACCTCACCTCCATCCAGGAGGCAGTGGATAGACTGATCAGATCCATGTTTCTCCAACCAAGCCCTTTGAAGGGCTGTGGTGCCAGTCCAGGAGCTGTTTGCATAAGACACCGCTACAAGGCAATGCCCTTTATGGCTTCAGAGGGAAAGGAGAGCACAGGGCGCTCTTCATCCTGCAAAACCTTGCTGGAGACAGACATCCCTCATCTTGCCATTGGACCACCATCACCACCAAAGACTCCTCCAGATCTTCTAATTTTTTGACAGCCAAGCTCTCCCTCTCCACCATCCCTGTGTTGCCTCTTTGAAGGCAACATCCGAAGACAATTGATGCTTCCTACAATCCACTGTTTGGACCTTGCCAGCTTTATCCTTACTCTGTTGGGAAAGTAAAGCTTCTTTTCCTGAGTTTACAGAGTCACTCACTGGGAAGGTTCATACTTTGCTCCCGAGGAATTGATTTGGAGGACGGTGGCGGAGAGGCCGTCCGCATGGGGAGAAGGGGCTGTGATAGCCAATGGCATGATCAAATGCTGGTTAATCTTTGCCCAGGTGTACTCTGCTTGCCTGTTCAAGGGCTTGACTGCACCTTTCTGATATGAAAGAAGAGGAAATACCTCGTGTGACCAGCCTGATAACAGACCTTATGTCATATTCTGCATTAATTTGTATAAACCAGCCTGTATTTAAATACCATCCCTGTGGCGGAGGAGCACCTGGTTTGCAATAAAGGCATCAAATGGGGAGACTTCTGCTTCTGTTCATCACTTTTCCTGGTCGTTCCTCCAAACAGATTAAAAAAAAACAACCCTGTTTGTCTTCTCAATTGACTTTGTTGTTGACTTCCAGCTGCGTGGTCTGTGTGAAGATGTGCTCAGGGCTAATTTTGTCCTGATGACACGCCACAAAGTATTTTATTCTGACGGTGGGGAAGGGATGCAGGGCGCTGACTGTAATTCTCTTTTCCAGACTGTGCCAGGACAAAATTAGTCCTATTTTTTTTTTTTTTCCATGACTGTTTGGACCAGCGATATTGTCACAGTTTCTCCCCCACGCTGGAAGACTTCAGTGCAGTGATTCGGGGAGTCTAAAGGTGGCTGGGACCTGATTTACCTGCAGCGATAATCCATGCTGTGGTGGCTTTCCTCCTATTTAAATACATTCATCTTATCTCCTGAAAGGGTTGTGGGGCTGCTGGTTAACCTACCACAGAGCAGGCAAACACAGTTATTGTGCAAACAAGGCAAAGCGTTTCCTGGCTTAGTGGACAAACGATATCTTTGTCTCCAGTTGCCGGGTAACATCAAACATTCCCGTATTCGCCCTCAGTGGTCTCTTCAGCCCACCGCCGCTCCTGCTGCAGGGATGGATACCTCGCACGGCCTTGTTGGGGCAGCCCGATGAGAAAAAGAGGGTGAAGGACAGGTTAAAATACAGACGATGTAGTAGCAAAATAGCTCTGCGAGTTCTCCCTGTAAATGTTATTATGGTAAAATAATTGTGCCTGAGGGGCCGCTTGCAATCAACACCCTCCTGACACTTACTAAGAGGCACAAAGGCCTGGGAGAAAGAGCTGGGAAAAAGCACCTTAAAGAAAATATTCGCAGCACAAACACAGGAAAGCGCAGATCTCCCTCCTGTTTGCCCTGCATTCCCCGAGTATTTGCTTGGGCAAAACAATAGCGTGTCCCTTACTAGGCTTCCTTCCCCTCGCCCGGGGCTGGTTGGATGCTGATGGCTACGGGTCAGCCGCGGCAGGGATTTACCTCCCGCCGGCTTCGCTGCCACGCACAGGGCGGACAGACGGACAGACATACACGCCTTGGGTCGCTTCCTGCCAGACGTCTTCTAGATTAATTTGGCCTGGCTTTTGTCACGCTTCATTTTCTTCTTCTGCAAAGTGGAGATGGTACTGCAAATCTCCAAGCATCGCTTAGGGCCCTCCATCGCAGGTGTGGCCTCAGGGCCCTCCATCCAGGTGTGGTCTCGGTGCCCTCCATCCAGAGGAGGTATCGGCTACATCGTCAATTAATCAGATGCTCCTTGCTCTTCCCCAAAAAGCCAGCCATGGAGGAATCTGCTGTGCTTTCACCATACCCTGACTTGTTTCCCAAACCTTCCTGCAGTTACCTTCCCTTAGCACAGCAGCAGATGCAGAAAAGCGACATCCAAAATGACATAAAGAAGGATCGAGACACCAAAAAAAATCCACTTCTGGGTCGTCAGAAGGGCTCAGGCAAGTGTTTCTCCAGCAAAGACTTCCCTCCCATGAGTCTGGAAGGAGGAAAAGAAGATTTTTCCTCTGTCTATGGAGGGGATGAAAACAGTTTTGCTTGGAGGAGGGTGATGTTGTGGTTAAGGACCATTCAGCCCCTTCCCTCTGCTCCCACTCCCACAGGAAACCGCAGCATCTCCTTCACCGTCCCTCCTGCAGCATCTCCTTCACCGTCCCTCCTGAAGTACCAAAGCACCGTCTCCTCTAAGACTTTGCACATGATGCCCTTCTGCGTTGCCAGATCTCCAGTCTCGTATTTCCCTGCCAGAAAACAAAAAATTTCCCTTCTGGACGAGTTTTTCCCTACCATAAGTATATAACAAAACACTTTCGGGACGTGGTGTGAAATCTGCCGACGCCTGGAACTTGCCCCTGGTTCAAGGCATCGGCGCTGAGCTGGGTCGGTAAAAAGTGATCACACGCTGTGAGTGCCCCAGGAGTACCAAGGGGTTTAACGAGGGTTTTATAGGTGCATCGTCTTGAAATTAATGTGGCTGGGGGAATATGGTGAGGAATAAGCACAGCAGAAATCTTATCCACGCCAAAGGGAGATATTTAAAATAGCTCTGAGCGTTCAAGGCTCTAAGCACGGGATAAGGAACTTTTAAATCTGAAAACAACTTTCCCGATCCAAAATTGCACCTATTTTCCTAGAAGCTGTCTCGAAATTCATATGAAATTTCCTTCCGTCGGCCACTCTGTGACTTTTTCTTTTGACATCGCATGGCCTTTAGCAGCCAAAGTGCTGCTAACTGTGGGGAGAGATGGCTTTTCTGCTCTTCGTTCCTCTCTTCACAGCTGCGTGGAGGTGGCTTGGAAAGGAAACTTTCCTCAGCCCAGCATCCCCGGGGGGAGCCTGTGTCGGGTTCAACTGGCCAAGATGAAGAAATATGCTGAAAATGTGCAAACCCCCACTCTTTTCGGAGGCATTTTGCTCAGCAAATGGATGCTTAAAAAGCAAATTACTGGCTGACGTTCGGAGCAGCTGCAGCTTTTCTGGAACCTCATGAGTTAGAAGAATATTTTCTCCCGGTGCCAGAAGAAAATGTTTTTCCCTTGATCTTACAAATGGCCGGATTCTTTCTGCTGAAATTAGAAGGAGACCATTCCTAGCATGTAAAATTTCATCACCGGTGTTTGAAGTCTGGCGAAGTCACAAGGACCTACGGTCACGGCTGTGTGATGTGCCTCGAAATCCCCCCATCTGTCCCGTCCCCCCCTGCACATCCACCCTTGATCCTGCGGGAAAACCCATCCTAAAGCCCTGCAACGGACCCCGCGACCAGGCGGTGAGTCAAACGCTGCCGTGGGATGTATTTTCATCAGGATTTAAGATAATCACAGCTCTGAGGGACTTCTGATTTTGAAACGCCTGCCGTCAGCAGTACCGTAAGGAAAAGCGTTTGGCAAACCCCTACCAGGATCGCTGCCTGCGACGCTGCAGCCCCGCGTCTCTTCTGCTGGGGCTGGCGATCGTCACTTTGGATCAGACTTTATCTTCTGCTTTTTCACCTCCAGCCTTTTCCTGCAGGCGAGGTTTCCCTGTCGGTGGGTGCGGCTCCTTGGGTTATTTCTACGCCTCTTAGGAAAAAGGGAGACAGTTCCTAGCGAGCCAGCGGCTTTGTCTGCCTTGGTAAAAAGGAGCCTGGCATCTGTCTCGCACTTGCTCGTTATTTTGACAGCACATCTCCTCCTTTTGCGCTGTTTGAACCATGCCCACCTCCAGGACTGGCTCCGAGAATGGGCCAGAGTGGTGGAAAATGGCCAATTTGCAGAAAGAAAGGGATCCGTTGCTCTCAGGTGAGTATTTTGCCACCTTCCATCAAGAAGGGCAAAAAATTCACCCCAAGGATGCGCCTCAGTGTTGTCCACAGTGCTGGGCAGCCCTGGACATCCTTCTCACCCCGATTCACCCACGCAGTCGCAGCGTGTAGAAAATCATAGAATCATAGAATTGTTAGGGTTGGAAAGAACGTTAAAGATCATCTAGTTCCAACCCCCCTGCCATGGGCAGGGACACCTCCCACTAGATCAGGTTGATCAGAGCCCCGTCCAGCCTGGCCTTAAAAACTTCCAGGGATGGGGCTTCCACCACAGCTTTGCTGGGCAACATATTCCAGTGTCTCACCACCCTCATGGTGAAGAACTTCTTCCTAATGTCCAGTCTGAATTGTCCCATCTCTAGTTTTTATCCATTCCCTCTAGTCCTACCATTACCTGACATCCTAAAAAGTCCCTCACCAGCTTTCTTGTAGGCCCCCTTAAGATACTGGTAGGCCACTATAAGGTCTCCTCGGAGCCTTCTTTTCTGCAGACTGAACCACCCCAACTCTCTCAGTCTATCCTCATAGGAGAGGTGCTCCAGCCCTCTGATCATCCTCATGGCCCTTCTCTGGACACGTTAAGTCCTGAGCATGGTGTAGACACATCAAAACACTCATTCTTTCCCCAAACTGCTACAACTTGAGGATGCTACAACCCCAGGATGCCCACAGCGTGTAGATGAGGTCCAAGGGACCCATCCATGGTGCACATACCCACTTGGGAGATCAGGATCTAATGTAAGATCAAATGCAGGGGATGAAAGTGGATGGAAAAATAACTGATGGGTGGGTTGGGAAGGGCACATTTACAGGAGCAGGAGAAATTAGGAGGCTGCAAAGCCCAAACCTGTTAACTGACCCCTTTCACCCTCCTCCATCCACCCAGGTGGGAACACCCCGCTGCGCAAAACACCCCTCCTAGCAGGCCTTGAGATGTGATTGCCTTGGATATAAAAATAGAAATATGAATGATGTATTTTCCCTCTTAACCACTCTGCTCCCTGCTGCCAAGTGGGGATTTACTGGTGCCCAGTTAGCAGCAGCCCGGGGGCGTATAGGGCCATATATTTGCTCTGACCTGTGGAGGTTTTCCAGGTTACCTTTTTATTTGAGCTACACCCTGCGTGTGTGTGTATATGTACATTGTCCCCGAAGTGGACCATTTCCAGACATCCTGGTCCAGAGGAGGAAGATGGGGGTGGATGAAGGCCACGGAGAGGTGCTGTGGGATGAAGCTGGGCGTTCGCTGCCCTTTTGGCATTTCCAAGCCCCATGGGATCATACCAAGCACCCCATGGTTTTCCCAGCCTCTCAGGGCTCCCAGAGCCGAGGTTCGGGGCAGCACCATGGCAGGGGGGAAAGGCTTTTCCCTTAGTAGAGGTGCCCCCAACCCTTCTCTTGGTAGGGGACCCCCCAAACCTGCACCCTTGGGGCATCCCACCATGGCGGGGTTTGCTCGCATAGAATCATAGAATCATGGAATTGCTGAAGTTGGAAGGGACCTTTCTGATCATCAAGTCCAACCATCAACCTAACACTGTCAAAAACCACCACTAAACCATGTATCTAAGCACTATATCTACCTGTCTTTTAAATCCCTCCAGGGATGGTGACTCCACCACTGCCCTGGGCAGCCTCTTCCAATGCTTGAAAATCCTTTTGGTGAAGAAATTTTTCCTAATACCCAATCTAAACCTCTCCTGGTGCAACTTGAGGCCATTTCCTCTTGTCCTATCGGCTGTTCCTTGGGAGAAGAGCCCGACCCCCCCCTGGCTACACCCTCCTTTCAGGGAGTTGTAGAGAGCGAGAAGGTCTCCCCTCAGCCTCCTTTTCTCCAGGCTGAACACCCCCAGCTCCCTCAGCCGCTCCTCACAAGACTTGTGCTCCAGACCCCTCACCAGCTCCGTTGCCCTTCTCTGGACCCCTCAGGGATCCTTCAGGGACGGTTATCCCCTGCCAGATATCCATTAGGGACACCCCAAAAAAGAGATGCTGCCTGCCTTTGGGTGCAGCGTGCCTCCTCCTCCTTCTCCTCCTCCTCTTCTTCTTCCTCCTCCTGCTGCCGCCGCTGTCCGGGGCGGAGCCTCCCGCCCCGCTCCCGGGAGCGGAGCGGCGGAGCCGAACCCAGCCGCGCCGGGCTGCGGGGACGGGGACGGGGACGCCGGCGTGTCACCTCCCTCCCGCTCCTTCGCTGTCCCCATCCCACGCTCTGCCAGGGGACGGCTCCCCCCCCGCGCCGGCCTCGCTGCCGGGGGGAGCATCGCTCGGCGGGGCAGGAGTCCCCCTCCCTCGGGGCTTGGAGGATCTCCCAGCGGCGGCAGGTAAAGGGTTGCACTGGTTGGACTGGGAGGAAGGGGGGGTCCTTTGTATCCCCCCCCGCCCGGCGAGGGGGGTGCAGGGTGCCCCGGGGGTGCGTGTGTGATGCTGATCCGGGGGGGGGTGGGTGTTGGGTGTGTGACAGATATGCTGGATTTGACCCCCCCAAAAGGTGCTCCGTTGTCCAAAAAGGCGTTTCTTTTCCCCAAAAGGTGGGGTTTTTTTTCTCCAAAAGGTGTTTCCTCCCCCCAAAGGTGTTTCCTTGCCCTCCGTGCCCCCCCAAAAAGGTGTCTCCCCTCCCCTCTATGGGTGGCTCACCTGGCTGGGAGCATCCCAAGCAAAGTTGGGATGTGATGGGGTGCTACCACACGGTGGGAGACATGGGTGGGCACCCACCCAGGGTACCCCCCTCGGTTCTCCATGACATCCCCCCCGTCCCCCAATTTCCAGGGCGTGGATCTGGCCACCCCCTATTCTCCTTTAGGCTCTACTTGTTTTACAGGTAACGCTTCATTTTTATATACCGCTCTCGAAATAATGGCATCCGCAGTGTCCCGCGGCCCCAGGGTTGTCCGGTGCCGTAAAATCCCGAGGCAGCAAAATCCCAAGAGGGATTTATTGCCTCTTGCCCGGTCGGGGGAGCACCCTGTGCCCATCCAGCACCCGAGCTCTCCTCGCAACCTCTAAGGATGCGATAGGGATGTCCTGGGTGGCTCCTGGGGACATCCCTCCGGAGCAAAGCCCCGTGTTAAAGACCCCAGATTTCTTTCCAGGAGTGAGAAGGGAGGGTGGATGTAGAGGGTATTATTTTGTCTTGATGCCTGGCGAAGAAAGTGCTTGGAAAAAGGAGGAATTCAGGAAAAAGCGGGGAAAAACATAATCTCCTTGCTGTTTTATTGAAGCTCTCTCCCAAGTTCTGTATATTCACTGCCTAGAAAACTGGGCGTTGAGGAGTTGCAGTGGAAATGTGAGCTTTCCTCTGGAAAAGGTCTGTTGTAGCAATTCCTGGTGTTGAAGCTGCGAAATTTCACCTCCGGCAAGATGGAAATGGGGATTCTTCAGCCAGAAAAAACCTGGCTTTGTCAAACTCGCCATGCTTCGGCTTTTCAGGGGTGGGTCTGTACGGCCGCTATTATTACTTGTAATCGTGTTGGCTTAAGGGTTATTTTGGGGCTGGAAAGGGATTACGGATAGATGATCGGAACAGTCATGACCATGCTGCATGTGAAATGAAAAGAAAATATTGAATTATGGTTCTCGTTGTCCCTGTATGGAAGAAAAGGAGTGCTAACAGTGAGCCCGTACAGGTTTCTCTCCGCTAGAAAGTTATGCTGTGCATGGAGAACGTTAAACCCGACTACGCCGTTCGGATGCTGTATTCTCCTCCTGGGGTGCTCCCAACCGGCAGGAAACTTGGAATGTTGCTTCTTAGCGAGCAGAAGTGAGACCGGTGCTTTTTCTTAAAGAGCTTTTTTTGGGGGGGGGGGGGTTTGGATCACCCAGCGATGCAGGATAAACGCCTTTTTCCCTTCTTTCCTCCTTAGAAATTGCTGGCTTGCACTTGGCAGGTGGGGCTGGGGAAAAGCTGAAGTATAAATGGATTTCCTGCCTTGCATTTTGTCTGGCATGTCTACGTTTGCCAGGCATCGGATGGCTACGGAAAGCAGTCCATTAATGCATTATACAGCCTCTATCCACCCCGGCAGTGATGCATCCTGACTCCTTGCAGCCTGCTATTTTAACGTCTGTTCCTCCGTCCAGGCTTGAAGCATCTTCACACCGATATCCCAGCAATATTTAGCTGCAGAATATTTCTCTGTGATTTAGGAGGCGCTTCTTCAGTGGCAAATACAAGCTCTGCTTTGAGGAGTTAATTTTAGAGTGGGTGTCTCTGTCAAGCTGTACTTTTTCTATTAAATAAGCATGTTCTGCACGTTACACTCTTCCCGGCGATGAATTCTGTACTTGGAAGCGAAGCATGACTGATGTTTGTCTTGTGCGTCGACAACGAGCGGCGCAAAGAAAATGAGTTCTGGTTCCGTCAATTTATTTGGTGTCGGGTTGTAGATTCAGAAACCGCTGGCTTGGAATTAATGATAAAAGGTTTAGTTTTTGCAAGGCAACAAATTGCTTTTAGGAACCAGGAAGATTATAACGAGATACTGAACCAGCTGCAAGGGCCAAGGGACTGTTTGTTGCACTTTTATCCATAAAGTGCCACGTATACTTGATCTCAAGTGACTGCATTAAAATTGCCGTAGCGTTTCACACTGCTCAGTGCCAAAATAAGTATATTTAGGGTTTTGCTTTTTTTTTTTTTTTTTAATGTGTGGGTTACAGTAACTCACGGTTGCAACTGGTGCTGTAGGTTGAGGTCAATGTGCTGGTAGCAGATGGCTCATTGACCCTGTTGTTTGCTTTAGAGGCACTTTGATGCTCACAGGTGGTGGAAGTTAGATCTGGGTCCCTTTCTAACAGACACACCTGCAGGGAATATTGTCCTTTAACTTGCTTCGTAAATCTTCCCGAGGGTGAAGATAAAAGGGTATGGTTGCGTCTTTGAAATACTTGTGGCATTGCTGCCGTACAGCTACGGAAGGTTGGTTATCCCTAACGTTGAGAGCGTTGGGGTTGGATGTGGATGGGCACTTAGGGCTCCTCCTGAACGCAATTTTCCTACAAGCATGGGGTGGAGGAACACTGAGATGCTGGTCTGAAACTCCTTTTTCTTGAGAAGATGCATGCAGAGGGGCCATGCTTCTCTCCACAAGCCCTTTAATGAAATGCTTTGGCACCTTCTTGCTGATGTCGAGATGAAGTGATGGGATCCACCTGGCAGCCACTTGGCTGTGGCCATAAAGAGGCTTCGTTAGGCTACAGCAACTGATAATTACGCTTCAAGGAGACCAAATGGTGGGGGAAGAGGTGACTGTGGGAGTTTATCTTTGTGCAGAAGAATTACAAGCACTGCTGCTGTGAGGAGGCTGCGGCTGCTTTGGGCTTTGTTGCTGCCAGCTGTAGCTGTTGTGGGGTGAGCGGTGTCTCTTGGCTTCTTCCCCTTGTAGTGGGGTGTTTGCTCCCCAAAAATCACTGCGGAGAGCTGGGTGTGTAGCTGAGCGGTTCCTACTGCTCAGGAGAGGGCAGTGTCACACCAAGGAGCTGCTTCCACGCTAAAATCTGCGTGGAGATGGCAACCTCTGCCAACCCAGGGGTCCAGGAGGGTCTCGTAGGGACGCAATATCCTGTATGTGTGTGGGACCCAGGCACTTCTTCTTCCCCAGGCAAAATATTCCCGCTTCCAGCTCTGCTCCCTGCAGGCTTTCCCTGCCCCTGGGTGCGGTGTCGGTGTTCAACAGACCTTTGTAGGAATATTCTAAGCGTGATGCTGGGAAAAGGGATTTAAGAGACTGTTTATAGCAGTCGCTTTTTCCTGCCAGCTCCTCTATAAACAGTGATTAGGTGCAGCTACTTTAATGCATGTCTTGACTTTTGGGGGTGGGGGGGGGGGCAGGGAAAGCTGCGCGCTGGTGTTTGGCTTTGCTGCTTTTTCCTCTTTAGCTAACCGCTGTCTTCTCCCCACTTCCTCCAAAAACACCCACAGATACTGCCTGAATTTTTGCTTAAATAGCCTGTCGTTGCTCAATAACCTGAAAAAAAAAAAGAGCCTTATTTTTATACGTAATTAAATATTTGTAGAAGATTTCTGCCAAGGAGTGGTTTCAAGGTACAGCGTGTTCCCCTGAAGGGTATTCAAACAAGGACCTTCTTGGGTGGCAATAGGGAATTTTTCCATGCTCATGCCTATCTCGATGCATCGCGTGTTTTCACATACTGAATCCATTACACGTTGTGATTGAGCTCTGTCTCTTTTCCCCGCCTGGTCTTCGGGCAGGATCAGCTTTATGAAAAACATTTCTTTTGTGAATATTTTTTTTGCACTGATTTTTTTTTTTTTTTCGGTGGCTCCAGGTATTGCTGAAATGGGCTGGTATTTATTTTTTCTTTTTTCCCCCCACTGGATGAAAGGTGGGATGGGGATAGGAGGGGGGCAAATAGAACCTCACTTGGTACCCAAATTTGTGCATCCCCCAGCTCCATCACGGGGCTCCTACATCTGTGCAGAGTCCTGCTGGCGGCTAATCTCTTCCTTGGAAATAGCTTGTACTGGTTTTAATGTAATTCCTTAGTCATGACAAAATTGAATCCTCCTGCTCTCTAACCACCGTGTCTTCCATGTCACCGGCTGCTCAGGAGCTGGGCTTTCTGGGAGGCTTTGCCTGGTGCTTGGGGTCCAGGCTGCTGGATCCCGGAGGGCTTGGAGGTGACGGACTGTAAGTTTATGCTCTTCTTGTCTGGGAATGCTCAAAAAGATCTGTTTCACTTTCAGATTTACCATGTAGCGCTGTGCGAAAGCAGCGTTTTATCTTGAGCTTTTCCCCTTAAAGCAAGCTTGCCTTTAATTTTTAATTTTTTATTTCTTTTTTTTTTTAAACTCCTGCTGTTTCTCTTAAAACTCTGCTGTAACTTGTACCATTTCTTTATGAATGTCTGGTCCCTGTGTTTTGCTTCCCTTCCCCCCCACCCCCCCTCCACCTCCTCCTTGGTGAGCTGAAATGAAACTTCTCCCTCCCCCAGCCTGAGGTTAGATGCAGAAATATTCTGGTCGCCCGCCGCTTTTAGCTGCGCCGCGTTTCAGGTTCACGTTTGCACAGGTCGCTCAGGGAAAGCATCTTGTGTCTGACTTAAATAGCACAAGGTGAAGACCAGCACTTCCTTTAATAGGTATTTTGGGTGTAGCATTTAAAAAGATGTAACGGACTGGCTGTACCCTTCAGTGGCCAAGCGTTCTTCTGAGCCGCTCTGATAGAGTATCTCTTGGGTCACTTATCTCGTATTGATGAATCTCTTGAGTTGACAGTCGCCTAATCATAAATCAAATGGCCTGAGTCTAAAATCAAGTCAATGGTCTGCAGAATTGCAGCAAAATAAATAAAATGTATTACGTTTTCAGACTTGGAGATGGCGACAGCCCTGTGGCCAACGGTGGGGACTTGGTGCCCGAAGGGTGTGGGGTGGCGGGGTGATGCACCGAGTGCTCCATCAGGTTCTTGGGAAGTAGGTCTAATCCTGGAGCAGGTCACTTAAGACCTTGGAGAGGATTTGAGGCTTGTGTCTAGGCTTACTGTCTTCCTAAATTTCCTAGGACCTAGGACTGAAACCTGGCGTTAAAGGGCAGGCTTGGCCTTTCCAAGGTGTCCCTTGTGTGTGACCCCATCTGAAACCCATGGTGCTGACTGCAGAGCTCTTTTCTGAGCAAAACCTTGGAGGATGGTGGTAAAACTGGGATATATTCAGGGTCATGCCTCAAGTGCCCTGCCCAGTGCTCTTTCATCACACTGCCAAGGGGCAAGGTGGGGCCGGGGGCTTCCCAAGTCATGCTAACTGGAGGTGCTACTGGTTGTCCAAGCCCTGGCTCTGAGATGGATAGAGAGAGGGCTTAGGCTTGTTTACAGGGATTTGCCGCGGTGGTGAGGTCACTCCGTGATATATGGGTGGATTTTGTTGTGTGTTTGGTTTTTTTTTGGGTTTGGTTTTTTTTTTGCCAAGAGGTAATTAATGCTTTCCTTGGGATTAAAGTATTTCCTGCGTGCCTCAGCTGTTGATGTAGGAAGGAGTCATCCAACCCTTTGACCTTTCTTGGAGATGAAAAAGGCTTTTTGGAGAAGGTCAGAAGTGTATGTTCAAAACCAGTGTGTCTCTTTCTTACTCAATGACTTTCTTGTATGAAGAAGCCCCATAAAGGACGTTTCTTGAGGCTGTCGAGTAGGTGATGTTTTGTAGGCAGTCGCCCGATACAGCAGTGATTATGTTTGCAGGTATTGTGGGAATTTTGGTGTCAATCTACCTACTAATTATTCATGCAACTTGTCGATGAGACTTTAAACTGCCAGTCAAACCTATTGCTGTTTGAAATCCAGCAAACGGGCAGCACCTGTGTCCTGGTCTGGGTGTCCAGGAGGAAATCCACCTGCTTTTTGGGTTGTGATTTCTCCATCCGTGGCCAGGAGCTGGCTGTTGGAGCTTAGGGATCTGCACAGTAATAATGGCCGAACAGTCCTTGTAATCTGTGGATGGTTTGGGGCTTGTTAGGAGACCTGGAATTCCTCAAGTCAAGAGGGAAGGTGAGACCTACGGCTTCTCAAAACGTCTATTTTTAGATGCGTTCCTGTTCACATGGGATTTATCATAAAGGATTGCTCTGCACTTAGTACACTGAACTTGTAAGCCCTGTTTTCCAGCTCTTGCACAGATACCAAAACGCCTGCCAAAAATATATATATATTAGTGCCTCGTTTTTCCCTATGCTGACAGGCTGGGTCTCATGACCTCCCGAAACGCTTGCTATATTGCATTTGATGCTCTGTAAATACATAGTGGTGGGTGGCTCTTATTTTAGGAGCGGGTTATCCCCCTGCTCGGGCTTTGGCGTTGGCTTCAAAACTTGCTGGTGTCAGGCAGGCTGCAAGCTTCTCGCGGTTGTGCTTGTCTTCTCCTCTGTTTCTGCTCCTGCCTGAGACCTGGAGGCAGAACCCGTGTTAAAAACGAAGCGGCTAAACTCATATTTGGCTCCGAGTTAATCACTGAAATGCAGGGTGCTTGCAGTCCTCATTAAAAGCCTAATTTAAAGTGCAAGGTTGACAGCTTGGCTGGAGATACTTTCCCTTATCACAAGTGTTTCCTAATCTGTCTCCTTGGTGTAAGGATGAGGGTGTTTTTTTTTTTTTTGTTTGGATCTCCAGGCTCTTGCTCTTGGAGAGCTATATACATTAAAGGAATGCAGCGTACTTGTCGCTGAGACAGCTGTATATGTTAAAATATTAATGTGATGGGAGTAAATGTGGTCTGGTGTCTCTTACGCTGTCAGGAGAGCCTTTGTGCCTCGCAAGGTCACGCCGCTGCGTAGACGCGTGTTCCTGAAACGCAAACAGTGCGGGTTCTCCTTATACAGCTTTGCTTTGCAAAGGAAAATAAAGCTGCTTGTGGGATTATAGCAACGGAGCCGCTGTCCCTGAAAACACAGGCAGGAGCGGTGCGGCTGAAGGCCAGCGCCTGAGGAAGCGTCCTTCCTTGCCTTTGTACCCGGGCAAATATCAGCCCTGCAACGTGCTGTGGTTTTGGCTTTGGTCCTGAGCTTGCATGGGGGTGGGAGGAATAACATGGGTAACGAGGAGCTCAGAACCTGCTCTGTGGTTTGTTAGAGCTCTGCAGCTGGAAGGGAGTCTCTGAATGCAAGAGGGTCTCTGTGCCTTTGGTGCCCACCGTTCCCGACCAATCCTTCTGAGGAGGATGGGCATCTCCTGCCCAAGAGCTGTGATGGAGGTAGGAACCTGTTCAGCTTCCCAGATGTTGTCAACAGGCCTAACGCATATAATTTGGGAGCCTTTAAAGAAATTAATAGTCCACCCAGAGCTCCTTGCATTTGGTGACTAGGATTTAGCATCTACCACCTTTTTCTTCTGCTGTATTTAAGGTGAAAAAGTCTTTTACTGGAGCAAGGTGGAAGCTCTGAGCATTGTCTGGAGCGAGATGGACCTATCTGGTAACGCAGCTCCATTAACTCAGTGTAGCCTGGAAAACCGTTCTTCTTGTTGAAGGGTGAGGGTGTTGGGGAGAAGGTGGGCAGTGCCACCAGGATGGAGGTAACCAGCGTGGGAAACCTGGGTGCAATGCTGTCTTTGTTGTACCCTAGCATCCTGCAAAGCCATCATGCCTGCTGGCACCTGTGGTACCTGGGGACATAGTCATGGAAAGGTTAGAGTTGGAAGGGACCTTAAAGATCATCTAGTTCTAACCCTCTGCCATGGGCAGGGACACTTCCCACTAGACCAGGTTGCTCCAAGCCCTGTTCAGCCTGGCCTTAAACACTTCATGCTTGATACTTGCTTGGGGGGCGGCACAGATCAATATACTTCTTTGGGCAGTGAAGATGACCACAAAGCAGCTGTTAAATGTTCTCTTTAAGGCATGAAAAACATGGCAGGAGTTCCTGTGACCACCTGGCATGGTTCAATGGATACCAGTAACTGACCCCACATGGACTAATGAAGTGGACAGGGGATCCCAGCAAAGGCCAGAGCACCCCACCAGCAACTGGGGGAAGTGGGAGCCTTTTACTGGGTTTTCTGTCTTGCCAGGGAGATTAAAATACATGGCGTCTAGCTTGGAGCTGTCAGAGCTCTTGGGGCAATATGCCCACCCAGATCAAATCTGAACATCCCCTAGTTGTTTCCCCCAAAAGAAAAGGCATGGGGTGCAAGCTGTTGTTCTTGAATACAAGGTCGATTCATCCAGTTTTGGGTTTCCAACCTTCAAAATCTGCACTGGGTCTGTAACGCAACTCCAGCTCTGCCAAAAGCTGCTGCAGATTGGAAATAATGCTCTTTGTCTGGGGGTCACCTCTGTGGAGGTGTTGCAAACAGCTTGCCGGCTGCAGTCCATCTGCCGGGCTGGGAAAGCTTTTGGTGCAGGTTGATCTCAGAATCATAGAATCGTTTAGGTTGGAAAAGACCCTTGGAATCATCGAGTCCAACCATCAACCCCACCCTACTCTACCATATCCCCTAACACCACATCTAAACGGGTCTGAAACACATTCAGGGATGGTGACTCCACCACCTCCCTGGGCAGCCTATTCCAGGGTCTGACCACCCTTTCTGGGAAGAATTTTTTCCTAATGTCCAGTCTAAACCTACCCTGCTGCAGCTTTAACCCATTCCCTCTTGTTCTATCGCTAATTACCTGTGAGAAGAGACCAGCACCAACCTCTCTACAATGTCCTTTCAAGCAGTTGTAGAGTGATGAGGTCTCCCCTCAGCCTCCTCTTCCTCAAACTAAACAGTCCCAGCTCCTTCAATCGCTCCTCATAAGATTTATTCTCCAGGCCCTTCACCAGCTCCGTTGCCCTCCTCTGCACTCGCTCCAGCACCTCGAGATCTCTCTCGTATTGAGGTGCCCAGAACTGGACACAATACTCAAGGTGTGGCCTCACCAGTGCTGAGTACAGGGGGACAATCACCTCCCTCCTTCTGCTGGTCACACTACTTCTAATACAAGCCAGGATGCCATTGGCTCAAGGAGAGGAGCAGACCATGCTTGGCTCAATACTGACATCCTTGGAAGCCTTAATGATGCTGGTGACCTGCCCTGGTGCCACCTGGAGCGGGGTGATAAATGCTTTTGCAGGTGGATGGGCCCTTCTGGTCGGGGGTGAGGGAGGTTGGCTGGTTAATAGCAAGGCTGGGTTTGAGCCCGTGACCTGAAGGCAAAGGTTCCTGCCGGGCTGAAAAATCCCTCGTGGTTTTTATCATCTTGATGTGCTAAATGCCACTGTTTACAGTGGGGAATGTGATTAGTTAGCAGGAACGAAGCCTGTGAGTTTACTCTGAAGCTGTAACCTGCCGTCCAGACTCTCCTGGAGATATCCTGCGGTGAAGAGCTATAGATCTAAGAGCAGAAAAAGCTTAAGCTGGGGGGGGTCCTCTATATTTCTAAAAGTGTCGGTTTATAATGTTAAAACGCTTCTATTGCAAGTCCTTAAATCCAAGCTTCTGGGGTAATAATCTGGTTGTACTGAGTGCTGTATTGGACCCATGAGACCATCACTTATGCTCTCTTGGCTTCTTCCCCACCCCCAGCTCAGGGAAAATACTGGCTTTTCCCTCTGTTTCCCTGAACTTTGTAGCTGAACTGTGTGTTCCCAGGAGGGAAATAGCTGGACCACTGGCTTAAGGGCTGGAGTCTGCTCTGCTCCTCTCCTTGAGCAATTCGTGGGCTGGATGTCAGGCTGCCCTCGCTGGGGGGCTGCGGAGCTTCTGAGGGTATGTGGGGTGAGGAGCAGGGAGCCCCCGAGGTCACGAGCTTGGGCAAACGGAGTCAAAAGACGCTGTGTCCACTGGTATTTCTGCACCTTCCCTTCCCAAGCATTATGTGCTTCTCTCTATCTCTGCTGATATTTGTAATAGTGATAAGAAAGGCTCTGTAACAAGTGTGCTCCGCGGCTGATAAAACTTGCTGTGCGCAAGAGCTGTTCCAGCTGAGAGCTTATCAGTGCTATTAAAACTTTAACGATCAGCAAGGCTTGAGACGTGGGGGTGTTTCGAGTCCTTTTGCAGCAGGGAAACATCCAACGAGGAATCGTGCTGGAAGTGCTGCTTCTCTGTAAGTCCCTCTAAGTGCTTTTTTTTTTTTTCTTTCCTATATAAAGCAAACAATTCAGGGGGTGAGGCTTGTAAACTGGTCAAGCGTGCGTCTTAAATGGAGATGGCTGGTTACTGTGTTGTATGGTTGCGCGTGTAATCAGCTACCACCTTCATTAAGCACCAGCCAGCTCGTCTCAATGGGGACTGAATTAAATTGAGGGATCCACCTTCTTGCGTCTCACCAGGCTGGTCTCTGCTTGGGGAAAGAGCTCCTGGTGCTTTTGTGCAGGGAGGGTTGTTCTCCCAACTTGGTTTGATGCTCTTCAAGGGCACTGACCTCTGCAAGGTTGGTGAAAACATGGGTTGAAGCTGGTAAAGGGTACGGTGGAGTGGACCCTGGCCAGGAATCGCCTGGCTCCCACCTTGATTTGGAAGAGCATAATTCCCAGGAGCTCCCGTGTGTTGCCTGAATGTGCCGAGATGAGGCTGCTGGCATCTGAGTGTGGGGATGTCTTTGTCCTCCTCAAATTTAGGCAGCTGACTTCATGCTTGTGCAGACATCTCCATCCTCTTGGGATCTGCAACTTTGAGCCTTCTCCAGTGGCTCGGTGCCCAGAGCTTCTCTCTAAAAATGTCAATACAGTTTATTTTCTTGTGCGAAACTCCCCAGGAGGGAGACATGGTGATACCTGTTTTACAGGAGGGCGGTGTGATCGCTGCTTAGAAACTTCCTTTTCCCTTTTGGGATGAGGAAATGAAAATGTTCCTCCCCAGCCTCTGCAAAAGCTCCTTTCCCAGGAGGGATGGAGCCTGGAGGTTGAAACCAGACAGTCAAGGACCTGAACAGGGAG
Source organism: Alca torda (assembly GCA_008658365.1). Classification (NCBI taxonomy): domain Eukaryota; kingdom Metazoa; phylum Chordata; class Aves; order Charadriiformes; family Alcidae; genus Alca; species Alca torda. The sequence goes on from CM018076.1 coordinate 208,188,946, forward strand.
CCTGTTTCTTTGACTGCTCCTCCTAGGAAGTAGAGCCAGGGTGGAAGGTACTTTCCTTGTTTGCTTCCTGGTTTTTTAAATCAATCAAAAGAAGTGTGGGCAGCAGGGCGAGGGAGGGGATTCTGCCCCTCTGCTCCGCTCGGGGGAGACCCCCCTGCAGTGCTGCCTCCAGCTCTGGGGCCTCAGCACAGGAGAGACACGGAGCTGGTGGAGCGGGGGCCACAGGAGGCCCCGGAGATGCTGGGAGGGCTGGAGCCCCTCTGCTGTGAGGACAGGCTGAGAGAGTTGGGGGGGTTCAGCTTGGAGAAGAGAAGGCTCCGCGGAGACCTTGGAGCCCCTTCCAGTCCCTCAAGGGGCTCCAGGAAAGCTGGGGAGGGACTCTGGATGAGGGAGGGGAGCCATGGGAGGAGGGGGAAGGGTTTTACACTGAAAGAGGGGAGATTTACATGAGATATTAAGAAGAAATTCTTGGCTGTGAGGGTGGTGAGCCCCTGGCCCAGGTTGCCCCGAGAAGCTGTGGCTGCCCCATCCCTGGAGGTGTTCAAGGCCAGGTTGGACGGGGCTTGGAGCAGCCTGGTCTGGTGGGAGGTGTCCCTGCCCATGGAATGGGATTGGAAATAGATGATCTTTCAGGTCCCTTCCAACTCTAACCATTCTGTGATTCTAAATGTACAGAAAGTCATGAGAAAGGAGAGTCAAACCTGAGGTTCACCTGCTGCTGGCCGTGGCAGGAAGATCCTGCTATGTTGCCATCCTCTTGCTTTTGTTGTGCACACAGCACAAATCAGTCCTGGTTGTTGCTGTGTGTGTTAGGCTGTCCTCCTCTTCAAGACTTTATTTTTATCTCAGTTTTCGAATAGCTTTATTTCCTTTTCTGTTGTACTGTTGTGCTCTGTGGGGTTCTCCGGGAGGGCATGAAGAAGGCTGGTTTGAACCAACTGGTGTCGTGGTAGGAGACAGGAGGGAAGAAGCTGGGAGTTGGCAAGAGCGATGCTTGCTATAGTCTGATGGCAGAAATATCCCTGCCTTCTGCAAATCACCACACCAGGGTTCAACTGGCCCAGCCACGGTTGGTCCAAGGAACATCAGCCCTGGCTGTGCTGCAGATAGTCGGAGCTGTTGGAAGAGATGGCTTTTGACAAAGGTGGGAGCAATCGCTTGTTGCCATTACATGCTGCTGTGTGCAAGGTCAGCCTGACCGTCTGGTTCCCAAATTGGGCAGTCGGGTTCACTTTTTCAGCAAACACTTGCCATGTAATCAGCTAATGGGATTTCACATAGCATGCGGTGTTTCTAGCTCGGCTTTGTGATAGCAACTTAATCCAAAAAAGCCAGAGTTAAAATAAGTGGAAATATGAGTTCCTGGGACTATACAATTCCAGTACCTCACATAGCAAAGCCATCTGAATTCTACCAGAATTGATACACTGATCTTTATATCTGAATTGACTCAAAATGTTGTAAAGCTGGGGAGAAGGAGCATCTATTGGTACTTATTATGGCTCAAACACCTTTGCTTAGGGCAGTGTCTCCTGTGAAATTTCTCTTGTTTAAATACCACAGTCAGAAAACACTTTTGCATCGCGGGAAGGTGGTTGCAGTGATTTCAAATCTTTTTACCTGGATTGCTGCGAACTGGATCCCTGACCCATTTCATATGCTTTAGAAAAAGTTTTCCGCTTCAAGTTGGAAGCGAACTAAAAGTGTGGCAGAGCCTGGAGTTAGATCGAATAGGAAGAGAAAATAAGCGCGTGGTGGTAGGAAGAGGCAGCAAGAATAACTTAAATCCTGTTACGTGTGTACTATCTTTCCTCTGTGAGGGGTACCTCAGGCTCTGGAATCAAATCGGGACCTCAGCCCAATTTATTTGCTCATGTAGTTTTTTTTTTTTCCTCAGCCCTTTATTAGGCTCCTTAAGATAAGTACTTAAAAAGGCTTCTGGAGTCCCAGGAGGAGCATTTGGTGGAGAGGAAAGCTCTTGTTCGAGCGTTACTCTTTCATGGGAGTGCCCTGGTTCTTGGTCAAGAAGCTGGACTTCACATCCTGATTCTCCCCCTCTACTCCGCTCTGGGGAGATCCCACCTGCAGTACTGTGTCCAGCTTTGGAGGACAAGCTGTCCAGCACAAGAAGGACATGGAGCTGTTGGAGCGGGGCCAGAGGAGGCCCCGGAGATGCTGGGAGGGCTGGAGCCCCTCTGCTGTGAGGACAGGCTGAGAGAGTTGGGGGGGTTCAGCCTGGAGAAGAGAAGGCTCCGCGGAGACCTTGGAGCCCCTTCCAGTCCCTCAAGGGGCTCCAGGAAAGCTGGGGAGGGACTCTGGATCAGGGAGGGGAGCCATGGGACGAGGGGGAAGGGTTTTCCACTGCAAGAGGGGAGATTTAGGTGAGATCTGAGGCAGAAATTCTTTCTGTGAGGGTGGTGAGCCCCTGGTGCAGGTTGCCCAGAGAAGCTGTGGCTGCCCCATCCCTGGAGGGGTTCAAGGCCAGGTTGGATGGGGCTTGGAGCAGCCTGGTCTAGTGGGAGGTGTCCCTGCTGAGGGCAGGTGGGTTGGAACTGGATGATCTTTAGGGCCCCTTCCAACCCAAAGCATTCTATGATTCTCCTTGTTCATGTCTCAGCTCAGCCACTATTGGCTTCTGCTGGCTAGTTTTTGCCTAGCAGCCATAAAACTTATTGCTGTGTTTCAGCATTGCCTGAAGCTGATGAGATGTTCTGCTCCCAAACTGGCCACTTTTGATGATGGATCCCATATGTTTGATTCCAAAAGCCTGGCTTTTTTTTTTTTGTTTTGGAAGAAAATGTATAAGATAAATATTGCCTAAAACACTTGTGGCTCAGCTCTACTGAGCCAGCTCTTGGACAGGGGTGTGAGTAAAAACCCTGTTATGTCTCATGCACCATCAGGTTTAATGCTTGCTAAATGGCAGAGCTGTCGAGCAAAAAGCATTGGGCTGAGGCAATGTAGCTGCTATTAAAAAAAAGAAAAATAAATATCGCTGCAAGTGGCTGAACTTTGAAATAAATTGTGCTGCGCCTGTTTGGTAAGGTGATATAGAGGGACTGCTGAGGTGTCTGGATTCCCCCGAGGGCTCATTGCCATGTTGAGAGACTTGGGAATTTGGGAAGGCAACAGCTACCTGCCTGTGGGGAAGGTCTGTGTCCCAGTAGTAATAAATCCTCTCCTTGCCATGAAACACGAGGCCTGGATTTAAGTAATTGTCTTGTGATAGAGTTGAAACCAGCTACAGGGTTTGAAATTCTAACTTTTTTTTTTCCATGTTGTGAATGATGGACAAAGTAGGGTTTGCCACTTGTCTTGCTTTCATAGAAGAACCGTAAAACGCTGAAAGATCTTGGTGTCATGGTGGCGTAGGCTTAGTGAAGACCGGTATGTCATTGCTATCCTGGAGCTCTCACAGAATCACAGAATGGTAGGGGTTGGAAGGGACCTCTGGAGATCATCTAGTCCAACCTCCTGCCAGAGCAGGGTCACCCAGAGCAGGTTGCACAGGAACGCCTCCAGGCGGGTTTGGAATGTCTCCAGAGACGGAGACTCCACCACCTCTGGGCAGCCTGTGCCAGGGCTCTGCCACCCTCACAGGAAAGAAGTTCCTCCTCATGTTTAGGTGGAACTTCCTATGCTCAAGTTTGTGCCCGTTACATCTTGTGCTGTCGCTGGGCACCACTGAGAAGAGCCTGGCCCCGTCCTCCTGACACCCACCTTTTCAGTATTTATAAGCATTGATAAGATCCCCCCCTCAGTCATCTCTTTTCCAGACTGAAAAGACACAGATCCTTCAGCCTTTCTTCCTAAGAGAGATGTTCCAGTCTCCTCATCATCTTGGTAGCCCTTTGCTGCATCCTCTCCAGTAGTTCTTGAACCGGGGAGCCTGGAACGGGACACAGTTTTCGTTCTCCAAAGTTTGCAGGATGCTTTAACCCTCTCCCTCATGTGCCATCCTTATGCCCTCCCCCCTGCTCCCCTCAGGTGCTTGAGGTCTAATCAAGCTGATGTTTTTTGCTCCTGGAGTGCTTCAGTTGTGTCCTGTCACACTTCAGCTTAGGCAGAAAGGGCCTATTTTTAAGAAATTATTTTATTTTTTTGTGTGTGGTTTTTTATTTTCTTTTCTTCTCCGGGAAGCTACTTTGCAGAGCAAGAGCATTTGACTGGAAGGATGAGCAGGACTTGCCAGAAGGAACCACCCGATAAAAATGGCTTGGCCTTGATTTTCCCTTATCCCCTCCTTATCCCTTTCTCCTGTGCAGCTCCAGTCATGCTGGGTTTTAGGGCAAGTGTTTGCTTTGAGCATGATGGGATCGTAGGAGGCAGAACTTCACCCCTTGGGTGTAGGTGGCTGGTGTCCCATGTCCAGCTGTGTCCCTGCTGGATGCTCTCTGCCTGCGATGTGGTCACCTCTGCTTGCATTGACCCCACAGAGAAAATGGTAGCAGGGGGTGACTGGTGGTCCCTGGACTCTTAGGGGCTGGTGGGCCTCTTCCATGAGCTTGAGCGGATGCATGGTGCGTCATCAGTTAGCAGTGAAGGAGAAAGGAGAAATGTTGGTTGGTCTGTCCATGGCTGGGTGCATCTGCTACAGCTTCAGGGATACTGTCTGGTGGGTCTGAGGTCTCACTTCTGCCTGAGAGCCTGTCCCACATCGGTTCACCTCAGCGATGTTGTGTGAAGCCTGAAGTCCCAAGAGCAAATCTTTCTCCTCCCTTGGCCATGCAAGAGATGCTTGTTTGCAGGAACTGGTGAACTCTGAGTCCTTCTTCTCCAGCAAGATGAAGGCATGTGAAATTTATTGTCTCTAGAGAAGAGGGTTTAGTTCTTGCTTGTGCCATCTACCTCCTGTTTCACCCTGGGAATACAGAAGGACAGGGATGTTTTTTGTCACTTGAGCTATTGGCTATTTCTGCTTGGATACTGTGAGGTAGCCAAGAAACTGTGAGTTGATGCTCTGATGGTGATTCTGAGGGAAGGATGTCTGAGGTGTTGGGTGATGATTTGGGCTCATCCATCTGCTTTATGCACACATCCTCAGTGGTTTTGGTCAAGGAGATAAGTGTCTTTCCTTGTTCTGTGACTGCAAAATAAAGGACCTGGCACTGCCTTGGTGGGGCAGGATGAGGATATGAAGACTTGGATACTGTAGAAAGGGAGCTAGATATGTAGATTTTTTCCTTCCTTGAGGTATATTCCCATGAATGCAACTTCCTTGGGTGATGGTCTTTGGCCAGTTGTGCTTCTGACACAACTGTTCTGCAGACGTGTCTGACAGTGTCAAAAATGAATGGTTTCGTGTGAGGGGTCAGGTTTCTGCTATCCCCACGCAACCAGGTCTTGGACATACATGGGATGGGAGAGGCACCAGGAGCACCTGGTGTGAGCCACCTCTTTCTCTGAGGTTTGCCTTTTCTGAGGTCGAGACATGTGTCCTCAGTTGAAGATTGGTGTTAGCAGCCCGTATAAACCATTTGCGGGATCGGTGTTATCACAGGAGTATTTGTGCACCGCTCTCCTACGTTCACCTGGCCAAGTGACGCAAACAAGCTGTCGAGCAGTTGTGTGTCGAGGGAAGAGGCTTGTTCCTGGAAAGCAGCTCCCGTTGGGTGGGATCCTCAGCCTTTTCCCACTGTGACACTGTTAGTCTGAGCTAGTCAACTCCACTTTTCAGGTGCCTGCTCTAACGAGTGGGAATACAGCTTCAGCGACGTTTTAAGAGTATTTTTAGCAGGTTGACTGGAGGGAGGGTGACAGCCCCTCCGGCAGAGCAGAGCTGCAGCTCACTGTTGGCAGCACTTCAAATGCGTGGTGGGTGCCTTTTTGGGTGCAGACAGGTGCCACCCTCAACCACGCAGCACCCCATTTTCTCTCTGTCAGGGGGCGAGATGCTCAAACTGAATCTACCCAAGTATCTGTACCCCTGAACTTGTGATGAAGCTGGGATTCAAAGCCTTGTCCTGCAACCCCTGTCCCCAAATGCTTTGTGTGTGCCCTCTGCAGTTAGGCTTTCCTCTTGCAGTGGGCAACAACATTCTCCAAGAGCTGCCATGGAGAGGTTGAAGGTGGTGGTTGAGGAACCCTGCAGAAGGTGCTGGGTGGCCCCTGCAGGGAGGGAGTTGACCTGATGGAGGTTTGTCTTTGGGGTGGAATGGGTAGGCTGTGCAACACCTGCATGAAGTAGATAGATACACTTTCCTCTTGCAGTGGGCAACAACATTGTCTACGAGCTGCCATGGAGAACTTGAAGGCAATGGTTGAGGAACCCTGCAGAAGGAGCTGGGTGGCCTCTGTGGGGAGGGAGGTGACCTGTTGGAGGTTTGTCTTTGGTGATGGCCTGGGTGGGGTGTGCGACACCTGCATGAAGATGGTGAGACATGTCTGGGGGGGGGGGGGGGGGGGGGGGGGGGGGGGGGGAGATTTTTTTGGGGGGGTGGTGCAGGCTGAGATGGGAGAGAGAGGGTCTGGAAAATGCTGTGTAGGAGACTTTGCCTGGCTCCAACGTTTTAGCACATAGTTCTTGCTCTGCTACAGTAACAACCTCAACATAATGTCACTGTTTCACACGAGCAGTGATACTGGTCCACTGGAGGACCATGGCCACTAGAAATGGAGTATGTGAAATGGGATAAGAAAAGGGAATCTGCAATAAATTTTCCTCCTTCCCTTTTCCTTTCTAACAGGTTTTTCTCCAGTGCGGTAGCAAAATGATGAACACTTAATTTGTGATATTTTTTCTTTTTTTTTTTGTGGCCCACTGATGGATGGTAACTAGATACTATAAATACTTCCAGCTTTGGACACAACCTGCCAAAAATAGCTGGGAGCTCTGTAGGGGCTGATGCTTGGCGAAAGGCTCCGCTCGCTTTATCCCAAGCGTGCCAACAGGCTGAGTTCACAGAGCATCTTTGGAGCCAGCGGGGTGTGAAGGTGGCGACGGGGAAACCTTCCTGCTGCTGCGGCAGTGACACAGGGACTGTTTTATCGCCTTGCGGGATGCTCACCATGGTGTTTTGCAGCTAGAAACCATTACCTGGGCATTGCTGCTTTTCATGCTGATGGCTGAGTACTTTTTGGTACCCTGGGGCTGGACTGAGAACGCAATGAAGGTCTCCAAACCCAGGCAACTCCCTGAGAAAGCAGCTTGTAATAACTGAGATATGTAGAGGAGGCATCTGTCCCAGTAACTGTGGTTCATCTGGGGTGGGAGTAAAATCCCAGTCTTGTGGGTCTGATTACAGGACTGGGAACTATCTTTAGCTGCTTTTCCCCTCCGAAAGGCATTTGCACATGGCGCAGAAGTGTCTGGCAGCTGAACCTGTCTCTGCTGCACCCCCACCAGCCTGGTTTAGAGAGACTCTGTGGGTTGCTCTGTGAATAATTTGGGAGGAGGGCAGCAGGGAATGTGTCGGCTCTTTGCGTTCAATATGGAAAAGGCGCTTTCCCATGTGGGGGTGGGAGTAAGTGGGGGATGTTGCTGGAGCTGATGAGCAGGGGAGGTCTGCTTAGTTCTGGAGCTTCAGCTTTCAGCTGGTGTTCTCAGGCTGATATTAAGGTTGACGTTAAAGTGTAAAGCACCATTTTCATGGTGCTTAGTCACATGAAATAACGTCCCCACTTGAGGTGGGAACAGCACGGGGGTTGCTTCAAATGGCATGGCTTAGTTTCTCCAAATATTGTTGGTGAAAGGGTGGTTTTCGGATGAAACGTGCGTCTTTTTAGGACGGCTCATGAGCTGTTATGGGATAAAACACAGAATACAGTGAAAACTCACTTAATCAGGAGAGAGTTTGGGGCTGCTTTGTGACCTGACTAATGCTGGCAAGTCCAGTTTCTGCTGAGCAGGGGATGTGACCCTGGTGAGTCTCCCCACTGCATAGTGGAAGCAGCACAATACGCATCGTTGTGAAATACAAGGTGAAGCTGATGGGTGGGGTGAGGTCAAGGTGAGGTGTTGCCAAGGAAATATTCATAGTCCCTAAAGTATTTGGTTCATCACAGGGGAAAAAGGAGAGAAGAAACTCAGTCTTCTCTGAGTTGTCATCTTCCAAAGGGCTTTCTTGTGATGCGAGTTTATTTGCCGGCAAGCTGGGGACAGTAGTGGGATTTGTCTGCTATGAGATATGGGGAACTTTGTATGTTACTCAAACTTGTGGTTTTCTGGCAATACAGGAACTTGCGTTGCTGGTACATCAAGATCCTGCCCTTAATTGAGCTTCATCATCCCTTGCACTGTAAGGCAGGGTGCTTTGATGCCTCTCCTAGCCCCTGCTCAGCAGGTGGTTTTGGTACCTTTACTTAAGTATATATTCATAGGCACATATGATGCTGATGAGTAACTGAAAAGTAATTTCCAGTCTCCTTTGAAATACGCCTGTGAAGCTCAGTGGCCTTTACACGTGGAGAGGAGAGCAAGGCAAGCTGCTCTTGGGGAACGATTTGTTGCTAGATCCAAAGGTGATGCCTCTGTCCATCAGTGAGGACTTCTGGGTCAAATTGGGACCAACCTGGAGGTTGTAACTGGGTGGATACATGGCATGGCTCAGGTGTGTGGGCTGTGGGTCTGAAACAGCTTCTGATATGGCATGGGATGCCCATCACCTGGTGGCACTGAAGCTCCCTGTGGCATCCAGACATGTGCAGACTGCCTGGGCAAGGGTTGTGTTCAGACCTTGTTCCTTCTCATTTTCCCCCAGTCCTGCAGCCCTTGGAGAAGGGAACTGGTGCTCTGCTGGAGGGAAGGCTCTGGTCTGTGATGACCTGCAAAGACCTTTGACTTGCCTCACAAAACGCTCATGGCTTTTCAAAGCACAAGCCTGGTGTTGGTTTTGCTGTTGGCAGATTTGCACCCTTGAAGTCTCTGCAGATGCTGAGAAAGGGCTGGATTTCTCATAAAACCCTTTTCTGTGCAAACCACTGCCTGCATGGGTGCAGATGCACAGCAGTTACATGATGCTGCTTCATGCCTTATTCTACCAGTCAAAGGACGGACCTCCTGTCCACATTGTCCCTCTGGGAAAAGCACAGTTTGCCCACCGTGCATGCGCTGCTCTGGGGAAGGGATATCTTGCTATATAAGCAGGAACAAAACCTGGCAGAGACGTTTATCCACCCAGGAGTGTACCCTGGGGTATGAAGTTGTACAGCTCGCAGACCAAAGCCAACTTATGGGAGGGCGGTTGCTGAAAACACGGTTAGAAATTTGAGTGGTTATTCTGCCTTGAAAGAACTGCGTGGGCAACAAAACATCCCGTGCAGCGTTTGCCTGGTGGAGCGGGGCTGGGGAAGATGCTGGTGAGTGTGCCGGACTGGCTGGCCCCGTTCCTGCCCGCTGGCTGTAACGGTGACAGTATCAAATTGCATCCAAACTTGTCACTAAGTGCAACGACTCTGCAGTAAGTCATTGGCCTCCTGGTGCTCGCTTTGGCAATGGGGTAACTTGGCTTGACTACCTCTATTTGCACAGCACAAATGGATTTGTTGCCCAATAGCATAATTGTACCGTTGAAGAAAATCACACTTCTTATTTCCTGCCTGCATACCTGCTTCCTTGCTGTTTGCTTTTCTTTATTCCTCCAGCTCACTAATATTTTCATGCTGCCTCACTGCTTTGAAGACTACAGACAGCGCTTGAGTCTTTTTTTTAATCCCATTTCTTCTTGGGTGCAAAGATCAAAGCTGCTGTGGCTTTTGCTTTCCCACCCTGGATATTGGCTGTGCACAGTAACACCTCTGGAAAGGTTTTAATTTTTTTAATAGCAGTTGAAATTAAAACAAGCAATGAACTGAATTACGTATAGGTGGGGTACCTGTCTGACTCTGATATAACTTATGAAACTTCAGCGTAGCGCAAAATGGCTTTGGAAAGAGCTGTCTCCTCCCAATTTTTTCCTGGGATGGTTGCATATTCCTCTTTACTGTAGGACGCCCACTTACTGATGCTATGCGTGGCGTTGGACTTGCTGCGTTGGTCTGGACATTTAAATAGCACAAAGATATTGCCTTGCACCCAGCCCAGAATAAACTCTGAGCAAATCCAAGCACTAATTTTGGCATCGCACACCTCTCCACTCCGGGTGCGGGAGACCTGTGGCGCGGGAGGCAGGGCAGCAGAGTCGCAGGTACTTAGCAGAGCGACCTCAGAGGAATCTTTATCTTGGTGGAAACAGATGGAGTTTGACTCTGTGTCAATTATGAGCCTAGAATAACTCAATTTTTACTGCAGAGGAAGTGGAAAGGTACAACGCTGCCATGGCCTGGATGCTGACAAGCAGGAATTGAGCTCGGAGGAGAGCCGTGGCTGGCACGTACGCTGGTGACTTCCACACTTGAGAAGCTTGGCCACCAGAAGGAAACTGTACTTGTCATGTTTTGTATAGGCCTCTAGCTGCTAAGCAGGGCATTATAAAGCATATTCTTGAGCTGCGATGTGGTGACAGATCCCATAGGTGAAGGCTTCTCTTGGAGAAGGGTAGTCACAGCTAGTGCATGAATGAGGATCTAAGGGATAAGAGCTCTAAAATGTCCCCCTCTTTCCCTGTCACTTGCTCCCTGTTCGTGCACAACGCTTGGCCAGTTGTATATTTGTGAATGAGTATGGAAGTGGAACAGGTTTCATGTGGCTTCTTTGCTTTTTGGTTTTTCTGTAGAGTTTGGGTGTTCTGGTCACCATTGTGCATTTTGGACAGGAGGTGCTGGGGTGCTTGGCCAGTCACTACTGGCTCTACTCAGCCCCTGTGTACCCCTTCCCCCGTAATTTCCCATCTCTCCCCTTCTTCTCTGTGCTTGATGCACAGGAGTTGATTTTGTGGAAGGGTCAAAGCTGGGCTTTGCAGAGCACCATTGGATCCAGGGCTTCCAGCAGTCACCTGGACTCCAGCGGTCTGCAGAGGCCTCAGCTTTGTGCCTGGATGAAGGTACACAATGCTTTGGGTCACGGTTAGATAGTGGCAATCCATCCACTTGTTTGTATCATGGCCAAAAAAGCTGCCTGGTGCTATAGATCAAAGAGCAGTTCAAAGGGAGCTTCTACATTAGTCTTTCATCCTCTTTGGGATGAGATGCAGGACCCTGTGAGTGTTGTGTGTCTCCCAGTAGGTTGAGGTTCCTATAGCTTCTGGGATCCATAAGCTGCTCGTTAAACTGTTGAAGAGCTGCTGCATCTGTTCCACAAGCCTCTGTGGGAAGGCTGGTTAAGGTCCTAGCACTTTTTCACCAGCGGGTGGGGTTGAGCTGCTCACCACCTTCGTGTTAGTGGCTTGCTGAGGTCTCCAGCTAAATTTGTACGGCTGGCTAAATTAATACCTATGCAATGACCTCTCGTCCCCTAAAATGGAAAACAAAACTGTGGTACTACCTTAGGGAAGGAGGCATCATGCTGCAGCCATCCTCTTGGCTAGCAAAGATGCTCGTGAAGGCACTGAGCTGAGCACTTACCCTGCTCTGCAGCCTTTGGGGTGACTTTGACACCAGAAAAACTGCAGCTTCAAAACTTGCCTCCCTCGAGCCTGTTGCCAAAGCCTTTATTTTATTTATCAACTGGTTTTACTCATCTGGGGATGGGATTAAGTTCAGCCTTGGCTGGATCTGCTCCCTGAGCTGAGTGTGTCTCTGCTTTGCACCCCTTTCCTTAGCGGTCCCCGCTCTCCCTTGAAGGGGGAGCAAATATCTGAAGAGCCTGTTGAAGCTGTGGGCTGGAGGCTCTTGTGGAGGACACCTGTGCAAGCAGCAGTATCGCAGTATAATTTTCTCACAGCCCTGCACGTGGATGCTGCTGCCTGTCCCTACCTGTACTTGTGGTGCTGGGCGCTGCTCGGCTCCCTGCCATCTACGGATGGCTCATTGCCCAGGTGAAAAGTGGTGGAGGGGGGGTGAAATAAAGGCATGACCTGAACGCTGCTGCCACGTGTAGCTGTCTCTTAAATGTCCCTTAGTATGTTGCAACTAACTTATTAAATGCGGGTCTCTTGCCCCAGCAAGTGTGGGCCTCTCCTAAGCAACAATTGAAGTTTAACCCCCGTAGTCCTCGCCAGCGTTTGCCTTTTGCTTTAGAGGAAGGAAATGTGATCCTCATCTTTAGATCAAACAGCATCTGGGCTTCCATTGACAAAAGTAAATTTTGTAATGTGCTTAATGAAGCCTAGAAAGATGTTTCAGATAATGGACAGAAAATACCTGCCTCTTAAAAACTTTCACCTCCCAAAGTTATTGCAAGACTTCCTATTATTCTTAATAAAGTTTTTTTTTTTTTGTTCTTTGAGCTTTCAGAGGAGAAAATGCCCTTGGAAAGCAGATGTCAGAGTGGAATCAAACGCTTCTTCCCTTAACGTTTGGGTTGAAAGCGTTCCCTAGAAACCAGTCTCTGGCTCTGTGGGAGATGCCAATGAAAAGCTGCAGGTCAAAGAAGCGGAGAGAATTTGTGAAACTTCACTTTGCTTTTCAAACTTTGGTTGTCAACCTCTCTAACCTGAGACCTGGGGAGTGTGTGTGTATGGAAAGCTGGTGACGCGATTCTTAAATTCTTCTAGAACTCACCCATGTCACAAAACTCTTCCCTGACTTGGAGAGGTGGATTTGGAGAACAGCTTCCCAGGCAGGTCTGTCGCTCCTGTGTTTGGGTTGTGTGTGTGGCGCAGGAATAGCTTATAAATAAAACTGCCTGTTGGTAAGAGGGAGGTGGAGGAAGGAGGTCTCACAGCTGTGAACCCCAGGACTTAAAGACGAACTTAATGTCAAGCCCAATGTGAGCTGACAAGATCCTTTTTCTTTTTTTTTTTTAAAGGCAAGTGATTTTGTAATTGCCTTTATGTGCAGGGGATCAAACCCAGGGTTGCCAGAGCTTCTTCCTCCTCTTGTCTCGAGGTGTGAGAAACACCAGGGGCAGCTGGATAGATATCCCTGGCTTAAGAGAAAATAAAAGTGAAATTAAGCCAAGGGCCCACAAAAACAGTCCCCTTGGTCCTCAGCCCTGGCTGGATGCCATGCTGTATTTGCTCTGGCAAGGTATGGAGTGAAATGGGGGATTACCTAGGACCTAAGAGAAGGTGGTGGTAATGTGGCTGATAGAAAGAACAAGAAGACCAAAAGTTAACATAGTTGTTGTCTACCAGCCTTTTGCACTTTCAGTTTTGGGCCGAAATCTTGGAGAACTAGAAAAAAAAACAAGAGGAAGGATTTTTATCATCGTTTGACGGTAAGGTGGCTTAGGTCTAATAGCAGGACGTCTCTCCATTGGTAGTGATGTGCTGGGGCATGGCTGTGGGGCCTCAGCACTCCAGGTTTTGAGAGCCACTTGGACAAGCCTCGTGCATGAATGGCTAATTAATCCCCTGTGCAGAGTTACTGTAGGGTGACGTCTCAAGGGTCTTCTCAATACTGTGCTTCAGACACATCCTTCTCCTTGATGCCACCAAGACAGCCTAGATAAGACCACTCAGCTGGTCCGTGCTGGTGCCCTCTCCTCTGCTTGGTGGAAAGCTCATTTCGAGAGCGTCCATAGGAACTTGTGAGAAGATATCATTAAGGAAGGAGTGGTGTCTGACCTCATATTGCTGCTGTAGCATTGAAGCACACAGATATTTGTAGGAAAAAGCTTAAAGATAATGGGGCATGTGAATGATAAGCAGGCAAGAGGCGGAGAGGTGCAAAGAGGTGATGTTTCCAGCACTAAAAAAAAAAAAGCAGGTGGAGAAGGGGCTCCTGCAGCATTTCAGATCAATTAAAGTCTGAGCATGCGAGTGCTTTGCCTCTGCCAGCCACCGTGGGGAGGTGATTTCTTTAACAATCAGTTAAAGATTGTCCCAACCTGTACTTTGAGGGACCAGGAATTGTCCGATGTAGTGAAGCTGCACCCCTGGACGCTGTGGTGGGACAGGGCAGAGAGCTGAGACCCAACAGTGGGTCGTTACCGCTGTTAGCAGTGAAGGGTTGGGTGGCTTTGGTGGGATTAGCACTAAACGCTGCGCACAGAAGGGTGGTTTGAGGCTTCAGACGTATTTCTTTTCATATTTGAAGGAGAAGGTGTGGTAAGGTCTCTGAGACAGCGTCAGTAAAAAGAAAAAGAAAAAACCCCAAACGTTACAGTTATTGTGTGATTGTTATGTGCTAATAGGATTTAATTTCTGCAAAGCTTTTGATGAGAGGGGGGAAAAAAAAGTATTGCAAAGGACCACAAGTATTTTGGGAAAGGCTTAAGTGGAATAAAATTCAGCTGTGATCGTGTTATAGCAGGGAGGCATGGAGTTAACTGAGCCGGAGCAATGAGTTTTACCGTTGCTGAATAGGATGTGCACGGGCCCTGTTTCTCCTGCCCATGTCCCTGGGGTCGTCCCTATTGGAAAGAGGGGAATCTTCCCAGTGGGAGGGGGAAAGGCAAGGGATGCCTCTGGTCTGCAGGCTTTCCTGTGAAAGCTCCTGAAAAGCTTGCAGGTGTCTTGCTACCCTGGCTTGGATTTGAATTTGTGACCCAGGGGTGAGATGCTGCATTTTGCTCCTGTTTTCTTGCACCATCAGAGCTTTTAGGAGTGATCGAGCAGCGTGGTGAGACCATGGTCCCGTGGCCTGTTTTGCTGGGGGAGGTGGAAGAAGGAGCCAGGTTCAGCCTTAGAGAATTTGAGGGGAAAGGGAGCATGGAAGGTTTCCTTCCTGGGGAAAAGGGCTTGTAACGCAGCTTGGGGAAAAATTCAAACAAAGCAGCTTCTCTTCCCTTCTGGCTCGGAGCGGGTGTGTGATGTGAAGGTAGCCCCAAGCCTTACCAAAGACGGTGGGATTTTCTTCTTTTTCCCCCCCCCTCCCCCCTTTCTTTTAATTTTGTGGGGGTGGGGTTGGAGGATTGGTTTATATGCTTTATTGTAAATCTCTCAAACAATGCTGCTTCCCTTTCCTTGAAGCGATTGTTCCCCGTGCGGCTGACTCTTCCTTCCCCTTCCTCTCCATCGTGGGAAGTGCTCTCCTGATGATGTATGGGCTCAACTTTAGTCTCTGGTTTACTTTCCTTTGTCCTGCTCAGGTCCCTCTTATTATTGTGTAATTTCTGCCAGGATCGTTGCCACAGGGTCCACAAAACCAGCTGTTGTAGCGCTGTGGAGAGAACTAACTATCAGAGCAGCCAGAGACATGGGACTGCAAAGTCTAACAGGCTTCATAGTACCATGAGATTTCTTCCCTCAAGTTGATGTAGCCTCCTCTTGGAAGGGCCACTTTCTTCCTTAAGGAAAAGCTGGTCTTTCTGTGATCAGCCTGATCTCAAAGCTTTTCAAAGGCATCCATTTTGGGGGGGGGGATTACTTTGTTTTATTTTTGGATTTCATTTTTTAATTTTTGCGTCTACAATGCCCAAGAATCCCTTGCTTTGTCCTGTCAGGCCTTGCATCTTCTCTTCCTGGACCAGTCTCAGAGGAGAAGAGGTGAAGCCAAACTAGATAGTGGGTCTGAACAGCTATCAGCACATGGTTAACAGGAGACAGACAGCCACCTCTTCTTTTGGGGTGGGGGAAGAAGAAAATAGTGGAGATACTGGCTGGTTAGAGATGGACACTATCTTGCAAATAACTTGATGAAATGCTAAAGCCATGCGAATCTCTGCTTCTGAAGTATATCAATCCCATGTGACATCTGCTATACCAAAAATTAGTAGACTTGCCTTGAATGCTACTGATAAGAAAGGCATGGACCTGTTGGTGTGGGGCCAGAGGAGGCCACGGAGATGCTGGGAGGGCTGGAGCCCCTCTGCTGCGAGGACAGGCTGAGAGAGTTTGGGAGGTTCAGCCTGGAGAAGAGAAGGCTCTGGGGAGACCTTATAGTGGCCTTCCAGTCCCTAAAGGGGGGTCTACAGGAAAGATGAGGACAGACTTTTTTTATCAGGGCCTGTTGCAATAGAACAAGGGGTAATGGCTTTAAACTGAAAGAGAGGAGATTTAGATGAGATATCAGGGAGAAATTGTTCACTATGAGAGTGGTGAGACTCTGGCCCAGGTTGCCCAGAGACGTGGGAGGAGATGCCCCATCCCTGGAAACATTCCAGGCCAGGCTGGATAGGGCTCTGAGCAACCTGGCCTAGTGGGAGGTGTCCCTGCTCATGGCAGGGGCGTTGGACTACGTGACCTTTAAAGGTCCCTTCCAACCCAAACTATTCCATGGTAAGACTGGATTTGTTCTCCACGAGCATTTCCAAGGAAAAGCTGTCATAAATGAGGCCTCGACAGAGCAGCATGAGAAAGAAGCTCAGCTGTTCACTTAGCCTTCACTGCGGGTGCACGGATTGACTTGGACCTGAGCAATTCATGGTGTGCCATCTGCAGAAATAATAAGCCCTTGGATATTACAGGCTTAAGGATATAAGTAACCACCTGATTATGCAGTTATTTCGCTATGACCTACTTCTTTTTCAAAATATCCCCTAGACTCCATGGCACAGCAGATAAATGCTGAAAGGACCTGGAAGTTCTTATCAGAAGAGCTTCCTGCAGGGAGCTGTTGGTGATTTATGCCAGGGAGGAAGAGGAAAGGCGGGTGGTGTGAATGTTTCATGATAGGCTTTGGATTGCTTAGCTCATGGAGTGAGCTAGGAAAGGCAGCAGCAAACTGGTGGGTTTTGCCCTCTCCTCTTAGGTGGAAATCACGTGGTCTAATTAAGCAACAGCAGTTCTTGATAATATGTTTTAAAGGGATTATATCATGCTTTAGCAGAATGGGGCACGCAGCCAGAACACTCTCATCCTGTTGATAAGGCCAACACCTACTGTAAACACAGTTATTAACAGTCTGAGCCTGTGCGAGATGCTCTAATGGAAAGCTGTAACTTGAGAATAAGAAAGAAGCTTGGAGGAGCCCAGGGTGGGTATTTAAAACCTCTTTCCCTTGGGCAGTGGTAAACTACCTTCTTGCATAGGGTACATAATTAACTTCACAGAGAGGAGCGAACCTAAATCCTTCCAGCTGCAACTTACACGTGATGGAACGATATAGTTGGGTTTCAAAGACTGTCCTGGCGTCCAGGGTCTGTCCTGGGGCGTTGGGTTGGTGTTGAGCTGTCGTCTTTGTGTGTAGATTTTGGAGCAGGATCCCTTGACCTTGGGCAGTTCATAGCTCGCTCTGTGCTCTCATTCATCAGTTTGCAAAGCAGCAATAAAACGCTGCAGCTACAGGACCCGTTCTAGTAAGTTGGTGCATAAACACTTTTTCTAGCAAATGAGAGCTCTGAGGTTGGAATTTAGGAGGAAGAAGAAACTGAAAAGTGAAAGCACATCTGCACTTCCCTGCTAAAAATTACTAGTGTAGAGCAGGGGAGGGTGTTGTCTCCCTGGAGTAAAGAGCTGATGAGCCTCTGAAAACTTTCCGCTTGGCAGAGCTGAAATTACGTGGTGGGGTGGGTGACTATTCCAGCCCCCAGAACAGGGAAGGTGCATGTAGGTGATTTAGTCCAGCTCTGCTGCAGAAACTCATCTTCATGGGACTGGTTACTGCCATAGTTATGGTTTTGGATAGGAGCTTCTCTTGGTAAGCTCAGATTTATGTGTCGACTTGAACTGGGGGGCTTTCTGTGGTGGAAGTTTGCATAACTGGATGCTCTGCAGGAGTGTGGTTCTCTAAGGAAGGCACCTCGTGCAGTAACATGGAGGATGAGGCCGATTTTTCTGGAAACTATGGTAGTATCTGGCTTGGATCCTGTAGTAGATTTAAATTCTAAGACACGTGGTGAGAACTGTGATAGAGCTGTAACAAATAATCAGCCAAATCTGAAGATTTAACACCACCTTCTGCTTCCAGTACAGTCCAGAAGGTAAGTCTGGGATCCAGTTGTCACTGGAAGGCTCCAACTTTGCCCAGGAATGTGAAATTCAAGTTTTCTGGCTTCAGTGGCGTTACTAGTGGTTTGGTTGAATCATTTCTAGATGCCTTTGATCTCCTGGTTGTCCTTACAAAGCCAATGCAGCTAATGAAACATGGGGAGGAGGGGAGTGGCTGTGCCACTGTTAATGCAAGAATCCTCCAAAAAAACCTAAAAATGGCAGAGTGGTGTTCTAGTGCGTACATTAACTCCATATTTGTGGAGTCATCAGTTCTAATATTAATAAAGGAACTTTTTGGGGTTGATTCAAAATTATTTTTTTTAACCTACTTCCTCTACACCTAACAAGGGGGCACCAGAAAAGCTGAGGCATTGGGCAGTCCAGGTAAGGTGGAACCTGACCTAAACACGACTAGTTTAATTTCTTTAGAGAAGCAAATTGACAGGTTACAGGGGTGTGAATGTATTGCCTGGCCTTACTGTGACTTTCTGTATGACTGGAGCAGAAGACACCGGAGTTCTCCAGGCTGCGGGGAGGAGTGAGGCTCTTGAATGAACTGCAGTGGTTTCCTACCTCCGATCATGTTTCTTTCTCAATGTCCCAGGTTGTGGCCAAGCTCCGTACCAAGCAGCCGGGATTTTGGAAATGGTGAGGGGATTTTGCTTGCGGGAGAGGTTGATGGATGGATGCGACATGGGCCAGGCTGAGGGGAGAGGCGTGGGAGAGGCAATAGCACCCTTAAGTCCTTCTGGGGCCATGGGAATGGAAATTACCTCCCAGCAGATGTTTTGCCTACAAAAATACTGGGCTAAATCTGTATCGTATAAGTACTGCAGAGCAAATCTAACACTTGCTCTGGCCAAGGTGGCTTTTTTCTTTTGCTTTTTTGTACGCTAGCCTAACTGGCCATGGGTGCCACGAGATGCCAGCTGACTGCCTTCCTACATGTGCAGGAACGGAGACTCTTTGGTGTCTAAAAGAATTGAAACCAATGCAAATTCTTACTCTGGCTTCTCCTGTGAGCTGTTAGTTAGGCATCTGTTGTTGTTCCTATTTACTTCATTGAAAAAGGGGGGAAAAAAAATATTTCCTTTTTGTGCCCTTCTCAAAGCACACTGAGATTAGGAATTGCAAGTAATCCTCTGAAACGATTGACTGAGAATTGCTCGGAAATGATGATGTTTGCTGACTTGACAGATAAGACCCTGAGAGAGTGCAGTCTGAGCCATCCCTGAGCATCTGTCCTTGCCATATCGCAGTCGCCGCGAGGCTTTACCTGCATCTGCAGTGGTCGAAAGCCAGATGTATTTTTAGACAATGTTTAAATAGACACTATCCAAACTGTTTAATGCTGTCTCATGGGGACGAGAGTGGATGTTGCGCGGAGGACTTTTCCCTTGTACTGAGAGCTTGTTTGGGCGTTGTGGGAAGCACAGAGGGGGATGCTGATGCAGTGGGAACTGGGACTGTGGTGGCTGCAGCACCTAAAATGCTACTCCTGATGCTGCTGAGCAGAGCTGTTAGGTTGTTCTCTCCGATTCCTTATCACTGCTTTTGCTTAAAAAAAAAAATATTAAAAATCTCAAAGTGAGGAGCTATTAGGAGATACGCAGGAAACAGCGAGTCTCTCTCTAGCAGGGGTCCAAACATGGAAATGTTATCATAGAATCATAAAATGGTTTAGGTTGGAAGGGACCTTAAAGCTCATCTAGTTCCAACCCCCTGACCTGGGCAGGGACACCTCCCACTAGGTCAGGCTGCTCAAAACCTCATCCAGCCTGGTCTTGACCTGGTGCTGGCCAGGCTGGAGAGTCTGGGGCCCAAGAGACCTCATGGTTGACTTATTCTGGGAGGTGGGCTAAGATTTCCCTCTTCCCTCCTCTTGGGAGGTGATAACATGTTCTCCAGGAGGAGAACATCCTCCCTGGAGGAGGATGGCAGAAGCCTAGGGAGCAGTCCTGTAGAGACCAACTTGGGTGCTCTAAGTACTGCGCATGCAGCTCTGCTTTTGTGCGAGGAATAACATTGCTGGCTCATCCAGAAATGTCAAATAAGTCTCCAAGACAAGCTCCTGTGTAATCTGCAGCAGCCTGTAGACTGCTGGAACCTGTTTTGAATCAGAAATGCTCCACGGATACAGCTGTAGTAGTGTTGTTTTTCTGAAGTGCTGATCCGCTTCCTTCCTTTCCAATTCCTCAAAAGAAAACAAGTCAGTTGATTTAGGCACCAGAATACACTGCTGACTCCACACAAGTTGTTTCTTGCATCCTTTTTTCTTTTTTTTTCCTTCCTTAGCTGATTTGCCCTGGAGTTTGGGCCCCAGGGAAGGTACTTCTGAAAAGTCTTCAATGCAAAGCTGATCCGGAGGCATAGGAAAGAGCAGAGGAACGGAGTTGATGCTTAAAGATATGTTGTCATCAGATATACATTTTCAGTCTCTATGCTTGTTGCTTGGAGACCTCTTGCATTAACTGTGTAAAACTTATCCCTGTTTAAATACAACCGGCTGGTTGTTTTTTTTAATAGGTCTTGGTGGATTTTGCTCTTAAAAGCATATCCCCCTTGAAAAAATCTATAAAGTTGGTCTCCCCAGTGTCCTATGGTAGAATCATTTAGGTTGGAGAAGGCCCTTAAGATGATTGAGATCTATGCCAAGGAGTTTTGCAGGTGAGGTGTCTGTTGACCATCACTTCAAGTGTTGGACCTGCTACTCCTGGTGGAACCATGTTGTGAAGAGCCTGGGAGACTCTTTGCTTCCTGGGGTGAGTTTTGGTCTCCTGTCTGCTCCCATGTCTCTGTGGTTTGGTCCCCAGACAGACCATGTGCAAAGGCACCAGCCTCATCTCGGTGCTACAGAAAGCCGTGGAGGACCTTTGTGTCATGTCCCTTGGGATAGGGACCATGAATTACATGGATGGGTGAGGTCCACGCTGCTGCTGTGAGAGTGGCTGCAGCTCCAGTTCAGCCTGACCTTGGTTGTCTCAATCACCCCGCTTAATCCTTGTACTTATTCAAAATTGGTGTCAACAGAGAACGTCTGAGAAGAGATTAGTGGTGGATAAATGAGGCTGCCTGCAAAAGTGG
The DNA here is from genome assembly GCA_008658365.1 of Alca torda. Classification (NCBI taxonomy): domain Eukaryota; kingdom Metazoa; phylum Chordata; class Aves; order Charadriiformes; family Alcidae; genus Alca; species Alca torda. Next base: position 208,209,822 of record CM018076.1, read on the forward strand.
GGAGAAAAAAACATCAAAGTTTTTCTAGAGCTAAAAATTACCCCCAAATTCTTGTTTTTATATGGGTTTTTTCATTTTTTTTTGGGTTTTTTTTTTGCTTTGTGTTCTGAGCTAGTTACTGAAGAGCTGCCTCAAGGGCTGTACAGCAAAAGGGTACCTACTGCAAGAACTCCTTCATCCCTAAGTAAAACCATCCCAGTTCGCTGCTGGCCTCCTGCAGCATGCTGGCGTGAACCGGGTGCTTTCGAGGTGACAGCTGTGGGGTGGCCCGGCTGCCTGTGTTGCTCTGGTTGATCTGCACTAATGCACTGTTTGTAGAGCCAAGCCTGTTTCGCTAATAATAGGCAGCTTTGTGGGAGATAAGCACCAGACTGACCTTATCTGTGCCCATCACGTTTGGCCCGAGGGGAGCTTGTTAGCTTGTGTTTCGTACTCTGGTGTGTGTGTGTGTGTATAAAATAAGGAGGGGAAAATACAGGTTTTTAAACTATCAGAGGAGCCTTTGGAAGGGAAGGGCTGCCTAAAGAAACCCACGGGTGTGCGTGGTGTATCTGGAAGCACCTCTGAAACGTTGTGATGGTGGGTTGTGCTGGCACAAGTTTTGTTCCCCCTGGGACTTTCCCACCCCTTTGGGATGGGGGACAGTGACATTGCATGTGCCTGGCCTTCCTCCAGCCCGATTCCCTGCCTCTCCTGGGACCTCAAGGAAGAAATGAATCTGTGCTTTTGGGGCTGTGTTGGACAAAATGGAAAATAACCAAACCCCTTGTCTTTCTAGGCTGCTCTGCAGCAGGCGCTGCAGCGTAGGGTGCAGGAGCCCCGTTCGTTTTAAGCAGGAATGATCCTGCGTGTTTTTCTACGTTGATCCCTGTGAGATGAGTAGGAGTCCCTGTGGATGCACAGTTGGATGGATGGAGGGGCAGAAGCTCAGGATTCAGCCTCTGTGCATGTGTGTGACCACACACTAAAACCTTGGGAATGCCATGCATCTGACGTTCTTTAGCTCCTTTACGGCGAAGAGCCGATGCTCAGCATCCAAAGTGAGTGCCCAAAACTAGAGGCTGGTGTTGAATTCTCATTAACAGCTCCCTACACATCTCTCATCTCCTCTTCTAAGTGCTTGCAGTTTAAAAAGCAGTAAAGAAATCCTGACTCTGCTTCATGTGCTCTTTCAGTGCCTGTGCCTTCTGGATATGAATTTAGCACGAAACGATTTTTCAGATGCTTCAAAAGCTGCCTACAGAAATACGGGGAGGAAAGCTAACATGAGGGCAAACTTTCTGGGAGATGGGAGAGTGTTTGTTTCTGCCTTTCCCTTGGTGGAAAAGGCTCAGAGTGTGTTTATAAAGCTGTGCCTTGGTTTTATTAACTAGCAGAGTCAGATGTCTCCCAGGCTGGTGGTATCTAACTCCTCTCCTAGGCATTTGGATAAAAGAAAATGTTTGGGAAGATTACAGCAAAGAAAGATGCTAATGAATATTCACCAGGATTAACTACTTTATTCCTTGGTGTACTTGCATTTCTGTTATCTTGTTATGCCTCTGTTTATTCCTGGAGCAGCAGAAGGTCACGGTGACATGCATTAAGATGCCAGCCGTTGTCTGTCTTGGTCACACAGTGGCAGTCCTCGTAGGCTGTTGCCTGAGGAGTCCATCATTGCCAAATACCACTGTGAGAGCGGTGGTGCCTTTCTGGCAGAGGAAATTTTGCAGGGATCTTGTGTGGTGCTTCTTGTGAGAGTCAGCCAGCCACCAGGTTCTTATTAGGAAGAAATCCTTTCCAGTGAGGGTGGTGAGCCCCTGGCGCAGGTTGCCCAGAGAAGCTGTGGCTGCCCCATACCTGGAGGGGTTCAAGGCCAGGTTGGACGGGGCTTGGAGCAACCTGGTCTGGTGGGAGGTGTCCCTGCCCAGGGCAGGGGGTTGGAACTGGATGGTCTTTAAGGTCTCTTCCAACCCAAACCATTCTATGATGCTGTGGACTGATGTTGGTCCAGGGGTGCCTTGGAAAGCGCTGATCTGCATTCCTCAAGGTGGTTCTTGAATGCTTGGGCTGATGTGAGGCTTGAATCCTTGTCTGTTATTTGTGGCAGAAGCTCTGTGAGCTCTTATCATTGAGGAGCTCTTTTAATTTTTTTTTTTTACCCTGTGAATGGAAAAGGTGGGGGTAGAAATACAGGGTGCAAAGTACAGGTGGTGTCACACTTGATGTCATCTGCTGGCCCAGATGGGGAGGATGGTGGGAAGGGGCTGTGATGGCTTGACAAGGGGTGGCATGTGTGCAACCACCACATTGTATGGCCAACTGGCTCCTCAGAGCAGTGGCTGAGCTGTAAATGCCTGACGTCAAGTTATGGGTCAGGCGAGGGCACTGTTTACATCCTGTAATTAACATCTGTGCAGTTAATCACCGGGGCTGGCAGACCTGGAGACGCTGGATCGGGGTTCCTGCTCTCCGTTGCGGTTGGATCCCTGTCCCAGAGACGACAGGAGGCTAATAACAAAGATGTGTCAACTTGGACTGTCTGTGCTAATTTATCCTCCTCCCCCTTCCAGCATATGTTTGCAGCGTGTAAATCAACATCTCTATAAATCAGTGCTTTGACTTTAATTTCTTCCTCCTTTTTGGCCTCTTGGAAAACAAGGTTTGTACAACTGTGCAGTCTTTCTTTTTTAGCACATGAACCTGTGGGGCAGATTAAAGAAAATTTAGCCGAGGCAGAATGTTGAACATAGCGTTTCTGTGCGAGCTGGTGCTTGGTGGGACATCGGAGCTGCTCAGCGGAAGCCAAGCTGAGACCTTGATAGGTTGCACAACCATTTTTTTTGCTTCTTGGAGACTCGGGTATCTCACTATTATGTGTAAGTGAAAAGCTAATATCATAGAATCATAGAAGGGTTAGGGTTAGAAGGGACCTTAAAGATCTTCCAGTTCCAACCCCCTGCCCTGGGCAGGGACACCTCCCACTAGACCAGGTTGCCCCAGGCCCTGTCCAACCTGGTCTTGGACACCTCCAGGGATGGGGCAGCCACAGCTTCTCTGGGCAACCTGGGCCAGGGGCTCACCACCCTCACAGGAAAGAATTTCTGCCTCACATCTCAGCTCAATCTCCCCTCTTTCAGTGTAAAACCCTTCCCCCTCGTCCCATGGCTCCCCTCCTTGATCCAGAGTCCCTCCCCAGCCTTCCTGCAGGCTCCCTTTAGGTACTGGGGGGCAGTATGTTGGCAGATAACTGTTCTGAAATATGCTAATAGCAGGCTGGAGTGATTAACCTCGCAAGGCAGGAGATGTTTGTGATGTATTGATTTCCACCACCACCACTCTCTAACGCTGCAGAAAAAGGTGATTGTCCCTCCCTGGTTAAATGCAAACCGCAGAGGCGGCATTTCTTGTTTAGAATGGAGAAAACAGTAGGAAATTTGGAAATGAGGATGATGACTTGTGATTTCCTCTTCCATTGTGTCCACTGCAGAACGTGGATGTGAGGTGTTCGTGGGCTCCCTAATTCCCCTGTGAATCCCAGCCACTATTGAGTGCAACCGGCTACTCTCTTAGCAGCTGGTCTGTCTTTTCTGCTGTGAAAATGACTTTGCTTCTAGGAAGGTTTAAACCCTACTTTGTGCGACTTGCCTTTCTGCTTTTGGTTGATCGGTATTAGCTCGCCTCAGAGGTGAAGGGAAATCCATATGTTCTCTTTCATCTCCCTCTAAGCTGTGTATAAAGACTTTAATTCTGAATCTAAAAAAGGCTAGAGGTGGTGAGGAATAAAATACAGCTTTCCTAGCAGATAGTGAAGTGACCTTCTTGTTAAAACCTAAGGCGGTTAAGATTCCTAAAACAGCTAGGTCTGTAAGAGTAGAGACGCGGTTAATTAACGTTTATCTAAATATGCTAGGGAGCTACTTTACATCCTTATCTCCCTGAAAACCTTAGGGAAGGGTTGATCTCCCAAAGTGGTGAGGAAGCAACAAGTTCTGGTCCAGAAGCTGTGTGGTAGGACGGTGTTGAAGCCACTTGTGAGAGTCATGCTTGAAGAGTGAGCTCCAGGGAAAAGGGGGGATGTGACTCTCCACACTGAAGATGGTACAGAGCATCCCTGGAACTGGTAGTTGGTAGCTTGGGGGATGTGTTTTTTTGGGATGATGCCCCAAAAGTAGGGCCTGTGCATTAGTGCATGAGCCCATATATATTCAATGCATTAATAAAAGCTTCTCTGGAAAAGGTCGGGAGAGGATCCCGACTCAGTCATGGAGGAAGAGGAAGGTTGGCTGAGAAGCTACTTATTTCCCAGCTAACTAGTTAAATTACCAGCATGAGATTGCTGGAAGAGAGGCCAGGGGTGACATGGAAGAAGGGACAAGTGTCCAGCCCTTTGGGGCAGATTGCGATGGGCTCATAGTTCTGATTGGCACCTACCCATCCCTTTTTGAATCTGGTGTGTGGCTGTTGGGATTTTCTGAAATTCCCAGTCTGGAGTCCACAGCAACCCTATAATTTCTGCCTTCAGTAAAAGCTTTGCCTTCAGCGATGGAGAAAAGCTTGAGGACACAAGTAGAGCAGAGTGACCCAAGCTACCAGCAGTGCTCTATTCAGCAGGCAGCACAGCTTTTATGTTGGATTTCCTGTACAAAAGTTGCTGTGCCTTTCCTAGAGGAATAATTGCCATGTTCATCAACATGAACTCGGGTTTGTGTGCCTCCCTGGTTGTTTTGAGCGGACTGTTCCTACTGCTGTTACAAGAAAAAAAACCCTTTAAGTTACTGAGGTACACTTCTACCACTCTGCAGCAACTTAAACTGGCTGTCCCTCTCTGCTGGGCCCTCTGCAAACCCATGGGGAAAGACTCCTTGCAAAGAGCACAGAGCCTATGAGTGACCTGATGTAGACTGAGTGGGTGCATAGATGGGTCCAGGAGCTGATGTGAAGCTGTGCTGAGGGCTGCTAAAGGTAGAAAGTGGTGCAGGCAGAAATCCTGCCTGGTTTTCCTGCTGCCAAGCACATGTTTCGCAAACACAATGCAGTGTCAGAGACAAGAACTGTGTTCTTTGACCAGTTCCAGTTGGTATGGGATCATGAATGTCTCTGCTTCTTCTCTTGGTGGATCTCCCACCATCTCCTTAGCAGTGGTGCATATTTATTTCTTTCAAATGTCTGCTTTGTAACTGGCCACATCAAGACTCAAGCCATCTACTTCATTTGTCAGGCTACAGTGCTCTCTGATTCCCCCATGTGGTGTTTGCTGTGTCCAAAACACTTAACTGCTTACGTGCCGCTCTCTTCCCCTTCCATTCGTCTTTATACACAATTTGGGTATCTTAAATTCCTCCCAACCAAAGAATATTGATGTAGAGTTAAATGTCTTTATTGTCTAACACCTGGCGGGGACAGATCTCCATGGGAGCACCATGCTGAACATCTCAGAGGTGTCCATGTGGTGCAGGTCCATTCCTTGCAGGGGGAACTACCTGGACCCTAATTAGAGCATCTCATCAGCTGCAATGCATTGACTTGCTCAGAGCTGGCTTGAGATCGTGGTGCACCAGCACAGGTGTGTGTGAAAGCAGGGGTGGCAGTGTCCTGCCAGCAACCTTGAAGGACCTGCTCTAAACCCTTGTATCCTTGTGAAGAGCAGCCAGCAGCTGCCAGCAAATCTGATAGGAGTTGTCTGGTTAAGTTATATGGCCAAATGGGCTTGGCAGGGTGCTGCTGAGGACAAATATTTGTTGAGTGGTAAAGTACTCCCAAGCTCCCTGTCCCTGTGCTATTCCTGTAGCAGTGGTTCAGATGAGGGCAGACCTTGGGAGCTCTTCTAAACATCTGCTCGTGATCTAAACCCAAAACAACAGAGGCATAATGTGCTTGGTGACTCTCCATCCTGGAGCTGAGAGCTCTCTTCCTCTTGGTTTGAGTAGGAATGCTGTTGAAGGACAAAGTAGGCGGCTCACCTGGGATGTGGGAGGAAGACAACACAAGTTTGAAAGTCTTGCACATCCCAGGCACCTGTCTAAACCCTCGGGCTATTTACAGGCTGGTTTTTGTGGGAAGGATGATGCTTTATTTACCATCTCAGCTCATTCTTGTGCAGGGTGGGAGAGGGAGCTTTTTGTATGCTGCATCCCATGAAGTTTAATCCCATGGTTGTTTAACAGCAGTGCTGGCGTGTTTCCCTGCCCGCTCTGACTGCAGCCCTACAGAAAAGGCATGGGCGAGTGAATGATCCAGGTGGTGTTTGAATGCCGCAGGAGAGGCTGGGGAGAAATGAGTGCTCATCTGGCAGGTTGTGCTTTAGGTGTCTGCATAGGTGGAGATGAAGAGGGTACCAAATCCTTTGTCTGCTGGAAGGTTACTTAAATGCTCAGGAGGCTGGAAGAACCTCAGATACCCAGGTATCTAATTCTTGTTTCTTTAAACATCAAAATTATACCAGCGATGCCTCCACAGCCCAGGGTAGTGGCATCTGTTAATGAGGAGTGAGAGCTCTAAGGACTTGTGGTGGTTCATCTGCTGCCCTTTAGGAGGAAACCAATCTTTCCTTAATCAACATTGATAGAGAGACTCTTTAAATTGGAGTTACCTGATTCCTAGTAAATTGGTTTTTTTTTTCCCCTCTGTTTTCTTGCAACACAATCCCTGGACAGTCTTTAAATCTGGACTACATCTTTCTGCCCAACATCCCTGTGATGCTGATAATCCTTCTCTACTTTACATCCCTTCACCCCCAAATATTTATGTGCGTATAAACAGAGGAGCAACAAATTTGACTTGCTACCACAGGGATCCGCGACCATTTCAAATGTAAACTCAGCTTAGCTCTCGGTTCTGTCTTACTCTGCATGACTGTCTTTCCACATAATAAATTACCAGCATTTATTGGTCTTCTGACACGTAGGTTTCCCAAGGGAAAGGAAGGAGACTGGCAGAACAAAGCCTTCTCTATAATCAGAGTTTGCAGTAGGCTTTGGACACAAATTGCGACTGCTGGCCAGTACAGCAAGGACTTTATGGCTCTATCTAGAACTGCATTTATACCAAGCAGGGGGTTTGGGAGGTATATCTATAATATACCTTAGACTGTACTGTTAAAAGATTAATGTCTATAATAAATGGCAGTATTTGCATGTGAAGAACTGATGAGAAATCGGTGCGTTTCTGGGAATGCATCGCTGGACACAGTACTAAAGCTTGCTTCTCCTGCTGGGACGTAAGACTGTCCATGCCGCTCATGCTCACATTGCTTGAAATTTGGCAGGCAAATTCTGCCTGCTGTGGGCACCATGTACCGTTATGCTAGTGCTGGAAAAGGGCTGAGACTTGGAGCTGTTTGAAAACTGCTAGGTTCGGTGCTTCTCTCCTTCTCCCAATTTTTTTTTCACCTGGCTGCAATAAGCCAGGAACATCCAATAACCTCCACCCAAGCACTGCTCCAACAGCTCCAGTTGGGACCTCATTGGCAAAAGCCAGCTGTATCGTGTGTCCTGTGACTGTGTAAAATGAGCTGGACCTTTGGTTGATGTAAGATGAGGAGCTCTTGTTTCTTGCTTGCATTTATTCTATATCACCTTGTGCTGACGCAGCTCGGTGCTTTAATGAAAATATTTTGCAATAAGACATCTCCAGGACTCACTAACTTAAGCTAATGGTTAACCCAATCATAGAATGGCTTAGGTTGGAAGGGATTTGAAGACCATCTAGTCCAACCCCCTGCCCTGGGCAGGGACGCCTCCCACCAGACCAGGTTGCTCCAAGCCCCGTCCAACCTGGCCTTGAACCCCTCCAGGGATGGGGCAGCCACAGCTTCTCGGGGCAACCTGGGCCAGGGGCTCACCACCCTCACAGTAAAACATTTCTTCCTAAAGTCTTATCTCAGTCTCCCCTCTTCCAGTTTAAAATTATTCCCCCCTCATCCTATGGCTCCCCTCCCTGATCCAGAGTCCCTCCCCAGCTTTCCTGGAGCCCCTTGAGGGACTGGAAGGGGCTCCAAGGTCTCCGCGGAGCCTTCTCTTCTCCAGGCTGAACCCCCCCAACTCTCTCAGCCTGTCCTCACAGCAGAGGGGCTCCAGCCCTCCCAGCATCTCCGCGGCCTCCTCTGGCCCCACTCCAACAGCTCCATGTCTCTCCTGTGCTGAGGCCCCAGAGCTGGAGGCAGCACTGCAGGGGGGTCTCCCCCGAGCGTAGCAGAGGGGCAGAATCCCCCCCCTCACCCTGCTGCCCACGCTGCTGGGGATGCAGCCCAGGCTGCGGGGGGGTTTCTGGGCTGCCAGCGCACATTGCTGGCTCGTGTTGTCTCGCATCTGTGTGAGATCAGATAATTTTTTTTCCCCTGAAAGACTTTCTCCTATAGAAAATTGTCTGGAATTGCATGGGAAGAAGACTTCTCATGACTCCTGTTAAAGATTACTCTCAATTTTTGCAAGTGCATAGGAAATGTGAACTTCCTGAGACAGAAAGTACTGTAGGGTGAGCCTTGCATGAATGCCACCGGTTCCACTTCACCTCTGGTTGCAGTAACTGGTCTGACTGGACTCCGTCCTACTGGGGCAAGAAGTGGTTGAAGGCCAGTGACTTTCCTGCAGACTGACCTTGCAGAAGGTCAGTGGCTCTCAGGTAGGTAGTTGAGCACGAAGATCTGGTTTGAGAGCTTCAACTTGCGTAATAAAAGTGAGACTTCCTCCAGTGGAGGAGTTGCTGAGTAAAACTCTTCCTGTTCTGGCTAGCTGTTCCTCTGCTCTGGCATTTTCCTTGCACCTTCGGCTTGCTGCACCTGGAGAGTGGATGGCTTTCTTGTGGATCTTGGTCAGAGAAGACACTGCTGTCTGTGGGCGTCCAGTTGGTGTTGTATTCAAGCCAGTGTGTCCCTCACCTCAATGGCTTTGTCCCTGCCTTCCTTCCATTTTTGGAGGCTGGTTTTGAGAGAGGCTTTATGAAGGCACCTCACCTTCCATCTACCCTGGAAGACACTGCTGTTCCCCATCCTACCTGTAGCAGAACTAAGGCAGGTGCTGGCAGGGAGTCCGGTGGGGAATACTTCTGGCATGAGAGCTGAATGCAGGATCTTTGGAGACCCCTGCCCATCCTGACTTCATCTGCTGCTGGACCGGGTGGTTGTGGTCTTGTTGCCTGGGCAGAAGGAGGATCGTCCCTGCCTTGCAAACAGCCTGTGTCTGGAAGAGGCATCGCTGCAGAAATTTTGGCAGGGCTCCTGCTCATCTCTTGTGCTTGTGGAGCAGCAATAGCAGCTGCCTCGTGCCCTCTCCCAGCCAGGAGGGAGAAGTAGGTCAGAATTTGCATTCTGTGCTCAGCTTCTCTGCATAACTTGCACACTTTTTTATTTTTTTTTTAGGTTCTGTTTTTAAACGAGCTGTTCCTGTATGTGCGTGTTCCTCGGGCTCCCCTGAATCAGAGGGTGAAGACTTAAATTCTGATGTATAATTGGGCTTTAACGTCTGTCTTCCCTCCAAGAGCACTTCTGGGAGACTCCTCAGGCTCCAAAGGGCTGATCCCAGCATGTAAAAATCCAAAATAAATGTTTGGGGCAGTGTCTTCAATTTTTGGCTGTTGTATTGTCTGGCTCAGGATTTAAATTTTCTCCTGTAGCTCTTTTTTTGCATGACAAGAGCGAGTAATTGGGATGAAATCATCCGTGCTGCGAACGTGACGGTGAGGTTTCTTTTCGGCGCTGCTCCGTGTGGTTTTTTTTTGTGCCTGGTTTGCAATGTCCTGATTCGGGGGGGAATGGGGGAACAAGAGATGGAGCGCAGCAGGCTCGTGGCAACCGGAGAAGCATCCGAGCGTTGCTGAAGTGCTGTAGGGCGGTCGAAGGATCGTTTTGTCGAGGGTTTGTGCACGGTGAGGAAGAAGAGCTGTGTTGCAATCTGTGCCCTGAAATAACAGAGGTGCCAGATGAGGTCCGGTGTGACGGGGCATCCAGTGCGGAGGCTGGGACAGGAGACCGGGGTTGGCTGCTGGGCTGCATGGTGGGGACCATCCTTGCCCGAATCTGTAGGTTTTAAGGTGTGAAATGGCACCATCCATTGGCATGTCTCTTTTTTTTTTTTTCTTCTTTCACCAAAATTTTCAGGCACATAGGCGGGTCTGTGCTACTCCTCATAGCAGGATGGCAATTTGTCCTGTGGTTTTGGGAATGGCGGGGTCTCTTTTTAGGATTTCTAGCTCTCATTGCTGTTTCTCATCCCCAGTTGAGAAAACAAGCTTCGGTTTCCTGTGCTGTTCAGCATCTCCAGCAGATTTTTTTTCAGTAATCTGGCAAAAGGGGACATTCAACATCCTGAAGTTGGGTGATTATTTTTCTTTATAGGGGGAGGGTTTCAACCTATGAAGGAAAGAAAAACCTGATTCTGGTCTGTCTTCATCTGTGTGGGTGACTTTTGCTGTGGGCTCTTGTGGTTCTATTCTCTAGAAGCCTATTTGCTTTTTTTTGTCGGTCTGAAATATAAAGCAAATTGTGTAGTCTGAAGACAGGTATATGGGTAAAAGTGATAGAAACTATATTAAAGTGACATGATTATTGTTTGAATGGGTTTTTCGCTATATTTTTTTTAAGTAGGGATATTTCACTCAGACTTCTGCTCTGTATTTTTTGTAGCGTGTGCACACATCTAGCCAAAAATAAGTCTTTCTTTTTTTTTCCTTTTTCCAAGGAAGTTTTGGGGTGCCTTACCTGGTGTATCTACTCTACGCAAGTGAAACTGTAACCTGACTCTGTCTAAGGCTTGTGCAAATAGCAGGGCATGTCATGTCTGTTCCCATTTGTGCCTCCTTTGCGAAGGTTTAGCTGCCAAAAAGTGTCGGCAGCTTTGAGACGTCTCTGTACAGGAATGACCTTCTGGGAGCTGAACTTTTTCCCCATCCTGCTTGAGCTCTCCTGTTTGAGCTCTCTCCTCTGGGGCTCTCACATGTTCAAGCACTGATCGTAGGAAGGCTGCTTAGAAGTAAATACAAGATAGTCTGAGCCTTTTTAAAGGGTTGGAAGAACTTAATTTGGGGGTTGGTTTGGGAATTGCAATGAAAGTGCCTTTGATTTCTTTTTGTTCCCCTCTCATACCTGCTGTTCGCATTAATCCATATGGGTGTCCTATTGTTCCCTTCGGGTATTAGGTTTTTAGTTGTGCTCTTGCGTTTAAAAGCAGCGTGTCTACATGCTGAGAACCGCTTTTCAGAGTTGCATGGCATGTGGGTGTATAAAAGATCATCTGGGGAGGTGTTGCAATAAGGGGCTATTGTCTTTCTGCTAGGAATACCCTTGGAGACGAAACGCATCCTGCACGTGTGTGTGCATGAACGTCGCTAATCCTCCCCACCCAGAGCACTCAACTGTCACGATTTATATGGGATTTTAAGGTTTTGTGGCTGTAATACACCTCCTCCATCATGTATTCCTGTTTCTGGAGTGATTCCAGAGAAGGGCAACGGAGCTGGTGAGGGGTCTGGAGCACAAGTCTTGTGAGGAGCGGCTGAGGGAGCTGGGGGTGTTCAGCCTGGAGAAAAGGAGGCTGAGGGGAGACCTTCTCGCTCTCTACAACTCCCTGAAAGGAGGGTGTAGCCGGGGGGGGTTGGGCTCTTCTGCCAAGGAACAGGCCATGGGACAAGAGGAAACGGCCTCAAGTTGCACCAGGGGAGGTTTAGGATGGATATTAGGAAAAATTTCTTCCCCGAAAGGGTTGTCAAGCACTGGAAGAGGCTGCCCAGGGCAGTGGTGGAGTCACCATCCCTGGAGGTATTTAAAAGCCGGGCAGACGTGGTGCTGAGGGACATGGGTTAGTGGTGGGTTTGTCAGTGTTGGGTTGATGGTTGGACTCGATGATCTGAAAGGTCCCTTCCAACCTAGATGATTCTATGATTCCAGCAAAGAAAGAGGGGAGTCACATCCTGGTTTTGCAACCGTGGCTCTAGTCCCTGGATGATGCTGTAGTCACACGAGAGTGCTGTGAATGTCTTGCTACCCTTTGCTCAACGCCCCTGTCTCCATAAAGTGCTTTTCTCTGTGTGTTGTGCTGCATTTGACCTTCCCTTCACCTTCAGGTGTGGTTCAAATAAAGCAGTATTATTCTGAAGTCTTAAACTTCTCACTTCTCTGTTCAGCTGCCGATGCCCAAGTGATATTTGTACTTTGGGCAAGCGTCTCAGCGAATAGCCCGCTCTGCATGCACTCAATAGTACACAGATCGCTGCAAAGAATAGCTCAATGGCTGCCGGATCTGGGCATGAATCTGCCATCCTTTGCCTAGATCTGGAATTCTCCTCTCTGTGTTGCATGGGTAGTGACCGGCAAAACGTTTGAGCTGTTGTGCAGGTGAAGTCTTGGCCACCTCCTGTTTCCAAATTGGGTTAGTTAAACCATCCTGTGAGGAGAATTTCAAAGCCCAACAAGATTAAAATATATCATGAGTTTCTTCTGCCTCCAGGACCTGATTTTAGCAGGAAATCGATGGTGAGCTTTGGCTTTCTTGTGCAGTCTTGTCTTGTAAGTAGAGGGACAATGAATGGATATTGGTTCAGTTCCTAGTAGGCAAAAACTGCAGCAGGAAATCCTTTCAGCTAATAAACTGCACTGTACCTTAAAGCAAAAATTCAGGACTGTCATAATACAAAGATGGAGACGATCTTGAATACAACTTGAGTCCAGCCTGGCCTTGAACCCTTCCAGGGATGGGGCATTGATAACTTCGCTGGGCAACCTGTCCCAGTGCCTCACCACACTTACAGGCGTGGTGAGGAAGAGTTTCTTCCTGATATCCAATCTAAATCTCCCCTCTTTCAGTTTGAGGCCGTTACCCCGTGTCCTATCATTACACTCCCTGATCCAGAGTCCCTCCCCATCCTTCCTGTAGGCCCCCTTTAGGGACTGGAAGGAGCTCTAAGGTCTCCCTGGAGCCTTCTCTTCTCCAGGCTGAACAACCCAAACTGTCTCAACCTGTCCTTGTAACATAGGTGCTCCAGCCCTCTGATCATCTCGAACTTCTTGCCAAGAATACTGACTGTCCTAAAAGCTCTCATTTTTTATATGCTTCTGACAAGCTGGAGATGTGGCAGGAGAGTTACCTGTCACAGCGGTGACAAAGGTTAAAGCAGTAGAGCTGGTAGGGGGGAGAGGTGACACTTTTTTTCTCTTGAAATTAAATGCAAACGTGTTTGTTTAAATGGCATCGTTGACTTTCAACTGTCTGGTGTTAGCTCTGGAGCTGCTGGAGCTGATCCTGTACCTGCTTTTCTCCCATTTGATGAAGTGGTCAGCTCTAACAGATAGTTTAGGTTTTATTTTGGGGCAAAAGAGATGATCCAGTTGGCTCTGCAGCCTTCAATGTGGTACATGAGAGGCTTGAAATTTGTGTGTGCCACTTGCTGAACTCTCCTGAAATAAAAAAATCAGGCTTATTCTGATGTCTAAAAAGGCCATCTTGTCATGGTTGGTTGCTTTCTAGGGTGTGTAGGGAAAAGTTGGGGCTACCAAGCAACTAAGATACAAGTTTCTTCTGAAACCTACCATGGAATATGGCAGATCCAAGATCTTAATGGTTGGGGTGGGAGGGGGGCGAAGAAATAACTTGTAGGTATAATAACTGTGATAATGTCCCTTTTTGCGTGGGCTGTAGAGGAAGTTTGTAAACTTTGTGTCTCCCTGCTACATCTTAGGTGCTCATGAGCATGTTAGATCATCTTCCTTCTTGGGCTTTGTTTCAATCACTTCCACTTGTAGCTTGAGTGGGAGGAGAAAAGAGAAAATCCTATATACTGTTAAGTTCAAGCTCTTTCTGTAAGAGTAAAGAGTGGCAAGGAAGAGGTTACTTTTAAATACCCTCTGGCTGTAATGAAAGACTTGGTGATTTGTTGTCTCGTCTGTTCTCTGATCTGCTCTGTGTGCTCCACTCCTTCCTCCAGCAATACCTATGGATTCTGGTAGGGGGCTGGAGCTGGTGTTCTGAGGATGCCACTCTGTGTGTGTGTGTTTTGCTCATCCTAAAGTAATGTTGATAATGGGAGGAAGCTTTGAAGATTAGGGATATTGGCCCTTGCAAGGTGCATAAGTTTGTAGCCACTTAATTCACTCCCTTTAAAAATAATGAATAAAAAGGTTATTTAAATAAAATCCCCAAATCTCCATTCTTCTCTCCTTATGCTGACAGCAAAGAATTAAAATGGTGCCATCTGTGCTTAAAACCCTCAACGTTTTCTGTGAGAGCCTCACTGTGCTGTTCCGGGATGGATGATGTCATTTGGTCTGTAGAAGAGGTCTCTTGGGACAGACAACACAAGCTGTAGGGAGTTCAGTTGTGATGATAACGTAAGCGAAGCCTTTGCATCCTTTCCGAGCAAGCCTGGGAGATCCCATTATTTTGCATTTGGTCTAGTTCCTGAAGTCTCTAGACAAGGGACCAGGACCTGGGAAAGGTGATGGGGAAGCTGGACGCATAGGGTTGGGATTTACCAGCTGAGGGTCATCTCAACTCTTTTGATCTTGCTATACAGAAGAAAGTAAAACCCCTCTATAAAAGGGTGTCTGAAATCCAGTATGTTCCTCTCCATGCTACTTTTCCTTAACCTGTGGTGTGACCTTAGTGGTGCAACCACTCAGTTTGTTCCTATCTGAAAGCCAGGCAGCTTCCTTATATTTTGGAAACTTTTTCCATAGATAAATGTGGAGGCAATGGTTCATGGTAGGGAGAGATTAAACCAATGTTGTGAGTTTTAAACACATCCTGTGGCATCCAGCTGTGTTTTGACCTCTGCTGCAATAGTGGGATGGTTGGACTGGTTGGCCTGTGCAGGGACTTTATAATGGGGCCTCAAGCACCCTGTTTTGTGTTGGCTGGATGGAAGGCTGGGTTTACCCTGGCTCTGGTCTGCAGACAGCAGCACAGTGTTGAGTTGTACTTGTTATCTTGAAGTTGGGTGCAATCTAGCTATGTGTTGGCTGTGGACCACGTGGAGCTCTTTGCATGACCAAACTGCCAGTAGGATTATCTCCTGCTGTGTGGTTGAAATGTTTTGGGCAAGACTGTTATGACTTTCTATGAAGTTTAAGAACTTAAGAAGGACTTAAGAAGAAACTCCCCTTGAACCTGGGCACGAACTCAAACATAGGAAGTTCCATCTCAACATGAGGAGGAACTTCTTTACTTCGAGGGTGGCAGAGCCCTGGTACAGGCTGCCCAGGGAGGTGGTGGAGTCTCTGTCTCTGGAGACATTCCAGACCTGCCTGGACACGTTCCTGTGCAACCTGCTCTGGGTGACCCTGCTCTGGCACAGCGGTGGTTGGACTAGATGATCTCCAGAGGTCCCTTCCAACGCCTGTCATTCTGTGAACCCGTTTGGGAAGGATCCAATGTTAGGGAAAGGCGCCACTTATTGAGTAGGTCGTTACTAAAGAACAGGAGAGGTTCTACCATTCTCTACTATTTCTAAAGCACTGGGCTATATCTGTGATGATTTCTTTCTGCCTGGTGGCCAACCACCAAGGTTGGGCTTGTCAAATTTGTAGATGTGTTATAGTAAATAGCCTGGGATTTCATGTGCAGGTTTGGAAAACAAACAAACAAAAAAAAACAAACCAAAAACAAAAAACCAAAAAAACCCAAAAAACCCCCAAAAACCAAAACAGCTTTGATGTGTCAGTTTAGTTAAGGAGAAAGCCCAAAGGCTTTCAGGAGTCTACATTTAAAATGCTTACTCTGAGCTCAAAGACATATTTAAGAGAAATCGCACTTACTTCCCCATAAAACCTCAGCCACCTGTTGCAGAGAGGGCTCTTGAGCTTGGGTGTGCTGAGCAAGCTGCATATGCTGGGTTCAGACCTGTGGGCTGAACAAGTGCTGGGTGGCAAAGATGCTTCTCCAGCTTAGGGAACAAAACCTTATTAAGCTGTGAAAAGAAACACGAACAGCGTGTTGAAAGACGGAGCTAGACGAGACACGGAGCTGCCTCCGTGTCTTCACTCTAGGGGGATGCTGTGAAGCTAAACAGATTGAGGACCGAAGCGTAGGTGGTGTGTGAAGAAGGCACTTGCGTAATGTCACTGGAATAGATATGGGTGCGTGAAGCTCTTGTTCTCATCCCTGCGGCTGGGAGCAGGTGGTATCAGCTGCTTGCAAAAAAAGGGAAGGTTTTAACAGGTTTCAGTCAGTCAATACTAAATGGAACAAAAGAGGAGAAAAAGTGAAGTTCTCGAGGGCTTGGCAGAAGATTGAACAGCCAACAGCTCCGTTTGAAAATGCCTAGAATCAGAGTTGATTCTACGTGATACTGGTAATATTGGGACAGTGAAAATGCTGTCGCCCTCTTTTAGATACTACTGAGGAAGATCCAAGCTAAGGGATGAGGACTTTATTACCTAAAGTCTCACAGGCTACTCAGTAGCTTGCAATTGCTGTGCTGCTAAAGAGAGAAAAAGGCATTCTTGGAAAGCAGCATGATCCAAAACCCCAACTTGCTGGAATATGTAGAATTGCTTAAAAAGCTAAAAGTTAATAGCCAGGATTAAAGAGAAGATGGTGATTTACAGCAGTTTGGCCAATGTTGCTAGCTTGAGGGGTTTATGCTGGAAAAGATGTTTCCATCCTGACCAGCCGCGCTCTTTTGGAGTTTATAGGTTGGCTGTAAACCCCAGGCTGTTTCAAAACTTGGTAGAGCGATTAGTTTCTCTAATGGAAACATCCATTTAGAAAGGGAGGAAAAAAGGAAAATACTAAATTCTCCTGAGTCCTCTTTCCAAGTCGCTTCCGAACACAGTGTGAGTGGTGGTCATTTTTTCCCAGGTCACTGGGTTGTACTTGGCCAAGCCAGGAGGCAGAGACACCTCTCCAAAACTTCTTTCCTCTATGGAAGCCGCTTGAACACTTCCTTGCTTCTCTGCAGTGCCTTGATGCATGGGAGAAAAATTGGCATGGGTTTGGTGAAGGAAATGCAACACCTCTGGGCTTTCACACTCCTGAAAAGTCTTTTTTTTCATGTTGGCTAGTAAGCAATAGCTTGTTCTATTTGCTTCCTGTGTTTTCATGGAATCAAGGAATGGTTTGGGTGGGGAGGGAACTTTAAAGGCCATCTAGTCCAATCCCCCTGCAATAAGCAGGGACATCTTCCACTAGACCAGGTTACTCAGAGCCTCGTCCAACCTGGCCTGGAATGTTTCCAGGGATGGGGCATCTCCCACCTCTCTGGGCAACCTGGGCCAGTGTCTCACCACCCTCATGGTACTTATAATACTTGGAAAGGCAGCTCTCAGTGCATGGGTATGCTTTGCTCATCAATGTTCTTGCACAATGTGGTTGCCACCAGTGTGTCAGTGGCAGCTCTGGGCAGGAGGCAGCCTAGGACTGGTCACACTGGTCCTACTGGTGCAATGGGCAACATAGTCCAGCTGTTTTCTGTGGAACAGGACCGTGTTTTGCCTTGATTGATGAGATAAGGAAATTAAGGCTCACAAGCATGTATCCAGAGCTATAGGGCCCCAGTGTTCCCAATTCGTGCTCAAAATGAGTTAAATGATTTTTGGCTCAGCTTCTTCTCTTCTGTGAGAATGCTCTTCCTCTAACTGAACTCAGCTTAGAAAACATGCATTCTGGCTACCTTGTAAGGGCAGATTTTGGGTGCTGAGAGCTAGATGCTCCTCTGAGCTCAAGTGGGTTTGTAAGCCTGGCTCTGAGTGAGCAATCTGCAGAACAGAAAATGTTCCTCTGTAATTTGCCATCAAGCCATTTCTGAGAACTCATAGGAATGCTAAGCCTGGGTTTTGGGTCAGAGTCTTACATTCCTTGAAGAAAGCGATTTATGTATGTGAATATAAAATTATAGAATAAATAGTTTGAGAGGGAGCTCAGGAGGTCATCTAGCCCAATCAGTTGCTGAGGTCAGGGATGAAATAATCTGAAGAGTAAGTTGATCAAATAACCCTGACAGCTGAATCTTGTGGGTTGCCAGAGGCTGGTATGATGTTGCAGGATGTGTAGGCTGGCTCCAAAAGCCCTGCTAGATGAGGAGGAGCCACCACAACCCTACCTTGTATCACACAGAAAAGTGTGAGGCAAGGGTCTGTGTCTGCTATGTTCTTGATGAATCTACAATTCACAACAAAATTAAAAAAAGTAAAAAATCAAATGTTCTTTGAATTGCCTAGAAAAGGAGAGGTTTTCTAGCAGTTGCTAAGATTTCTTTTGGCCTGCTTTGAAATAAAAGTAGTAAATTCAGTGGTTCACCTGTAAAGGGCAGAAAGAACATGCAGAGTTTGATTCATGTCTCTCACTTGACGTCTATGGGCTTAGAAGAGCCAAGGAAGGTAACTAGTTTAACTCAATTAGCTTTAGTGGGGGCAGAGACTGGAATTACTTTTTTTATGAATTAGGCATCTTCTGTCTTATCTGCCCTTGGGACTTCTTGATAAGCTTCTTGCTGACTTGAGGATGCATGTATTTTTTTTCTCTGCAGCTTGGCTGGCTCAAGAGCTTCTGAAACTAGGTTTACATGATAGCCGAGCTGTGGTTTAACCATGTTGGAAAAGGTGAGACGCTATTGGTGTTGTTTCGCAGTCATTCCATTCAGTGCCTTTTCAGGAGGAACAGTCACTGATGAGGAGCGTGCTCTGTGGTCTAACACCTGAAATACTTTAATTTGGGGGAGCTACATGGTTTGTTTTACATCTCTGAAATGAGTAGTTTCAGTAAGGCTGGGACTGATGGAGACCTGGAAGATGTGCTAGTAATGCCAGAATTCAGCTCAGAGAAGAAAGTGCTTCTTTTCCCATTGTAACCCAGAAGGACTCTTACGTAACTGTTCTTAAACCAGCTTAAGAGATAGCAGAGATGGGGGGGGAAAAATAAAACTCTAGTCAAACATATTGCTGATAAGCCCACAGAATCAAAAAATAGGATGATGGTACTGGGAATGAAGAAGGAGCTGTTGGAGGGAATGGTCTGCTGGAGACTGACAGAGAAATTGAAGTGACCATGAAATCAACCATGAGCCACATGGACTTGCTATCGCACATCAGCTGGACTGTAATCTTGATGTGAAGATACCTGTGTTGGTTTATAAATTGTCCTAGCTGGGAAAACAAAGTCTTCTAGTTCTGGCAAGCATTGTGGATGCTCTTGTATCTCCCGTGCCTTACCTAGACCATGACGCCCACATCCCATGGGTGCAGGGGAAATTGGAGGTCTGAAACTCCTGCAGTGATGAAGCAGGCTGAGCGTTCACGCCAGATTCCCTTTTTTTCAGTTGAAAATAGTTCTTAAGACATGCAGAAGCAGCTAGATTCCCAGGCTTGGGAACAAAGACATCAAGCACGCTTAATTTTTTTTTTTCCTCCCATTTCTTTCTTTCTTTTTCTTCTTGATGGTAGATTAACCTGCTGACTTGTTATGCCAGTGCAGGTCCTTCTGCCTTGTGCTTTCAATGAGCCCTTGAGAGCTAGCAGGATCCTGGCCATTTTTACAACTGGAGTGATTGTGTTAGGCCCTATAGACACCTTGTAAGGACTGGGAAAAGTGATTGACCTCGGGAATTTCTTACCCGGGAATAGTTTGAGGGCAAGGTTTGTTGCCTTGGAGGGTGCTTGAGGGGGACTTTCTGAACTTAGTACAAACAATGGTCTCCAAATATTATTGTTCTTGTGTCGTGGTGTTTTTTTTTTTATTCCCTGCCCCTCAGGTAGTTCTTTACCCTGTTAATGATGGGTATTTTATGTTACAACCTTGTGCAAATCTGAATAAATTCTTCGCTAAATGCAGTTTTTTTTTTCCTGATGTGCATTTTCCCATTAATGGCTTGAAGCTTGAGTGGTGAGTTGGGATTCTTCCTCCTCCTCTTCCTCACTGCGTAAATAGATGCTCCTTTCCCTGTTACTCTGTACTTGCACCATCAGGCACAACCTCCCTGATGTTTACACCTCTGATTTCCTAATTTCTGAATTCCATCTTCCCCTTCCCTTCTCCAGTCTGACCAGTTACCCAGCTGAGAAATGCTCTCTGCAGCCTTCCACTACAGTCTCATATGGCAAAGAGATAAATACTCTCCTTCTCTTTTCTACTCCCATATATACTTCTCTAGTCTGGAAGCTACCATTTGTTCAGGAAAAAACCCTCCAGTTTTAATTTTCTTTGCTTCTTGGCCAGCTCTCTTCCTTTGGAATTAAGTGTCTTCCAGTTTATGAATTCTGGATGCTGGTGGCTTTGAACTCGGGTGTGCTTATCCAGGGAACAGCAATTTTTACGTTGCTTTGCCCTTGAGTTTCAGTAATATGTAAGAACTATTCCAACAAAAAGAAAGGTATTGCATATGGTCTTGTTTGGTTTGGTTTTTTTGGCTTGCTTCTAGTGCTTAGAAAACCTAATCCTGAAATTTCTTGTTGAATTCATGCTTGCAGTAACACTGTTTCAGGTACTTGTTGCTTTCTCTTAATTTGATGAATATAACAGTATTTTTTCAGGACCTTTTCAGTATGTTCAGGAGGGTGGCAGAAAATGGGATGGCCATCCATCCAGCCAGGTTATTTAATGTGAGATGTTCTCAATGTTTTACTTTTTAACAACAAAAAAAAAAAGTTGACCCAAGAGTAAAGGAGGTCTAGCTTCTTTGGGACTTGTTTCAAACCTTTAATCATCCCACTTCCATCCTTTCATGTCTCCAGCTGTACGTGCCGACAAGTCTTCGACAGCGGGCTGAACTAGAACGGCTCTTCTTCTGGGGGGGAGGTTCATTTGATCTTTTCCCACCTGGCAGCAACTCCTGTTGGAGAGCTTGCCAGCGCGTAACCACTTCGTGGGCTGGAAGAGGCTGATGCTCCAGGGCACTGCTGCTTGGGGAGGGAAGGAAGGGTAGGGGAGAACAGGAAGTGAGACACTTACGAAATCACGCTGTTTTCTCAGGAAAATGAGCTGAAAGTAAAGATATTTTTAGCTCTTGGCTAGTAGAAGGAAATCTGCCTGTTTTCTGCAGGCGGTAGCTTCCCTCAATGTTCCTATCGAGACAGGCTCTTAATCTGAATTGACTGCAGATGAAAACCTGAAGTGGCTTACTAGAAGTGAAGTGGGCTGAATTGAAAGCCGTTTAATCCTGGAAATGCCGTGTTTGTGTGCAGCTGGCTTGCCCTTTCAAGTTATGTAGGCTAAATTTCCTGGGAACCTCTTAATAAACCTTGTGGGAAGTATGTGTGTGTGAGAATAATTAAAAAAAAAAAAAGCTTTTCTGTGGGAGTTCTGTGCTCTAGAAAGTCCTCCTCTGCTTTCCTGGGATGTGGCTGCTTTTTGGGCTGTATTCCAGATGTGTGAAGTGCCTGACCCACTTGGTTAGATGGTTCTATCTTCAGAGCAAGCATAGCTTTGAGGACTAGCATGTGTTTCTCTTGTGTCCTTGCTGCTTGCGTAAGGGTGGTTCATCAAAAGATGTGCAGGAAGTCTTTTTTTTTGTTGTTTTTTGTTTGTTTTTTTTGTTTTTTTTTTTTTGTGTGTTTTGTTTTGGGTTTTTTTGGTTTTTTTTGTTTTTTTGTTGTTTTTTTTTTCTTGTGTGGTGCTGAAGGGTCCGCCTTGAGGAGTGCCCTTGTCTTTGTGGTGACATCTATGCCTTTCTAGGTAGGAAAGGAAAGGTCATCTCGTTGAATGAACACATGTTCCCCCGTGGTCAGTCTTATTAGCACTGCCTGAATGTTTGCATAACAGATCTTTAATCTGTGATGCTGAGCACTCTGCCCTGGTAAAAATCTGGGTATTTTTTATTTTCACTACAGCAATATCACAGAGCCACAAGAAAAATGAACTTTCAGCCTTTTTCTGAGGCCCTTTCCTAGAAAGCTTAGTGTTTCACAAGGGAGGGAAGAGAAATACTGGTGCTGTTGCATCCTAGCCTCTGGGCTCCTGTGGGACTCGCTGCTCCAGATGTTTGGATGAGCTGCTCTGGGCTGGAAGCAATTCCCACCAAACTACATAGCTACATATTAACGGACCACTTGGGGCCTTGCCTCAAACCCATGTTCTCTGTAGCATGAGGCTGAGGATCATAAGCAGTGACCTCAGTGGGCATTAGTGCTTTGAAGCACGGTAGATGGAGAGCTTTGTGCCAGCATCCCAGACCCCATGGCTCAATCATAACCTGGCCACAGTTTGCTCTGGGTATCTTTGACCGACATCAATCACCTGCTGGCTGTGAATGAGGAGGGGGAAGGATGTAGAAATGGCTGTAAGGATGGGCAGCAGTGCTCAGCATTTCACAAGTTACAAGGTACCCCTATTCTTTATGATTTACTGGCTACCCAAATAACTCCTGTTTAGCTTTGCGTAGGGTTTCACTGGAGGTGGGGTGGAGGGAAGACGGCTGCCTTGCTGTGAAGACAGTTTGCAGATGTGACTGTTTCAATCTAATTATGATTATCTTGAACATGCCAGTTTGCTCATCACCGTTGATAATGGTGGTGCCATTGGTAACTGTCTGGAAGAGTGTCGGTGATGCTGGGGAGGGTGCTGGAGTGGACTGGGTTAATGTTTGTTGTGTTAAAAGTCCTCAAAAATGATTGAAAGCACTTTGACTAATAGGTCTTGGATTTGCATCAGTAAATGAGTTTGTGAATCCCTCATGACTGGTCCTTTCCATAAGGAAAACAAGATAGTAGCTGATGTAACTGGCAGATGGAGTTCTGTTTTTCGTTTTTATTAGACCAGGACTCTCCAGGCATGGGTTGGAAATGACTGTGAGTCTCCTCTGTTAATTCTGGGAGTCACCCTGTGGCTGGAGGGGCGGTTTCCTTCCTGACTTCACCCTCGCTTCTCTTCCCTTGATGTGTCATTTCTAATGTCGGAGTCAGAATAACCTTGACCAGCATTTTGAGATGCTCTTTGGAAAGCGAGGAGCGTTTGAGAACATCGCAACCGCTTGCCAAGTCAATTGAGAAAATTCCCTTCTGAAAGATTTATGCTTCTGCAAGCAGTAAAATCATTGTGTCCTTATTCATGTCTTCCTAAAGATCAGCTCCCAGGTTTTGAAAGAACACGCACATCAGCAGTTAAGAAAATATTTACCTGGCGCTGAGTAACTGTGTGGTGGCGTGGTTGTAACCTGTCTTTCGTTACCCACTTGTTTCCTTAGATGCGACTTTCATTTGCCGTGCAGTGTCTAGGTTGAGCTTGTAAATCCTCTGGGAGGCAAACTGTCACTCCTGTCTCCTTGCATTGAACAGACTGATTTATACCGAACTGGAAAGGACTCAGTAATAACTGGAAAGAAGCTTTAGGAGCGCGAGGCAAACCTGTGCTTTATTGAGCATCTTTGAAACAGAAGAGGGATGTTAGCCCTTGCTCTGCCAGAAGCCAAAATATCAAAGGAGGGAGGGAGGGGATGGGGTGTGTGAATGTCTCATTTTTCTGATATTGTTTTTGTTTCCACGTTTTTCAAGTGAGCAGAAAGCTGTAGTGGAGGTGATGAAATGGAAACAGCCAATTGAGCGAGTCTGCCCTGACAACTCGTCAGAAGGGGATTATATTATCACAGATGGAATAGCTGTGGGGGGCTACACGTTAAATTCAGAGTTGCTCTATGAGAAAGGCTTCTAGAATGTGCTGTAGCTGCTTGCTTGAAAAACCTGCACGTGCATTCTGGAAGTTGAAGCTCCTGTTGGGCCTAGCACTCAATATTTCATTTAATCTTGCATCCATTTGCTTACTCGGATGGGAGGGGACCTCAGAAGGGCTCTGCTCTGTCTCACCCTGCTCAAAGCAAGGTCAGCACTGAGCTCAGGCCAGGTTACTCAGAGATTTGTCCAAACAGGGCTTGAAAACCTCCAGGGATGGACCTTGTACAACAGTTCAGAGATACCTCTAGCACTGAGAGTCTTCCTGAGTCAGTAGTGGTATCTTCAGGTTTGAGAGACGTGGTGCACGTGTCTGCCATGAAACTTTCAAACTGCTTTCAGAGCTCACACCACATTTGGCATTCTCAAGCACGAGACAGCAGCTCCCATCGTTTCTTCATATCACGTGCATTCGTGGTCTTGTTTTTGCTGGGAACTTTGGGATTTCCCACCCCATGCCTATATTATAAAGATCAGTCAACAATTCTTCTACATTCATCTCCTAATCTAGGCTGACTTTGCTTGTTGAACTCTCCTGGGCTTCATCAGTTTGCTCATGGCTTTTTAGAACGCTCTATCCAAAAGTGAATACCTAGAAGCCCTTTCCAGTGTCCAATGGTCTGCCTTGATTGCTCCAAATCAGTCTGGTTGCAATGAGAAGGAAACAAGAAGTGCTAGCGCCCGAAGCTTTCCGAAATCAGGGAGATAAAGTTGATTTCTTGTGAGTCTTCCACGTCACCGAATCCTGCTGACTGTCTTCTCTTTTGATTACTTTGGCCACAGCACATCCAGTGTGTTTGTAGTGGGAAGGAGTTTGTTGAGCGATTAGAGTCTTATCAAATTAATTTATGCGCCCTTGGCATAGGAAGCCAAAACAGTATCCGGCTTGTAGAACAAGGGAGCTACAGAGGAGCAGCTAACCGCTACGGAGCAGTGAATGTTTGCTTTGGAAATGGAAGCAGGAATGACATCTTGGAAGGCGTGGAGGGATTAGCTCTTGTGCGTGCAGCTCTTGTTGCTGATGTGATGGGTGAGGGTACTTCGGTGCTGTGCCACACGTGTTGGTTGCGTGCGGAATGGGAGGCAAGGAGCAGCGAGTACGTGAAAGCCGGTTTGCTCCTTCGCTAATTTAGCTTCTCTGCTGCTTAAGAACATTTTTTGAAGAATGTTTCTTGCAGCCGTATGGAAGGAATCAATCATAGGAAATAAAGAGCTTGTAATCCATTTAACTAGGACTTTCCACCTCTCATTAAGCCAGAGACATTCGTGCTTAATTCTCTGTATAGCAGTTGCGCAGCAGACGTGTAGAGTATCGATTGTAAAATGAATCTTGCTGGGTTTCTTTTTTTTTTTCCCCTTACTGTTTCAATTAAAGTGCGTGCAGTGGGTGTGGAGGAATTTTGCTCATTTTCAGATGAGTGCTATTGGCATGGTTCATGCAGTTCTCTTCCTGCTGGCTTGAACCAAACTTTCAGCAGTGCAGCAGGGGACGTGTCTTAAGGAAAGCAGACAACAAGCCCTCTACAGCAATGTGTTGGACAGGCTTCTTCTTTAGCTGCTAACACCTTTCAGAGAAGATTAAACCGCCCCTTGGAGGGCCAGCTAATGCAACTCGTGTGTGATTACGGCGAACTCTTCAGGGGTGTGTGTAGGAAAGGGTAATCGGGGAGGGGGGAGAAAAGCTTGTCTGTAAAGGAAACTGCTGTTCAGGGTGTGCATGTTCAAAACCAGTTCTGTTTCCACTTAATTCCTCAGCAAAAACACATGCTGAGAAATGGATAAGGCTTGATGCAAACTTTTGTTTTGCAGCTTAGTGAAGATGGCAAAACTCCTGGAGTCTGTGGAGAGAAAAAATATTATGCAATTTTTTTTTAATTTCTTAAATATATTTTAATTCCTTGGCTGCGCTTGAGCCCCTTTAGAATTTTCTTCAACATCTAGCTGTGCTTTCCTAGGTCTTGTTGTCTTCTTCCACTGATGGCTCTTCCCCTCTTCTCTCACCTTGACTGTCTTTGTGCCCAGGTTGAACACGGGGTGTCCTATTCAAGACACAGCCTCCCTCCCCTTCCAACTTCTCCCAGATCTATTCAGTGCTTTCACAGAATCCCAGGACGATAGGGGTTGGAAGGGACCTCTGGAGATCATCCAGTCCAACCCCCTGCCAGAGCAGGGTCACCCAGAGCAGGTGGCACAGGAACGCGTCCAGGCGGGTTTGGAATGTCTCCAGAGACGGAGACTCCACCACCTCTCTGGGCAGCCTGTGCCAGGGCTCTGCCACCCTCACAGGAAAGGAGTTCCTCCTCATGTTTAGGTGGAACTTCCTATGCTCATGTTTTTGTCCCTTGTCCTGTCCCCGGGCACCACTGAGAAGAGCCTGGCCCCATCCTCCTGACACCCACCCTTTCAGTATTTATAAGTGTTGATAAGATCTGCCCTCAGTTGTCTTTTTTCCAGACTGAAGAGACCCAAATCCTTCAGCCTTTCTTCATAAGAGAGAAGTTCCAGTCCCCTCATCATCTTGGTAGCCCTTTGCTGTCCCCTCTCCAGCAGTTCCCTGTCCTTCTGGAACCGGGGAGCGCAGAACTTTCCTGCCATGTCTCTTTGGTGTTGTGGCTCAGAAACCTCCTCTTCTATGGCTTCTGCCAAGATCAATGGCCACTTCTGGTGCTGTCTGGGTCCTTGTGTTGTCTCACCCCAGCTTAACTGTTGAGCTGGTATTTTGTGGAGTTTTTTAACTGTTGAACTGCTGTGTTCTTGTGCAGACCTGAATATTTCTGGCATGCTGTCCCAAGGTGACTCCACCAGGCATGGTGCCAAGGCAGTGCTTGCCGCTGCTCCAAAGACATGTGCTGTGTTGACTTTTAGTGTGATCTGCATGTCTTCCTCCCTCGTAGAGCTGCTGGTCTGAGACCAGACGTACTGGAGTCACTGTGCCTACATGTGTCTGGGGAAGTCAGAGGGTGCATTTTGTGTGCATTTAGGACTGTGCCTAGCAAAAGCCCTCTGCATCCAACCTCCTTCTGTGGTTGGTGCTGGCTGTAACCTGGAGGTTCTTCCCTGTGGTCTCTCCACCATTTACTGGCAGTGGGATTAATGGTTGGCTGTTGTAACATGGAAACTCCCAACTGCCTCCTAGATGCTGCCCTCCCTCTTCTCAAACACCACCATCCCCGCTAGCTGGAATACTGCTTGAATGCAGGAAAACTTTAGCAAAGTGACTGGTATATCTTCTGGTTGATCTGGCTAAGGGTTTTGGAGCCCTCATAATAAACAGCACTAGGATGTCCTCAACACTCTTATGATTTAACCCATCAGCACCTCCTGGTGCCTGGCTGAACTTTTCAATGTGTCGAGCCCCCCTTTCTGAGGGACAAAAAAAGCACACTGTGATCTCTTCTTAATTTGGTCTTCCTGGATGCCACCAAGCAGCTCCTTCAAGGCAATACTGGCAAGGCCCTCTTGGAAAGTTTAATTGGCTTGTTCTTGGACAGTAAAACAAACTCGGTGTCTGCTAAAGTCCACTGATTTCCTGCCAGCTTCTAGCTTGGTAGTTAGCAGAGTGTTGTCTCAGTAGGGTTGGGGTATATTGTCTCACAGTGTAAAGGTTGTGCAGCGGTTGGGCTGCCCATAAAATTGCTTGCACTTCTAATCGTGGTCAGTGACCCTGATGCAGCACTGAGACTCCTGGATTTTCTGGGCCAGAAAGCACCGTGTATAGGGCTAACTAACTCCTTGGCATGGGAATTCAGGGTGTTGCTGTTACTGCCTTTATCAATCTTTCTACTTCCTTTCAACTTTGCTTACAACTGAATTCATCATTATTCCATAGCTGTAATATAAATGTTTCTGTGCCTGCTGAACACTATCTTGCCTGACATTTGCTGGCCTTTCTTGTCAAGCACAGAAGATGTCCTCCTATGGGCACCCCAACTTGGGCCTCCCTTATGACATAGACTCGGAGAGAAGGAAGCGGACTTTTAGCAGATCCATCAGTTACCCTGAGGTGGGATCAGCTCTATCCATGTCACCTAATGCATTTTTCTAGCTTGTTTGGGTACTTTCAACACCCCCCCCAACCATCTCTCTCTGGAGTAGCTAACAGTTGACTTTCTCTGCCAGGAAGAATGGGGTTTTACACTTGCTTAAAGCTTCTTGGGTTGCTTAAAACTTCTCTTTGCTACTTCTAAAAGCCAAGAACCTCATTAGACTTGCAGATGTGAGAAATTCATGAGCTGCTGCCCTCTTTCCACCAGCGCCCAGAAGAACAAACTCTTTTCATACTTGGGGTGCCAAGAAGTCTTTGGCAGAGGGGGACCAAAAGTATCCCATGTTTTCTCTTAATGAAAAGTCCTCATGTCCCAGCTATGTTTTGCCTGCTCCTTCTATCAACTTCAGAACCTGTTTGTGGTTTCACCTGATTTTTTAGATTTATTTATTTTTAAGCATAGTGGAGGTGTGGGACACAAGGCTCATAGGGCTTATTAAAAATAAGGAGTAGCATAGAGGAGATATTAGCCAAACAAGGCAAAAGGGAAGCTGTGTTTTGAGGTCTCTCTTGGTGAGCCACAGAGGTTTATTGCGCAGGAACTACCTCCTTGGCAGGAAAAGCATTCAGCAGGGTTCACGTTTCGGCCACTCGCATCGCACCATGAAGCAGAGGCTTGAGAAGATGGTCTCTGCTGCATTAGCCTGCTCTCAGAGCTGTTGTGCTTTAGAAAATCAACCAATAAACATCAAAGTAAGCAACATGTACTCTTTGGACTTTTATAACTAAGGAAGCCTCTGAGATGTTGGATGTCTTATGATGTCTTGTTTATCACCTGTTCATATCTGAAGTGACTTTAGTCTCCTTTGTGCAGAAATCTTTGGTCTGCATTACGTCTTTTTTTCTCCGATTCTGGAGATGTGTCTAGGCAACACAGCATCCCAAGTGAATGTGTCAAGTGTCCTCACCACTATTCTGTCTACATCCGACTTTTTGGCTTTCTAATTTCTGTACATGAAGGAGAACTCGTGAGCTTGTTGGACTGGTTTCCAGTGAAAAGTCACTTAGAAACCAGGCGGGCACAGCTCATGGGGCTCCTTGGACGTATTTGTCAACTCTCATCTGTTATCAGCTTGGTCTCCATTCCTGCATATCTATCTAAGAGGAATCTGAACTGACCGTGATCTGGCTTGTTTGTGCCTGGTCCATCCCTAGTGGTCTTTGCCAAGGCAAAGAAAGTAGCTTCATCTTTGTCTTGGACATCACAGTTGGCACCTGGGGTTATTGCAGAACCTTATTCCTGCTGTCTTTTGAGCATGTACGGATGCAAACTGCTATTTAGGTGAAAATCAAACTAATCGGGGAGTTCTCTTACTGAGACCAAGTTTGCTACATGCTGTGATCCATCTCCTTGAGGACATGCTTGTAGGGACAGGCTCTGCCGTGATGTGCCAGTGCAGGTACGACCTGAAGTCAGACAATGTGTGACCACCACTGCTATCACAGACAAAAATGCAGCACAGTCCTACTAATATTAAAAAGGTCTCTGTAACCGGCGTTGGTTGTTTCTTAATTTGGGGGGGAGGAGAGAACCTGGCCCTCCTCAACGGCTTTGTAGCAGATATTGGATCTCCGGAGCTGTGCTGAGGCTTCAGCTTGCAAGGTTTTATTGCAAAGGCTTCTGCAGAAAGCAGAGATTGCATTTGGTTATTGCTCTGCACGAAGCTTGCACAGGTTTTTCCGGTGTCCTGTTCCGCTTCTTCAAACCTTTTTAACATGCTAGGCACCCAGTGTGCCCTTAGTTCGTGGAAAACGTTAAGAAGCTAGAGTGCAGAGGGCGTTAGTACGTTCAGTGCTTATTTATTTAGGGAGATTAAAGTCTAAGTTTTTCTTTTGTAATCCCTTTGAAGTGTTTATCTTTTGAAGTCTGAATTCTCATTAACTGGAAGCGTACAACCCCCAAACTACATGCTGCCCTAGTTTCAAAGCGTTATTTTTTTTAAAAAAGTTTAAGAACAATAAACAACAGGTCAGACCCACAGGGGCTACACGTCAGCCAGATCCTGGCTATTTGGGTCATCACTTGCCACTTTGTGAATCAAAGTGGCTCTGTAGGTTGTCGCTCTGGATTAGGATGTAGTCACAGGGTTTTGGCGTCACTGGGTGTCAGGGAGACAGTGATGTTCCCCTTCAGGGGTGTAAGAGTTCTCTGATAGATAAAGACATAGCCTGTAGACCTCTCTTTCAAGCTTTTTTTTTTTGTTTCCCCCCCCTTCCCCTCTGCTATTTTCTGTCATTGGGCTTGTAGCTTTTAGGGCAAAGGTGTTTTGCCAATGTGTGCTTTCCTGCCGCAATTGCAGAAATGCACGTGCATGTGGCAAGGAACGCTTTGCTTCAGATTATCTTGTTGTTGTTGTTTGCCAGGGAAAAATTTTAGATGGCAACTGGCATTTTAACGTTATCTGCTGCTTTTATTTGTGCAGGGACTCTTCAGCGTTATCTATATAAAACAACATTTGTCGCCTTGGAAAAGTGGGTGGGAGACCTCTAACCCAACCCGTGAACAATGTGTTTGTTGGAAAGAATAACCCCACTGGGTCATCGAGAGGTCTTCAGCAAAAAGGGGGTCGTCACAGCCATTATTTGGGCACCTTCCACCACTGAAATGCATCATCTCAGCAGCTGAGGCTGTTTATGGCTTTGGGGTGTTCTCTTACTATTCCTGCCTTGAAATTAAATCTTGATCTTGCAAGCTGGGATGTTCTGGGTCTGGGCCAACAAAATGTGGAAAGTACTGCTCAGTGTGTGTGTACATATAGATTTCCTCCTGTGGGAACGGCTGTAGCAAACATCCCTCTAAGAGTTGTTCTGTTATTAAACAGATGGGGATATTGTCCCTGTTCCATTTCCATCTTCCAAGTTGAGGAAAGTGAAACTGCGTTACTTTGGTTTGGATGAGTTCAGTATATTAAATGAAAGATTGCTATGAAAACCATGAGGAGTCTGTGAAAGTCACAAGAATTTAGATCAGTTCCTTCTAATGATTTAAATCATTTCAGTCCTGGCTGGGTGGTAGAAGGGATTTCTTTTTTGCACATAGGGCTGGAGGGTTTGCTCTGGAAGAGCTTAACTTCTATTGTTTAGAAAGCATTTAAGGAAAATCAGGATTTTCCAGTATAATTAAGGAAACAATTGATGAGAAAGCTTACAAGAATATCAATAGGGATAACTGGGTATCAGTGATGTTCTCACTGAATCGGTATAGGTAATTATTTGCTTAACAAGGTTTAAAGTGTAACTAGCTTGATAGCAATTTTAATAAGAGATGGAGATGTTGAAATTATACAGAGACTCTTGATAAACAGTGATCCCATGAGTCACCAATGAGAGGAAAAACACTTCTTTTAATGTGGAAACTGGTAGAATCTGTCAAAGCTCTTTTAAAATGGGTTAGCTAAAAAAAAAAAAAAATTCCAAACAGCGTTGGAGACTGTATTTTCTGCATTTATTTGCATTGCAAGTGGGGCAAGTTTCCTTGGGCCTGATTTTTGGGAGATTGCATCTTGGGCCTTTTGAGTGTCCCACTGCTGCAATGGCCTTTTGGCCTCTCCAGATACGGAGGGAGTGCATGGAGGTATGGCTGTGATGGTGATGGCATTTCTCTGCTGTGCCTCCATGCCCTCCAAACAAATTTGCCTCTCTGAAACCATGGGAGCCTCCTCATGGAAAGCCTGCACTTTCCGTTTGCTGGGTCTTTCCAGCAATATCTTGATGGATGGGGATGTAGAAGACCGTGAGTCTCCCCTTCCCCAAGTGCTTGGGTTTGCGCACTCCAGCATCTCTGTAGACTTCAGGATTCGTAAGCATGCATCAAAGCATCCTTGGCTATGTTTTGGTTCTTTCTTGGATGTGCTGATCCAATTTAGGAGCCCTTGGAAGGCTCAAGCAAGGAGTCGTGTACTTATTGTACTGAACCAGTCTAGGCCTTTGGAAGAAGGCTGGAGGCAGCAGATCAAGGTAAGGCAGGCAGAACCCATAGCTGTTACCTCTCCCTCCCGAACCACCCTGACCAAACCACGCGGGTATTCAGAACAGTGGTGTCGGTAGCGTTGCTGGATGTGCCGTAAGCCGCTTGTCTCTGGGCTATTAAAAGCTTTGTCCCAGGATGCTGAATGAGATCAGTGTGACCTGCGTGAAACTAGGTTGATAGGAAAAAAAAAAAAAATAATCTCAAGGGGGGATTACAGGGGAGGGCTTGGACTGTACCAAGCCGGGTGAAAGGGTTAGGTGCTGCTAAACCTGCTGTTCCGGAGCTTCATTCACATTATTTACTCAGTGCCCTTCAGAACTCGTGCTGTTGCTATTCCCTTTGCTAAAATGATAGCATTTAGAAGTGGTTTAACAATTGGTCCTGATCGCTCTGTTCCCTCTCCGCTCCAGGTATTGCTCTAAGGCAACAGGGATGGAGGAGTTAACTCAGAGACAAAAAGCCAAATTTTTAGGCCAAATCTCCCCAGAGAGCTTCCCTTTTAAATTTGCAATTTGAATTGTCTCTTTTTTTCTTTTTCTCCAAAGCTGTTCGGAAAGGAATAATGTGTCACAGGCTGTAACGGATACCTGCAGTCCAGTATCTCAGGAATGCAACGTGTGTTAATTAGGCATCCTGGAGCCTTCAGAAAATGCTCCTGCTGTATTTTGCAGATGGAGTCTACCCTGCTCCCACTTTTTGGGCAAGCTGGCTGGCAAACTCCGTTGTTCCGCTTAAAGAAGTTTGTAGCCACTGGCAGATGATGCATCTTTAAAGTCAAGGTTGATAAATTGTGTGGGTTTGTGTTTTCTGTTTTATTTCCTCCCCCCTTCTGGTGCGTGTTGCTGAATTTGAATAATTAATGTATGTTGTCTTGCTTCCTGTTTTCATTTCTGTATGTAATGCTAACCAGCAGAGGTTTGAATCATTCATAGCCTGCTTTCTCTACCACAAAGCTGTAGATGTCATGGGAACAGTGATTGTAAGGTACGGACTTTCTGCTTCTCTCCATTAAATCCATTTCTGGAAGCAGGAGTAGTAAGTATTCAGTCCGTGATCTTGGCCAAAGCAAGGATCTCTGGACAGATGGTATCAGTGGGGTTTCTCTTGAGCAGCATCTTGCTGTGCTTCAGTCTCTTCCTGCATCTCCTGTTACTGCTCAGGTGTCTGTGTGCGTGGTGGGGAGGATGGGTGCTGCGTTCTGTGTTTGCCTTTCTGCTGTGGGCTTCTACGCATCTGCCCATGACCTTCATGGAGAAGAAGGAATGATTTTTTTTGGCTTGTAGGTTGTGCCTCGTGCAATTCAACTGTATTTAGGAATGGCTTTTTTAAAAACTCGTGTTGGATTTCTTCTCTTTGTGCTTTTCCCGGCTGCTTTTATGGAGAGCAGACTGAATCTGTGGGCTCCTATAGCATCTGCCTGTGCTGGGGTTCAGCGGGGAAACAGGGTGGGAGCTTCACTTGGTGGCTTACGGAGCCTTTTCACCAGTATTTTTCCCTTGCTTGTAATTTTTATCCTCTTGGTTGCTTTTAGTGGCTTCTGCTGCTCTTAAAACCTTCCAACAGTGCCTGCTGGTGATGGTGTTGGTGGGAGGGTGTGCTTTTGGGTTGCCCTTTTGGGCTGAAAACACCTGTGTCCCTCCTGAACTCTGCCAGGCGACTGGGAGATGCTGGATTAGATGCTGGTGTGGGAGGTTGGTAGATGCTCTTTGGAACGGGACGATAAGCTCAAAGCTTTTGCACCTACCCTGGCTGTTTGGGTTCCTGGTAGGATTTTTCTTCAGGGAGAAGGGTTCATTGCTGGTTCCTCTCCATCTCTGTAGTGCACTCCTAGCTTACTTAAGCAATCCTGTTTGAAAAGGCTTTGGTGCCTCCATTATTGCTGTTTGTGCAGCGAAGTTCATGCCTTTAACGGGTAGCTTTGGATACGCAGTCACGAGAGGGATGTCTTTATCTTGAACAGGTTGAATTGGGGATCCTGGTGGTGATAGTCCTGAGATGAGAACTCTTCACATACCTGCTAATTACTGGTGTTTGCCCAAACTCACCCTACTCCCTTCCCAGCCTTATCAGATGCCTGCTGTGAGTTGTGCTGTGAAATTTCAGGGACTTAATGATAAGTGCTTGAGCTTCACCTTGTATTAACGGAATGATGGATCCATAAAACAAGTTACATTATTTCTGAAGGGCAGCTCCCAGGCTCCTGCCACTTCTGGTGAACTGGATTTCTGTTTGAAAAGTCAGGGGTTGGCAGCTTTGACACTCCGTATGCGTGTGGCTGGGGTACAGCAACTCTTCTCCGGGTGTCTGGGCTGGAGAACATCTAGGGACTTCCCAGAAGAGTGGAGCGATGAAATGCTCGAGTGTAGCGCTTGTGTTGGAGTTTGCAATGCAAATCTTGTAAGCTAGCAAACAAAAATACGTGGTCAAAGCTTTGAGAGATAGAGATGGTCTGTCTGCCTGCTTGCTTTGCATAACCGAAGTGGGAAGAGGTGGAAATTGGTAGAGATGCTGTCCTTTGGAGACTAATTCTTGAAGGATTTCTTGTAATGTAGCCGGCTAGGTTTTCAGGATGGTACTATGGAGTTGTTAATAGGCTGGGCATGACTTTTATGCCCTGCCTATGGCCCACAGCATCTCGTACATCACTTGCTGCTTAAGATCTTCAGGGCAGAGAACTATGGCTTTGTCCAAGACCCTTAAATAGCATCTAACTTTGCGTGTCCTCAGCGTTTCTGTCCTATTCTAACCAACAGTTGTTTCTGCCCACAGTGTGCTGCTGGCTCACGGGGAAGGCAGACCGGGAAACTCATTTTGTAGGGACGATCTTGAAGCAGACAAAAGCTGAAGACAGGAGGCAACTTGTGCTGTGACTAATAATGCTGAGCTTTATAAATAGCACGAGAAGAGATGAAATGCAGGCAGGGAGGTGACCTCCAGCACGAGGCCATGGAAGGTGGTACAGCAGCGCTTGGGGGCAGATGAGCCGGGAGAGCACAGGGTGACATGATCAGCTCTCGTTTCAGACTGGATGTGTTTGTGCCTCTGTCCTGCGTGTCCTCCTGGAGGGGATGGACAAAACCACATGGGGGATCCAGACCAGCTATGAACTGATATGCAAGTTCTGCACATCTCACATCCTCTGCCTGGGTCAATGCCTCGAGCATTGCCCAGAGCACTGGAGAGGTTTGCTGAAAGGACAGGGCTCTGTTTTGTGTGTCTGTATAAGAGGAAGGCAGTGGACCTATGGGTTGTGGGCTCTGAAGGCAGCATGGTGACAGTCTGGTGGGCTTGGAAACCACAGCAACCAACTGGCAGGATCTGTCTGCCTCCGGGATGCTGAGTCCTGATTAGAGAAAGTCCAGTCAGGGCTGTCCTAGGCTGTCAGTGTGAAGCACAGAGTGTAAATGGGCACAGAGAAGGACAGAAGCTGGAAGGGTTGAGCTGTCTGCGTCCTCGTTGACATTTCTAGATGCTGCCACAGTGTTTGCAACGCCTGCAGCATCCCCTTATGCATTGGCTGTAACGAAAAATACAGTCAGCCCTATTCTTGGAGGCTTCCTCCAAGGGAGGAATGTGGCAGTGAAAGGCTCTTAGGTGGCTAGGTTATTTCCTTAAGCTCTGTCACGCTTTGCTGATGCCGGTGAGGATGTTGCTACTCATAACTGTCATAACTTTTTGCAAGACCTGAGCGCTGGGGATCCTGTGTATAATGAAATGAAAATTTCCCCTAGAGAGGGTGCAATTTCCTTACTGCCCACATACCACGCACGCAACTGTGCACACCCTGGAAAGGTAGCCAAGCACTTTGCAAGTTCAACTGCTGCTGAGCATCACTCCCAGGGCACTGACTATGCCGGCAACAGCCATGTGTGGGGCTGTGGGTGTAGGCTTGTGCACCGGGAACCTGTGGAAAACCCCCTGGTGGGGGTTTAGTACAGCTGAGTGTAGCGTGACGCCACCAGGCTGGCAAACACTTGCTTTGAGGTTCCCATCCCCAAGCGCTGACTCTAGGAATTAGTAAGAGCGTGCAATTACTTGGTCTGTTCTTGCTATGAATCTCACCAGAGACAAAAGTGAGCATCTAAATATATATAGCTTAAAAAAGGCAGCCCTATGACGCACAAAGCATGTAATTGATGGAGCGGAGTACCTTCCCTCGAAACTGTGATGTTTCCATGCATGGCAAATAGAGCAGTTGTATTGGTCAAGACCAGGTTGGACGGGGCTCTGAGACACCTGATCTAGTTGAAGATGTCCCTGCTCGTGGCAGGGGAGGTTGAACTAGATGGCCTTTAATGGTCCCTTCCATCCCAAACCATTCTTTGATTGCATGATTCTATTCTATGATTGGAGTCAGTCTGGTCCTTTGGGAGTGAATGGTATTTGGTGGAGGGGGGACCTTTCTCCTGGGTGAAGGCTGTAATCAGCTCTGCATCCCTGTGAGCGCTTGAGATGCACAGAAAGGGGGAGGGTAATATCTGCCTCTTCCAGCACGCGCAGAAGGGTTAGCTCCTCGTCTGGGGCTGGTTTGCTGGCTCCATAGGATGCTCAAGATAAACTGATTTAGCTTGGCTGGGTTTCAACTTTGCAGAGGTCTCTGAATCAATTTTAAGGTTGTGCTTGCAGAAGCGATGGCTCTTTACATTTCAATCGTTCATAAAAATCTAATCATCTGGGCTCCAAATAATCTGCTACTGCTCTTGCCCTTGTGTGGCTTTCCCTCCAGATAACTCCTATGAATACATTTGCTTTTAGTGGTGTGGGAGAAACTGCACAAGGAAATAAAACTTGCAAACTAATTAAACTTCTCGGTCTCGTTGAGTAACAAGCCGGAGATGCTGGCAGGGCTGGGAATAGATCTGATTATCATTCCTCCCCTCAATAGCCAGAGGACATGGTTAATTATTAAATTGCTTGTTAATGTATTGAAATATTGCTTAGCATTTTTAATTTATTTTTTTCCCCTCTTTCCTTTCTCCTCTTGCTGAAGGATTCTCCCAGGACCTGATGGATTTCTGATACCTCGCTCCTGAGGGGCTGGAAGGAGCATGGTTAAACACCAACCACTGCAGTACTACGAGCCACAGCTATGTTTGTCCTGTCTGACGGGGATCTACGGCTGCCGCTGGAAACGGTACCAGCGGTCACATGATGACACCACCAAGGTGGGTAGTTGACTGCGTCACCTCTTCCTGATGACTTTTGGCTTGCGGATGGGTGTGGGTCGTGGTTGAAAGTGCTGGATATTTGATTTTTTTTTTGTTGTTGGCTTGGATAGACCATGGAAACCACTGGCCCCGTGGCTTGGAGGTCTGTGAGAAGTCCTCACCATGTGGTTGATGCAGCAGATGGGCATGGTTAGCTGGTCATGGTGCTCCAAAGGGATTGAGTGGTATGGATTTGGCCAAATCTGCCCGTATTTTCCTTTTGATGCTGGGGGGACTTCTGTTTTGCTCCTTGCTCTGTGTCTTATTGGTGGGCTTGTGTTTCTTTGGCTGAATACGTAGGAACTGTATTTCTGTGTGGTCTCTAGCTTCTGTGAATGTGAAAATAAGTTCATAGTTAGGGAAAGGCAGCAGGAGGTGAGAATTAGCTGGGGATAAATGGAGGAGCTGTTAGAGGTGACTTTTCCTTTCCCTGGATAAATGCAGTTTTTAAGAGCTCTGGCAGAGGGAATCCAGGCAGCAGGGCTGGACTTGTGCCTTCCCTGTTGTTTGGGGCGGTGAGGTGGGGTCTCGGGAGACCTGATGTGTTTATAGCAAGAAATGTGAAAAAACTGCTGTCAAAGCTCTGCCTTATTGTATCTACCGGGTAATGGTTGTTGTGTATTACAGTTCTTCTGTGCTTTCAAGCTGTCTGGGTTGTTTTTTTCTAGTGTGCTTACTACTTAAATAAATAAAAAACCCCCACACATACAAAACTTAAATCTCATTTCTCCTGGCAATGATCCCAGGAGATGCTTGCACTGATTTTTGAGGGCTTAGTTTTGCTCTGGTGACTGTTAGCAGCTCTGTTTTGTGTTTTTTTTTTAAGTCTATAACCAGGGATGTTCCTGGTTGTGGAGTGCTTCTCCTCTGGAAAAGAGGCTGTTAAGGAGAAAACACTTGTGGGTGGCAGATCCCGTGCCAAAACCGCTCCTGGTTCTGAATTGCGTCGATTGTTCGTGGTGCAGCTTGGCTGGCACCTCCCATGGGAATTGAAAAGTCATGGCTTGCGTTTGTGCAGCGTAAAACAAATTTCCTTTTGCAAAGTAGAAATCTTTGTGCTGTTTTTCAGTCTGGCCAGCTTAGTCAGAGTGACCGCTTCTGAGCCAGCAGAAGTTTTCTTTGAGCGAATACCTGGGCATATCCGTAGCGGAGGGAGTACTTGTTTTTTTTAAGACTTTGTCAGGAAAACAGTGGGATGTAACGTCTTGGCATGCGTGTGTATGCTAACTTAAATACTCAAAATGCCTTATTCTATACGCCTTGTGAACCAGAACATTTTGCTTCTTAGCTAAGAATCCATAGAAAAATTGCCATTGACTTAATTTTTTCAGGGAAATCTGGCTGTGCTTGCGCTGATTTATGTTACAAAAAAACATCAGTGGCAGCCTTCCAATTCTACTTGGAATTTCAATTGTTTTTCGTGTTCTAGAAAGGAATTTGTTGTGTTTAAAGTACCTGAGCTAGGCTTAAAAATATGTCCTGTCTCTGAGTCAGTCTTATTGAAAGTCTGTATGAGGCCTCAACTTCCATTTTGTTGAATAGAGAAATGGAGATACCTTCGCTCTTGCAGGATAAAAAGGAGAAAGTCTAAAAATTAGCTACAGGCTATGCAAAACCAAGGTATGAAGAATCTGTTCCCATCTTGCTGTCAAAGTGCCTTGCAGGTGTTACTGCTGGAGTGAGTGATGGTAGCACTGTACTTGGAGGGGAAAATGCAAATGAAGGCTAATTGTCCTCTGTTGGACAGGTCTATTTGCATGTGCTTGAATGCTGCAGAGAATGGGTGGGAACTCAAGGATATGTGTAAGAGATGAGTGAGAAACTTCTTAAGTTGCCAAATAGTCCTCGGCTGCTTGAGCAAGCAGGTAACTTCTACAGGCTGCAAACCCTTTGCCTGTCTGTATTGGGTGGAAGAGCATTTCATGGTACCACTCAAATTCAGGACTGCTTGTACGGCAGACTCCAATCTCTGCAGTTGAGTGAAGCCCTGAAGCAGGGATGGACTTACCGCAATGTACAGGGTACTTCCCAGCACTGGGGTTTAGTGATCTCCGCTCTGCATGAGAGGGCTTTCAGAGTGGGTGGAAAAACTTGCCAAGATCTAAAGATATTAGATGGGGGTAGAAAGTTTGACATACTATAACTGTCTCCTGTGACTGTGCTGGAATATATCAACAGTGTAATAGAATGGTTTGGGTTGGAAGGGACCTTAAAGACCATCCAGTTCCACCCCCCTGCCCTGGGCAGGGACACCTCCCACCAGACCAGGTTGCTCCAAGCCCCGTCCAACCTGGCCTTGAACCCCTCCAGGGATGGGGCAGCCACAGCTTCTCTGGGCAACCTGGGCCAGGGGCTCACCACCCTCACAGCCAAGAATTTCTGCCTGAGATCTCAGCTCAATCTCCCCTCTTTCAGTGGAAAACCCTTCCCCCTCATCCCATGGCTCCCCTCCCTCATCCAGAGTCCCTCCCCAGCTTTCCTGGAGCCCCTTGAGGGACTGGAAGGGGCTCGAAGGTCTCCACGGAGCCTTCTCTTCTCCAGGCTGAACCACCCCCCCAACTCTCTCAGCCTGTCCTCACAGCAGAGGGGCTCCAGCCCTCCCAGCATCTCCGGGGCCTCCTGTGGCCCCGCTCCACCAGCTCCGTGTCTCTCCTGTGCTGAGGCCCCAGAGCTGGAGGCAGCACTGCAGGGGGGTCTCCCCCGAGCGGAGCAGAGGGGCAGAATCCCCCCCCTCGCCCTGCTGCCCACGCTGCTGGGGATGCAGCCCAGGCTGCGGGGGGTTTCTGGGATGCCAGCGCACATTGCCGGCTCATGTTGAGCCTCTCACCCACCAACACCCCCAAGTCCTTCTCCTCAGGGCTGCTCTCCATCCATTCTCCACCCAGCCTGGATCTGTGCTTAGGATTGCCCTGACCCAGGTGCAGGACCCTACTCTAGGCCTTGTTGAACTTCATGAGGTTCACATGGGCCTGCCTTTCAATCTTGTCCAGGCCCCTCTGGATGGCATCCTGTCCTTCCAGAGTTTCAACTGCTCCGCAATATTTAGGCATATCTGTCAGGGATTAGCCAGGAAAGTATCATACTGAACTTGTGTGTCTGTTTGCTTTACGCAAAGGCAGTGGTATATTGATGATGTTACCTGTTGTATTGCTCTCTATCTGACCCTACGGTAACTCAGCCACTGTAAGCCCAGAGTAGAGCTAATTGTAGCATAATACATGTTTTTTTTGAGCATGGTTTGTATAAAATATGGCATACTTGAGAGGTCTTAAGTCTTACAACAATCTAGAGCTGCCTGGGAAGGAAGGAATAGGGTATGTACATGTTATGTTTATACTCTAATTATCAGAAAACAAGGCACGTACTCAAAGACCAACTTTTAGTGTAGGCTACAGCATGGTTATCTGCTTTCTTTTTTTAAAGACCAAACTTTCTAGAATAAAAGGCCTTGAACTAAATTTGGGTTACAACCTAACCTCGTGTCCTTGAAATCTTCTGCTGATGATTGTGGATGTTTGTTTTCTGAATTGTGCTGCA
This sequence comes from Alca torda, assembly GCA_008658365.1. Classification (NCBI taxonomy): domain Eukaryota; kingdom Metazoa; phylum Chordata; class Aves; order Charadriiformes; family Alcidae; genus Alca; species Alca torda. Next base: position 208,250,141 of record CM018076.1, read on the forward strand.
GCTCGACAGCCAGAGTTTTAAAGATTCCTCTCCTTTTCCCCCAGATATATGCAAAGCAGGCAGTCTACTACACATTAAAAATTTACATGAAAATGAGAATTTTAATTGTAAGCTTGAGTTCAAGTTTTTTGGGAGACTGCTTGCTAGAATGGTAATTATCTCTTGCTTTCCTCTGACCTTTTGAGAATGGAGGAGAGGGGCTGAAGGTACCCAACCTGCACACTTGGTGTCCTTGTTAAATTTTGAACAGCTGCAAAATTCCTTTTTCTGTTGTGCGCCTTCATCTTTCATGGCAGGATCCCCTTTCACAGTTTTTAAATTTTAATTTCTTTCTTTTTTTTTTTTAATGAAAAGCATATAAAAGAGATAAAAACGTGGTCTTGCTGTGAGCCAGACCATTATAATCTCTGTACCTGGTGTGAGGAAGCAATTTCTGATCTACCTACAGCTTGTTCATCAGGTATTCAACCAAGGCAGTTCTTATGAAGTCAGTGCATTATCTAAACTGGGCTCCATCGCCCTGAACACAGAAACTGTGGGTAAATAAGCTTTGGCTTGGAGTTGCCGTATGTGGTTTTAAAGGGCTGAAGTTCAGGTGGCAGCTTCCAAGGTAGCTCCCAGATACCGCAATCCTGTTGATGGATTGCCAGCAATTAAACAGAGGGAGCGCGGTACTGCTAATTGCAGTGTGTAAACACAGTGCTCTGTGCGCAGCTCGTGCGCTTCACCCGAAATGAACTGGGTATTACAACACCAGAATAACTCTTGCTCCAGGGGTAGAGTCCAGGCTGCAGCATATTTTAAAATCCACCCAGGGATGTTGCAGGAACAGTACCCACCTGGGAGATGTTGATGGGTTGCAATGTATAAACACGAAGTTAAATCTATGAACTGGCTTGGTTCAGGGTTTTGTGTGTGTGTTTTTTTTTTTTTATTGCTTCCAAACCCATGTTGTCTGTACACAGCAAATATCACACCTGGGAAATCATCCTAGGTGGGAGTGGGGAAAGAGATATTCTGCAGAAGAAAATTGCAATGAATTTTTTTTTTTTACCTGTTAACCAAAGAGAAGAAGCCGCTGTTATTAGCTGGCTCTGTGTTTTTTGGTTGTTTCTTTTTTTTTTTTTCCAGTTACTGTGTATTGAACAACTTTGGGATCTTTATTTTCTTTATTTTATTTAGTTCCCTGTCAAATAGGATAAAATACTATCACCATTTGCAAATGGCTTTGGCTTCTCTGCTTAGCAGCAGGCGCGGCTGATGCTGTACTTGCCAACCACGAGCACTTCTGAGATACAAATTGAGGCAGACAAAATGTAAATGGGAGCTCTTCTTGTCTCCCCCATTTTCCTTGGAAGCTTCCCATGTTTACAAAACTATCTTTTCCCCCAGAAAATTGCCAAGAATAGGCAAGGATAGGTGCCTGGTTTGGTTACAGTAGGAAGGGCCACCGTCACCTGGTGGTGGAATGAACCCAAAATTGGCAGCTTTAGACCCCAGGTGACTGAAATTGCAAGATCCTAGTGATTTTTCTGCTGTTCAGCGTAATCTATGACGTCTACAAGGAGGTCTCTTCATGGGCTTTCTGTGAATGGTGCACTTTTTTTTTTCTCTCACATTTCTCTTGTAAACTCCCCCGAGATGTTGTGAGTGAGAGGAGCAGTACTAGTGATGAAATCTCGTACGTACAGAAATCCCACTGCTTTCTGAATGCTCTAATCCTGCAGGTGTGAACCCGAGCATCTACTAAACCACATCCTTGTTAAGAACCTTGGAAAGAGAGTGAAACTGGAGCTAATGAGATGCACATCCAAGCTCAGGACTGGATTTCTTTGAAAGCTTTGGAGGTGGTCAATGAAACATGAGTTTGCAAGGTTGGATTATGGGTATAACAATGTTTTGTTGTCCTTAAAAACACAACTTGGTCGGAATCCAGCTTAAAAAAAAAAAATCCCTCTTATTTTTTCAGTGTGGCTTTTTAGGTCTGATGCGTATATGAACATTGCCTGTGTAAAGCCCCTGACCCTCCCAGAAACCTCGTATAAGGGCCATGGAGATGATCAGAGGGCTGGAGCCTCTCTGCTGTGAGGACAGGCTGAGGGAGTTGGGGAGGTTCAGCCTGGAGAAGAGAAGGCTCCAGGGAGCTCTACAGGAAAGCTGGAGGGGGACTTTTTACAAGGGCTTGTAGTGATAGGATGAGGGGTAATGGCTTCAAACTGGAAGAGGAGAGATTTAGATAGTTATCAGGCAGAAATTCTTTGCTGTGAGGGTGGTGAGCCTCTGGCCCAGGTTGCCCAGAGAAGCTGTGGCTGCCCCATCCCTGGAGGAGTTCAAGGCCAGGTTGGACGGGGCTTGGAGCAACCTGGTCTGGTGGGAGGTGTCCCTGCCCAGGGCAGGGGGGTGGGACTAGATGGCCTTTAAGGTCCCTTCCAACCTAAACCATTCTGTGATATTGTTTAAAGCTTGTTTTTGTACACGCAAGGCATTGCCCCCTTCCTTTCTCAGAGATCCCTGCTAGCTTCTGATGGAAGCACCACAGGGATCTGGTCCAAGAGCTGGAAATGCTTGTTGCTTGTACCTACCAGCTTCTGGTGTTGGGAGAGCTAGTCCTGAAGCTCTTGCTTCCAGCACTGCTGTTGGGTCGCATTTCCCTACCGCTGTATTTAGACTCTGTCTCTATGTGCCAGTGTGTCCTTGCTTTTTTTTTTCCAGTTGTCCCCTCCCTGAACATCTGTCCTGGCAGGTTGTTATCTCCCCACCTGGTACATGGCTCCTCTGGTCCTATCAGTGCCTGGTGCAACCTTTCCCTTTCTGCCTTCATCCTCTTCTGACAGTAACATTCAGTAATTGTGGCAGAGATGTTTCCTCATTGCTGTTGCTTTGTGGGCTTGCTGCTCTCATCACCGAAGAGCTGCCAAGCCCGGAGCAAAGCCTTGTAGTGTGTCAGCTCTTCTGAACCCAGCAGCAGATGCTCCATAGTTCGTGGAGTTCAGGAGCTGCCGTGCTATGCACTGATGGATCGCAGTTTGAGGCTCTTTGGTACTTTCTCAATAAAAGGGCAGCACTAGTTGGATATTACAGGCTCCTTGGCAGCACCTTGGGCCAGGGGTGTTGCTTCCTTCACCATCCCTGTGGACAAACAGGCTTTTATACCTTTGCTGGGGAAAATGCTGAGAAGTGTTATGAACACCTTCCTGGGGTTGCTGTGATTTAGTGCAATAAAAGCTTCACAGGGCTTGGCAACGTGCCTCAACCTTCCTGACCGGAGGCCTCTGCAACAGATGGGCAGGAATGCTGAAGTGGGAGGGAACTCAGAATTTCCCAAGCCAACCAGTTCTTGCTCGGCACTCTCCAGGTACCTCCCTTCCCTCCCCAGTATCATGTTTCCAGTGTTGATCAATGGAATTGCTAATATTCAGGCAAAATACCAAATCCTGTAATCGACACAACCCCTTATGTTTAGTGTGTGAAGTGGCATAAATCCCTCTGCCAAGCTTGTTGGTTTGTTTTTGTTTTTTTCTTTTTTCTCTAACTGGGTAAGCTGAGGAATGGAAGTCAAGCTGTTGTGAGATGACTTGGTCGTGGCCACCATTGATGAATTTTGAATCCCAGGAATCATCCTAACATAGACACTTCTCCCCGGCACCTGTGAATTAACTCAGGGGCTTCCTGATGGCACCGGCTGCTGCCTGTAGGTTCAAACTAGGAACAGGATCTCGTGTGACATTGTGGCCGATGCCACCAGGAATGACAGCTAACTTGGTGGGTCACAGTTATGTTCCCTGCAGCTTTAACTTGTCTGCCTGAAAATTCAGGCTCTGGGTAATATATAAATGGCCCCTGAGCAGGGCTGACCTTTTTATAGGTGATTGATTAGCTCCTATAGCAATGGCTTACAGAATTTCTAATACTTTGTCATTACTACTTTATTTAGAAACCTTGAAACGATCCATGCGCGAGCTCCCTGTGATAAACGGCCAGGCCAGCCCCCCTCAGATACACAAAGGTGCTTTGTGACTTTTCCAACATTATGGCCCTCCGGGGTTTTATTCCGTTTGTGGCATTTCCTTGTTATAGCTGCCAGATGTGCTCCCTCCAACTGTTTTTTCTTTATGCATTGTACTAATTATCTGGGTGAGAAATTACACTGCTGGAGCCCATCATCCCTCCTTCCTCCTGTTTGCTCTTGGACCTTTTCAGATACAGCAGATGCTGCTTCTCCTGTCCTCCTTGACGATGCACACAGTAGCTTCTTGCCTTACAGTGTAATTTGGGATGGTGAGCTCAGTAATACTGAATGTCAGTAGGTTTTTTGCATAAAGAAACCCTCTTAAGATACACTAGAAAGTCCCCAAGCAGCTGGTGAAACTCCAAGCCCACAAAATAGCAAACCGAAAGAAGATTGTGGGGATGGACGTTTACCACCCACTTTCCTGGGTTGTCATCCTGGGTTGCAGTGGAAACCAACCTTGAATTAACAGCTTAAGTCAGGGCTGAGTAACTAGTGTGTCTGTAGTCCGTGTAGGCAAGTAGACCTCAGCACTGATGGCCAAGTGCTGTCTGTGCAGGAAAGAGGCTTTGGGCTCTTCAGGAGGGGATAGAGGAAGAAAGATGGGATCAACACCTTAAAGTTAGGGAAGAATATAGGGATAAAAGGGACCTTCAAACCCTTTAAAGATCCCTAGACAAGCCACGACAAAGCTGGGTTTCTCCTGTTTATGATATTCAAGAAATCTGTTTCTCTTGTCCTTACTCCAGCAGCAGTCAGAGGAGATGGCTCTTGTGGGGTTTTTTTTTTTTGTTTGGTTGGGTTTTTTTTCCCTTTTATCTTTGTTTTCTAGACAGAATACTAGGCTGGCTGTGCTTCTCAGGAAATCCATTACATGTCTTCAGGGGGTGTTTAGCCAAGCCTTTCCTAGAAAGTATTTGGAAAGAGATGACTTCAAACTTGCCGTGTTCAGCTTGGGGAAGGAGGAAGGCTGAGAGCAGATACGGTTGATGCCTTGAAGCTCTTGAAGATAAGCACTGCTGAAGGAGGAAACTTTAAAGGCTCAGATAGTTGGCTGTGAGCACACCAGTTTCTGGCCTGTTACTGGAATGAGCTTCTCCAGACAGAGACAGGGACAGAGTTTGAGGGTTTCCAGGGGTGGCTGATGGAAGAGATGGGAGGAAGCTGCAGCCCATTGCGTTGTGCCCTGTGCTGGGAAAGCTGAGCTGAGACATAGAAGTTGTGGCTGCTGCCAAAATAGCAGCCAAAGATGACCTCAGGTGCTCTGCTTTAGACTGAGATGTTCACCCTGATCATTTTCCTTGAGGTTTCTCTCTCTCAGAATTCCCCCTTGGATGTTTATGACTGTGCCAGTGTTTCCATGACAATCATCCAGACTTTAGTACTTGAAGAAGAAAAGGCTCCCTGGATCTATTGCCTTCTGATGCAGTGTGTTCCATCTGGGATACTGCAGTGCGAGACTTACTGAACGTGTTTGCTCTGTAGCCTTTTTTTTTTTTTAAATCTGGATACGTGATCCATTTGTAAAACTTGTTTTGTATTTTTTATTGGTATTACTAAAGAACTTCAAGGCTTTACTCATGGGTTAGGACTGCACTATGCTTTGAACATTATACATATATGACAAAAAGATAGTCCCTTCCTGAAATCACTCAAAACTCTCTGTGTAACCGACGAAGTAGATAGAAGCTGATGGAGAAATCTAATGGCCTCAAGTTGTGCCAGGGGAGGTTTAGGATGGATATTAGGGAAAAATTTTCTTCACGGAAAGGGCTGTCAAGCCTTGGAACAGGCTGCCCAGGGCAGTGGTGGAGTCACCATCCCTGGAGGTATTTAAAAGACGGGCAGACGTGGTGCTGAGGGACATGGTTTACAGAATCATAGAATGATAGGGGTTGAAAGAGACCTCTGGAGATCACCCAGTCCACCCCCCTGCCAGAGCAGGGTTGCACAGGAACGCATCCAGGTGGGTTTGGGATGTCTCCAGAGATGGAGACTCCACCACCTCTCTGGGCAGCCTGTGCCAGGGCTCTGCCACCCTCACAGGGAAGAAGTTCCTCCTCATGTTGAGATGGAACTTCTATGGTCAAATTTGTGCCCGTTACCCCTTGTCCTGTCTCTGGGCACCACTGAAAAGAGCCTGGCCCCATCCTCCTGACACCCACCCTTTAAGTGTTTCTAAGCATTGGTAAGATCCCCCCTCAGTCTTCTTTTTTCCAGCCTTTCTTCATAAGAGAGATGTTCCAGTCCCCTCATCATAGTGGTGGACTTGGCAGTAGAATCATAGAATCATTTAGGTTGGAAAAGACCCTTGGGATCATCGAGTTCAACCATCAACCCCACTCTACAAAGTTCTCCCCTACACCATATCCCCTAACACCACACCTAAACGAGTCTTAAACACATTCAGGGACACTTAAACACATTCAGTACTAGGTGAATGGTTGGAGACTGGATGATCTGAAGGGTCTTTTCCAACCCAAATGATTCTATGATTCTATAATACAAAGGTGCTCTCGGTCCAGTGGCCAGATACAGAGGTGTTTAAGGCAGGAGTTACTTTAGCTGATGCATCCCTCTACCCCTTCCTACCACCCGACAAGCGTTCACTGTGCAGGGCAGTTAAAGCAACCCAGCCAGGAGCACAGCTACCTCCAATTTCTGCTCACAATACTGCTGCTGTGTTACAGAGGGGTGACAACACCAGCATAACTGCTACCTTATAAATCCTGTGCGTTATGGCACGCGCTGGCTACTGCTGGGCTATCAAAACGTGCTCTCGTACGGGCATGTTGTGGTCACAGCAAAGAGATGGGGACATGTGCAAGAGTGATGGAGAAACACAGAAATGCCTGGAGCCAGAAGCATCTCCCATGTCCTTTCTGCAAGCAGCATCACTTCAACATCAGCGGTGCTGACTTAGCAGGAAAAACACTGGAGAGCTGCTGTGATGGAGATTAGAAACCAAATCGCCCCTTACGATTTAAATAAACGCTTCATGCGGATGCCCTGGTTGGCATGTGGGATGAGAGGTGAAGGCAGTGGGTTTGTGGTGGCCCATGGGGGCAACTGAAGATGCTCAGTGGAAAGCAGCAGCATCACTGGAGGAGCTGCACTGCCACTCTTCATTCGGAGCTGGTGTTTTTACATCACAAGTCTCTTAATCCTCTGTTTAAATAAATGGAAAGTGTCTGAACGGTGCCGATATGGGGGGAATATCTAATGATTGTAATGCCTCTCCCTGCCTTTAAAGTGTCTCTTCCTGCTCGTGTAGCTGCAAGCGAGTACAAATGAGATATCAAATGCTTCCTAATGAATTGGGTGTTTGCTCTTTAATTTTTTTTTTTCCCCTTAAAGTGAAATGTGAATGATTCAAGATGGTCCATCTGGCTAAAAACATCACATGGGCTTCAACTGAGGCTTCTGATGGTTTTTTTTTTTTTGGGTCCTTTTGTGGAAAGACAAATGAGGAGCTGTGATCTATCGACATAATGGATTGCTGTGCTGTGTCTGATACATGTATTAATTCACTTTATAGTGAAATACCCTTGTAATTCCCACATGGCGAGAGCTGTTAAATGGCCTGAACAGATGATCTAACGATCTAAGCCACGTTGGTGTGATGTATCTGTGTGGATATAGGCTTTGGAGCTGGGACTTTGCTGGGTCTTCAGTGCTAATCCCCGGATGGCCAAAGGTCACTGGTCACAGAAATTGCTTGCTCTGCTGAAAACCACTATTAGGGGACGGGTGAATTTGCAGTTTCGATTTGTTGGTGTTCATGGCCCTAATCCTGAGGACACGGGTGGTTTTGATGGAAAGAGGCTCTTTCAGGCCTGTTTGGTTTGAGGTTGGGCACTAAGGCATTGGATGCTGTATGTTGGACATGACCAGTGATTTAGAGCTGAATCCCTGTGAAGGGATATGTGTCTCATTATGTTGGAGTGATGGGCTAAATGCAGGAAAATCCAGTCATTGGATCAAATATTGATTTTTGTTTTTTCCTTTTTTTTTTTTAAATTTCGCCCAATGCTTGGAATCAAAAGAAAAACTACCCTGTTTTCAGGGCTTTACACATCACTTTAAACCTACCTTTGAGCCCTTCATGTTACCAGGAGGCTGTGAGGCGACACAGGGTGGATGATTGGCCAGGGAAGGGGTTTCAGATGCTCGTAGCTGCAGGTGGACACCTCACCCTGCCCAGCCTCCAGCTTCTGTGGCAGGTTTTGCTGAACTCCCTCTGGTTTGTCATCATTGCGGTTGTGCTGTCTGTGTTTGCAGTCTTGGTCCCTCATGAAATCTGTTTTTCTTGGGCTCTGGGAGATGCCTGGGAGTCGGGGAGAAGCGCAGACCTCTCCTTGTGTCTGGGGTCGCAGGTAGATCTCCCAGGAGCACGGGTGCCATTCAAGTGTTGCCTTGCTCAGTGACACTTGGATGCTGAAACCCATTCAGTGCTTCAGCAGTGGTGGAAATTTCCTTCCACGGTGGGCAAAATGAAAAAGCAGGATTTCTCCCAAGTTTTCCGAAGGCTATCTGCCAAAGAAGATCTCGACCGAAGTGTGACTACAGCCAGCCTTCAAGGCTGAACTGAATTTATATGGGGCGTTGTGCTGTCATATTATAAGGTGGGTTTTCTCGCCTCTATCTCATTGTCTCTTCACTGCGTATTCCCTAAAGCAGGCTTATGGTCAGCTGAGCCAGGCAGGAATTGCATTTGCTGTGCGTGGTGCCATCAGACCAGACTTTGCAAGGAGTTTTTCTGGGTCTATTTGGGAATGGCGTGTTTTGGATTTCATGAAGGAGCAAGACCTCTCTTAGGCTGAGCAGGAGTCCCGTGGTAGACTGGCAAGGAGCAGAGAGGTGTGCTAGCCTCAGAAATTGGGCTTAACCTGCTGACTGTTGAGACCCACACCCTCAGACAGATCCTAGAAAAGCTAGGAAGAACCTGCCACAGGGCGAAGCTGATGCTGAAGCCATTGCCTGCTTAGACAGGTGAGCCTGCAGAAGACCATTGCTGGTCTAGAGGTGATCTCCTACTATGGAGGTAGAAAGCCAGAAATCTGGTTTAGTCATGTGTACTTGACCAAAAGGCTGGGCTGCTGGGCAGCATTATAAATTACAGTCTAATTAATAAATACAGTTTGGGCCTTAATGGGTCTGGGTTGTGTTTTTCCTCCAAAGCCGTTCTTCAATATAAATAGTTGGCCATTGACTGCAGGAACGGTGGCCTCCTGCTTGCTCCATTTGAAAGATGTTTCCTACTTCAGTAACGCTTGTTTGAAGGATGGGAAATCCCAAGTCCTTGAAACACCAGGAAAGCCACGGTGTTTGATAACTTGCTGCCTGGCGGAGCCTAACACGGTCAGGATGTGAGGATGTTTGACTAACGCTAAATCTCTGGCTTAGTCCCGATGTAGGCAAAATGCCTGTGGGAGGGAGTCTGCAAAACCCATTGACTGTTGTGCCTAAGTTAGGATTATGGGCTCAGACTGGGTGATTAACGTGCCCTATGTTTTATAATGCTTTATAGGTGTCAAAGGTTTTTCCTGCAGAGCATCTGCAAAATGTGTTTGGGGCTATAAACAGCCAGCACTGAACTGGAGCTGCATCTGGACAAAGGGGGAAGGCAGGCAGGTGGGAGACATGGAAAAAAGAGGCCTTTCAGTAATTAAAGAGGGACTACAGGAAAGGTGGGGACAGACTTTTTAGCAGGGCCTGTTGTGATAGGACAAGGGGCAATGGCTTTAAACTAAAAGAGGGGAGATTTAGATGAGAAACAAGGAAGAAATTTTTCACAATGAGGGTGGTGAGACACTGGCCCAGGTTGCCGAGAGAGGTGGGAGATGCCCCATCCCTGAAAACATTCCAGGCCAGGTTGGACGGGGCTCTGAGCAACCTGGTCTAGTTGAAGATGTCCCTGACCATGGCAGGGGATTGGACTAGATGGCTTTTAAAGGTCCCTTCCCACCAAACTGTTCTATGATTCTAAGAGGTGGATAAAGGTTTGTTGGGTTTTTTTTTTTTTTTTGGGACGTGGTTCTTGGAGCCAACCCTGTGCTTGGCTAACAAGAACTGGAAGCTCTGTCAGTTGGGTTTTGCCGAGGCTTTTCCCAGAGCACTTCAGTACATGATGTCCTTCCAGTCTAAAGCCAGTGGTGTGCAACCACTCTTGCAAAATCCTTACCAGTCTGAAAGATGCTGGTGAAAGATGAGACTTGGATGCTCAATCGATTCATGACTTAACCTATCATCCCATATGGGAGACCCTTTCCAGGCTGTCCCTGTGAGTCCTGTGTACTGTTTTTACTTAGGATGGAGTTTATTTTCTGTGTAGTAGCTGGTATGGTGCTACGTTTTGGATTTGTGACCAAAACGGGCTTGATAATGTAGGGATGTTTTAGCTGTTTCTGAAGAGCGCTTACGCAGCGTTCAGGTAGAATATGTACTGAATTCTTTCTAAAGCGGGGGGGTGGGAAATGCTTGCTTGTTTTCCTGCTTGCTTTCCAAAACAAATGTGTTTTCCCTCTTGGCTCTGTAGTTACTGTTAGTGCTAGAGTTAGATTTTTTTTTTTTTAAATTGAACTGGATAACTCCTTTTTCAAAAGAGGCAATGGGAACCTATACTCCTGCCAGTGCAAACTTCGTTGGTGGTAGCTGCACTAACACAGGTTAATTCAGTGTGTCATTATTTCCTTAGGTATTTAGTTCTTCGCCATGCCTAGAGTCATAAACATGTGAATTTTGAAGAAAGTAAATGATAGGAGTGGAATGATATTAATATCATGGAAGTTTGACTTGTTGGTTTGTTTTGATGTCTGAAGCCTTCTCTCTAATCCCAACAAGGATGGTGAAAATTGGAGTCGTTTTCCAGAGGAGACTTTATTTTTCTCACCCAGAGGGAAGCGAGTGTGACCTTGCTGCTCATCGGTTGGACTCCAGTGATTTACTTTCCTTTTGGGTTTGAATTTGCCAGTCCCCTGATTCATTCACTGAGTTCACTTTCCCAGTGCCTTTCCCTGATTCTCAGGTATCCTGGAAGAGATCCAAGGACACTTGTGCTGTGGCAGAGCATAAAACATTGGAGGATAACTTTGCAGTATGTCCTTGCTGGGTGGCTGGATGCCGTGGGAGGGTGTATTGGCCAATGGAGAAGGCTTTTTTTCCCTTTATTTCCCCGCCAAAGAGAAGAAATTTCCCTGCCTCTCATAGAAGTAGACTTTGTGGGAGTTGGTTGAGGATGCTTCTGGACCACAAAAATTAGCTAGATGAGAAGGAAACCTGGCACCAGTGGGAGTAAATGAGTGGAGGAAATAAAAAGGAGCAGGATTACCTTGTGATGGTGTTCCCTTGCTAAGCGTGGGCAGAGGGAAGAAGGGTGGTGGGACAGGGGTGGGTGGTCGTGCAAGCTGAGACTAGTTGGGTTCTGCCTTCCCCAGCACGTGTCCTGTCACCTGGGACACAGCCTCCTTCTGCTTGGCCCCATCCCAGCTCACAGCCAGCTGTTCCCACCAAACCTGTGAACGGCCAAAAATAATCGTGCAAGATATTGATGGAAGCTAAAAGGCTGCATTCCCACAGGACCCTGCTTGGGGACTGCTGATGAGCTGCTGATGTGCTTTGCAAACAGCCTCGTGTTGGTGTCCTCTTGTTATTTTCAGCAGTGGATTAGATATTTATAAGAACAATTTAAACTTGGCACCACTTTAGCATTAATTTTAAATGGCTGTGAATAGCAGCTTTCAGGGGAAGGGATAAAAAAAGGTGGAGAGGTCTCTGTGCTGAAGAGGTTGAACTTCCTGCGAAGCCACGAGTGGAGCACAGAAGGTCCAAGAGGGTGGTGTCCTGCAGCTAGAGCCCTTCTCAGAGGTGTATATCGGTTTCCAGAGGAGATGTGTGAGTGGGTTTGAGTGTTCTGTGAGGGTGCTGGTACTTTGCCAGTAGGAGGAAAGATGCAGTGATGGGGAGCCCGGTTCTTGCCAGATGTGATGGGTGGGAGATGCTGCTGTGCAGATGGTGGGGCACAAGCTGATATAGAGGTTGCTGCTGTGGGGAGACAGAGCAAGCTTAGGATGGGAAGATATCAAAATAGCAATGGGCTGCTAAATGTTGGGCATGTTTTCAAGGGTGAAAAGGGAGAATTGGAGGGAAAAAGTGAGACTTGAGCTGGGAGAGATGCTCCCCTGCCCTGCATCATCCTGGAGAAGCCTGCCTAGATATCTGCTTTTTGGAAGCTCTGTGCAACTTGGTACAGGGGTGCTCGAGTGAGGGATTTAAATATTTGCTGTAGTCTTTAGCCAGGCATAGAGCTGAGCCTGCCCAGTGTTTCTTTATTTCTACTAATTTGTCTGCCCAAAGACACACGTTGTCCTTCAAACTTATCCCTTTGTTATTGGATTAATGCAGAATTGAGTATAAAAGACTTGAGTAAATTTTCAATGAAGTACAGTTAAATAGGCAGTTGCTTTTAACAGCTGCTGCCATCCCATGTGTTTATGAAAGGGGAGAAATGTTGATATAATGGCAAACAGAAGATCTACACCAATACTCTCTTCTCTCCCATCCCTTTCATTGAAGTCCTAGCTCTGTGCTGCTGATAACTGATTTGGAGGTCAGGAGGAGGGCAAGGTAGGCTGGGGAGTGGGATGCTCTTGTGCACTTTTTTCCACTACTGATGTGATTTTCAATGCACATCTATCATGTGCTTTTATTTTCCTTGGGTGACACATCCTACTGCTTTGGCGAAAGCCACAGAGAGACAGTGCTGTGTGAAAGAGCAAGTGTTTGTCACCCTGTAGTTCCCCATTCCCGTTGCACACCGCTGTACTGCGACAGCTTCAGAAAATCATAGAACAGTTTAGGTTTTTAGATTGCAAGGGACCTTAAAGGCCATCTAGTCCCACCCCCCCTCCCCTGGGCAGGGACACCTCCCACCAGACCAGGCTGCTCCAAGCCCCGTCCAACCTGGCCTTGAACCCCTCCAGGGATGGGGCAGCCACAGCTTCTCTGGGCAACCTGGGCCAGGGGCTCACCACCCTCACAGCCAAGAATTTCTGCCTGAGATCTCAGCTCAATCTCCCCTCTTTCAGTGGAAAACCCTTCCCCCTCATCCCATGGCTCCCCTCCCTCATCCAGAGTCCCTCCCCAGCTTTCCTGGAGCCTCTTGAGGGAGTGGAAAGGGGCTCTGAGGTCTCTGCGGAGCCTTCTCTTCTCCAGGCTGAACCCCCCCAGCTCTCTCAGCCTGTCCTCACAGCAGAGGGGCTCCAGCCCTCCCAGCATCTCCGGGGCCTCCTCTGGCCCCGCTCCACCAGCTCCGTGTCTCTCCTGTGCTGAGGCCCCAGAGCTGGAGGCAGCACTGCAGGGGGGTCTCCCCCGAGCGGAGCAGAGGGGCAGAATCTCCTCCCTCGCCCTGCTGGCTATGCTTCTTTTGATGCTTCTTTGCAGAACGCTATTTGCATGTGGGAAGATCCTTTGGCTAAAAATGGCAGGGGGAAAAAAACAAGTCCTTCTGTAGGACTCTAAAGTTGTGATTAATGGAGCCATGAAATAAGCCTCGCTCAGAAATCTCGTCAGAGGTGGCAGGTTTTCGAGCTCCGAAGTTTCTACAGATGCTGAAAATGAGCGTCTGGGAAGAGGGCAATGTATTGTACCCAGATGGGAAAGCCTGCAGCTCAGAACTCTTTCCTGTCTGCCTTGCTGCCTGGCCCATGAGCATAAACCCAGCCAGCATGGGGTAGATGCACACCCATCCAGTCCAAATGCTGTACCCAAATAGTCACTGGCTTTTCCTCTTCTTGTCCAGCGTAAGGACTGGTCTATCTCAGTGGTCTCTGGCTTAGATCAGGAGCTGCATCCTGGGTTGAAGAAATCTCCTGATGGAGGGTCTTGTGGTTCCTTGGAGAACTTCCATAACTGGGGCTTTTTTGGAAGGTTAGACTGAAAAATCCTGATGTTCCGCTTTATTATTTTAAGCTGATTCTTATTTTGTGTTAAACTGAATTTCTTGGCAGTTGCGTGTGCAGGCTCTCCTCGCAAGGTATTTGTGGGATGTAGCTCTAAACAGGGAACATTTGCCATGTCTAGAGATGGTGTCCAGAGATGCTACAGACACACAGATGTATTAAGGGTTAACTCGTAGGTTCTGGCGCTATGTTCTGAGCGCTCTTTGGTGGCTTTGATGCTATTTTGCAAAACAGCATCGTCTTACACTGTGTTTGGCCTGCTGTGGGTTGCGCTATTTCTCTAGTCGTCGGTGGCCTTAGGAAATACTACAGGGATGGTTTAAAGGCTGCAGGAACCACCTTCATCTGCATCAATGGACATAATTTTGCTTGAACAGGCTCTAACAATTCTTCACAAAAGTGGATTATTTGGATCTATTTCTCCATGCTTTACTGCCGGCGACGTTTAGGACACTCAGTCTCTGAAAACCATCAGATGCCTCTTCAGAAAGCGTGCCTAGAAACCATGCTTAGCCGTAGCGCAATATACAAGAAAGTGGGTGACGTTTAATGGCCTTTCTTGTATAGAAGTCAAGCTAGATGATTTAATGGTCCCTTTGGTTTTTAAAATGTATATGTTTTATGTTGTGGTGTAAAAAGCTTCTAAATTGAGGGCAGAGGTTACCTTGCCAAATACATCGCAGCTGTTCATCCTAATTTGGAAGGAAAGGCTGCTAGAAATCCTGGAACAGAAAGGCTTGGAAGCTGAAATGCTCTTGCATAATGGTATTTTTCTGCCTTTTAATACAGATATTCACATTCATACCCCTTATTCTGGGAGTCTGGCCAAGTTTCTGCATAGAGGAACTGCACGCGGTTCCTGGTCCTGTCCTTCACCCCAACATCATCCCAGAACAGGTACAGCCTGAGATTAATTTCCTTGCTGGAGTTTCTAATGCGTTTATTAATAAATCAAACAATGCGCTGTTTCAGCCACCTGGTTGGGTTTTGCAGTAAAGGGGCAGGCAGAGCATATTTCCCTACGGGGCAATTGCTCTTCATAGTTTGCAAGCTCGTCTCATTAAATTAAAAAAAAAAAAAAGCCACTACAAACTGAACCTCTGCAGCACGTAGGTTATTGTAGTGATGCTGGTCCAGGAGATTGAATCTGATGGCTGTGGCTCTGCCATCCTCTCTTTTTCCCAGGAAAAGGCTGTAGCGGTTCAGCAGGGTTTTTCTTGGGTGCGTGCTTATTGCCAGCATTTTTTGGGAAGCAAATCTCCATTCCCCACATAGCTTACTGCTTAAGCAAAGAGTTTCAGCAGCTGGAAAGGTGTTGCAATTGATGCAGTCTTTTGATTGTGGCTGTATCATTTAGGACCTTCTAATTTGTCAGTCTGTGTACTCTGACCCAGGCTTTCAGGAACCTGCAGTTTGGATCCCGTGAAACATACAGGTGACCACTGAACTCCCAGAGTAAGGAAATTTTGCGATGCTTACCACAGGATTTTTCTAAACCCCCAGGATGCATCATCTGAATTGCATTTCTGACCCCTCTCCCACCCTGCCGTACACACAAGGGCAGGTCCAGGATGAACTCCGCCGCTGTGGGACCTGGGTGTCTCCTCTAAAGTCTGGCTCTTTAGCAGCTGAAGCTCAAGAGCGTCACCAAAGATTGTGAGAGGTGTAATAATTGGGAGGAGTTGGCAGCAAAATCTCTCTTATGCTCTTAGCATATGTGAACAAGCAGTTAGGCCAAACAGTGCACGTTTATTTCTCCCGAACTTCTGCTCGTAATCCCTGCTCTGAATCCCTTTCAGGCTTCAGCAGTGATGTGGTCATAGCCAGCCCCACCGGACGTAGAATCATAGAATCATTACGGTTGGAAGAGACCTTTAAGATCATGCAGTCCAACTGTTAACTCAGCAGTGCCAAGTTACCACTAACCCATGTCCCTCAGCACCACGTCTGCCCGGCTTTTAAATCCCTCCAGGGATGGTGACTCCACCACTGCCCTGGGCAGCCTCTTCCAATGCTTGACAACCCTTCCGGGGAAGAAATTTCTCCTAATATCCAATCTAAACTTCCCCTGGGGCAACTTGAGGCTGTTTCGTCTTGTCCTATGGCCTGTTCCTTGGGAGAAGAGACCGACCCCCCTGGCTACACCCTCCTTTCAGGGAGTTGTAGAGAGCGAGAAGGTCTCCCTTCAGCCTCCTTTTCTCCAGGCTGAACACCCCCAGCTCCCTCAGACGCTCCTCACAAGGCTTGTGCTCCAGACCCCTCACCAGCTCCATTGCCCTTCTCTGGACATGCTCCAGCACCTCAATGGCTTTTTTTTGTGGTGAGGGTCCCAAAACTGGACACAGCACTCAAGGTGGGGTCTCACCAGTGCTGAGGACAGGGGGACCATCACTACCCCGGTCCTGCTGGCCACAGCATTGCTGATACAAGGATGCTGTTGACCTCCTCGGCCACCTGGGCACGCTGCTGGCTCATGTTCAGCCAGCTGTTGACAAATACCCCCAGGTCCTTTTCTGCTGGGCAGCTCTCCAGCCACTCTGCCCCCAGCCTGTAAGTTTGGGGAACTTCTCACAGTGTTTTCCCTTGTGCTGGCACGAAGGAAAAAGCCCTACAGAATATGCATGCAGGTTGCCAGATCCTGACCTGTGGTGAAGGATGGAATCCTCCTTTTTGAGCAAAAACTGGTTGAAGCAGGAAAGCTTATAGCAAAGACTAGAGAGCACAGATGGATGATGTTTTGGGGGTTGTTCTTTAGACTTGCTCTTGATGGATGTTGAACAAACGCACAGAGTGGCTGCCAGAACAGCTTTGCCTCCTGACCCAGAGGCCTTTTGCACTTGAGGGGGAGCGTGTGCATGTGTGAAATCTTGATGCTAGATGTTACTACCGTCTTCTCTGTAGTTGCTGCCACCTCATTCCTCCTGGACTCTGCTAGCAAACCATGCTGCCACAATGCTGTGCAGTGCTGTTGGCTGGCCCGTTCCCTGAGGTGCCATCTGCAATTCAATTCTCGGCTCAACAAAGGCATTAGTGGGGTGAGGAAGGGGAATGTTGCTGTGCAAATGGGATTAAACTGACTAATGAAGTTAAATCCTTGGCCTGTAGTAAGGTCCTCTGCATAATCCTGCAAACAAGGTTTGAGCTGGCTATACCGTGGTAGCAGCCTCTGCTTGCCAACATGGTGGAAAAGCCTTGAGAGCCCACGGATGTCTGAATTGCACCTTGCTTGGGTGTCCTGCAGTGCGTGCAAGTTTCTGATGCTTTCAAAAGTGTTGTTGGGGTGTGGGTAAAATGAGGCTGTGCACCATGACCACATGCACATGGGTGGTTTGGTTTCTGGTAGGTAGCTCTATAGCATTGTGTGGTTAGGGGAGAAGAACTTGAAGATACCTGGAGATGTGGCTTTCCTGGCAGCCCTCACAAGACATTTCGGTAATCTGTTGGTTTGTTGTTCTAGAGATGACTTGGCTGCCTGTGGGATGTGAGTGGAAATCCAGACTGCCTCCACACTGAGGTGCTCAACTTGCATTCCAGAAATGCCTGTGTTTTTATGAATTGGGAACCTCTATGCTGCTAATGTGTTGGCTTACTAATGAAATCAATTAGCAAAGCTGAAAAAAATATAATGACTATTCTTCATTGTTGGCTGTGATCTATGATTTTTATCTGCCTTTATGGTCTCACGAGTCCCTCTTGAAAAGGGGCCTTGAATTTAGGGGTGTTCGATTGCAGATTCAACCTTTTTCTCCAGGTTGTTTCCAGAACTATTGCTGAGCCCCAAAGAGTGATTTCAAGTGTGTAAGTGGCAGCTGGAGACGTTCAGAGAGAAGCTGTGCTTGTCTGTGGCTGGAGGTTTTAATGGTTGGTGTGTTTTTTTTGGTGACTAGTATTTGTTGCTCATCTCAACCTCGAAAACTATTCTTTTCCTTTGTGCCATCTCTACAATGAGCTGTTAAAGGAGAAGAGCTGATGATCTGGTCTGGACCCATCATTTGTCATGTTCTCCTTGACATGTGGTTTTGAGCCTTTATTTGGCAGCATGCTTATTTGCAGATGATGTCAGCCAGCACTTGAGAACCAATTGACTTTGGTGCAGTCAAGAGGCCCTTTTTCAGGGACAATTATGGAAAAAAAAAATGAAATAACTAAGGCCTTGTTTGAAGTCTCCTAAACTTGGAGCATTCTGACTGTTAAAAATTGAGTTAACTTTGTGTGCTTTCCTGAAGCCTCACTGGCCAGTTGCAAAGTTGAAGTTTACTTTTGGGTGACAAAAAACAGCACCAAGTGTCATCAAATAAAGCCTGGATGGCTGTTCAGATCACTTTACATGTGCCAAAAATGGCCCCTGCTCTAAGGAGCGCAGCTCTTACCTCCCTACCCATCAGTTGGATGTCTGAGGCTATTGGGCAGGATCATGCTGTGATAGACATCTCTTGACTTGAGGGTGATCATAGAATGGTTTGGGTTGGAAGGGACCTTAAAGATCATCCAGTTCCAACCCCCTGCCCTGGGCAGGGACACCTCCCACTAGACCAGGCTGCTCAAAGCCTCATCCGGCCTGGCCTTGAACACCTCCAGGGATGGGGATAGCCTTGATGATGTGATGTGACTAACCTTGGTGCCTTTAACCTCAACTTGAGCAGAAGTTTCTGTGCTGGGTTGAAACCATCTCAATGGAGTCAAGTCAGTTGGATGCTTGGCAAAGAAAGAAGAGAGACACCCAACTTCTTCTCAACCCTTCCAGGAGAAACCAGCTCGTATCTTGATTGTGATGCTTGGGGTGATGCTTTTATTTATTTATTTATTTATTTTTGGTATCAATATTCTGCAAGACTCTGGTGACATCAGCCCTGTTGCCAGGCTGAGGACCACAGGTTAATGTTGGAGGAAGAGCACATGTTGGCTTTTCTGCTCTCCCAGACCGCTGGTTTCACCGCAAGGCTGCTCTTTCGTTCTTGCTAGCTGCTGCCTCTTCATGTTTTACATTTTCTTTGACGCAGCTATGCTGGCCTTCCTGGAAAAACAAACCACCTCCTGGTTCCTCTAATTCAGAACACGCTTCTATGCCTTACTTTAGGGTTTGCTTAACAAGCCTGGTTTGTAACCACCTAAACCACCACCGATCTCGAGCAAACCACACTGCTGTTAGCTACGCCTTATTGTCTTGGTGTTTTTTCCTTCTCCAGTAAGGTCAGGAGCTTGAAGCCAAATCGGGTGGGGTGGCGTAGCTTTTAGCTGAGTGATATCTGGAAAGGGGATCTCGTTTCATTGCTTTTCTTCTTGAGGTCGATGCGAATTAGCGTGTGCATGTGTTTGCAAGAGTTATTAGCAACTTGCCTGAATCTGAACAAGCTGTTTTACTGCAATTCTCTGCAGCCATCAGGGGCTCCCGCTTCTTCAGCAAGGAGCAAATGATAAATGGTGCAACGCAAAGTGAAACCTGCCTCGGTGCTGCTGTAAAATGCTCCAGATAAAGTGCATTTTATCTGTGCTGCTGTGGGTATAAGGCCTTGAATAAGCTGTTGTGTGATGAGCAAACTCCAGTGCTTAAATTATTCCCATGATGGCAGATTTCTTCCTTCCCCCTTAACATTTAGCCCTTGAGATGTAATAAATAAATAAATACTGCAAGCAAAAGCTTCTGCCTTCTCTCCAGACGGATGCTGGCTTTGGATACTCAGCTGCTGCTGAAGCTTGTGACTTCATTTGGCTTCCCTCTGGCAGTGCACTGAACCCATTTAAATCTCTTACAGGGAAAATAAGTAAATCCCTTCCATATGTCAAGTATTAGAAAAATACATGATTTCTTTGACTTGCACAAAGCGTCCTGTTGTTTGGCAGATACAGAAACAAGTGCACCCTTGTTTCTGGGAAGCTGAGCTCTAACCTCATGCTGGTAAATCTGACATGTCACTGTCCACTATTTCAGATAGTCTCTGTTCACATGAGCTGGGCACGTGAAGGCTGCGGAAGACCCTGATCTTATCGATTTTTCCCCTTAGAAGAGAGAGACTTCAGTTTTCCCTGCTCTAAATCTTTCTTATTATAGCCCTTCAGGTCACTGGGTTGCCCCCGAAGATAGGGAAAGAAAGCATTTTGCATATTGGCCCGTTCAATGGCTTTTGTTAGCAGATGTGTCTTTGCCCTCTGGATCTCATCACGTGGGATAAATAAGTCTGTGCATTGATGGGGCGACGTATTGATGGAGCAAAGTGCAAGCACATAGGACTTGCCAACTGGGTCAGACAAAAGGTCGTCTTGCCCGGCATCCTGTCTCTGTGAGGGTCCAGCAACGGGTGCTTTTTTGTGCTTTGTGCTCCCTTCTTCTCTCTCCTGGCTTCTAGCAAGCAATGGTTGAATGAGAAACACAGCATTGCTCCGTGAAGCTGCCTGTGCTCATCTGGAGTGTCCTTGCGCCAACAGCTTGCTCCAGAAATGCCGTAAAATAGGAAAGGGCTCACAATCTGAAAAATGATCCTTGAATTGCTTTGAGGAATTCTTGGGAAATTGGAAGCTGGCTTGTGTCTGAATTGGAGTCTTTGTTGGAGGATGTATTTTTGCTCATAGGGCTTGCAATGGACTGGGACATTGCTTTCCAGCCTGGTATCTCTGGCCAGAGAAATGTTTCCTTAATGGCAAGTGGTAGAAGCAGAGCTCAGGTGGGTGAGGGGGAGCCCAGGCCTCCTGTAATAAGGCAGCAAGCGATCACTGCCTCTTCTTCTGCTGGTGAACAACCTGTAACTGCTTTCAGGGTAACTGGAAGGGGATGCAAGTGAATCATAGAATTGTAGAATGGTTTAGGTTGGAAGGGACCTTAAAGATCATCTCGTTCCACCTCCCTGCCCTGGGCAGGGACACCTCCCACCAGACCAGATTGCTCAGAGCCCCGTCCAACCTGGCCTTGAACCCCTCCAGGGATGGGGCAGCCACAGCTTCTCTGGGCAACCTGGGCCAGAGGCTCACCACCCTCACAGCCAAGAATTTCTTCCTGATATCTCATCTAAATCTCCCCTCTTCCAGTCCAAATCCATTACCCCTCATCCTATCACTATGCGCCCTTGTAAAAAAAGTCCCCCTCCAGCTAGTGAAGCATCTGTCAGTACCCACTCCTCCCTTTAGGTACACCAAGACTTAAGGATGCCTCCCAGTGATTAATACATAGAATGTGACATGAACCTTGGGCATCTTCCTCTTCCTGGTCCAGTAGGAGGCCCCTGCTTTGGGGGGAGGTGATAGTGGAGAGGTGGTATGGAACAAGATGGTGGATCAAGCTTTTGGTCTGTCCCAGAATGGGCTGGGGAAAAGTGCTCTTCTACTATAAAAATTGTCACTGTTCTTTCCTCTCCCCTCCATTTCAAAGAGGAGGATTATAAAGGGGCTGCAACTTGCCTGGCACCCTTGTTTTAAGGGGATTATGAACAAGGGACAACCTTTAACAAACTCTGATTTAAATACGTGTGGAGATCCATTGACCTAAAAAAAACAAACTAAAAAAAAAAAAAAGAGGAAAGAAAGAAACTCAGAAGTACAGCAAGAGAGAGTCTGAAATTTCTGTGCAGGTGGTGGGAAATTTGCTTGGCTAATACGCATCCTTAGCAAGAAAGTCTTCTATTTGTCAGCTACTTGAACTAATAAATGCGAAAGGATGAAGAAACTGTAGGCTGACCACCAACCTTGCACGATGCAGTCTTTAACGTGACTTCTGCAACTGAGGCATGGGCAGCTGACCAAGGGAATCTGAATTGGGTGGTGGTATTTGTGATAAGGGGATGGGTACTGGCATGAAGTTTCACTCCTTCCTTTCCCACGTGGCTCTCGTTCCATCTTGCCCTTTTTCCTCCTTTATAGCAGTTTTTACCTATATGGATGGACTGAGTTTCCAATCCTTTTTCTTGTGTTTATGAGATTGAGTTTTTTTTATATGGGTTTGCTGTCCCGATGCAGAAACTTGTAAAACCTCAAAACAAAACCTGGGGAAGAGGAAGGGGTGGATGAAGGGCATAGAAATAAAACAGCAGTGAGGAGGGATGTGACTCTGGTCCAATAGATGGCTGCACTTTTTGATTTTAATTATCTGATGTCCATCAGCTTGCCTGGAAAGTGAATGGAAAAACCTTTCCAATTTAATAGATATGGTTTAGATGTGGTGTTAAGTGATATGGTGTAGGGGAGAACTTTGTAGAGTGGAGTTGATGGTTGGACTCGATGATCCCGAGGGTCTCTTCCAACCTAAATGATTCTATGGTTCTGTATCGCTTGACGGTATCTTACAACTGGAAAAAAAAATATCATTTTCTATGAGATTGCTTTGGGTGGACACACTGCCTTCTTAGAGTAATAAAATGGCATTTGGGTATTTTTTGAGCACACTCTCTCTGAAGGCTGGAGAATTGGATGAGCGGTTGGAGATGGTCCCAGGGATCTCCTTCCATATATTGTATTTTCACATACTACTTAATCCAGGATATTGTTCTGCTGCTCTGAGCCTTTCCTGTACTGTAGGACTTGGGCAGAGCTTACCTGCATGGGAGTAGAAATAAATTCAGGATCATCACCTCTTGGCTGGATTTTCCTGGATTTCTGTTGTTAAAAGATTTTTTCTTTTTTTTTTTTTTTTTCCATCACCAAGGTAGGTTTTACCTCTGCTCAGGGGGTGCCATGCTAAAATACTATCTTCATAATCCTTCTAGGGAGCACGTGTCTTACTGGGTCTGAACTTATGAATAAAGTGCTTTTTGTTACAACTTCTTGTTCATATATGGCTCAACCTGACCTTTGTTGCTCAGAAGCATGAACTGGGGACCCAAAGTACAAGTGACCTCCTCTAAATCAGTGCAGGTTGTTCGCACCTGACCTAGACCCAAGTTGTGAGCAGCTCATGAATGGTTGGACTTTGTGTTCTGAGAGAGATGGCATAGGTAAAGAGGATAAGGTTGTGGGTGCTGTAACGTGCAAATTATGTGAAATAAACCCAAAAATGTTTATTTCATGATGCCCAGCTGGTTGAGATTTTGTGTCTGGACCAGTTCTCCTTTTGACCTGACTCTACAGTAGTAAACTCATGTCTGTACCCAAAGGACACAACGCTCTGATGTCCTGGGGCTATATATAAAGATATTTTCCAGGTTGTACAAGTGTCAGGGAAAACCGATGTTGCATTTATCGTGACTCCTTAGGGATGCCATGGCAGGTCTGTGTGAGGCAGTTGTCTTGAGGGAAAGTGTTGTGACATTTTTGCTACAGTGGGAGAGGCTGATGCCAGGGCATGACCAATACAGAGGCACCAAGAGCTTCTGAGTATTTATAGGTCTGTTTTCCACGGAAATGCTGGTTAATAACAGCGACAGCTTGGATCACGCTGGAGAATTTGGTAGCTGAATAGTTCCCAAGAGGCTGATAGCGTAAACACATTTAGAAGGAGAGAAATGAGCAGTGTCTGCCTGCCTGGGTCGTCTTTGTAATGGTTGGCATGAAAAACATCACAGGGCACCATTTATCCACCATCAAACGTGTGATGTGTGGAGCTTGGCCAGCCCGTTTCTCCCTTGCAGTAAAAATTCCCAAAAAAGTAACAGACTTAGTTATTCCTCTCTCTCTTTTTTTTTTTTTTTAATCTCTGTTGCCAATTCTGGAATGTAACTTTAAGTCTCGGAAATGTCCCTTTAAAACTTCCAGCCAACCTGGGAAATAGTCATTATTTGTTTTCCTTCCCCATTTTCCCTGGCTGGCTGGAACAGGGTTTTGAGCAACTCCCTGCTCCATAATTCACTGGGTATTCTCGCTGGGTTTAATTTCATCAGCTCTAGCATCAGCTCCCCACTGAGAGCCTGTCACTGTTTCCATAATAAACCGCAATATTTATGGGCAGTAGATAAATCAGTGAAAGATTTTCTTTGCGTATGTATGAGCCTTCAAGCCAGAAGTCCGGGAGGAATTTTATATATTCAGTTGTTTAAGTTACATCTGGAGGAAAAAGTTATCCGTTTCATATGTGGTTGTTTTTTATTATTGTTTCAATAAAAGTAAAGAATCGCTTTCCCTGTTTTCTTTGAGTTGGACTGCTTATGATTGTGGAATATGGAAATTCATGTGAAAGAAAGTATTTCTGAAGCGACAGTTAGTTTTCACCAGTAGTTGTTGAAAGCTTGAGTTGCCAGTACTTCAAACTTTATTACTGGTTTTGTGGTGGG
Organism: Alca torda; assembly: GCA_008658365.1. Taxonomy (NCBI): domain Eukaryota; kingdom Metazoa; phylum Chordata; class Aves; order Charadriiformes; family Alcidae; genus Alca; species Alca torda. The sequence continues at coordinate 208,274,299 of CM018076.1, forward strand.
AGATTCTTTGTGATGGGGCCAGCCTGCCCTCTGCAAATATATTAAACCAAATAGGAGGTGGCCTGATATTTCCTGTAAAAGGCACCTGAGAAAAATCAAATAAAAAGAGGCCTTCTGCCCACCCTGGGCTGAAGTGACTGCAAATACCACTAAAGCAGCCTGTGCTTTTCTGTCAACATCTATTGTGGTTTCACTGGGATGAACCCGGAGGGCTGACAAAGGGATAGCTGGAAAATGAATTTCTTCAGAATTGATGACAAACTCTGCTCAGAGTTGTCTTTTAAATAGTTACTCAGTGCATAGGTAGTGAGCCTCCAGCTGTACTTAAGGATTTTAATTGGGTTTGGTGAGAATAGCTAGTGAATAGATTGATGTGTAGGTCTGATACTTGCTTTCAGAAGTTTTGGGTTTGCAGCAGTTCTTAATTAAAAAGAAAACGGTAATCTCAAGGTGTTCTTTTTCTTTTTTCTTTGGATTTTTTTCTCCCTTCTTGTTTTTCCCCTCATCTCCTTTCCTCCTGGTTTGCAGTAGGCTCCAATCTCAGACCTGCCGAGAGATGTTGTGCAGCAGAGCAGCACAAAACTGGCCTGAACTGAGGGGAACCGGCGGAAGCAGGAACTGGGAGGTGGGTTCTGGCCCTAGCTCTGTTGTGCATGTTTGCCAAAGCCCCTTTGTAAATGGAGGACGTGCAGTCATAGGGCGGCATCTCGTTACCCGATTTAACAAAGCTGGTTCGTTTGGGGGCAGAGAAACTAAAGAAAGGGTGGGTGTGTGTGTGTGTGGTATTTCCCTTAGGACTCTGTAGAAGCACTCCATCCTTGGAGATAAATGTGTGCTGGGGGAAAGAAAAAAAAAAAAAAAGATTTGTAATTCAGCACTGTGTGACATGTCAGTCTGGAAGCCTATTGCTAACATAATTCAGAAACTCTGACTGCTTGGATTTCCAGCCTAAAGCGTGTCCATAGGGGTGGTGGTGCCACCAGTCCTAGGCAGATGCGTCCTCTCCCATGGGAGGTAGATGGTGGCTGTGCAGCAGATCATGCAGGGACCATTGGAGGAGATACAGGACCATAGTGTAGGACCCACAGCTCAGCCCATCATCTCTGAGACTGCCCAAGCCCCTCTCGCAAATGGGATCATGGATGTGAAAGGGATGCCAACGGCTGTGAATGCATGCATGAGTGCTTTGCCTTTATTCTCCCCACTTTTAGGCTGTGGGTAGAGGTTATACAATGGATTTACTTTAATTTCAACCCGCCAGAGTCTGATTTGGGTGTAGGATGATACTCATAATCAACAGCCCACGTGCCGGACCATCACCACTTGTTGGGTAATGTTAAGCAGAGCATTTGTATTTTGTGGTTCCTTTCAACCTAAATTCCTTATTTGACTTTCTGGTTGGGCTTGGGATCTCTCTTTGTGCCCTGCTTTTTGCAGTGTTTATTATCCAGGCCATTGTGTGATTGGGAGCTTGCTTCTGCTGGGGAATTTGGTATCCCAATACCACCTGAATACCAACTCCATCACTCCTTCCCCTCCCCAGTGCATTACTGACAGGCAGAAAAATAATTGTCCTCAAAGTAATTTGCCTTTTGTAGCTTGGTTTGTCTGATAGAACCTGAAGTGAGGAAATAGTTGACTTTACAGTGGATTTATTAATGTGAAATACAAAAACATCTGGCTTCCAGTATTCTGAATTTGGTGTGTCCTTCAAGGTTTGATCAGGTTCCTTTACGCCGGCAGAGCGGTGGTGATGTCGAGCTGATTATTGGGCTGCAGAGGTGCCATTCGTCTCGAAAACATCTCTCTTCTGCCCAGATGTGTCTAACTGAAGCGGGTATATTTCAGAAAGTAAATGGATTTATGTGAAACAAAACCACCCAGGAGTTTTTGCTAATGAGCTTATTCCTGCTTGGGGAAGCTGGAAGCACCATGAAGAGCTTCTGCTCCTTATTGCTGCTTCTGACCTGTCTTTTTGAATAAAATAAAATAAGTAATGGTGTCTTTGCTTTGATGCTTACCAAAACCTTACCAGATTTTGCCCTGGTTTGCCAAGAACATCCCCACCCCAGACTGCAAGGTGTTACCTTTGGTCTCCTCCATAAATTGAATTCTTTGGGGCACTGAGAGCTGCTTGTTTTGTTTTCTGAGCTGAGATGTGCAGCATCGACAGTGGAGCTGCGTGTTCTGCTAAAAAACCATGATTCAGTGCATTTCATTGTGTGAGGTGACTAGAATTCATTGAACGATAAAAATTGTGCTTGGTCCTAAGGCTGGGTTTTGGTGGTTTTTTTTTGTGTGTAATCTTATCTTTCTAAGTAGCCTGGGCTGTGTGTTTGTGCTTTGTGCCTTAATAGTCTGTCTTTCCCCTGTTTGTGTTTTTTTTTTTTATTGTAATAAAAGCCATGAATGATTGATAAACATAGACTTGGGGTCTGGTCCTTGTTTTACCAGTCTTTGGCTTTCAAGGTGTCAATTTAATCTTGCTGCTTCATCTGCTGATGGGGAACGCTGGCCCGATATCAATGAAGTTTCACTGCTCCGGTGAGACCCCACCTGGAGTACTGCATCCAGCTCTGGAGTCCTCAGCACAAGGAGGACACGGACCTGTTGGAATGGGTCCAGCAGAGGGCCATGAAGATGATCTGAGGGCTGGAGTCCCTCTACTGTGAGGACAGGCTGAGAGAGTTGGGGGGGTTCAGCCTGCAGAAGAGAAGGCTCTGGGGACACATTATAGCAGCCTTCCAGTACCTAAAAGGGGCCTACAGGAGAGATGGGGAGGGACGTTTTATCAGGGATTGTAATGATAGGACATGGGGTAACGGCCTCAAACTGAAGGAGGGGAGATTTAGATTGGATATGAGGAAGAAATTCTTTGCTGTGAGGGTGGTGAGCCCCTGGCCCAGGTTGCCCAGAGAAGCTGTGGCTGCCCCATCCCTGGAGGTGTTCAAGGCCAGGTTGGACGGGGCTTGGAGCAGCCTGGTCTGGTGGGAGGTGTCCCTGCCCAGGGCAGGGGGCTGGAACTGGATGATCTTTAAGGTCCCTTTCAAGCCGAACCATTCTATGATAAGTGGCATTTTACATTGTCGGTTCTCTGAAAATACACGTGTGAAAGTGTGGAGGTGGTGGTGAGCTGGTTAATGTGTCCGTGTACCATTGCTTGGGGGGCAAATGTTGCAGTGGCCATAAAAAAATGTGCTTTTGCCCGTATCGCAACAATGTGAATTGAATTTGTAACTGGCTGTGTCACCCATGGTGAGGTTGGAAAATAAGTTAGGAATGCATGTAACCTGCCTAACCCTTGGTAGGCAATACATATTAATTTCTCTCATCTTTTTTTTAGCATTTTAAGTAGAATCTGTCTCATCGTATATTTGCATATATGTGAGTTTATTACGATCCTTTCTGTCTCCTCCTGTAGTGTGCAGCCAAATAATTGATACAAACTTCCTCCTCCTGGGATCTTGCAATGGAAGTGTTTAATACCCTCCTGGCTTACACAAAGTGAATAGAGGTGGATACTGTGTGGCAAGAAAAGGTGATATTTTTGGTTTCTGAACATGACAGCAATGCAGTGATGCTGCCAAGCCTCTTCAGAGGCTGTTGGAGAGTGGAGTGGCTGCAGGAAGATGTTGGTGTATACAGGGACTGGTGTGACACATGGGATACTATGTCTTAAAGGTCTGCAATATGTCTTGGACCTGTTGGAGCAGGGCCAGAGGAGGCCCCGGAGATGCTGGGAGGGCTGGAGCCCCTCTGCTGCGAGGACAGGTTGAGAGAGTTGGAGGGTTTCAGCCTGGAGAAGAGAAGGCTCCGCGGAGACCTTGGAGCCCCTTCCAGTCCCTAAAGGGGCTACAGGAAAGATGGGGACAAATTCTTTAGGAGGACCTGTTGTGATAGGACAAGGGGTAATGTCTTTAAACTAAAAGAGGGGAGATTCAGACTAGATATAAGGAAAAAATGTTTTGAAGGTGGTGAGACACTGGCCCAGGTTGCCCAGAGAGGTGGGAGATGTCCCATCCCTGGAAACATTCCAGGCCAGGTTGGACGGGGCTCTGAGCAACCTGGTCTAGTTGAAGATGTCCCTGACCGTGGCAGGGGGTTGGATTAGATGACCCTTACAAGTCCCTTCTAACCCAAACCATTCCATGATTCTGTGAATTCTGCAGGTCTGATGTCTTCACACTGAGACCAAATGCCCCTGGGGAAATGCTGTGATTGAACATGTGTTGCTGTCCTCATATATAGGGATCAGTAGATAAACTTCTCTGTGGAGCAGCCAGGCTAAATTATTTAAAGTTGTTCCTTTCTCCCTTTCCTTGGAACTTTTGCGAAATTGAAGAAAGCTCTTTTTCCTGCTCTAGGAAACAAAACTTTCCCATGTTCCTTAAAAACAGACCTATGTGAGGGCATCTCAGCAGTTACAGATGGGCAAGAGTGATGAAGAAGTGACCATCTCTCTCCCTTTTCACATCTTCTTTTTTCACATCTTTCACATCGGTCAAAAGCATACCTTTCCCCCCTCCCCCCCCCAGCCTGGCTTTGCCAGGTCAGGAGTTGGTTTGGAAACTCTGGTTTGGGAGCAAGGTGTCTGGCACATGGGCTGCACCAAGCTCAAGGCTTGGACTGAGGCTCTGGGAGGCAGATGCTCCCTGGAGGCAAAGGCATCTTGTGACTCGCTTGCAAATCCGCACCAGCCTTGGAGAACGGGATGCTCTGGTTACATTTCTTGTCTCTGGCAAAAGGAAGGCGCTCGGGTCTAAATTACAGAGTCCGTGATTGCAGAGCCTGTGCTCATTAACATTTCAATTGCCAATCTGTGGCAGTTGGCTGCCTGCTAGAGCAGGGTCTGGGAGGGAAGCTCTGGCTGAGGCTCCCTGCAGTTGTCCTGGTTCAAATCTTCCTTTTGCTGAGTGTTTTTTAGCTGATTCTGCATCCAGTTGGCATGTTTCTCTTTCAGTTTTACTCCCAGTGTTCCATCCTCCTTGTGTTTCAGCAATTTCAGTGTGAAACAAGTTGGGAGGATGTTCTTTTTTTTTTTTTTTTTAAATTTTGGACCATTGCTAAAGGGATTGTGTGTTGGATCATGGCAAGAGGGAACACTCGTCTGTGCTGATGCTAGACACGTTTTAGTCCCTGGCTGTATTGACCTGTCAGGGTGTTTTAAGGTATTAAGTCAGCTGCCAATTGGAGCTAAACAATTATATTTTGCAACAGGGTTAAGGTTTAGCGGAGTTCTCCGCCCTCCCTGTCTAGGTGCGATTCATGAGATAATGCACTCCCTTGTGCTGCCAAATTATTTTCCTTATCAATTATCACTTGTTCTCCAAGCCTGTCATTACGTGCGGTTGGAAGCGCTGCTGTCAGCGTGGATGATGGGAGCCGGGCACGCCGGCTTCCCTAGGGGAATGTATTTGCCTCCGAGGCTGCCAGCGGTGATGGATGGGTTCACCTCGAGTCTGGGTGTAGGCTAGAAATGCTCCTGCCACTCCTTTCGAAATGATGTTTGGCCAGCATATAAAACCTGATGGATGGTGGCAATCTGTCACTGCAGGTGTCGGGGTGATGTGGTTTGCAGCAACGCACGATGGATGCGGGAGCAAACTGCTGGTTGATTTTCTGTGCCCTTTCAGGGCTTCGTTTCTCCACTGTGCACAAGATGCTCTTGGACCTGTTTTATTCTCAGGGGTACCCAACTCGCACCCCTTCTTCTTGAGGGCTGTCTTGTAAAGTGCTACGGGACATCTTTGGAGATGAAGACCTGTCCTTCTCTGCTCCCTCTGACTTGTCTGAAAATGAGAATTGTCATCTTACCCTTAAGATGCTGCTCTTACGGGTGTTGCTCTACCTCTGCTTTATAAATGAGTCCCATCGGCAACACTGGATAGCATACTGGAGGGGGAACTTTGGAAACATCTGCTGGTGTTTGCACATTAACTGGTTTATGAGCGGTTAGCGCTAAAACCGCTTTATGAGCAGCCAGCACTCAACTTCTTATTAGTCCAGTGCCTCTGTGGCTGGAAAACAAATTAAATTTGAGATTTTCAACACTTGCAACCAATGTTTAAAGCTATTAGACAGTTAGAAGAGGCTGAAATGAGTGCTGAAGCCCCCGTTATAATCATTACCAGTGACTGAAGTGTTTTTCAGAGGTGCCTTGTAAAGCTGAATGTAAGCGCTCAGTAAAGCAAACAAAAAGCAATGACATTGTGATGGTTTTTGAAGCAGCCTCTGGACTTTCCTTCTTCAGAAAGCTGCAGTGAAGCTGGGAGGGTCAATGTGGTCCAGGGAAAAAAGTCTTCCAGCCCCGGTGCTGGTGCTCGGTGTCCTCTGGAGGGATGGGCATGGATGAGGGGACAATCCCTTTGAAGCTTCCAGAGGATTTGAGGTCAGAAAAAGCAACAGGGAGGAAAGAAAGGCTCCATCTTCTCCATTTCTGCATTGCTTCTGGCAATGTGGGCTTGATCAACCTCTGATATTGCCCTGAATGAACTCTTTTTTTTCTTTCATTGGCAGTAAAATTACACATGTTGCTTTTTTTAAATTTAATTAGTGCACACTTCTACTTCCCCTCCCTTCTTCCCTCTTCTCTCTCCTGAGAGCTGCAATGCAAGTAACATCAGACTCTTCAAATGAAAACTCCTTTTAACTCAGATATCTCGTTTGCACTAGAGCTCACTGGGGACAAGGAGTTCTTGTACTCTTCTTCCTGATGATGCTGATTTTGAGACAACACCAGACTAAGAAAGAGATTGTTTTTCCCCTGCTTTGAGGTCTACAGAGAAAAGAGCTAGGTGACATTCATGGCACTTCTCAGAAACAGGCAGAGTGTTCCTTCTGCTGCGCGGTGCTATTCCTATTTTTCTACTTTTTTTTTTGTTTTTAAAGTGTGTGAGGAACCTTTTCAGGACCAACTTGCTCAGATGCTGTTGGGCAGTAGGTGTTAAAATCGGGTGGAAACTCCTGGAGAAAAAGAGAAGAGGAAAAAAAAAAATTACATGCTGTCATTGTTTCTTCTCCGTATGTTTGTGTCCTCCTTGGAGCAAGTTAAAACCTACCTGAGCTCTGCAGCTCCAGTTTCCCCCCTCTGCCGATCCGCAATGCCCCATGTAGCTCTTTCTGCATGCTCAAGGGAGATGCTGGTAACAGCATAAAAAGCAGAGGAAAGGCAAGATTTAGCAAATACAGCTTGAGGGGTACAAGTAAATTGAAGTGATTAATACGGTGTTAGATTTCCAGAGAGATTAGACATCCTGAGCTCTAGCACAAGTGAAGCTGGAGGGCACAGGGGTTGGGGTTTCCTGATGAGGGTTGTTCTGTTGCAGAAAATGCTGGGGGGGGACTAGCTTTGGCCAGCTGGACTTTTGGCAAGGAGTTAGGGTCAGCTGTGCCAAACTGGGGCTGTTTCATGACCCTGGGGTAGTGACGAGTCCAGCTGTTGTATTATAAAGTGAATATCGCCACCCCCATCACTTCCAGCAGCTGCCGTTTGTGCCCAGATTTAATTACAGCGGTGATATCGAAAGATGAACACGTCCCTCCTAGTGATACCAGCGCCCACAGAGGAAATTCCCCATTTTTCCTCCGCTAAATGTGTGACTGTCAGTTGAGAAGTGCTCTTGCTTCCCACGCAGGCGACCCGGGAGAGTGAACCGATCCATCGCTGGGTGCGGAGAGGTCAAGGGCATGGGGTGTCCCATGTCACCTGCGATCTGATCTGGCACATTTGGATGGCTGTGCTTGCCAAAAGAGCCTTGGAGGTTTCAAAGGGGATGGGGGAGCAAGGTCTGTGTGTTGAAACACTCGTACAGGGAATAAAAAGCTTGTAAAAACAAGGCTGACCACCCGGCAGAGCGGAGTATCAAGTTAATTTTACAAATATCAGTTGGACCTTTTCAAATTGCCTTTTCTCCATGCTGGAATGGATGAGACTATAGATAGTGGTGATAAAACAGTACATTTAAGGAAATCTTTAGAAAGGAGAGGGATTCGGGATCAGGGGAGGACTCTAGGCATGGAGATGAAAAATTAAGGTCTTCAAAATCATGTGTCTCCTGTAGATGGACGAGGCCTTTGAGATGCCAGATCAGCAGATGCATTAAATGCCATCCAGTTATCTCTGGGAAGTCTGTTCCTGGATGAGAAATTGGTATCTTTTGAAGGATGGGAACGATGATGCTTTTGTAAAGGAGGCCTTGATCTTGGCAGGTTCCTCTATCTCCTTCTTCAAGCATCCCGTGGTTCAGGCTGGTTTACAGACTGTTTGGAGGGTTATGAGAGGTATGTCTGGTTTGAAAATTGCCTGCGGTACCTACAGTCTTTAGCATGACATTTGTCTGTTCGTGAACACATATAGAGGAATTTTATAGTGTGTTGCCTATTTCTTGGGTGTCTGAGGTGTGTGTCCCTGCCCATAGAGGAGGCTGGGGCCGCATGCCTGGATGGAGAGCCCAGGGTATGGCTCAGCATGAGAAAACATGAGGAAAGGCTGAGAGCCTTGGGGCTGTTCCACCTGGAGAAGAGCAGACTGAGAGGGGATCTCATCAATGCTCAGCAAGAGCTAAAGGGCGGGGGGCAAGAGGATGGGGCCAGACTCTTCTCAGTGGTGCCCGGGGACAGGACAAGGGGCAACGGGCACAAACTGGAACGCGGGAAATTCCATGTCAACATGAGGAAAAACTTCTTTCCTGTGAGGGTGGCAGAGCCCTGGCACAGGCTGCCCAGAGAGGTGGTGGAGTCTCCTTCTCTGGAGACATTCCAAACCTGCCTGGAGGCGTTCCTGTGCAACCTGCTCTGGGTGACCCTGCTCTGGCAGGGGGTTGGACTGGGTGATCTCCAGAGGTCCCTTCCAACCCCTACGATTCTGTGTGAAATGGGAGCATTGCACAATGTCCCCTGCCCCTGGACCTAGCTGGGAATCATTCCTCTCCTTTATAAAAGGAGGTTGGTTTTTTTGGAGAGCTTTGGAGCCCCAGGGGGTGCAGTCCTCAGGGATGGATGATGTTGCAGAACGAGCTCTGAAAATGCATTGGTTTGTTTATTTAGACTAAAGCTGCTGCTTTTTGCTCTGATGATAACTAGACAACCACATGTGCAAGAGAAAAACTCAATTTCTTCATTTGCCTGTCAAATGCAGTGGTGCTCCCTTCAGGCATGGGGCCGGATGGGCAATACTAGAGTTTTTGTCCTGTTCTGTCCTAGGAAATCATGGTCTTGGCAACTGTGCAAAACACCTCTCCTGGGCTGGTGCACAATAACATCTGGGTAAAAGCTGGGTTCTTTTCCAGCCTTTATGAGAACAGGGGTCAAGCGTTGTCCCAACCCCTGACGGGTGGGTTCAAAATCCCAGGCTTAAATAAGCCCTGTTCCGGGCTGTTCTCTCCATCCTGGCCCTGCCTATCCCGTGTCTTCTGCCAAACAGGCTGATGTATGCTCAGCAATGTGTTGACTGACATATGTTTTGGTAGCTTAAAGCTCTGGCTTTTCTGGAGAAGCCCAATGAGCATCGCGAAAACGCTGCTGTTGGCTGCACTGCGCTGGCAAGTGGGGTCCTGTCCTTAGCTCCTGGTTTTGCCGCCGCCCTTGTCTGCCAAGGGGACATACCGGCTGCTTTTCTGCAGCATCTTGATGTGCCGCAATGCCTACTTATGTCTATACATCCAGCCTGCCCCTATTTTAGTTGTAAGGGTCTAGAGTCTGCTTTTTTCTTTTTTTCCTTTCTTTCTTCCTCTTTCTTTACCAAACTTCTCCTTTTCTGTAGTCTCTATGCTCTGGAGGGAAGTATGAATGAGACAAGAGGTCCTAAAGCCTTTACAGACCAGCTTCTCCAGGGTTTCTTATCTGATGGGAGGCCAAGGCTTTTGGAAGTGCAGCTTTCACACCCTTCGGTGTTAGTTCTGAGGATTCCTGCTTTTCCCGTGGCTCCAAGGTTAATGTATCCAGTGTCACCCCTTGAACACGCAGGAGCTGATCTGCCAAGCCTGTGAGAAACCCTTGGAGTAAAAATATTCAAGATAAAAGACTCCCAATCAACAATTTTTACCCTTACAGATTTATGAAGGGCAAAAATCTAAAAAAAGAATATACTGAATTTGCTGCTCCTCATGTACTGTCTCATTCTGCAAAAGCACTTCTGTGTTCTGCCCGGTTGATTTGCTTTGCAGCTTTTTAGCTTAATGGGATGGTTTGGGGTTAGCAAAGAGCAATGTGGATGCTGGCCTGTGTGTTGTGTGTGAAGAAGGGACGGTGCAAGGGTTGGTTCCTGGTGCTTTTTGTCACTTTTTGGCTTTTCGCTATATAGATACTTCTCCCTCTCCTAACGTTGTGAAACTGCTAGGCTGTCTCAGCTGAGCAGCGCTCTTAACGCTCCATACAGACCTTGCCTTGCTGTCCTTCGTCAGATATCAGCGATGTGTGCTACAAAGGTTATGGCGGCAAGTTTTTGATCATGCGTGGGCTGTCTTCTCTATTAGCCTCTCAAAAGACAAGACAGTAATAAGTTATTTTTCAGATGAGTTGAGCAGTGATGAATGACTCAACCCTTCCAAGTCCACCTCTAGGAACCTTTGGCTGAAGAGAAGTAGCAAGAGAAGGTGTAGGAGGAACTGTGGTAGGTTATGCTCCTGGCTTGTCTCAGTGTAGGCTTGGTTGGCCATGCCAACAGCCTCTGCTATAGGACATGAGATGTACTCTGGATACCCGATTGGAGACTGGGGAACAGAAGCTTCTCACCCTCGCATGGCACAAGATTACACTGTTTTCAAGGACTGGTGCTAAAATTAGAACTTGATACCACAATGACACTGGGGCATTCCCAAAAGTCTCAAATTACGTCCTAATTTAAGGTAACCCACGGCTCCTGTTGGTTTCAGGAGGATGTTAAGAGGATGTTAGGATGCCTGGTTGCTTCTGAAAAGTAGGGTGCTGCTGGTATGGATTTGCATGATGGTTTCACCTCCATATGTGAAAACAGCTCCCACTGTTCCCACTTCAGTGCTGTGGGGTAAAACTTCCCCTGGGAGAGATGCCAAGTGAAAGTTGCATTAATACACAGCTTTAAAGAAGGATCCCAGCCCTTATTTAGGTCTTTTTTTGTTTTTCTCCTCTCCCTCTCTTGGGTTGTCTAGGGAGAAAGATGTGGTCTTTGAGCCTAACCTTATGAAAAAATGTGTCTTGCAATTTCTTGGCTAGATATAAGTGAGTGGGTTCCCAGTGTTAAGGGAAAAAGTCAAAAGTCCTGGTCTCAGGATCAGGGACAAACATAAGAGGTGAGTGGACTAAATTTACTGGGATTTTTATTCTGTATTGGGCAAATCGTGGTTGTAGAACTGTTGCTTTTTGTATATGGCTTATCTTAATGGGATACCAGTTACAGTCATTGACTGGAGAGCCATGTGTCAGACTGGGCTGGGCAAATGACATGTTGCAGGCTGGGGCTAGGTGCCTGGAAGCCAAGATAATTAGAGGTGTGCCAACGTTTTTGTTTAAAACCACAAATGCAAATGCACCTGCTGCTGGTTGGTGCCATGTATTCAGTGCAAACACTTGTGCACAACCCGCCTTGATGCTGGGCCAAACTGGGGTGGTCCAAATATGCAGAGAGGTGCAGAGACACCTGCAAAACCAGAGGTGACCCCGAATAAAAGGAGTGCCCTTGACTTGTCATGCTCCCAGTGCTGCAGCTGCTGGGTGGATTGGCACTCAACCAGCCAGGCACAGCCTGCTGGAGCACCTAAAATAATTGAAGTGCTGGTGCACTTAAAATAATCGGGCAGCCTTCTGAGTTGCAAAGAATAATTTAATCATTTCCCATCTGACGACAACCAAAATCCTTACCATTTTGAAGTGGAGGTCATGGTAGTTTAATAAATGCATAAGGGCAGCTGTATTAAATGCACCTGGAACCGCAAATCACTGTGCTGCATTTTAGTCTCAAATAGCGCTGCTTTATTCTGGTCAAAATTGAGTTCGTTAGGTAAAGTCCAGAAATGGCTTGCAAGCCTCTTAGCTTTGGATGTAGCTGTTCGAAGTGCAAAGTGCTGGTGTGGTTTTTATCTTCTAATTGGAAATGAATTCTTGTGTAGCATCCTGCATTCTGTCCACTCCCTCCCCACGTCTTGGGTAAAGTGGGAAAACGCAACTAAAATATTCAGAAATATTTTGATTTTGAGAGTTGATGGAGAGAAACGTTGAAATAAGAATTCATTGTGATAAAGTAGCTAGCTTGCCTTTTGAATATTTTGTGTGATAGCGGTCATTCTGGCAACTCTGGAAAAGTAAAATAAGTGTGTGAAAGATACTTTACTGTGGGGTTCTAGGAAATATCTGATTTGAAAAAGGAACTTGAGAACTTGGAGGGTTGGTTGTTTTGTTGTTTTTGGGTTTTTTTTTTTCAACCCTACCTCTGAATTTTTTGTTTTGGTTTTTTTTTTGTTTGTTTGTTTTTTGTTTTAAGAATTACTGTTCCTGGAAACAGAACTTGCCTTTTTGGATGGCTTTGCATGGTGTTGAGAGGATGAGCTGATGCCCATCCTCCTGGAGAGCACGATGTATAGACATGAGGTCAACCCATCCCAAAATTGAAAGCTAACGCTCTCTCACCTGGGTGGTCAGAGACAAAAGATGAGCAGGAAGGAATTAGTAAGTGGAGAAAAAATAAATATGCGGACGAGCTTTGGGGAAAAGATCATTGAACAAACGTACTGGCAGATTTTTGGATTGTTGGCTTGCTTGCGGGGTTGTGATGAAATGCTTTTTGTTTGTCTTCTGAATTGGTGAAAAAAAAAAAAGGCTTTGAGCTTAAGTAATTCATGTATCAACATCTTGAGCTTTGTTTAAACACTTTTGTCTATGATCATAGTGCTGGCTTGAAATAGGATTATGGTTTGTTTTTCTTGGCTTCCCGAAATCTTGCTTAAGGAGGACTTCAGCTCTATTATTAAGCCATATTTACTATGTAAGGACACTAACACCGATGATGAAAGCTTGTGAAATAATTCATGTGCTTCTTGTGTGCTTGGCTACTGCTTTCTATTTGTTACGGCTTTCTACAGCAGATTTGCTTTCATATAATTTGGTGGGAGGAGGGTTATATACATATGAACCTAATTACTTTAAATGGTAGGGAAGGAGTCCTCCATAGCTGTGTGCTCTGTCATTCCTGTCTGCAAAATTGCAGCTATTTATCCTCCTCGGGGTCCTGTTGCAGTCAAATTCCAGATGTCAGTGTGCTGGGTTTTAAAAATGATTTTAATTTTCTTGGAGGTCTAGAGAGGGTGTCAGGATCGATTTGCTGTCTGTGAATGGAGACTTTACTTTTGTGGACTCTGAGCTTGAAAGGCAACTTCAGGGACTCCGTGTATCTTCTCATAGGCTTTGGGAATATCGAAAACCAAATTAACCAGATCAGTCTCTTCTTGAAAATGTTACTTTTCCTGTAGAGACATTGAGAAGGCTTGTGGGGAAAATGCGATAGGTTGGGTTATCTCGATGCAACTGCTCATGCCTACAAAATGTCCCTACTGCTGTCGTCTCGAAGCCAAACAAGTGCAGGCTTGATGCGAGAAGCAAATATTTTTAATTGTTTTCCGGGGTCACAAACCATATTGAGCCTTTTACAAGCAAAGAGATGTCCAAGTTGTGGACTCCTGAAAAATTCAAGATTTAACCTCTTGTTTCCCTGTTTCTGAACTGCAGGTAGGGGCAAAAATAAAACACGGATGCAGCAGAGACCTGCTTGGTTGTTGAGTGAAGCTGTTGATCCTCTGGAAGAGCTTTCCGGGTGTTGTTTTTTAGGAAAAATGGGGTATTTTTCTATGAACCAGTTGTACTATTTTAACCCTGCTCCCTTCATCTCATGTAGTTCTTCCTTTTCACGTGGTCCCGAGGCTGGGTTTGCTCTGCTTATTGCACTTGTTAACGAAAAAGCAATTCTTCTGTCTGGGAATGAATCCTTGCAGTACGTGGTCCTTCCCATTTGTGGATGAGGAGGAGAAACAAAGTCCAAAGGTGTCAGGTTGTGTTTTGGGAAGTTTGTTGGACTTTCTTGCTGCAGGCACCTTATTCATGGCTGTTGAGCAGCATTTCTTTTTCGTGGCCGGAGGCAGGCGTGATCTCCTTCCACACACCCATGAAACGGGGAAAGAAAGGAGAAGATCTTCTGCAGACAGCAAGGAGAGTTCACATGTCTAGGACTCGCATGTGGTCCAAGCAAAACTTCATCAAGGTATTGCTCCAGGCCAGTCTGCCCTGCTGAAGGAGATCACAGTTCAGTATTTTACTGGCACGTTGGTTTTCCCTTGCCTTGTTCTGTGTACAGGGATGTTCAATATAGTTGTTTTCAAAATGCTCTTATTACTTATTGGCTGCTATTTGAACCTTGATACAGATCTATCAATTTCCTTTGGCCTTTCTGCGACTTTCCCTCTGGAGCATCTGGTGATGGTTCATCCTTGGAAAAGGCTGAACTGTTTTCTTTGAATATGTTACACTAAAAAAAACCCTACAGTTGAAGAGTCCAAAACTGGGCTGGAGCAGGCACCCAGGGTGGTGGGAAATTAGAGAAACGGAATTCTCTGGGGGCTTTGTAAAATTACTGGGCTGATGGAAGGTAGAGAGCTGGCCGGGTTATGGACTAAGCAAGCAGCAAATCTCCTTCCAGTGTCTGCCACGTGCTCAAACACTGTCATATGTCCTCAGAAGACAAATAAAGCTGTGTCTCTGCCCCAAAGGACAACTTTTGAGGGGAACTACTAGATTCAGGGGAGTACCTCTAGCTGTTACAGTTGCTCTTTATTATTATTTATTTTTTTAGTTTTCTACCATGGGTACTTTCAAGGCTAAAAAAGCAGCTTTGCTTGTGCATTTGTCATGTTCTGGTCAGCAAACTAGGACCATACTGAAAAGCCTCCAAACACACATCTTTCAGGCCTGTGGATTTCACATCTGTCTGTCCCTGGCGGCAGTGGCTGGACAGACCTCAGCCGAGGAGCAAGGCTGGTGCAACTTCCCAAAGTCTGGAAAATGCAAAGGCTTGCTGTGTGCGCTGGGTGCTCAAACGGTCCCAATGTTTGGGTAACATGAACCACAGTCAGGACTGTGGGAAGCTCCAGACACCACATTGGGTGTCCACCACAAGAGATGTGGAAGGGGAAAGGGAAACCCGACATCCTACATGAACACCCAAGTCTTGGCAGATGCTAGTGCAACCCTGGGGAAGAAGAGGGTGGAAAATACAGTAGGTTTGCCCCTCCTTGCTTATCTTTCCCTACCATATAACTTTTTTTTGACTCATTAGGCATCTCACTGCAATCAAACAAAACATCTGTGCAACTTCCAGCACCTACTCATGCTGGTCTAGCCCACTGAGACAGGTGTGCTCATTCAAGGAGCCCAATAAAAGCAGGATCTGTTAAGGCAAAAATCTTTTTTCCCCCCTCGTTTAACAAGATCAGCTTGGGCTGTGCTGTAGCAAGGAAAGTGGGTGTGTTTGAGTGAAATCTGGCTACGCTCCTGAATTGCTGTTTAGAGAAGGTTCTCCCCTTGCTCTCCTTGTCGTCTTCATCAGCCAAATGGGTTGGTGGAGATACATTCCCTGGATCTCAATCTGAGCTGTCACTGTTTCCTTATTTATCATCATGCAGGGTGGATCTTTTGCCTCCTGCTTCTGTATATACCCCTGAGTAGGTGAGTAAATGTTCTGGTTTGTGGGGTATTTTCTTAGCCAGTACAGAAAGATGCTTTGGTTGAAAAGATGGTGTTGGAGGGAGATGCTCATGCTACAGAATTTTTATCGTAAAATTAAAGCGAATCCTAAACGTAATAAAGCATAAAAGAAGGGAGGTGCCATGTATCACTATTTATGGCATTACGGTAATTATGCTTCCAAAGCAGATTTCTAATTTGTACCCTGCTAGGGTTGTTGACTGTAATTTATAATCCAATAAACCTATAGGTTGTTGCTCAAGGCAGACAGGCATGTTATAGCAAGCCAAACCTAATAATTTAGAAGCGGTTTAGTAAGCTCAATAGCTTCCACAGTGCAATTGCTTTTATGGGCTGGTTTATGCCATTTGGCACTACCTTGTTTTGTTTCTAGCGTGCTGCTGTGTTACGGATCTATGGCTGCAGCCCAAGAATAGCTTGTCTAATTTCTCTTGGTGGGGGGAAAATGATGTGGTGATATGACTTGCTTTCCGACATCTCCGTGCTGGAGGGAGGTGACTCTGAGCGGTCACTCTTAGGAATAGGTGTGAGATGACCATGAGGAAAGGGGTGCTTGTGCGCTTTTCAAATTGGGCTTATTTCTGCCCTGATTTATAGCTTTTGTAGATCCCTTTGCTCTAAGTTTGTTGGCTGACAGAGCAGAACGTCTTTAGCTGCTCTTGAGTGCTTTCTGGGCAGCAGCTTGGTGGAAGAAGCACCTGGGAATTTTTATATTAAAGTAAGAGAAGAGTAGGACAGGAGTCCTTCCCCTCCATAGCGAGCACGGCCAAAGCTTTTAGTCACCCAGACCGCATAGCTCTAATATCAGCTGAGAGTCTGGAGATGGTCAAGACGCTTGTGTTATTCACAGTCCAGTGAAGTGAAGATGTCTGCATTATGTTTGAGGAGTACAGCCCTTCAGTGATCTGAAATCCAGAGGGGAATGGGGACTAGTTTGGCTGAGCCTTGATGAACCTCGCTCTAAAGTCACGTCCTGTTGCTTTCAAAACTGTTTGGGGATGTTTAGCCCTTGCAAAAATGCTTTCTGCAGAGTATCTGTGTGAGTCCTGTGGATCCCAAGTCTGTAGCTGGTGCAGGGATGGTGGTTTGTGGTTGGTTTTTTTTGTTGTTTTTGTTTTGTTTGTTTGGTTGTTTTGTTTTTTTTTTTTTTGTTTTGTTTTTTGAAGTTGCTTTACCTCAAATCAAAGATCTGGCTCTCCTTTTTTTTTTTTTTTAGCAAGTGTTTAGTGACTCTAACCTAGGAAGCCTCCCGAGTGATGGTTGTTTGAGGTATATACATAGTAGTGTCTATTGAAAGGGTGCAGCTGAAAAAATAGGAAGAAAGATGGGCTTACACCGAGCACTTCCTAATCCGTCTAAGGAACGGTCCATCTTAGTTGGAAGATTTCGCATTTAACTGTGTGCCTTCACCTCCCTGCATACGAGGGTGGAATAGGGGGGTGCGCAACTCTTTACTCCACCAGTGCAAGCAATGGGTTAAAGAAGAAATCCCCTTATTTTTTGCTGTATCAAGCCCCGTGGCGAAGTAGAGGATATGTGATTTCATTCAGTACTGACTTGTATACTCCATTTATTACCCAAGCGTATGCGTAAAGCATTTTTTGTGTACCACAGAACTTAGTTTCAATAAGGTGGAGTTTGGTTTTGGTTTTCTTTTTAAATACCTGCCAGCAGAAAAATTCAGAGTTCAACCTTCTTTTCCAAACTCTTGTGTGATTCTGACACGTGTATTTTATACTCTTTCTTGCATGACCCCAGGCAGCTACGGCATCTGTCTTGCGGTTTCCTACATACACATCTGCTGTGTGAAATGCCAGTCACTGGGGAACACTGCGAGCTAATAACTCAGTTTTGCAGACAGCATTAAACCTATCAAGAATAAAAAGATTTAGTCACAAGAATAAATCCTCCAGTTCCTCTGAAGTCCGAACTGTTCACTGGAGACCTTCTAATGCAGGCAATGTGCAAGGACCAAGCTTTAGCTTTGTCTAATGAGCACAACCCAAACTTCTGCCACTGCCAGTGTGGAGAAAGCACCAGGACACCGGCTTCCCAGCCATGCAAACAACTGCTGAATAAATACTTCCAGTGAATAGTCAGTTGGCACTGAGCAGAACTGAGTGTGAAATTGGTCTGGGCTGGTTCTGTTCTTCAAACTGAATTAACCCATGGGCTTTGGCTGAGAAGCGAGTGAATTCTGGCTCATAGTTTCCCAATTGTAGAATTGTTATGGTTGGGAGGGACCTTTAAGATCACCAAGTCCAACCTTGAACCTAGCACTGCCACGTTACCACTAAACCATGTCCTTAAGCCCTACATCTACCCATCTTTTAAATCCCTCCAGGGATGGTGACTCCACCACGTCCCTGGGCAGCCTGTTCCAATGCTTGACAACCCTTTTGGTGAAGACATTTTTCTTAATATCCAACCTAAACCTCCCCTGGCACAACTTGAGCCCATTTCCTCTTGTCCATTAGTGCAACCTGTGCCTTTGGGTATTTCCAAGTGGAGAGAGACCTCTCCATTCCCTTATTGCCTTTTTCGGGCATGGATGTATGCCAAAGGGAGATGTTGTACTCCAAGGTGTACCCAAGGACATGATCCAAATTGTGTAAGGGACCAGCAAGCTGGATCTGCTTGTTTAAATGGTCCAGCAGCTGTTTTATTGGAGGCTTGACTTTAACTGGATGTTTTAGCGCCTGTCTCTGGTAACAGTTCTCTTCCCTGAAATACCAACATCAATATGCAGTTTTCCCTGTGGCTTCCTAATGTGAGGTTAAGGGTGTCACGTTCCACCTTTTTCCTGTCTCACCTCCTGCAAGCTCAACTGTAAATTAGGTTGGGCTGTGGTCCCAGCCTGCTTCCAGTCTGCCGCCATGTGATTTATTAACACTATTTTTTTTTTGTCTGACATAGTGCAATCATTGCGTTGGGCCTTCTGGGGGGGTCCCGGGCTGGAGAAATCAGTTTTGACGTCGTTTCCTTAATGGATTAACAATCAGCAGAAAAGCTTTGCTCATCAAAGATTCATGTCCTTTTGCTGGTGGAAAAAAAATGTTTCTGATGCCAGGGAAGAACTAGCTCCACCTTTTTATCCTCTCATCCCTTTGTGTTACACCCAGGGCTACTGGCCAGAGCCAGCAAATGCTTTGGGAAATGCCCCCTGTGATATGAGACAGGTAATTGAAAATTCAGCTGTCTTTCAGGCATAGGTTGATGGTGCTAGCAGTCCTTGAACTTTCAACATCTAATGGAAGTCATTTGGAGCTAGAATGTCGAGGGAGATGGTGGAAGAGCCTTTGCTTGAATAATTCAGGCAGAGTCTGAATGAAGATCGATGGGGAATAATCCTGTGTTACTGGAAATCATGGTCCACGTATGTGTGACAGCTGTGGCCATCAAGGAGACGGGGCTTGGGGCCACCTTGCTTCTGTGACCAAAGCTCACAGTTCAATCTGTCTTTGTCTTTTCTTTGTCATGAATCTCCTAACAAAACATAACCAGTTTGGTATTAAATGCGATGAGAAAATTCAAAAGATTTGCATCCCTTAGGGATTTGGGAGCTACTTAGGTTCAGAGCTATTGCTTTTCCTTTTTTTCTGCCTCTTCTAATAGCTGCAGCGTGTTTGGTACTGGAGTAAGTCCAAGGCGAGTCTCCTCTTGAGCTTGTAGACTTAAACAGCAGATGCACCTCCTACCGCTGAGCTTTCTCGCCTGTTTTTTGGATAGGAAGGAACAAAGAGTCCTTATGCAGCTCTGCAAAATACCCGTGATATTCTCTTAGCGGCTTTGAAGCATTAATAACCTGAAAGATGAAGAGTGATTTTTATCACATCTATAAAAAAATTGGAAATATGGCTTTGCACATCCTATATTTAGGAGCTCCATCCGTCCCACTGAAACGGGAGCTGAGGTGCCGTAGATAATTTGGATATTTCCTGTAACAAAGAAACCTGGATTGTTTGGGCGGGCATCCTGCAGGCAGACAGTTGACAGCCTCGCGGTTGGCTGTGTGTTTGTAAATCCAGACTTTACTTTTCCATCGCGCCCATGCTTTGTGTAGTCAGTGTTTACCGTATCGTCAGTGTGAACAATAAGCGGGTGTCTTATACCTAACATGCCTCGATAGAAATAGTTGCAATTATGAACCATGACTACCATAGCTATTAACTGAAATATTACACATTCTTTCCTCACCTGCTGTTTCTCGCTGGAAAAACTTGGATGCTCTGAGACGCACCAAAGAGCTCAGGGCCCAAAAAAGCCCAGCTAACAAATAAAACCAGAACTGTGGCTCATTGCAGCTCACCCCAAAAAGGTCTATCTCAACAATGCAATCTTCTACTTAGGGATTTTGATGTCAAAGCCGACAGAGATGGCAGATGCCTTTTCAGTGACTGTGCAGATAACTTTCCCGCTGTGTGTTTTGTTGCACAAGCAATTATACTCTTGCAGCGAGAGAAATGGTTTGGAAAGCTTTTTTTGGGGAGGTAAAAGTTAGTTTAATGTAAAATCCAATTATTTCTTTTTATCTCTACCATGCATTTTTCTTCCCTTGTCGTTCCTTCAAGTCCACGATATTTATCATGGTCTGAACAGAGTAGGAGAAGAAAAAAAAAATCACTTCTGATAGCAACGTGGTCAGCAGCCCTTAGAGCATCTTGACTGTCTGCCAAGGGTCCCTTCCATCGTGTAACCAGGAAATAAAGATTGAAGGGCTGCTCTTAAACTTCTGAAGTGAACAAAACGCCTGTGGCAACCTGAGTGCCCAAGCTGGCTGCTCAGCCTCTCAGCAGGGCTCTCTCACTTGAGGAAAGTACCTTGAAGGGTACCCACGTATTGAGCTGTTAATGCCTGGATGGGTTTCACCTCCCTGCTTCTCTCTTGCCACTTTCACTGAAGTTTCTGTTGAGGACAAGATACCCAATAAGGGCTTCTTTTGACTACTTAAATGCCTACTTGGGCAGGGTTGTTGGATGCAAAAGCTTGAGCTGATCTCTGGAAACTCTAGATATTGAGTCCTACTGTCACTTGCTCTGGTACTTCAGCTTCTGCGCTTGCTTATTATTACTGGCCTGTCTGCTGGGTTACCCTTGTGCCTTAAGGACCTTCATACAGACTATAACTTGCTGTGGATTAATTGGGATGGAAAGGGAGCAGTACCCTCCAACAGTGGATGGGCCAGCTCGTGGCCATTACATGAGGCTGTGATGGCCCCACCATTCAGATCATGGCCCTTTCTCTCTTGATGTCCAGTAAGATATGAGAATAAATTAATGCCACTTGAGAAATAGAGACTGTAACTTGTTTTAGCCCATGGGGAAACAACGTTATTCCCATTAATCATCATGGGTGGCACTAATGAAAGACTAGCCAGAGAAATTACCTGGTACAGCAGTTTTAAAAGATAAGATGGTGGTATACCAGGATCTGAGCTGCAGAGGTGGGATGTTGGCTGTGATCTCCTCCTCTCTCTCTTTCCCCCCTACCCCCACTGTTGTTTGCATAGTTTCATGGGTTGGATTCTCCTCCTGCGTCTCTGATCCCCAGCGAGAGGCTGAACTGTGGGGAAAGCACGGTTGCCTGCCTGTCTGGATCATCCGTGGATTGGAGGCGGGTTTTTATGGGTTGCAGCACCGTGCCTAGTAGATGAAAACCAGCATAAAGTGGAAATAATTGATCTCCTTTCCCACCCCGCTCTGTGGAGGGAGGAGGCGGCGGCACATCCACAGAACGCTGGTGCACGCAGAGCCCTGCAGCTGTCTGCCTCTGCAATCGCACCCTTTATCCCTTAGCTGCAAAAATCAACATAAAATCAACATTTACACCCAAGGAGGCCAGCGCTGCTCTTACTGAGCCGTTCGTCACGCTCTGGTGCTCACGGCATTTTTGGCTCCGCTATAAAGGATCTTGTTTTTATGCCAATAAAAGCAACTTTGTGAGCAGTTAATTAACTTTTTTTTTAAACTTGTGGACAATTGAGGATGTAAGTGATGAAAAAATATATATATATTATTCCTCTGAACACGTTAAATTTGTGGTAGTGGAGGGGAGAGTTCGAACTCTACTGTTACTCATCATGGAGGGTGGATTGTGACTATGTCAAGGAAAGACATTCCTTTGCTCCATGAGAAAGTTGGTGAAGGATCATTGAATTATACCTTTATATCTTGGTACGATGCAGGTTGTGCCTAATTTGGGGGTGAAGCAAATGTCTGCCTTAGACCCTTCCACAATAGGAGAGAGGTTGTGTGTGGTTTCAATAAGAGGATGCTGTTGTTGACACTGTGGGCAGTGCCCGTGTCGCGATCTCTTCTTGTGCTTGGAAACATTTTTATTAGCATGTATCCTGGATGTGAAGTCAAAAGCCAAGTTGTTTGTTTGTCTATAATATTGCAGGCTGCAAGACAGTGATGCTTTGGGAATTCTTTCCCTACTTCACCAAGCTGTTTTTCCCTGTCTTTATCCATCTGGTCCATCCATCTCCTGGCCACAGCTGTGGCTTTATCTCCAACTTGCTAAACACTGATGTTGGGTTGTGCGAAGAGATTATGGTGTGAAAGCAGGTTGCTCATGAAAAATGTCCAGTGTCACGGAGGAGAGCTGCAAGATTAGTGCTTTTGCCTGCTGTGTTTTACAACCGCTGAGTGGTGAACCAGGAGAAACCTTGAACTTTGACTGTCTGGGTTATTTTCAGTGTGAGCTCTTCTGACCTTCCAGGAAATTTCCTCTTCAGGAGGGGGAAGTCAGGCTGGCCATGATGCTGCTTTGAAAAAACTCCTGGGTACAGCAAGGTACGGAAACAGTGGTATGGCAGACTTGCTATTTCTGGAACACCTTCCATTGAAGGAATTTAAGTGCTTTAATCAATGTGCAGCTCTTGATGAGAGGGATAATTATTCCCGTTTTTACAGAGTGAGAATACAAGAGAGATGAAAATGTCTTTTCTGAAATTGCAAGCAGTTTTATGGCGCGGAAATGAACTGAGCTCTCCCTCTAAAGAGCATCCTCCTGGCGTGCTTTGGGTGGTCTCCAGGGGCACCCACTGGGCATCCCAGCAGAAATGTTCAGTTTGCTCTGCTTCTGTAAAGGTGAATCAGGAACGTCCCTCCCTTGGGGGCCTCATCTCACCTGCGATGTCCCCTGCTCACTGCGTGTCTTTATGCTTCTGCTGCAGATGATCATACGGTTATAACTGAAGCGATGAAAAATAGATTTATTTGGACAGTGCCATTATTTGGGGATTTTAACGGTTTCATGTGCCGGCTTGCTGTTGGAAAGCACCAGGAGGCAAAGCCGTTGCAACGCCTTCTTCACGCAAAGAACAATCAAGCTCTTGCTCATGCTTAAAACAGGGTGGAAACAGCTTACTTCTCTTGTCCGCATGTTGGCTGCTTGTGTTTTAGTCATGGTGATGGGTACTGAAAGGAAATAGCTGCAGGGGAATCTCACGGCTTCCCTCTAGACAAGCGTGGCAGAGCTGCTGTTATGTAGTTCGACTTTGCTATGCCAGAACTATAAACATCACAGAAAATGCCCAGTTGCAACAGCAGCGATGTGTGATTCGTCAGAGCTGCTTGAAAGTGGAAAGGGGACCTTGCGTAAGGCAGACCTTCAGCTTATTTGCTGCAGCTTTTATTAGCCAATGATTTTTTTGCTTATTGTCATTATTTTTGTGCCTTCCGGACAGCGATTTCTGAATAACACAAGCATTTAGATATCTGCTGCTTTACGGCTTTCCGTGCTGCTGTCCTCAGCTGGGCTGCAGCTGACTCATCAGGCGGGACAGCTGGATAGTCAGCCCTTGCAAATGCCTTTTTTTTTAAGCTGTCATTGTCTATCACTTGTGACCCTGATGGAAGGACAAGACAGAGCCTATGTGGATTTCCTGTCCAACCTGCTCTAGGTGAACGTGCTTTGGCAGGGGGGATGGACTAGATGATCTCCGAAGGTCCCTTCCAACCCTGCCATGCTGTGATTCCACGTCGTGGTTTGGCTTTTGGCACCACTCTTGTTGATGCTCCTGGTTTAGCTTTCTCCTGCATCTGCTGGTGTGGACGTGGGACCCTCTGCAGGTGGATCAAAATGACCACTGCAAGACAAGCTTGGCTTTGGGAATGGCAGGTTTCACAAGGATAGCCTGTCACCTTGTCTGGAGGTATGACATGTTGGTATCTGTTGTTCTTATGAAGCAGGGAGTCAAGCAGGACTTTTCCTAGGCCCAAATAGAGTCTAATCTGGGGTGTAATACAGGAGTCTTTTCAGATTGCCACTGCCAGGGTGAGCTTCCTGGTCATTCTGTGAACATCTGGTCCTGTTCTCTGTGCATCTCTCCTTTGACTCCTTCTCCTTTCAAGTTGAAAGCTATTTGTCTTTCCTTTTGAGCGAAGGTGGAAGACCTCATATTGTTATCAAGAATGGCACAAATTGCCTCTTTTACTGTCAGGTTTTTGTGTTCCAGCACTGGCTGGTGATGCTCTCACCCTTTCAACCAGCAAAGAAATCCCTGGGGATTTTCTTTGTGCCAAGGCTCATGACAAAGTAGCGTGTTTGTGTTTGGTTTACAGACATTTACTGCCAAGTAAGGGAAAGAAATTGTCCAAGGAATCAGTTTACTGGCTGTTTCGTCACCCAGTCCAGTCTTTGCCCTTGAATGCATTTTACATCTTTACCAGACTATTTGGGGTAGGACTTATTTGCTCTGAACCAGAGCATTTTACAACAGAATTCCCATAAACACTTCTGCAATACAGTAATTCTGTTTAAATAGGGATAAATATTCAGTGTTTATCCTATCTTCCATTCTTCCTAATGAAAGCCATGCTTATTAAACTTGTAAACACCAAAGAGGAAAGAGCTGGAAGCGCATCAGAGCCTGGGATTAGGCTGAGCTGGACAAAGCTGCAAAAGCAGGCTGGGGCCAGGATGGAAACAGGATCAGCAAAGGCAAATGCGGAGCTTTTTCCTCTGGCATGGAGTGATCTGTTGAGATGTAGGGCCGTTGGGCCGCAGCTTTGCTGAAGGTGTCTTGGGGTTTTAATGATTGCAACCTTTTCTAGGCCTGGCAGAGGACCCATCTAGCCAAATGTCTTGTTTCTAACTAGTGCCAGAAGCAGACTGCTAGGGAAAAGACCTTCCAAAACCCCCAGGATGTGCACAAAATGGTCCTCCTTCTAGTAATCAGTTATTCCGAGATTTCTTGTGTTAGGAGGCGTTACAGAGGCTATTACATCCAATAGCCTTCATTGGCTCTATTTTTAGTTAACTTACATAGTCCTTTTTTTTTTTTATTAAACCTGCTTTTATTAAATCTATTTTTAATCTTAAAACCCACTGCGCCAGGATGTCGGTGCTTTAATTAAAGTGAACCATAAACTGAATGCAAGTCAACAACATTATGTGCCTGCGAAAGACTGTCATGAGGCTGGGATGCGTGAGCAGGAATAACGCCCTCGGGAGGCATCGAGGATGCAGTCAGGCTGCTGCTTGATGCTGATGAGACCTCAGCAGGGATGCGGTGCCCAGCGAGGTGCTCCCATTTCAGGTGAGGCTCGGATGTCATCCAGTTGGTCCGTGCAAGAGCGGTGGGCTATATTATTATTATTATTTGTTTTTTCTAGATGACCCTCATCAGCAGTGACTGAAAGAGCAGGACCCACTTAAATGAGGAAAGATAGCTGCCTCCAAATATGCAAAGTATTTGGTAAAGAGAGAGGGAATAGTGCATCATTAGCATCAGTAATAGGTTTGTAATACTCCAATTATTCCATTAGTATGGCCGGAAGCTCTGGGTATCACGGCTTACGTTGTTTGGGAAAGATACAGTAGATTAACAACGTTGTCAGGAGCTGTGAAAGTAGAGTAAATGATGCTGCGGGGGGTAGATTGGGGAACCCCTATTGCTCTGTCCTGTTTTCTCATGAATCGGAGGCTCCCTAAGGGATTTTTGTTTACCTCTGTGCTGAGTGAAAGAGGGAGGATGTCATTGCAGGAGGCAGAGCTGGTCCAGGACATTACTGTTGCTGCAGAAAGTCCCCTGGGGCCACTAATAGCCAGAAACAGCCCTGGCTCCAGCTGTGCACTGTCTCTGGAATGGCGCAGGAATTCCCATCTCAGCACCGTTGAGAGTTGTCAGCGTTTTTGTGGTGATTACAACTGCTGGGATCCAGCTAGATATTGCCTCTGTTCAATGAAAGACACCTAGAGAGAAACCGGTTGTCTGTAGTGGCAGGGTGTGGGATAAAAGAAGAACAGGCAACTATGGGTTATCCCTTCATTCGGATACCTTTATCCCTTTGCTTGCTACCTGGGCAAGCAAAACCACCCGATTGCTCCTCAGCTTTGCAAGGCTTGCGAGCCCTGAAGCCTGGAGGGAATTAGCCGTCCTGTCTGACTACCCTTTCTGGTTGTGTTTTTGGAGGCTGGGAAGCCGAGGTGTTTTACAAAGTCTAATAATGTTATTTTTAGAGATTTGGCTCTCTTTTTGTTGCATCTGCTGATCTGCAGTTCAATTACGGCAGCCCCAGCAGGAACACATATTTCAATAATATGTTCTCTGCCACTTGCTTTGACCTCCTAAATTGAATTGTAAATGGAGCATGTCACAGCTCAGAAATCTCATTCATGGCCTTCTCCTACAAGATGTGCAGAGAGCTATTAGCCTAGTCTTTGCAATAATCAAATAAGATGAGACTGAGATGTGCAGTGACTGACTTTAGGAAGCATCTGGTTAGCCATGGAAACCTCAGCAGCTAGAATGGCAGGGATATTTTATTTTTTTTTTCCCCCCCTTACTTCAGACCCGTTGTCTGTTAGACCCAATTTCTTCCCTTTTTTCCCCCCATTTATTTATTTATTAGCAGATGCCTCTTATGCCAGACCACAGCGTGTTACCGAGGAGTAGTCAATCAGCCGAAACCTTTGCAGTGTTTATGAAGTGGCCAGACTGGCTCAAATCAGTTGCGTTGGCAGATGTATCCTTCCAATCAGTCCATCTCCCGCCTGGAGAGGGCTGGGGCAAATGCAAAAAGTCCCCCATGAGATTTGGAGTGTGAAGCAAAGCTGGGGAGAAGAAGGGAAAATTGAGGGCGAAGAGTGAAAATCAAGAGCTGGAGAATGTGTTCAAGCAGAGTTTTGTAGCAGACGTTCACGGTCTTGGCTGTTAGATGGAGAGGTAATGAAGCTTTTGGACAGTTTATTACAAAGTACTATGAGAGCTGACTGGTGCGCTGTGGAGTCCTGCAGACTGCCGCCTGCTCTCTCTTGGGTTCACGAGTCTTAAATCCAACAGGGGGATGAAAGCCTGATCCCTCTGCAGCCTCTTTAAGGTGAGGGAGTTGAAGCTCAGGCACCTTAATTCTGTTCCCGATGTACGTAAGGTCTAGTAGGTCATCATCTGCTAGTCAAGTATATTGATTTGCTCACTTAAATGCTTCAAATCCTTGGAGTGCACGGTACTTTCCCTTTATTATATCCCTGTGCAATACAAGATTCAACTATTGGATGTACTTTTGGCAGCGAAGGCTGATTGCATCCCGGGCTGTAATAGTGACAGTGCAGCCAAGCAGCTTGAGGGATGTGGGTTTTCCTCTCTACTGTCACTTGAGAGACCACATCTGAGCACTGGGTCTGGTTTGGGGCTCCCTAAAACCAAGGTAAGTTTTAGGGAGACCCAGACAGAATCCAAACTGGGTGGAGCTGGAGCCTGGGATGTACGAGGAGAGGCTGAGAGCTGGGGTTTTGCAGCAGGAGATGGGAAGGGGAGATCTTACTGCTCTCTGCAACTACCTAAGGAGCGTCTGTAGAGAAGGCGGCAGCTCTTGGCAAGAGACAATGGACAAAAGTTGCATCAAGGGAAATTCCAGTTAGACGCTAGGAAAGTTTCTCCCCATGAGGGTGGTGAAACCCTGGAGTGGGAAACAGAGGATAGGAATTTCCATCATTGGAGACATTCAAACCTTGCTGGGACATTGCCCTCAGCAGCCTGACCTGCGTTGGCCTTGCTTTGAGTGGGACTTTAGGGCAGAGGCCCCTTGCTGCCTCAGTTATTTTATCTTTAAATTTTTATTGGGGTCTGCATTTGATCTTAGCTCTGATCACAGTGTCAAACGACCTCAAAATCAACTGGGATGGAAAACTGTTCACATTTATAGCACGCAAGTCACTGTTTTAAGGACTATACATTCACGTACCATGAGTTATTAATGACATTTTGTAACTTCACTGTAGGAACTGAAGTACTGTGCACGCTGACAAAATGCTCCAGCTGATATTTGCTCTTGTTTATCCTCAGTTCCTGGTTCTAATGGGCGCAGCTGGGAGATGTAGTCATCTTTCATCTTCAGAGATGATTTAATAACTTGCTTGAAGAAGACTTTCTTTTGTTTATTCGAATGAGGTCCAATTGGGTAATCTGGAAATGGAGAATCATGCTGTCAATTTTTCTTCTGTATTCACTGGATAAATGTTAACTTGCCTCCTTTCCGCTCTAAGCTAATACTGATAAATGCCGACAGGAAATTGATTCTTGAAAATGTCAGAAAATACTATAGTGAAGACTCATTAGTAAACTCTTCATTGTATCCGGGAGTGAATTTAAACGACCTGAAAACACACTTGAGTAATGGTGGTGCTCCAATTTGAGTCCAGCTCTTGTATTGGCTCTTGAGGTAGAGAGCAGTTATTTAGGACTACGTGGCCTTGATCCTTCGACAAAATCCATTTATTTGCTAGAGGCAGGTGCCTGGGCTGGTGGATATTTAGAGACACAAGGATAGTCTGCGCTGCAGTAAGATAAAATACCTTTTCTGTCTTGCTGCATTTGCAAGTTTGAGGGCCTGGTTGTATTGGATGTCGCTGTGAATGCTGTCTGAATGTAAAGCCTTCAGCACAGAGATTTACAGTGTCCGGTGGGAAAATGAAAAATATCTTGTGGCAGGAAGGTGGAAATGAGATTCATCCACAGGTCGCTTAGCTGCTCTGGTTAATGTAGCTTACCTTTTCTGAAAGCCCTGTGTTTAAACTGGTAAGTGCTTTCTTCTGGGGTGAAGGCTTGAATTTTAAAGGAGTCATGGGGAAAGGAGTCTTTAGATGTATAGTGATGGAGCCAAGAACAGAGGAGGGGTTCAGGGAGACTTCACCATAGCCCAAGGGAAGCCAGTGGGCATCTGGACATCTGATATGTGTGGAGTTATGGAGGTACTAATGTAACTTGTTTGAAGTTGTTGAGGAATTGGTTGGATGGTCACATCAAATTGGTTGGTAGTGGTCAATGGATCAATGGCCAGACAGCGGTTGGTGACAAGTGGTGTCCCTCAAGGGTCTGTATTTGGAGCAGTACTGTTCGCTATCTTCATCAATGACAGTGGCATCGAGTGCGTTCTCAGCAAGTTTGCAGACAACACCAAGCTGAGTGGTGCGGCTGACACACCTGAGGGATGGGATGCCATCCAGAGGGACCTGGACAGGCTGGAGAAGTGGGCCTGTGTGAACCTCATGAGGTTTCAACAAGGGTCCTGCACCTGGGTGGGAGCAACCCCTGGTATCCATACAGGCCGGGGAGACCAGTCCTGAGGAGAAGGACTTGGGGGTGTTGGTGGGTGAGAAGCTCAACAGGAGCCAGCAATGTGCGCTGGCAGCCCAGAAACCCCCCCGCAGCCTGGGCTGCATCCCCAGCAGCGTGGGCAGCAGGGTGAGGGGGGGGATTCTGCCCCTCTGCTCCGCTCGGGGGAAACCCCCCTGCAGTGCTGCCTCCAGCTCTGGGGCCTCAGCACAGGAGAGACACGGAGCTGGTGGAGTCGGGCCAGAGGAGGCCCCGGAGATGCTGGGAGGGCTGGAGCCCCTCTGCTGTGAGGACATGCTGAGAGAGTTGGGGGGGTTCAGCCTGGAGAAGAGAAGCCTCTGGGGAGACCTTGGAGCAGCTGTCCCCAAGAGATGGGGAGGGACTTTTTATGAGGGAGTGTAGAGATAGGATGAGGGGGAATGGTTTTAAACTGAAAGAGGAGAGATTCAGACTAGATCTAAGGAAGAAATTCTTTGCTGTGAGGGTGGTGAGACAGTGGCCCAGGTTGCCCAGAGAAGCTGTGGCTGCCCCATCCCTGGAGGGGTTCAAGGCCAGTTTGGACGGGGCTTTGAGCAACCCTTATGATGAAGGACGGTTTTGTCCAGCTATGGGTGTGACCCTGGATGGGGAGAAGACTGAAGCCAGCAGAGCATGGACCCAAGGTTG
Source organism: Alca torda (assembly GCA_008658365.1). Lineage (NCBI taxonomy): Eukaryota > Metazoa > Chordata > Aves > Charadriiformes > Alcidae > Alca > Alca torda. Next base: position 208,304,249 of record CM018076.1, read on the forward strand.
AGTTGCATGCAAACAAGAAACAAATGAGATCGGTGACTGGGGTTACGATAGCAGGCTGGGATTCAGGAGGCTGAGGTCTGTCCCTGTCACTTGCTCCTATCCTCAGCACCCCTCCAGACTTCTGGGTTCCCCTTTTGACTTTTCCATATTGCCCAGTCTGCAGCCCCGGTTGTTCCAGTAGCATGGCTGGATGGGGGGAACTGGAGAAAGATGCCCATGTTCGATTTTTTTTTTTTAATGTGTGTATGTGTGGTGAGGTCCATGTGCTGTTGTTCTCCATCTGCTTGTGCGTGTCCTGACTGATGTGCTGCCAGGTTTTGAGAGGGCTCAGTCTCCCTCCTGTTTCCTGTGACCAGAAATTCCAGCCTCAAGCTGAGGTGCCCTTCAGCAAGAAATTGCTTTAAAACATTATATTTCCTATAAAAGGCTTCTGTTTCTCACAACTGGAATTTTTCTACCAAAAAAAGAAAAAAAAAAAAGTGGGGGTGGGAGGCATTGTCAAAAAGCTTCTTCCACTCTAGGTTTATTTATTTATTTAATTATTTTTAATGAATGAACAGGAGGTTTACTGTGCTCAGGAGACAGAGAATGGGTTAGGGTCTGCCACGAAGACTAAAAGCCGTGAATTCCCAGAGGCGCTTTGACTCGAACAAGAGCCCTCTTCATGTCAGATAACTGGCAATTCCATAAACCAGTTTTCCTCCGATTGCTCCTTCATTTCTGGCTGGGGAACGCAAGCTGCGCTGGGAGAGGCTCTCCAGCAGGCATATCTGCCACCTCGCATGGCACGAGTGGTGGTATTTGCGGAGGTGCTGGAGGGAGCAGACTGAAAGTTGAGACTCTTTAGCAGCCCTTGCACGCAAAGTTATCGTGAAAATCCCCTCCGGTCATGGGGACTGGAGGTGGAACATGTTTCTATTAATGCTGGTGGAAAGAGACCCATGGGTTGGATGGTGGGGAGATATTCACACCAGCTTGTTGTAGGTGTTGAAAGTGAGAAGATGGTTTCAGAGGCTGTTTATAGAGCCAACAAAGAGGGCCAGCTTCCTCCAGAGCAAATTTAGATCATTTATTCGAAACTTTTGTTTGGAGCAAGCCTCGGGTTGACTGTACATGGTGACCACTGTAGTCTTACATATGCGCAGATAATAATTCTTGTCCAGGGTAGCTATAGATAAATACACTTTCTATTTCCTCGCTGTGGAGCAATTTCCATGTTTTTTCAGTAACTGGTTATATTTACTAGAAACAGGCTTAATGTCTCTGATCACAGAAACCTCTGACCAGAATACAGATCCTATCAGCAGGTGAAATGGAAAAATAATTGTAATTAACTTGTTAGGTTGGATTATTCTGCACGATGTTTATTATAATTCAGTGTTAATGTGGAGAAGTGAGTCAGATGTTTTTATGGCTCGGGTTTGCACTGACTTGTTCTAAACGTGGGACCACAGAGCTCTCAGTTTTTGGATTTGGAAGGTTGAAAAAATACGTATTTAGAAGAAGGAAGGGGATCTCTGAACAGTTTTGGCAAAATAAACCTTGGTTCTGCTCGAAGTAGCAATGAGACAAGGAGGGAGTCTGCTCTGCCAATAGCACTTAATCATAAGTGATTTCCTGGTGCAGCGTGAAAAATAAATTAACACCCAAGAGGAATGCAGAATTGAAAGGGAACTTGGTTTATCCACTTTCCTGAAATAATGAATGTAGCAATAAGAGATTTTTGGTTCAAAGCCAGAGTGCAGGGAAGCGAGTTGGAGTTTTTCTATTGATTTTTAGTGGGCTCGTCTGATCCTTTTTGCTGCCCTTCAGCCTCCCCGGTGTCATGCCGGCTTTCTGGTCGGTAGCAAACGCTACCAGTTTTTCCTGTCTTTGCTCTTCAAATGAAGGCTGGGTCTTCACAGTGGTCTGTGGTGAAAGGCTTATTTATATTATTTTTTTTTCCTTGCTCTGCGGTTTTAGGGTTTTTGGCTTTTCTTTGTAAATGTGAGTGATGATCTTTCTTGATTTGAGGCCCTCCAGGCGAAGGGAGATTTAGGTCTGAAGGACATCAAAAACTGTTTGGGGTTTTCTTTTTCTTTTGTATTTTGGGGCCCTCTTTCAAAGAACTGTCTTCTGTTCTATTGCATATTGTTAAAAGACCAAAGCATCTCTAGAGCTGACTCATTAGAATTGTGAATGCAGGTTTATTCTTGCTGCCTTTTAAGCCCCTTTACGCTCTCTGTGAAGGGTTTTCATGGGGTGTTGTGAAAAAGAAAATCATGGTACCCCACTTGCTGCACTCACCTGACTTAAACTTCTTCCACAAAACAGTATGTTGTTTCCCCTGACTAGTCTCAGTGGTGGCTTAGTGTAAAGCTGTTAATGTTTTCTGGCTTTTTAGTCTTTTAAAGGCAATATCTTTTAATTGGGAAAAGAAATCTGCTTTGTGCATCTCCTCGCTTCCGAGCAATAGCAACCTCACCCCTATATGAAATCTTGCTCGCTGTGGTTTCAGCTGCTCTGGGAGAACTTTGGGGACCTGCTGCCATGGAGGGTTTGATGTGAGCGTCGGTGCCATCCTCATAATTGGATGTGAATCAAAAGGGGGAGTGTCTGTTCCCATCTGTGAGCTGCCATGGTTAGCTATCCCAGTATAAATAGGGGCAAGCTCACAGCAGCATTACACAAGTGGCATTTGACTTCCTTCACTGGAAAGCTCCAAGGGATGCGCAAGTTGGAAGGGACCCAACTTCGCCCACGCTGATTGCTGGACCGTTGTTTGCTATGAGCTAATCCGTGCAGGAATGGAGCCCTTCATCCATCCAGCACTGGCATTTCCTCTTACCCATTCACAGTTCAAAGCAGGCTTCTCTCTTTCCAGTTCATTTTGAAACTACGTTGCTTCTGGATGCCAGAGAGTATGCTGGAGGTGGGGGGTTTTGCTTTAGAGGAGGCTCCTGCAGTTTTCTCCCAAGGCCAGGAGATGTAGGCACATCCCAGGGCTGCAGGTCCTGCTGTTCACTTGGGATGAACTGACAGAGGTCTCCAGCAACCACCGCAGGCGGAGGAGGGCATTTCAGGACTAGTGTCAACGGGGTGACTCCAGCAACTTCAGTGAAGCGAAATGTCTATGCTCTGCTTCACCCATAGGCTGCCAGCAAAGCAGCTGGATCTGGCCTTGGCTTCTCTTGGCTTTAAAATGGAGCAGACCTTTACAGAATCACAGAATGGTTAGAGTTGGAAAGGACCTGCAAAGATCATCCAGTTCCACCCCCCTGCCCTGGGCAGGGACACCTCCCACCAGACCAGGTTGCTCCAAGCCCCGTCCAACCTGGCCTTGAACCCCTCCAGGGATGGGGCAGCCACAGCTTCTCTGGGCAACCTGCGCCAGGGGCTCACCACCCTCACAGCCAAGAATTTCTGCCTGAGATCTCATGTCAATCTCCCCTCTTTTCAGTGTAAAACCCTTCCCCCTAGTCCCATGGCTCCCCTCCCTCATCCAGAGTCCCTCCCCAGCTTTCCTGGAGCCCCTTGAGGGACTGGAAGGGGCTCCAAGGTCTCCGCGGAGCCTTCTCTTCTCCAGGTTGAACACCCCCAGCTCTCTCAGCCTCTCCTATTTATTTGATGAACCCTTTATTAAGCCTTTAGATTACTAAATTGGCCATTATCTTCCTAAAGAGAGCAGATCAGCACAGCATCAGGAGCTGAACAGAGTGTGATTTGAACTCAGAACATAGACGGAACATTTAACATCTTAAAATCAAGATTGCCCAGGGTGAGTCTCCATTGCTCAGAAGTGGCTATCATTGCATTTACACCTCTTCTTGAGGTTTAAGTATTTTTTTTATAATTAAGCTGAGTCAATCAGAAAGTATGTCCCAAGCCTTGTCTGGGGCATTCAGGCAGAACAAAGGGGTACAGCAGGTTGTGAGATCACTTTAAGTTGCTTATTTACAGCCAAGTGTATTCCCAAAGGTCAGTGAAATGCCCCCCCTGCTCCTCCTTTCCACCCAGCTGGGGGAGGCAGCTGTATTTTCAGAAGGGACAGCACACCATTGGCTTAAGGTTAGATATTAAAAGAAATTCTTTCCTGTGAAGGTGGTGAGCCCCTGGCCCAGGTTGCCCAGAGAAGCTGTGGCTGCCCCATCCCTGGAGGTGTTCAAGGCCAGGTTGGACAGGGCTTGGAGCAACCTGGTCTAGTGGGAGGTGTCCCTGCCCAGGGCAGGGGGTTGGAACTGGATGGTCTTTAAGGTCCCTTCCGACCCAAACCATTCTATGAATTACCAAATGGTCATGGTTCTGGTCTCTCTAGAATGGCACAGCGTTGAGTTGTGTCCACCCCACAATTCAGCAGAAGATAGTTGTGGCAGACAAACGCGAGTTAGCTCTGTGCGTGGCTTGTTTTGGCAGAGGATCACTTTCTAGTGACAGCCAGGGAACCTCCTCTAAAGAAACTTTTTAAAAAGTATGGATCTGTTGACTGGCGAATTTCTGTGGTTTACAAATGGTATGACACTAAGAGATGTCTTCCAGCGTATGTGCGATCAGCTAGAATGTAGAAATGGGTGAGAAATCTCATCGCTTCTGATATAGCAAGCTTAACTAAATTGAAATGGTCCCTGTAGGGAGGGGTAGGTGGGAGTGTGTATGTAGTGTGTATAATATCTCCTACAGATCTTACAGGAAAGAAAATAATCTTCCTGAGCCTCTCTGCTTTCCTGTGCCACCGGTGCCAGGTGGTAAATAATGCTGCGACCTTCGTCTGTCTTGGGGAGTTGCAGCGAAAGAGGTTGGCGCAAACTTCAGTTAACCAAAACTAATCCCCCAAATCAGAAAATCTCTTCTGTGCTCTGTGATACAAAGTTCAAGGCTGTTTTTAAGAAATTAGATTAAAACTTGCCGCACAAGAGTGGGTAAAATGCATGAGGCAACTTCACAGTTGAATCCCAAACTGGCTCTTTCTGTGGTGGTTTAATTTAATTTGTTTTTTGTTTGTTTTGTCATCCTTCCTTAGTTTGGTGTTGGTTATGTTCCCACCTGACACAGGATAAAGACTGGAGATGCACAAAAATGGTGGAGAATGTGGATGAAACACTGATTATTTTTTTTGTTTGCTTATTTGGGTGGTTTTAGGGATTCTGTGACTTAAAAAAAAAAAATCAGTGACAAAGTGCAACTTTGCAAAATGTCTCAGCCTTCATTTGTTTCCCTTTGGGGCTCTTCTGATTATGTCTGTGGATACTCTTGGAGTAAGAAATCTTATTCCCATTGCTAGAAGTGGCCCCACAATGGACCTGAGATCACAAGCATGGTGAGTGTGAGATGCCTGTTTTTAAAAGTGCTTCTGCAGTGCAAAATCTTCAACCTGTGCCTGACCCTTTTAAATGTTCTCACTTCAAGGTCACTTCTCTTATTTTAGTTGATACTCCCTCCATCCTTCTTTGGGCTGTGGCCATCTCAGTGGGCGTGCTCTGCCAAGACTTCCGCTGGTTGGCTTTTTTGAGGGGGTTAACTGAGCTCATGGTACGTGTCCACTCTGGCTGTTTCGCTGGAGGAAAAAGGTGACTCTTCATTTATTGCTTTCCTGCAAAATTAAATGTTGGTATAATGAGGTTAGTACTCTTCTGTACCATTCTGCAAGACATCATGGCTACATCTGCATCAGCAAGTAGTGTGGCCCAAGAGAAGAGGTTTATGGAAGGAGATAGTTGATACTGAGATCCTGACATCCATGGTAGGAGCATTTTGGAGGTGGTGGTGTGGTCACTTAGGACTAGGTCTTATCTGGTCCTGTGGACTGAGTGTCCATTGGTGGTTGAGGTGCATTGATCGGAACTTCCTATGTTCCAGCTTGCGCCCGTTACCCCTCGTCCTGTTACTGGGAACCACTGAAAAGAGTCTGGCTCCATCCTCCTTAAACCCACCCTTTAGATACTTGTAAACATTAATAAGGTCTCCCCTCAGCCTTCTCTTCTCCAGGCTAAAGAGTCCCAGCTCTCTCAGCCTTTCCTCATAAGGGAGATGCTCCAATCGCTCAGTCATCTTTGTCACCCTAAACTTCTGGGTTCACTCCTGCAGCAAATCTTCTGCTTTAACTTCAACCAAAGGCCTTTAGTGATGTGAACCAGAACACAGAAAGCAGGACAAAAGGGTGAGTTACTTCCAAAATACATCCTGATAGGAATGAAGGTGTTAATGCAGATGTACTTGGTCGAGCTCATTTGCAGGACAATACTGAGTGCTGTGTGATCTTCGAGGGGTTAAGCTTAGTTGGGAGTAACTGGTAAGTAGGGAGCATGTCGATCTTATTCCCATGGGAAGAGGGAGAAACCAAAAGGGAAGTGTGGTGAAGGGAAGGTTTTCTAGGACAGCTGCCAACAATGTCAACGCTGACAACTTATAAATTCTCATGGAGCTGAAAATGTGGACGTTTTTTCAAGCACCTTCAGAGTTTCTAGTGGTTCTGCCTGAGTTTCTGTAGGTGAAGTGGCACCACTTCCTCCGCCTACTTTTGTGGCTGTGATTGAGTGATTGGGATGATGTGATTTTAAGTCTTTATTTTTGGCAGTAGAAGCTTGAAGCTGTTGCACGTTTCACCTTTTTTTAAAGCATGTAGGGGGCTTGCAAAGTGGGGGCCTCTCAAGCTCTTCTGATGAAGGGGCTTTGGAGAGAGGTTGTACAGAACATGGGCTAAATCCAGTATATTGCACACGTAGGTCAGATTCATGTAGGTTCAGATTCTGGTTCAGTTTGTTCCCTGTTCTTCCGAAAGCCCACTCAGAATTGTGCTTGAACTCACTGAGGTATGTCAGCCCTTGAAGAATTTGACTGGGTTTTCACAAAATCAGCCAGGCAAATATATCTGGCAAGTGCACTGCCAAGGACAGACCAAAAATAGCTTTTGGAGAGCTTGACACAAGCTATGCTACCTGCATGGAAATGAAGGGGGGGAAAAAAAATATATGGGAAAAAAAAAAAAAGCCCAAACATGTTCTGAAATGTTTTCCATGGTTTGTTTATCAAATCAGTGTCATCCAGTGCATGAATACTGGTCAAGCTTATCCCATAATGACCTTTAAAGAGCTGGAGGATTTTTCTTTTTTTTTTGGTAGCGATGTTGGTCCTCAGAACTTGAGATACTTTAAAACCTCACTTGCCTTGCAAAAACCTGTCCAGTTAACCGATTCAGCAGTGATGCTGATAAGTGCAAGGAGATTTTAGACCCCAATGGAGAGAAAAAAAACCCAGCGAACAAAAGGGAAAATGACGTTTGGAAGCTTGGAGGTCTGCAGACCTGAAAGGCATCCAGGAGAAAATAGTCATAGTCTGCTGAAAGGGTTCGCAATCACTTTCTCCTGGTGAGTTTTGGTGGGATGGAGTGAAGTTGTGAATGGGTTTTGGTTTGGGTGTTCATATAATCCAGATGTTGCATGGGTGGATTTAATCTGAAGCTGCTTGGTTGGAAAGGGTTGGCTTGGCTGTGCAGTGGTGGTTGGTGTGGAGGAGGCTCACTGTGGAGAGATGTTGAAGCCTTGCTGCTACTTTTGGGACTGGGGAAGGCTGGTGTTGGTTATGGAGCTGACATAGGTGCTATCGCTGGCATCCTGCTACCAAGGGTGGGGTGTTTGGGGGGAAAACTCCCATTCCATCCTCAGTGCTTTCCTTCCAGGAGCTCACCTGTGAATGTAGGTACGTATCTGTGCAGGAGGTGTGGAGATGATAATCTCTAAGCTCATGGCAGAGCACTTTGGCCATGTGGTTTTGAATGTACTTGATAGGTGCACTGTAGAAGTCCCTTTGTACCACCTTCTGGTTCCTTTTAGAATCATAGAATTGCCTAGGTTGGAAGAGACCTTTCAGATCATCAAGTCCAACCACTGACAAAAACCATCTCTAAACCATATCTCTAAGCATTATGTCTACCTGTCTTTTAAACCCCTCCAGGGGTGGTGACTCCACCACTTCCCTGGGCAGCCTGTTCCAATGCTTGACAACCCTTTTGGTGAAGAAATTTCTCATAATATCCAATCTGAACCTCCCCTGGGGCAACTTGAGGCCGTTTCCTCTTGTCCCATTGCCTGTTCCTTGGCAGAAGAGACCGACCCCCCCTGGCTACACCCTCTTTTCAGGGAGTTGTAGAGAGCGAGAAGGTCTCCCCTCAGCCTCCTTTTCTCCAGGCTGAACACCCCCAGCTCCCTCAGCCGCTCCTCACAAGACTTGTGCTCCAGACCCCTCACCAGCTCCGTTGCCCTTCTCTGGACACGCTCCAGCACCTCAATGGCTTTCCTGGAGTGAGGGGCCCAAAACTGGACACAGCACTCGAGGTGGGGCCTCACCAGTGCCGAGGACAGGGGGACAGTCACTGCGCCAGTCCTGCTGGCCACACTGTTCCCAATACAGGCCAGGATGCTGTTGGCCTTCTTGACCACCTGGGCACACTGCTGGCTCATGTTCAGCCGGCTGTCAACCAACACCCCCAGGTCCTTTTCTGCCAGGCAGCTCTCCAGCCACTCTTCTCTTTTGCGCCATTCATCTGGAACACAAAGCCCCACATGGGAATTATGCACCTGGTGCTACTAAGAGGTTTAATCTTAAGTTGGATAACAAACTTGAACTGAGTTGAAGATAAGTTTTAACCATAACTCCTGGCCAAGAATCGGGAATTTCTAGCAGAAAACATCATTTTTGGCTCAGCAAAAATTAAATAATTCCAGCCCTTTTTATTGCTTTCTTTTTCTTTTGGCGCTCCTTATGAGATGGAGCGTGCGAAGAAGAGCTGTATCACAAGACTGGTATCCAGGGTGATGCGTGATGAAACATAGTCCACGCACAGCGCAGTAAATAGCTTCAGCCCTTATGATGGGAAGGGAAGGCAAAGAATAGTGGTGTTTCTTATGTCACTAAAACAGTGTTTATATTGGTTACATTGTTTTGCATAATTGAAAAGCCACGAGACAGTTCACTAGAGAAAAGGGCATTTTCAAAAGAGATTAATGGTGTGCTCAGGGTCTAGAAGGGAATTATATCAGTAGAGTTGCTCATGCACTTTTTCAGTTTTCAACCCTTCTTGCTCATTCCGAGAAGAGAGGATTCATTTGAATATTTTCCATAGCGAATTTATTTCAGTGTTTTGTTCCGAACAGACTGGATGCTGGTTGAAACGGAAACATATGTGGACTGTTTAATGCCTGCAGAGTAAAAGCGACAGGGAGCATGTGGAAATGGTGCTGGTTAGGGACGGTTCCCTTGCAACACTGTTCTCTTCACGGATATCCTTGTGGTTTAGGATTTTACCTGCGGTATTGGAGTGGGGCACTGAACATATGTTTTTGGGTTTTTTTTAATTGTTTTTTTGGGGGCGGGGTGAGGAGTATTGGTTGAAACATTCACCCCAAACTGAATGTTGGTGCAAATATCTTTCATCTGATGCTCATGTGGTCTCTCCTCCTGCTGTATTATTTGCAAAACACTTACATATGTGGTGGTGGTGGGAATAAAAGTTGCGGGTGGGTGGTTGGGCTCTGCAGGGTCTGAGTGCCCTGGGGGAAGGAGTCCATGTGTCTGTGTAGTAGTAGCATCCCTAAACTACTGCGTAGCCTTTGCTGTGGGGTAACTACTCAGTCATTTACGATGAACCCATGAGAGAGTAAGATGTCAAGTTGCATCTCTCACAGGTGAATGGAAAAGTTAATTAAACAATTGGCTCAAAAAAACCCCAACCACAAACCAAAAAAAAAACCAACCCCAAAACCCCAACTATCCAGAAATGCTCCCTCATTCCACAAGCCCTGAGAGCTGGAGAAATGGTGTCACAGCCCTATATAGGATGGATCTACATCAGCGACCCCTCTGCCCAGAGCTGGGGAGCAGGGTTGCATCTCCCACCTCCTCCAGGGGAGAAAGGTCTGAAATCTGCCCTGAGAAATCATGGTTTGGGTTGGAAGGGACCTTAAAGATCATCTAGTTCCAACCTGCTGACATAGGCAGGGGCACCAAATGTCCCCCATCTGATCTCAACAGCTTCTAGATGAGATGTGGGACACTGACCCTGAAATGAGATAGTATTAACACTGACTTCTCCTTACATCCGCAGTGGGAGCGCCTCTGGTTCCTCATCCTCACCTCGTCCTTCTTCCTGACCTTGGTCTGGTTCTACTTCTGGTGGGAAGTTCACAATGACTACAATGAAATCAACTGGTGAGTAGAGTTTCCCAGTTGCGAGAGGGGCAAACCCTTAACAAGTTTGGTGGCCATTGTAGGCCTCTAAGAGCTGTTTGACACTGGGTTGGGTGCATTGGCGTCCTTCAGATGCACTTGTTAATGACAGTAAAGGGCAAGCAAGGTGGGAAGTGAGACTGAAGGAGAACTTCTCCTGCCTGTCTTCACTGATAGATGTAATGTGTCTTCATGTCTCCATTGCGTGGTTGCAACGGAGCTTGGGGTAGGTGTGCTCCCTGGTGAACACCATGTGAAACCAAAGATGGTGCAGAAATCATGTAGAAGCTTTCGGGTTGTTTGGTTTTTTTTTTTTGTTTGTTTCTATGGTTGGCTGGTTTTGGAAGCGGCTGAGCAATTTGGCTGCAACTTCCCACAACATATAAATGACAAAAATTCGGCCTGAAGCAGGCATGGGTGTGGAAAATGTTGCGAAGTTGGAAGGAGCTGAAAACAAGCTTTCCAGTGGGATGTGCTGGAGAGTTTAGGGTGTTGCCAGCTCCCCCCAGTGCTGGCAATTATTCTCCCTTTTGCTATCTCAGCAGCATCTTAAAACATTTTGACAGTACCTTGGGCTCTCTTCTAACCAAACTGCTTTGACATCATCTTGTTGTCAAAGATAATACGCAAAGTGCATTTTAAAACCCAGTGGGTAGTTGATCCCTTAAATAAATCATCTGCTTTAGTTGTTGAAGTTGTGTGAGGGAGAGTGTTTACTAACTGAATGACGTGAGCTGTCTCCTCTCAGGAGTGCGGTTTTTCTCTTTGCTCAGACCCACACTCTGAGAACTGAAACCATCACCATTACTCTTTATTATTTATAATACAAGCATGAAAAAAAAAGCCTTTTTTTTTTTTAAAGGGTATTTTACAACTCCCCTTTCTTTTGGTTTATACCTTCAGTAAAGGGTGTGAACGCTCCTAGCCTGCTCCAGTGCAAGGCCAAATCTGTCTTAGCTCAAAGTTGAGAATGGGCTAAAAAAACCTCATGTGGAGGCGAAGCAAAGCTCTGGGGACGCGGTGACTGGGCGTTGCAGCCACGGCACTGCGAAGTTTTGGGTTCCCAAATATTCATGTAGGAATGTGGAGGTCTGCTCTGGATGTAAGAGGTATTTGGGCTTTAAAATGCGCACACATGTCATTCAAAGCCCCTTCCCCTGCTGTGCAACCTGGTGTGAGCAGGGTGCTAGAAACACTTTTGGATTGATGACACTGGAAAAGGAAGACTTCTTGTGCACAAGAGTCATGGAAGAGGCTCTCTGGATGCCAGATATTAGGGCTACATCTGTTCGAGCGTTGCCATTCAATGCTGAGAATGGGTCAGTGCTTTGTATGTGCTGTAACCCCGATTAGATCCCTGCCCCACGCGCTGGCACCAGAGGTTGAGGAGAACAGCACGGATTCTGAAAAACAGCCTGAAATGCTGCGGAAAGGCTGGGAAGGAGGATGATAACATCGGGGCGAGGCTTTAATTACAGCCACGCTGGTTCCAGGCAGAGAGGAAACAATTTCCACTGGGTCCATTCAGGCTGAGCCTGGCCCTCTTCCCTCCTAGCACAGATGTGTGGGCTCCATTTAAACGGAACACTTTTCAGCCAGATGGGGTGTAAAGGAGACGAAAGCATCATTTTGGTCCCAACAGGGCTGTGAGCCTGTTGGTGATGAGCTGCAGTGGGGTCCTGGCTCTTAGAAACTCCATCTTTACGGTTCTTCAGTGGCTATCACTTCTGGGCATTGTTTGTGGACAAGGTTTCTTTGATGCTTGTTCCTGTTGCCTTCCTCTCTGCTCCACTGATTTATTTGCAAGCCATGACCTCTTTCAGACTAGAGGGAGAGCTCTTTGGGGCAAATTCCACCTCTGCACACAACTCAGCACACCGAGCTACTGGCAGCGGCTCTCTGGAGAAGCTAGGACAAAGAATTGCTGTCACATTGGTGTTATGAGCTCCTGAGCTTGTTCCTGCCCTCTGAAGCTCTTCAGAGGTCTTCGTTCTCAGGTCATACGCAGGCAATTACACTACACTTCTTTGACCTGTCCCACCACAGCAGGTAAAGAAAGATGGGAGGCATGTGTCCAACCAGCCCCTCAAAGGAGGACTATTGCCAGCAGTTGACTAGATTGACTGAAACCTCGAAACCTGAAGGACGAAGACTTCCCCCCCATCTTTGGGACTTGTTCCAGCACTGCACCACCCTCTGTAAGGAGAAGATTTTCCAATCCAAACCTCTCAGGGCCGTTTTGCCTTGTGACAATGTCTGTCTCTCTTGAAGAGTTTGATTTCATCATCTTCATAACTGTCTGTCAGACAGTGTGGGCGGCAATTAGATCATCTCATAGCCTCTTCCCTGTGAGCCTAAACCAGCCCAGCTTCCTCAAGCTTTCCTAGTAAGCTGTGTTCCCTGGGTGCCTCACTATCTTGGTTTGGCAGTTCTGCCCTGGGCAGAACACGTCCTCCTTGAACTGGGAAGCCCAAACCAGGGCACTGTGGTGCTGGTGCCACCTCACCGGTGCTGAGCAGGAGGGAAAGTAACTTCTCTTGGTCTGCTGGTGACACTTCTCTTAATGCCACACAGTAGTTTGACTTATTCACAGTGGAGATACCGTGTTGGCTCGTTCAACTTCATGTCTTCCATAACCCCAGGTCCTTCATCCTTCTTGGCAAGGCTATTAGCATGCTAATGGAAAGCCTTGTTATTCTAGTTGAAACTACAATGTGTTGCAATCCCTCTCCTCTGTGTTCTTTTGGCTAAAATGGTACTTGGAACCTGAATTCATTAGGATGTTCTTAGTTTCTTTACCCAGATGTGCAGAGCTCTGCTAAATGCTGATGAACGTCTGCCAGAGGTGACTTAAGAGGTACCAGAAACCTATAGATGAGCACAGCAAATCCTGCCTGCGGTTCAGGCAGCGTGTTCCGGCTCCAACAGTGGATGGTTTAGTGATGGTTTTGTCAGTGTTGGGTTGATGTTTGGACTCAATGATCTGAAAGGTCCCTTCCAACCTAGATGGTTCTATGATTCTACGCACATATCTATATAAAACCAAACTGATCTAATTAAATCGTGGTAGGGTTTACCTATATAAATGTGGCAATTTGGCCCTTAAACTTGTAAAGTCTTACGGAACTATTCTGGGCTTTAGAAAGACAAGGCAAAATTATAACCCGGCATGTGTTGCTGCAGGCTTTTTACCTTTTTCTGCAAGGCTGAATGTGCAATGAGGTCCTTGTCGGTGAAAAGGCTTTGTGCCTCTTGAATTTAAATAATTTTTTTTTCTAATGTATTGCTTTGGGCATTTCTTTGTGGTGTCTACACTTAATTGCATTATACTGTAGATCCCCAGTGTGCAAGCTATGGACTGCAACAGAAAGTTCAATGTTGGTTAATGAAGGATGTGGGAGATACTGTAATTTGTGAACCTAGCTGTGTTCCCTCTGGAGCAGGATTATAAAGGCAAGTCTGTGTAGCAAATTTTTTTCTTCCTTGGTTGTGGAGAAGGCTCATCTGGTTCATAACTACCATGGAAACAGCATTTTAAAACAGTCATTTGCACATCAAGTGAAGACCTGACACTATCAGAGGGCCACTTGAAGGGACATCAGAGCAGAAACTTATGTGTACTGAAACTGAGCTAAGGAAGCTTTTGGTCGTGGCATTAGCAAAGACTTCAGAGGAGCTCTTTCTTCTTTCTTCCCTCTTTTTTACTAACAGCATGTCTGAATCCCTCCAGATCCCTTTTGCTATGGATCTTTGAATATTTTCTAACCAGAACCTTGACATGGGTCATGTTTGTTGAGCCCAAGGCTTTGCTCTCCAGATCCTACATAGGAGCTTTAATCCTGGACAGAATAGATGGGGCAGTTGCCAGACCAGAGTTTGTAATTGGTCATCATCCATCCCATAACCATCTTGTCCTTGCTGTACCAATCCAAGTCAACCTAGTGATGTGTTTTTTCTAAAAATCCACTGGAAAAAGTTTTAATCCAGGTCAGGTTTGAACTCTCAGAAGTTGCAAGAAGGGTTCTGGGATTTGGCTGGCTGTCTCCTGGTGTGGTGGGCCCTGGGTGCTCTTCTGCATTTCTGGCCAGGGAAGGTAGTAGACTGAGTCTATCTTGTGTCCTGCTGCAGTTTTGCTGCAATGTGCTTTAATGACTCCGGAATTCAACTCCAGGACAGTTTTACTGGGAAGCGTATTGCTGTTTAAATGCAAATTTGACATTTGAGAACCTCTACCAGGCACAAGGGACAGTGTCTCTTACCGTGCTTCTGCTGTGAATAATAGTCGGCTTCACCTGGCGCTCCTGTTCATAAAGCTTTCGTTGCCTATTGGCTTTATGAAAGTGATGAGGAGAGACAGGATGCTGAGCTGAATCTGCCCTCTGAAATGCAGGGTTGGAAAATCTGATAACTGAGAGTTGGGAGGATACCTGGATAAACAGAGGAGAGGAGGGAAGAAAATCAGCTTCAGCAGGAGGATGAAGCCTACCTCTCTGCCTGTTGGTTGGAGAGGTGGTAGGGGAAGACACTGCAATCTCAAAAGCTAAGGCAGGGAATGAACGTGGGTTTCTCTGTTCCTAGAGCAGTGCTGTGGCCACTGGGCTATAGGAAGAACATTTGGCTTCTACGCTTTTGTGCTGCTAAGCCTTGACGAGGTGGCAACTGTTCTGCACGTGTTCAGGGAAGCTGGTGAGCGATGGCCTAGAGGAACCAAAGAAAGCTAGGCTGGAGATGCATGCTTTGGAGATGTACCTGTAGGGTGTCATCTATACCTCAGTACCACCCTAACCTTGCTTCAGTTCCTGCTCTGATTGTCTGGTGCATCAGGACACTGCTGCTGCCTCTTGCCAAGGTTGGATCACAGAGCTGTTGAATGACCCATCTCTTAGAGCTTTAAGGTAAACAGAAGGACAAGGGAACCCCCTGAACCAAAAAGACCCGCAGGCATCCTTCAGGCTGGGCAGATGAACCCTTCAGTCAGTTGAAGATGAGAAGGTCAGAAGGATGCGGTTCCTCTAGCCAGCCCCATTTGGGGAAGTGCTAAGCACAACTCCTGACAGTCTCCACTCAGGATTAGACCTTCTCTACGGTCCATTGGAATGAGCGACTGTCTCTGACAGGTACAGGAGACCCAATTTCTTCCATCAGCTTGTCCCTCTGCAAAGGGTTTACGTCTTAAGTATATAGCACAGCTCTGCACAGCAACATTGATTTTTCATCCCCTGTCCTTGATACTATCTATGTATTGTATTTATTAGTCTATGAGCACGTGGGACAACATTGGATCTAATGTTTAGGCAACCACTGCCACATGTGGGGATACTTTTCCCTTGTTTGTATGGAATATTTTTCTGAAAACTGAAGTTCTGGTCCTGTATGATTTTTTTTTTTTCCAAAGTAACGTTGTTTCTGTGTTTGACATAATTGCCTGGTTCCTCTTTGCAGAGTTAATTTCCCATGAGGGATCAAAGCAGAAACACTGGATTTTCTTTCAGTGACTTGTTCTTTCTGCTGCCTATCTCTCATCTGTACGGTGGAAAGGGAAAGGTCCATTTTCTAAAGTTTTTGTCTAATCCTCGCGAAGTTGCTATGGTGTTGAATCTCTTCTTAATCTGTCCTTCACGCTTATCTTTCAGGTTTTTGTATAACCGAATGGGATATTGGAGTGACTGGTCCATTCCAATACTTGTAACAACTGCTGCTGGCTTTACGTACATTACAATGTTACTGGTGAGTGGAATAAAATGCCATTTCCTAAAGGTTTATGTGTTTGTTTTAAAAAGGGTATGAACTTCTCAGTCCACCTATGACTTGAGCAATTTTCCTTTCAGAAGCGATTTCTCTCTCCCTATCTCTTAGACTTAAGTTGCTAAAATAAATGGAAAGTGGAAAACCACATGGTCTTTGACCTCAGATGATCAAGAGCAAGGATAGAGACCCTGATACCGTCCGTGCAGCTGGCCTGAGGAGAAATACAGCTTTTATTTCCCTTAGTATGGCCCCAGCCCCTCTTTGGTGTATCTGCCAATCACGTGTATAAGTTGTTTCCAATCATCCCGGGGTGCTGAGACCTTTAAGGTGGTGTCCATTGAGGTGGCATGCCAGTACCTGGGCCCCACGTAGTCAGCGTTCTTCCTGAGGTCCTGGGAGTTGTACACCCATGGACCAGGTTCTCCAACTCCCTGCCTCTTGGAGGCTAGTTTTTCCCTCCATGTCCTTGGCTTTGGAGAGGATCTGTATGTACAGGTGAGCTAGGTGTTGTCTGCTGGACCCATCCCCAGCTCTGTTTTCTTCCCTGGCCTGTTGAGTTCTCTTTTGGGGTGGTGGTGTGTTCCTGCATGTGCAAACATGTGATGGTTGTGATGTGTTGTTGTCTGACTCTTGATTTCTTCTTTTCCAGATACTAGCACTATGTCACATAGCTGTGGGACAGCAAATGAACCTGCACTGGCTTCACAAGGTAAATGGCTCTTCTCAGCTTGGAAAGGAGCAGGATCTCAATAAAACTGTAGTCTAAGGAGCGGGTGGTGTATGTGGTACTTATCTTCCTGGTGTTTTTGGGAAAAGCACAACTTTAGGTGTCTGTGGTGTATGTGTCCTCATCTCGGAGGACTGAGCAAATTGCACAGTAGGGGCAGTCAAAGCCTGGGGACAATAACTTTGCTCCGTGGTTGGTGAAATACTTTGGGGTACCTGCTGGGAGGGGGGCCACTTTTGGAGATTGAGAAACGCTGTGTCATTAGAGCAGCTGGACTTTGGTCTTGGCTCAGTGAACCATTATGAACCTCTCTGGTGCTCCTTTCTGTGATGAACCCATCCCCGGAGGAGGGGCTGAGCAGATGTGAAGATTTTCAGGACGTGCTTGGAGGAACCGACTGTAGAGAAGCCTCGGGAGAAGATGCAGGTGTTAAAACAGGGGGTGTGCAATGTGCAGGTTGTGGTTTGCTGGAACTTAAGGAGGTCCTGATTTGTATGTAATGCAGTTTGGGAAAAAAAAAAAACAACTATGAAATGTAAGAGAAGATGCAGATCTGGTGTTTGGAGCACTGAAGGGGAGACGAAGGGTATGTAGCAAGCTGCAGGGAGAGATGGTGCCAAAGAAAATAGCTTGGCAGGATTCAATTGTAATTGGCATTCTGCTAATAGGTAATTAAGGGACCAGACCCGAATCTGCTAATACACAGCTCCTTCTGAAATTGGTGGTTCTGCGTGTGACAAGGTCTTTCAGGATCAGAGCCTCAACAGATGTTACCACCCCCCAGGACAGCGAGAGCACAGACCTCCCTGCCCTCTCTTTTTTTTTTTTTCCTAGAAACTATAGAAATTCTGCTTCCTCGGGAGGAGGGGATGCAATGCAAAGAGGGGGTGGAGGCCGCCGTCTGACTGCTGCTGGAAAATAAATTGTTGATTTTTGGGTCTAACATATGTTTCTTCATCGGGGGGAAATGGTATTTTTCAGACACGCTCCAGGTGGCTGGTGGGTTTGGATGAGTAAGTCTGAGATCAGTTTGGTGGAGATCGGTTAGTTCTTGCCTACAGAAACCTACCCTTCCTTCCCTTCTTCCAAAAAAGTCCACCTTTCATCACAGCTCCGATGTGTTGCTCTGTCTCTTTCTTCCCTTCCCCACACCTCCCTCGGCTTTCTAAGGACGTTTAGATAAGAGTCTGGATGAAGTTAATGTTCTCTGCAACCATGCCGAATTACTGTCAAATATAGATTAAAACACGTGGGAAAGGCTGGTATGTGCAAATAGCATGATTTCTTCCAATTTTCTCCTGTAATCCTACAAAAACAGCCGAGGATCGTAAGCCAAGTTGGGAGATGCATGGGGGGAGGGTAAGGAGCAATAAATCGGAGCTGATGGGAGGAGGAAATGATAAAATGGAGATACACTTGACACCTCTATGCTGCACAGGGCAGAAACGTCAAGGGGAATTAGGGCTGTACTGGAGAAGTCTAGTTGACAAACGCTTCTGTTGCTGCTGAATTCCAAGTTCAACTTTGGGGAATATAAAGTGGATGAAAAGTAGATTCAGTCTGGGTTGTGTGCTGGGGTTATGCTCCGGCAGGTGGCCCGGAGGTCTGACCACCAGAGGCTGGAGGAGCAGAATGACTACTGCGTGCAGGGGCCTCATGGCAAAGTGCAGTTTTCCACTTTGTATTGTGGACGGTTGTCCACTGTGTATTGCTTTGTGCTTGATTAATTCAGAGTCCTTAATGCGGAAATATCTCAAAACAGTGGGGCTTGCCACTGTAGGTTGCTGGGGGATGTCTTTTAAGTAAGCAAGTAAATCCCATCCTTCCTTGGATGTGCAGAAATGGGTTGGTGAGGGTTGAAAGTTGGTTTGGATGCAGCTTCTTGGCTCAGGGATCATCTTCAACCTGGAGCAGCTGGATCTTTTGCCCCCTTCTGCTGCCCCATGTGCTTTGTTCATGTTCCCCAAAAGGTGGAGGCTCAGGGTAAGCCACTGCTCTCCTATGGATGCCTCTTGTGCTGTTGGCAGGCCTGTCTGTGAGCATCTAGGAGAGGAACAGCAGATGGGAACTGAGGGCTAAACTAGAATGAGAAATCATGTCCTTATGTACAAAAATGATTTCCATAAACATTGGGAATGTGGGGGTTTTTGTTTGCTTGTCTAAGGTATTAAGTAAATCTGAAATCAGCCTAGAGATGTCCTGTGCATCCTAGATGATTAGATCACTGTTACGTATTTGTTGGCCTTTTCTGCCCAAGTCTCCCACACAGATTTCAGATCTAGACAGAACATGAGATCGAGACACAGAGCAGCAGCATCCTTTTAATCCAGCAGGCATGTGGTACAGCAGAGACTGAGATACCAGACGGAGAGGTGGAGGATGGTGAACTATTTTTTTTGACAGACAGCCCAGATTTTAGGTCTTTACAGTTGGAGTTAGATCTATGACGGTTTTTGATGGTTTGAACTTTTTACCTTCAAAATGGAGGTGACATTTTCTTTTTGACTGCTCTGCTCAGACTTCTGAGTGGAGAGGGAGGCTGGGGGAAGTGGCTGACGCACTGGGTGTTGTTCTGCCATCTCAGTTGAGCCACTGTCATCCAGAGCCTCTTCTCAGGCTGCAATATCTGTTATAACTGCTCTGTCAATAGGGCTTGGGTGCTGACTGCACAGTTGTTGCCATTTCAGACCCAGGTGAGGTCACATCCATGTGCAATGTTGTGCTGAACCATCTCAGAGATGACTGCTTAGTGATGGGGATGACAGCCATGCTTGCACACATGTTCACCCTTTACTGAAAAGTGTGATGATCGTTGGGTGTGTTCAAGTTTTATCCCTGAGCAGAAGTGTCGGAGAGTCAAGTTGGGCAAAGTTTGCCAACCTCCCGTAGCACTGGTGCATCACAGTCTGTGGCGGCAGGTCAGGAGAATCACAGAATAGTTTGGGTTGGAAAGGACTTTAAAGGTCATCCAGTTCCACCCCCCTGCCCTGGGCAGGGACACCTCCTGCTAGACCAGATTGCTCAAAGCCCCATCCAGCCTGGCCTTGAACACCTCCAGGGATGAAGAATCCACAGTTTCTCTAGGCAACCAATTCCAAGAATCTGGGATCATCTGCTGAAGTTGCTTGTCAGAACCTAATCTGTGTTTAAGCTGTTTCTGATCTAGTTAGTTGGCGGGGCAACCTGGCACCTGGTCTTTCCATACCATTGGTCACTGTGTGAAGAACACGAGAGATCATCTGTGAGATGTGCCCTCCTGGGACTATTTAACCCAGTGTTGTATCTTCTGTGGTGGAAAGGGGAGGTTATACTGGGACAGCACACAACCCCAACCTCTTTCCTTGTGGGTCCTAAGGCTTAGTTGTTTTAGGCCATTTATTACATACAAAAGTTTTCTCTCTCCACTTCCCAATCTGTAAAAGGTCTCTGATAATCATTGGATCCAGTATGTAAATACTCTCATGTTTGTTGCAGATTGGCCTGGTGACAACCTTGATAACAACCGTGGTGACCATGTCATCGATAGCACAGCTTTGGGATGATGAATGGGAGATGGTATTTATTTCACTGCAAGTAAGTTGTCTTCAAGGATGCTTCTCTGGGTGGGCAAAGGGGCCAGTGCAGCTACATGCCATGGAATTTGTGTCTTTCTACTGCATAAAACCCTGTCTTGATGTTTATCACTCCCAAAATGGAAATCCTGACAATGAGAAAATTTGCAGCAAAACTCCCGTGGAGCCTTCAAGGCCACCATATCACTTTGTCTCTGTCTCCTGGGCTCTTTCCTTTAAACTCAAACCACGACTTGGCTGCAGAGTTAGAAGTGGAAAATACTGAGGCTGGGTGTGACTCATTGCTGCTGGGTGGGAGAGGGCAATTCCTCCGCTTGGTTTGGCTAGTCATGCTCTGGATCTTAGTGTCCAGGCTTGGAGAATCATGCTCTTCCCAGTCCTATGGGAGGCGTACTCCGGGTTTGTTTTTACATTGCACATAAATTTATATATATCTAAAAGAATGCAAGCTATGTGCTCTAGTCCTGTTTTAAGAAAGACTTGTGGTATGCTGCAGGGCTATATAAGTTTTAGAGGAAAATAGTTACAAACTGTTAATTTCTTGATAGACCTGCTCTCTGTTCCTTTTTTTCCCTCTTCCTCAAAAAGAGGTCCCAAAATATTTTGCCCATGAAAGGTTTGAGAGGTTTTACTGGTGATCATTGCTGTATATTTGGGAATACACAAATATACACAAATACAGGAGGGAAAAAACAGCATTCACACAAGTGACTAACACTTCTCAGAAGTGCTTTCCTTTTCTTGTTTTTTTTACAGATGTAGGCAAGCAATTGGAGAACAAAAACATGACTCAGGATCCATCTCAGTCTTTCTCTCATGGTGATACACTGTGGCGATACGCAGTCCAGTGTGTTCATAGAATAGTTTGGGTTAGAAGGGACTTTTAAAGGCCATCTAGTCCAAGCCCCCAGCAGTGAGCAGGGGCATCTTCAACTGGATCAGGTTGCTCAGAGCCCTGTCCAACCTGGCCTGGAATGTTGCCAAGGATGGGACATGTCCCACCTCTCTGGGCAACCTGGGACAGCGTCTCACCACCCTCATTGTAAAACGTTTCTTCCTTCTACCTAGTCTGACTCTATCTTCTTTTAGTTTAAAGTTATTACCCTTGTCCTAGCACTACAGGCCCTGCTAAAAAGTCCCTGTCTTTCCTTTAGGCCCCCATAAGTACTGAAAGGCTGCAATAAGGTCTCCCCGGAGCCTTCTCTTCCCCAGGCTGAACCCCCTCAACTCTCCCAGCCTGTCCTCACAGCAGAGGGGCTCCAGCCCTCCCAGCATCTCCGGGGCCTCCTCTGGCCCTGCTCCAACAGCTCCGTGTCTCTCCTGTGCTGAGGCCCCAGAGCTGGAGGCAGCACTGCAGGGGGGGTCTCCCCAGAGTAGAGCAGAGGGGCTAATCCAGGTCCCTCTGGATGGCATCCTGTCACTTAGGCATGTCAACTGCACCTTTCAGTTTGGTGTCATCTGCAAACCTGCTGAGGATGTCCTCGATCCCACTGTCTATGTCGATGAAGATGTTAAACAGTACTGGTCCCAGTGCAGACCCTGAGGGACACCACTCATCACTGATCTCCGTCCAGACATTGAGCTGTTGACCAGTGTTCAACTGGACTACAAGGAACTTAAAACTTGATGGCACCAAGAGCCTTACTTGAATTTGCTCAGTGTCTAAGGAGACCTTTTTCCAAATATCTGTGTTTGGGTGCACTGTTCCCGAAGAAGGGGTTTAGAGCTTTCCTGCTTTGCCTTCATAGTGATCTGAGTCCCAAAGGCAATGGTAAGCTTTGGAAGAAAAGATGGCCAAAACAGATGCAGGAGCCTGATGTAGGAATGATGTGAAATCCAACTGGGAACAGAGTGATCTAATGCTCTATGAAGCCTGTAAGATCAATGAATTTTCAAGGTGCTGCATGGTTTGTCATCACCTTTTCTCTCCTCTTCTCATGTCCTGCAGGCCACAGCCCCTTTCTTGCACATAGGAGCACTTGCAGCGGTCACAGCCCTGTCGTGGTTGATAGCGGGGCAGTTTGCACGAACGGAGAAAGCCAGTGAGTACCCCTTGTGTGGTGGTCAGGGGCTGGTGGGTGGCTGTTGGGGTGTTGGGTGCTCGTGGTGGGAACCAGCTGGCAGGAGGCAGTGCTGGTTCCTTCCCTGGACTCAGCAGCCTCCAGCTCAGCCACACTGGGGAGGTGGATGCTCTCCTAGAGTAACCTGGCTGAAACTGGAGTGGGTGAATCTGATCTGGGGATGCATCCAGAACCTACAGCTGCTGCTTCGTGGTCAGAAGCGCACCAGGCTTGGAGGTTAAAGGGCTGTTTTCAATAACGCAATGAGTAAAAGCATCCAGATTTCTATCAGTCTGCTTTGGAAAACATAAATGCACCCTCCACAGCTAACCTGCAGTGTTCTTCTCTGGTTCTTATGAGCTCTCTTGGCTCTTATGAGCTTCTTATGGTTCTCTCTTCCCTCATCTCCTTGGCTCTTGTTCACCTGCATTTCTAGGTGCATCTGGCTTTCGAAAGCCTTCATGGACTTGTTGCTTGTGATGCAGTAGCACCCAGAGGGCTCAGTAGAGATCTGGTCCCCTAATGGTTGGGTGCTTCCTAAAATGCGCATTGAGACATGGTCAAAGGTCTAAGGGAGCAGGGGGTGAAGGACATGCTGAACCCAGCTCTTCTTGATGGTCCTGTCCACTAAAATAAGCTCTTCTGTGTATCTCCGCTGTCCCATCTCATTGCCAGGGGCTCTCCCAAGCCTGAGCTGTTCCTCCAGGTTTTCTTGTGAAACAATTTGATCCTTCTGTGCCTTCAGAAGTGTTTTTCTTCAGGGTGTCCATGGATGTTCTCAGACATTTGTGCCAGCTCCAGGAAAATTACTTTAATTGGTATTTAGCCTGCAGCAAAATACAAGCCCTGGAAGGATTTGGCAGCACTTGCGACAGACTTCCAAGAAGTAGGAGTTAAGAATGAGGAAACAGTGTCTGAAGATGGAAAGATTTTGATATCCAGAGAGACCTTTCAAAGAAAGAATTGCTCTGCCTTAATTTATAAATATGCCATTAAAGCTGTACCTGGTGCTTCTTAAATATGTCCTAGCATGTAATTAGGCTGCCAGATGAGGGAGGATTTGTGGTTGCACCTAGAGCAGAGACTGCATGTGCTCCTTCTGAATTCCTCATACTTTTTTTCCTTGCAGCTGAGTTCCCTGAAAATGGCTTTTTTTTGGTTTGTTTTTTAATGAGCCAGGAAGCTGTTTTCCTTCTTTTTTTTTTTTTTTTTTTTTTTTTTTTTGCTCCTGGGTTGGGTTTTTGTTTGTTTTTAAGGAAAAGCATTCATCTCTTCTGTACCATTGGCTCTTAAAGTTATTTCAGGGTCATTTTACTTGGGAAAGGTATCTTACCTGGAGGAGTTTACAGACTTCTTGGTACAGATATGTTTGACATGGTGGTATTAAAAATGGAATAGAACTGAAATCTCTGTGAGAATCTACAGTCGCTTGTAATGGGAAAATAAGATTCTGCTCACTAATAATAATCTTTTGGAAATAACTGGTGCAGCTGCAGTCATTGGTGCAACAATCTGTTCTTGTCTTTTTTGAGGCATGTGACAATCTTCAGCAACTGGCTTTTTTAATGAGCAAATTTACACCTTTTTTTTTTTTCTTTTTGTTCCCCCATGCTACTCTTTTCCAAACCTGGAGAATAGAAGTTTTCTGTATAGCTACAGTGTTTTAAAAGGTAGTAGCTTGTTTTCAAAGCTTGCTTCTGAGGTCAGGTAGAAAACATGGGACTCAAAGCAGCCCTGGAAGCCTTGAGTAGCCAACTGCAGTGTAACACGCTCTTCCAGGAGCCCAAACTAGGCTGGAGTGGTCACTAAGAGCAAGAGGGATGGAGAAGGAAGGCTTGCATGTAAATTGTTGGTGTTGGCATGTTGTAGAAAGTGGGAGATTTAATCTGTCCTGCTTGCTTGGTTTGGGTGGTCACCAGGAGACCTTCTTCCATACAGACCATCCAACCTCAAATTGAACAGTACTTCGCTTGTATTTCATTTTAGGTCTTTTTTTTTGTGTGCATGATCTCAGTTCCCACATATGCATGACTGGGTTGGGTCTTCAACTCTGTTTTATAGAGTCACAGAATGGTTTGGGTTGGAAGGGACCTTAAAGACCATCCAGTTCCAACCCCCTGTCCTGGGCAGGGACACCTCCCACCAGACCAGGCTGCTCCAAGCCCAGTCCAGCCTGGCCTTGAACACCTCCGAGGATGGAACACCCACAACATGGTCTGTAACCCATGCTGATGCACCCTTTCTTGTGGGTGCACTCCAATGATAAAAATATTTGGAAGCCCATGCATTTCACGTGGTGCTTGCCTTTGGTCTGGATCTGAGCTGTTTAGCCCCTAAACTGCCGTACTAGGAAGGAAGGGACCAGATTCTTTGCATGGTCTGAGACTTTGCTGACAATTAGGCTGGTTTTCAAAGCCTGGTTGGTGTGAGGCGTTCCTGGGGTGAGCAAGAATTGGGTCAGGATCACGTCCTGTGTCCATCTGGAGGTTTTGATGTTGGTAACCCACAACTCCAAGGCACCATACCTTTATGGTGCAGGACACAGCATGAACTCACTTAGCAAGATGCTGTTAAGTTCCTTGAATGCTCTGTGGGTGATTGACATCTCTTCCAGAGAGGAGGAAAAATTAGCTGGCAATGTTACTAGTGTTACTTTCTGGCTTGTTGGAACATATTTGAATGAGGCTATTAGATGCTGGAAGCAAAATACGGTTTGTTTATGTGTGAAACCAGATCAGTTGTGGTCAGGACCAGAGCTAGGCTGTTCTGTCCTTCCCTTAAAAAAAAAAAAGGCCTTCTCTATCTTGTGTCTGTGGCAAATATTTGTTTTAAAGGGGTTTTTTGGAGGTTTTCCCTTGAGTTCCAAAGCCTTAATTAATTTGAAAAATAAATAATAATTAAAAAAAGAAGTCTTATGCTTTAATATCTGTGGTTTCAAGGGACTCCAAATAGCTCAGGAGTTCAAAGGTGCCTGTTGTTCTTCATAAGGAATGTTGGGAACAAGGCGGGTTTCTGTTGTGCTGTCAGCGCCTTTGAAAGATTCCCAGATACTCTGGACTTTGTGAAAAGTCACTGGTAGTTGGCAGCTGGGGCACAGGGTGGGAGGCAGGACTGCTCATCTGTCCCCACGCGCTGCAGCCACCACCCCCTTGGCTGCATTCGCTGGTCCTGAAATATTGCTGCTTGCAGAGACCCCGAGGAGTTCAGCCACCATCCCAACCCAGGGATTTATTTAAACACGCCTGACTTAATTTGCAATAAACATTTTACTGATTAACTCGGTTCTGGCTGGCACAAATCCTTATGCAGAAACAGCTAAAGTGGCTGTTTCTGGCTGAAACGGGTGGTGTTGGTGAACCACTAATATAAACACAAGTGGTGTAAACCCAGGTGATATTAAATGCGCACACATGGTGCTGTGACTTATTTGTAGGTATGTGTAACTGGTGATCTATTTCTGCTGCCAGGCAGGGCAAAATTTGGTGCTGTCCCACCCAAAGGGCCGGAAATCAGCAGTGTTTTGGGCTTCATGGCTGGGACTTGAAGCAATTCGCTTAACTTTTTGTTTCCCCCCATACAAAATGAAGTGACTCCCCCCCCGCCCTCAGGACTTGATTAGCTCAAAGAGATTATTTTAACTGGAATATCTTTTTCCCTAAAGACTTGGGAGAATGGCTGTAGACCAGTCTCTCTTCTGGAGGAAGATGAAGGTTCCTTGACTTTGCTCCTGTGGTGTGAGGAGGTCAGGATCAACATTTTCACCAGCTCTTTCTCTCTCTTTCCCTCTCAGCTTCTCAGATGCTGATGTTCACTGCATACCTCGCAGTTGTAGTTGCACTTTACCTCGTCCCCCTCACCATCTCGTCCCCTTGCATAATGGAGAAGAAGGCTCTGGGACCAAAGCCAGCCATTATAGGTCACCGCGGAGCACCGATGGTGAGTAGGCTTAATTATTTAGTACTGTGTTGTCTGACTCTTCTGCCTGTGTAAAGGATGGTACCAGATCTGATGGTCTTCGGAGAATATATATGACAAATATAACTTTGAGGGCACCCCTCCTGGCTAGTAATACTGTGGTGGTAAATCAGTATGTGAACCCAGAGTCAAGTCACGCCCCAGATGTTCTAGATGCCTTACGAACAAAAGGACAATCCTTGCCTTGCTCAGGGTGGTTTGTGCCATTGCGTTTTCCTGGCTGCTAGTTCTGCTGGTTTTTGCTCTCCAGGCTTGGCCCTTGAGCTGGAGCAGTAGTCGTTTGTGATTTTTTTTTTGTTTGTTTATTTTTTTTCTTTAGAGCTTGTGGCTCAGTCTTCGTGTCCTTTGCAGGACCTCACCAGCAGTGGTTAAACTCAGCTCGCAGCAAGATGCCTTGAGTATGTGGCAATCTGCAAAAACAAACAAACAAGCTGTGCTGACCCTACATGACTGCATGGTACTCTTGCATTGCAGATCATCATGAGACTGGGTGAGGTGATGAAACATTCCTGTCATCTACCTCTGGGTAGACTTTGAAATCATAATAATGTAGTCCTTTCTTCTCCAAGGTCTCTGGACATGTCCAGGCTAAAGATGGAGCATGTCGGCTTGGGCACAGCCCTGGGCTTGGAGAAATCTGTCCTGCAGTGTTTGGTCATACTGGTCCGGGTCTCTTGTTTGGGTTCTTCTTTACCTAGGTCTGTTATATAGTGGTATCTCCATGTGTCTCTGGTGGCTGGTTGACTTCAGACAAGATAGCGTACTGCAGTGTAGGCACTGGCCTTGCAAATGTATTTTTTTTTTAAGGCATCCAACTAACTTTTTTTCTGATATTCAAAGCAGAAAAAAAATATCTATATAGACTGTCAGAACCTATTTGGCAGGCTGGAGCGTGCTTGAGCTCATCTCCAAGTCCAGGAGTGCCCACTAGGAGTTTGCTAGGTGAGATAAACACCTGTCATGACACAGAAGTATTTTATTTTAGTTCTCTTTATTTTTAATGATTTCTTTCTTTAAGGAATCCTTGAAACGCCAGCTTCACTTACGTCACTCTTAACTATATTGCCTCTGTGGGTGGTGGAATGAAGTTCTGGGCATGATAAATGCTTTTTCCTGTCCTACTGAGTTTGTACCAACCGTGAAGGCCAGAAGAAGCCAAGTGAGAACCTGTGCTTTCTTCATGGCAGGGAATCACAAAACCTGTTAGGAGATTTTCTTCCTGTGCGGTTTCCAGGCCAGTGTGCCCCCTCTAGCCTTCTAAAAAAATTAAACAGCAGACAAATTCCTTCTATTTTCCAGATAATTTACATAAGCCTTACATGGAGCAAGACTCCCAGCAGAGACTTGGTCCTTTGCTTTCCTTCATGTTCTTCCTTGGAGCCAACAAACACTCCTTGCAGCATGGAATAAACCTATCTAGGGAGAAGACGTGTGGGTGGAGTGCTGAGGGACATGTTTTAGTAGTAACTTGGCAGTGCGAAGTTAACGGTTGGACTTGATGATCTTAAAGGTCTCTTCCAACCACCATCCACAATGATTTTATGGTTCAAGATGCTGCTTGTACGTTAAGGTGCAGAGGGCTGCAAAGGTTGATGAAGAGTGGTGGTGGAGGACACTCAGTGCTGCATGTTGGAGCTATGGCCCAGGTGGTGTTCAGCAGGGTGCATCCCTCCCCTTCACCGTTCCCTGATACATGGAGCTGGTTATCTGTTAACAGCAGATGGTTTTCTCTGAAGCCTGCAAGAAGCAAGATCAGAGACTAGCAAGCCTTGTTCCAGCCTCCAAGCAACAGTCTGCATGTCCCATGATGAGTTGGCACTAGGTTTATCCAACTGCTTTGCCTTTGCTGTGTGTGTAGTGAGTGTCTTCTGACTGTGCCCTTGAATGGCAAAGCTGAGAATGGGGTAAGAAAGACGATGACCAGAGGGAGGTGGTCAGAACCTTGTTGTATACTTCCATCCATGCCCAGCTTTTCACTGTGTCAAAAGTCACCTTGAATTTCAAGAGTTCCACCTCCAGTGCAAGTCCTCAGGTTATACTAAATCATGTCTGCTTGGGAACTAATGATTTTAAAGCCTTGCCAGAAGGCACTACAAGACAGACACTGAGGTGCTGGACCGTGTCCAGAGAAGGGCAACAGAGCTGGTGAGGGGTCTGGAGCACAAGTCTTGTGAGGAGCGGCTGAGGGAGCTGGGGGTGTTCAGCCTGGAGAAAAGGAGGCTGAGGGGAGACCTTCTCGGTCTCCGCAACTCCCTGAAAGGAGTGGGTAGCCAGGGGATGTCGGTCTCTTCTGCCAAGGAACAGGCCATAGGACAAAAGGAAACAGCCTCAAGTTGCACCAGGGGAGGTTTAGGATGGGTATTAGGAACAATTTCTTCCCCAAAAGGGTTGTCAAGCATTGGAAGAGGCTGCCCAGGGCAGTGGTGGAGTCACCATCCCTGGAGGGGTTTAAAAGCTGGGCAGACGTGGTGCTGAGGGGCATGGATTACTGATGGCTTTTGTCAGAGTTAGGTTGATGGTTGGACTCGATGATCTGAAAGGTCCCTTCCAACCTAGGCAATTCTATGGAAAAAAGAAAGACAGGGAAAGAAAAAATTAAGTAAATTAAGCATTTCACCAAACAGGGTCTTGTTTTACAGGGCTGCTTGCTATGCTTTTGCTGTTGAGCCCAACTCTATGTATATTTATTTTGGAGAAATGGCCAAGTGGAGCTGGGGAGGAGGAAATAGCCCAAGGGAAGAGTCTGGAGACTGGGCTGTAGGACACAGACATCCTCCCTAGGGCAACGTCAAGATCTAAAGTCTGCAGAGCCTGGGAGTTTGGGACCTGAGGTGAAACTAGATCTTAGTGGGACTGGAGATGATAAAAAGCGATGCAACATTGGCCTTCAAATCTCCTGAAGCAAGACAAACGTGATTTGCTCTGCAGACAATATGCTCTCTGATGGAGCTTGATATAGCTGGTTGCTTCACTTGTCTGGTGGGACGGGGTTTGTAATATTGCATTTGTACCTCTAACGCTCTTATACTGGGAAGACAGAAATGCAACTGAGTGCTCTTCTGACAAAAGCCAGCAAAGGAGATCCATGGGGTGGCTGAAGATGCTTGTTGTCCTGGAATAAAGGATTTGTTTGGGATGTGGCATATGGTGTATGGGGCAAAAGGTGGTGAAACTGAGAGTTTCCCAGGAAAGCTGTAGATGTGTGCGCTTCCTGAGGGATACAATACTGAGGGATGCTGATCTGTCAGTGTGTGCAGCCTGCTCCTCAAACAGGGTCAATGATCTTCCTTTGTGCTCCAGAGCCTGCTTTCCTCTGTGCATGCACATATCACAGAATGGTTCGGGTTAGAAGGGACCTTAAAGATCATCTAGTTCCAACCTTCCTGCTCTGAGCAGGGACATGTCCCATTAGACCAGGCTGCTCAAAGCCTCATCCAACATACCCTGTGTCCTCTTGTCCCTTTGGGATCTTTAAGACCAACATTCATAGCGTCTGTGTGAGTGTGACTCAACTACTGTCCTCCTTCTGTGCAGGAAAAAAGTGAGGAACAGAGGCCATATGGCTTGTATAATTTACCTTGAAACACCAGAGGAGGGGAAAAAGTCCTTGCATTTTAAGTACCAAGAGAAAATCAGAAACTATCCTAGCATCTCTACCTAGGTGAAGTGTGGCTTTTTGCACTACAGAGTAGCTACTGGTTCCACACTGGCTGACCATTTGTCTGTAGTGGTAGTGCTCCTCTAAGCTATGTCCCTTTGGTATCATCCTGTTCCCCCAGGAGCTTTAATTCACTGCTAGAAAGGCTTCTGCATGACTCCTTGTACCTTCTCTTGCCTAAATGTCATCCAGTCATGCCCACTTCTCGCTATGCTAAATGTCCGTTCCCATCAGGGTGCTATCTGAAAACCCTTTCTCTTAGCAGACATTTAGTTAATCAATTTCTTTTCAAAGGCTCTTTTAAAATGAATTATTCAGGCTGCAGATCAGTTTCTGTCCTTCTGGACTCCCATCAGGAGAGCGTCAGGGCTGTGGCAGCAATGTGCTGGGAATTGAGGGCTCCAACCCTCACTTGATGTCTGTTGGTTTGGTGTCCTTGTCCTGATGGGTAGAAGAATTGTCTGACACCCTAAAATGTGAGATGAGATTCTCTGTAAATTTTGCATGTCAATATGTTAAACTTTTCAGATGGCTTTATGAGCAAGTGTCTGTTGTCTTTGGTCTTCCATCTTTTTATTCTTCTTACAGAAACCTAGTTGCATTTTGTCGTCAACGGCAATAGATTCGACTGCCTTCTCCTTGTGATGGTAAATATGCCGTTTATGCTGAGGATAAGCCACAACAAGGGTAGAAGGTAAAAGCTGGTCCCAAACCTGAGATGAAAATGAGGAACTTCATCCAGTAGGACACCAACATCTACTGCCATTTGCACCTTTAAAGTCTTCTCTCAAACGTCTTTCCTCACATGGTGCTTTGGGTTGAGGCAGGTCATCTTTGGTTTTAGGATCTGAAGAAGGTGCTGTCCATAATGTTGAATCCTACTTGCTTTTAGGTTGTTAGTCCTAAAAATACATTCCTTATAAAAATAATTAGGCTCATCATGATGGTCTTTGATCTCAAATTGTAGGTGAATTACCCAAAGGATTAATAATAGCAAGGACTTATCTGAGCAAGAGCTGTATCTGTCTCCTTGGAGACCCTCATGAAGCCTAGAAGCTCACCTCCCATTACCGGGACCAAAAAGCTACTGGTTGGTCTAAAAAAATCAGGCTAAACCTGTGGAAACCTTCTAAGCATGTCAGAGGCAAGAACAGCTCTTGATTTCAGAGCTGGAGGCTACAAATAGCATTGAAATAAACACTTTTGGCAAACTACCCATACAGCTGGTTTTTGTCAGGTCTTAACAGGACTGAGAAAGTCTGTGCCGAAACAGCTGCCCGTGCGGCGCTCATGCCGTCGGGCTCCTTCCTGCATGGCAGACCAAGTCCATTTCCTTCCTGAGCACAGGCACCGTGCTGGGAGGAGCACTTTTTGGTGGTGCTGACTCATTGACTTTGCACAACTCCGGAGTGGAAAAGTATCCATCGCTGGGACAAAGTACCTTGGTGGGCGGCCAAGGTTTAATTGCGCTTAGGATTTACCTGTTGGGTTAGTGCATGGGAATGTTTTGCCTTGACAGGGAGTGTGTTGTGTTGTTCCTGGGAAAATTCCGGCAAATATGGCTATGCACATGTGGAGTTGATTATTTAATAATTTTTTTTGACACCTGAAGGTGAAGCCTCCAATATACGTTGGCGTTGTCACAGAGATGCTGTTTTGTCATCTTGTGGTACCAACTATCGATAGAATCAGTAATGAAGACTTCTGGTTGTGGAATGTGGCTTATTAGAGAGCTTTCAGCTAATGAAGAACTGGTGATTTCTTTCTATTGTTTTAGGGTTTTGTTTTCTTAGTTGTTTTGAGGGCCTTTATTTCATCTCACGTACCAAAACTTCGCCACCACCTATTTGGGATGGCTTTGTTTTTTAAGGGCTCTGAAGTGCTTTGGTTTGTGCTGCTGAAATCAAGAAGCATTTGGTTTGCTGTACATCTTACGCACACCAACCTATTAAAAATATAGCCAATTAACCTGTCTGCTGGTCTGATCAATAGTAACAAACGATCACAATTAGCATCTTCTGTCAGTCCTGGAGAAAGGCTCGTGTTCACTGAAATAAATCTACGTAGGCTTAGGTAGTCTTTCATTAAATCAAGCCTCAGCTTTTTTTGTGTGCTGTACAACAATAATGAGGTCTCATCTCCTATATCTAGTTATTAAACTTCTAACGGCTTTTTGCTTTTGAGTTTATCTTGTTGTGCAAGGCAATCCTTTATTTTTTCCTCTTTCTGTTTTGTGCTTTTCCCCCTTCCTTTCAGTCTAGTTGAGCTGTTTCCGGAAGTGTTGGATGTGGATGCTCTCTAAAATACCTTGAATTCCTAGGGATTAAAGATACATTTTATTCTATTTTTTAAGCAGTACCGTTGTTGCCTCATAGTGACCTGGCATGATGGGACGCTAATGCTGAAATCAACGTACTGGCAGATCCCACACTAAGTCCCATACAGGCAACTTCCAAAGGGCATCATTTTACAGGAAGGAGAATACTGTTTTTCAGGTATCATGCCTTGTGTTTTCAGTCCAGTTATTGGCCCATGAGGAGATTGATACTGAAAAGGAGAGATAAGGCAGGGAGAACTGGAAAACATTTAAAATAATGCTTATGTTTCCAAAAGGATGAGAAAATATCCTTAAAGCTTGTCGATGAAGAAAAGATCAAATCCTTCAGTCCAGCTCAGCGCACGATGCCAGAGGTTATACTTTGGAACAAATTTGGTCTTCTGTGCAAGCTTCTTCGTTAGCCTCCCCAACATGCAAATGATGCAGTGATTTTTATTTCTGAAGGCCTGGCGAGGTGGCTAATTAGGGGAAAAATACAGTTTAGCGATGTCCAGCTGTAGCAAGGCTGCACTGCTCTAACACCCTTTTGTAACCTTTATTAAGGAAGGTCCAAAGCGCTTGACTCCATTTGAAAGCATTTGCAATTGACTTCTGAGCACAAAAATAGTCAAAATGAGTTCATCCATGGGTAATTTTCTAGAAATTCATTGCTGCGCCTCTGTAGCAGGAAGAAATGAATAGTAGCCTGATTTTCACAAGGGATGAGCCTATCAAACTACGTGTGAAGAGAAGGAATAGCTTCTAGAAACCCTGAGTGGCATCTGTGTGTGGCCTTCAGTGGATGTTGGCATGGTTTATACAGGACAGAGGCTTTGGAGTGAAATCATTGTGTTCAGCCCCAAGACTTCTTTCACTTCAGCACTGGTTTCTTAAGAAATGGGCTGTGTCCAGTTGCACCAGATCACTGCAAACCTGGATTTGAGTTTTAGACATAACGTGCCTGAATGTATTGTATCAAGGAGGAAAATCCATCGAAGAAACTGGAGGGAGACAGAGAGAAATACAAGCAGAAAGATTATGCATTCGTTTAGTTCTTGCAGTTGTGCTGTAAAACCTTTTTTAAAAAAAAAAAAATCAGCACTAATCACAGCAAGTTATTTCTGTACCAGCAACTGTCCTGCCTGGATGCATCTCTGCTCTAAACACGCTGAATTTGGGACTTCTGCTCCCTCTTTCTTGGAGGGAGACAGAGACAGACTGGGATGATGGAAATATCTGTTATTCAGATTCTCTCTTTCCACAAAAAACTCTCATTGTAAGGGGATATGAACTCCTGGCACAGAGAGATCCTGCCACTGAAGTGGTGCCAGGGGAGCCTCCAGGTATAGGCAGCATCTGATTTTAGGGGACAGGGTTAAATTTTGCTTTCCTGGCTTTCTGGTTGACCTTTACTGGGTTATGTCATTGGTGTGAGTGGCTTGTTCAGTCCCCTCAAGGCTAGAATCGACCGAGAGGTTTAGAACCAGGGGGAGGACAGCTTTCTGCATGGATGATGGACTCATTTGGAGATGCAATTATTTATATCAGGGTGACTGGCTCTAGCCAGGTTAGGAGCTTACCCACCACATGCTCGTAGGAAGGTGACGTCTTTGCCTTGAGGGCTTATAATCTACTTTTCAAAAGCTTCTGACTACAGAGGGAATCGGGCTGTCAAGTAATAGCATTGTGGTGTTATAGAGACTACTCAGCACAGGTCAACATAAGAAGGGCATGGACCTGTTGGAGCGGGTCCAAGGGAGGGCCATGAAGATGATCAGAGGGCTGGAGCCCCTCTCCTATGAGAACAGGCTGAGAGATTTGGGGTTGTTCAGCCTGGAGAAGAGAAGGCTCCGGGGAGACCTTACAGCAGCTTTCCAGTACCTGAAGGGGGCCTAAAAGAAAGCTGGAGAGGGACTTTTTACAAGGACATGTAGTGATAGGATGAGGGCTTCAAACTGAAAGGGGGTAGGTTTAGATGAGATGTCGGGAAGAAATTCTTTGCTGTGAGGGTGGTGAGCCCCTGGCCCAGGTTGCCCAGAGAAGCTGTGGCTGCCCCATCCCTGGAGGTGTTCAAGGCCAGGCTGGATGAGGCTTTGAACAACCTGGGCTGGTGGGAGGTATCCCTGTCCATGGAAGGGGGTTGGAATGAGATGATCTTTAAGGTCCCTTCCAACCCAAACCATTCTATGATTCTATGCCATCGTGGGGCACGGTGTTATGGAGAGCACTTCTGCTGACATCTGTGCTGTTCACTGATTCAGAGCAGCCAGAGATGTTCATCCATCTGTGATGCTCTTCAAGAGGGTGCTCTTGACTTCCAGTGGTGGTGTGATGAAGATGACGTTACAGCTCCTGAGTGTGTATTTGGACTGTCGGACCTTAAATGTCAGCCTGTCCTTAGAACAGTCTTAAAATGCTGCTTCCTCTGCATAGCTGAAGTTTTCAACACATCTGGCCAGAGTTTTGTAAGTTTATTTAACTTGTGTTTGGGATCAAGTTTCTGGGAAAGGAATGGATGTGCCTCATATCTGAGCAGCCACATTGTAGCCCTGGTGGAGTCCAGTTAAGTTTTGCCCTTCTTGAAGGGTGAAGTGTGGTCTGCAGGCTCTGCAGGGGCTAGAGATGAGGCAGGAGTGGGATATTCTGCTCCTGGGGCTGAGTTCTTCTCTCCATGGGGTTAAGCTCAGTGGCATCTGTCTGAGTGCTGAGGATGGGACAGTCACAGTGCACTGAGTTTTAAAACTCAAAGAAAATCTCAGTTTTTAACTCACTGCAACCTGTATTTTAGCACTGCCCCTAAGATGCAGTGCTACTTACGTTGCTATTATCTTTAAGAACATCACTATCTACTAAGAACATCACTGACATCTTTATATGGCCAAATTTGTCCAGCCTGGCAAACAAATTCCAGCCCCAGAAGGCTATTTTCCTATTTGGCTTTCGTCTATTGCCTCCGTGTGCAGTCTCAGCTTTGTCTAAATTTACTTCTCCCCAGTGCAGCTGAGGGAGGCTTTCGCGTATTGACTTGCCATCTCCGATCTGTTTGGCTCTGTTTTTCCTTCGTGTGCCTCCGGCAGTGGTGGCTGGGGCTCCCCTGTCATTTAGGTTAAAGCTTCCCCTGCATCTCGGGAGGGGTGGTGTCCAAGTAAGGCTTGACCATGGCCCTGCAGGAACTGAAATACACTGAAAAGAGGCAAGAAGTGTTTTTAATCTTGGTATCAAACAGCAGAGCCTGTGCCCTCTATGGGTTGGGATTCTGCTGTGCCAGGGTTTGGTGTGCAGGTAAGACATGAGAAGACATTGGTTATGCTGGTCAGCCTCTGCAGGGGTGGAAGCCTGTTGTAGCCGTGCTTGTTTGCCTTCATTATCCCTCATTTGTGAAATATGAGCTCTTCATTGTGTAGGTGGGTAACAGCGGCGTTGCTCCACCCATGTCGTTGGGTTTTACATTGATTACCTGGTGGAGGTAGTCCAACTTTCCCTTCTCAGTCTCCCTTAGCCTGAGAGATAATTTACAACTCAACACGCTACTTTTTCTATTCCTCGTGTGTCCGTATCCCTGACGAGACTGCTTACAGGGGCATGGGTTCCGTTGCTGCTTGATGTGGTGTCACATCTTGAGTTGGGACTTGCATGGCATCCACCCAGCAACCTTTCCTGACTCAGGCTGGTGGTCTTGCATTGCCCTTCGGTTGCTCTAGCTCAGCTGTCTCCACTTTATTTCCCTGCGATTGCTGCTGTCTCTGAAAGCAAATATTGAGCATTATTCCGTACGGAGAGGATCGCCTTGCAGTGTTATCCTGAGGAAACCTGAGCTACTTGCAGGAGGAAAGCTGAGATGCTGAAAGCAACCCAAGGAGATGGAGCAGGCCTGCCTGGATGAGATCTTTATGTGGCTGCTGCTCCCTGCTGACAGCTGTGGGCATCGTGACTATGTTCCAAAAAGCATTTTTAGCTTGACCTTGCGTGACCCAGTGCTGGGCTGTGCAAGAGGCTGCGATGGGGGCGTCGCCTCTGTCTCCTAGACAAGTCAGGCTTTGATTGGGAGCTTTTTTAGGAAGAGAACGTACCCCTGTGTTGAACAAACAGAAAAATGAACTAGTATTGATGCGTGGCTTGAGCCAGAGGAATTCAGAAGAGAGATACCGGAGCTATGTGAAGGTTGTGTTGGTGACATTTGGTGCGATTATTTTACCCCAAAGCTTTGCTGACTTGAGCGTGTAAGGTGATCGGCTAATAAGAAAATGAATGATTCTCAGAGACACCTCGAAGTCTGAGCAGTTTTTTGTATTTATTTGGCATGTTGCTTGCATGGTGCGTTTAGGCCTTTGTTCTTAATTATTCCTCTTTCCAAACCCTGAGTAATTCCTGAAAATCATGGGTTGTGAACGCTCATTGTGTCTTGATGGAAACTTACTGGTCCTGGTGGTGGCAGAGATGAGTGGAAAAACAGGGTGTTACAGGTGGCCTATACCTGAAAGCAAAATTAGAAAAAAGAAAATGATTTTTAAAAATAGCTTTATTTTGATGTGTTCATGTTTCAGTGCAGAAAGCCTGCCAGGTTTTCTCTCCAGAGTTATCTGTTTTTTTTTCAGGTCTGCTTGTTGTTGGTTTATGAATATTTTGGGGACTTGCTATACTGTACTGGTTGTGTAGAAAAACAAAGTATTTGTCTTTACACTGTTTTGGTTTTTTTTTGTTGTTTTTTTTTTTTTTTTTTTGTTTAAACAACCCTGAATTCTGTTAGCATCTGCTCCATTCAACAGGAAGGAATTTGAAATAAAATTTGAGTCCTTATCTGTGGTAGCCATAGGGATAAATTTTCTTGGCTTAAGGCTATTTTTTAAACTGTTGTTAAAACTAACTGGAACGTTTGTTATTAGAGAAATCAACTGATTTTTAGATGTAATGGATGTAATAGTATGACTTTATTGAATGAGTAGATATGGAAATAAAATGTGTGCAACAACCTGCGGTCTAGTTGTTCTCCATGGTATGGGTAATACCCTGGTTTATGGACTTTCTTCTTTCTATAATGGCATTGTAGTCACTGCTTGCATAGAAAAGTAGGAAAATGAAGAACTGTTAAGGTGTTTTAGAGAGTTCTAGATATAACCTGTGGATAGAGAATTGGCATCACGTTAACCATCACTTTCTGTGGTTCTCCAGCAAGCCACTGTCTGGGGAGCCATGCTGCTGAGCAACTCTCTCGTACACTAATTTTGCACCAGACGTCGAGCTAGCCAGGTTTCTGGTATTGCAGGTCATGATAACGTCATGATAACTCTGCACTGGAGTCTGTCCTGTGTGTGAAAGACCATTGGTGGAACCAAATGTATTCGTTATCTTCAGACTTTCAGTAAGATATAATTCTGACTGGGGAGTGCTGGTGCTCCAGTGTAACTGGACACTACATAATCTGCAAAACAAGATTGTTTTGGCTCCCTAATTATCTCTAAAACTTCCTCCCAGCACTCTCGCTGACACTGCTTTGTAAATGTTTCCACTTACTACTAATCTCTCATTGCTCTTTTTTTTTCCCCCCTAGTTGGCACCAGAAAACAGTCTGATGTCCTTCCAGAAGGCAGTGGAGCAGAAGACGTATGGAGTCCAAGCTGATGTTGTACTGAGGTAAGCCACTGTGCTGGTTGGTCTGAGACTTCCTTGTGGATGGTCCAAACCATGCTGGTGGGTCTTTCCTATCTGGTGTGTGTCTGGTTGTTAGAATCGTAGAATCATAGAATTGCCTAGGGTGGAAGAGACCTTTCAGATCGAGTCCAACCATCAACCTAACACTGTCAAAAACCACCACTAAACCATGTATCTAAGCACTATATCTACCTGTCTTTTAAATACCTCCAGGGATGGTGACTCCACCACTGCCCTGGGCAGCCTCTTCCAATGTTTGAAAATCCTTTTGGTGAAGAAATTTTTCCTAATACCCAATCTAAACCTCTCCTGGTGCAACTTGAGGCCATTTCCTCTTGTCCTATCGGCTGTTCCTTGGGAGAAGAGCCCGACCCCCCCTGGCTACATCCTCCTTTCAGGGAGTTGTAGAGAGCAAGAAGGTCTCCCCTCAGCCTCCTTTTCTCCAGGCTGAACACCCCCAGCTCCCTCAGCCGCTCCTCACAAGACTTGTGCTCCAGACCCCTTGCCTTCATTTGCAGGGAGACTGTAGTTTATCCTAGAGCTTGCTTTCTTGTGGTGAAATGCGGCACCTGGTTTCTAGCCTGGCTTGAAGTCAGCTGGCCTTGGGAAGAGACAGAATTGCTTAAAGGTGACTTTTGCTGGGATGCCCCAGGTGCGGGGAGAGCAGAGGTCCCAAACTGACTTCATTGCACTGCAAGTCTTCAGGAGGGTCTTTACCAGCCTTGCAAAACTGTCACAAGAACTTCGTGGCCCAGGAGTAAGCTCTTCCTCCTCGTATCACTAGTGCTGGGGGAGGGAGGAACCTGCTGATGCTGCTGACTGTCAAGAAGTCATTCCTTGCAATGTTGAGCTGAATTGATAAGGCGGATTTAGGGAGGGTTATTTCAAGAACTGTGCTTTGTTCCAGGATTGTGATCATTCCTTAGTATCCTTGTTCCTTTTCTGAACTGTGTTTTTTTCATGAGTTATAGATGTGCAAGAGGCCAGAACTGGTATGAAGGGAACAGTAATGCCTTATCTTGGTGATCCCTCAGTTTGTCTCAGTTCCAGCTGTAAATACAAGAAAGACTCAAAGCTGGTATTTTCTTTTTCCCTGACTGCTTTGGAGGTTGGTGTTGAAGGAAAGGCATTTTTGCCTGGTGGAAGATGGGCTTCTGAAGTTTAATTTTTAGGGTGTTTTTTCTTCTTCCCATAATTGCTGGAGAGCAAATGATATAAAAACTAAAGGAATTTCCCCCCTCCCCCCTGTGGAGTGGAAGGTCATTGTGGAAGGATGAAGTATGAATTGGGATGTGTGTGTTACAATTCTTCTTTCAAAAGTTAGATCATTAACTGTTGTGAAGTGACAACAACACGCCTGTCCAAACTCACAATGAGCACCTGGCTCGTGTGGTGGCTGAATCGGTTGTTCCCCTTAGCACTGGCCAAGGAGAAAGGTGGTCTGTTGGGAGGAGGAGAGCTGGAAAAGCTCCAAGAGCTTTCCATGTTGCCACTTATCAGCCATCCCAGCGGAGCACTCCGAGCATCCCATAGCTTAAATGGTGCCCTTGATTGGCCCAGCTATCTGAGACCCTCCCTAGGAGAGCCAAGTCCCTTTATAAGAGGACTCCAATGACCTTCAGACCAAAAAGTGAGCTGTCAACATGTCTGGCAACAGCTTTGAGAAGGGCTTGCAGCACAGCATCCATCACTGTCCTTATGCCTTGGAAAAAGATGCACTGTGGCTATGGCTAGATGGGTACACGACATCCATTCTGGGATGTTTCTGTGTTCTTCTAGGCACGTATCAACCATGGGTGGGCTGCTTGGACATACGCTCAGACCTATCGCATCCTGCTCCCCACCCATTACACACCCTAACTGGGTGGTCCTGGTTATAAAGCCAAAACTGGTTATAAAGCCAACTTTGCTTCAAGCAGCAGGAGCATAGTATCGCTGTGTGTTCCCCTCTAATCTTCTATCTCCTCTCGCATCTCTTCTTCTAGAGCTCTGATTTCTGTCTCTGAATTATATTTTTTTTTTCAAACCTGTGCCCTCTAATACGTTGCGATTAGCCTTGGGTGCTGCTGAGTGACTCCATAAGGGGAACGATTAGGCAGGAGGGAGCGAATGTTAAGGGCCCTGTAGGATTTCTGCTCTGTGGTTAAGACTTAGCAGTATCTGATGATGCTCTGCTGTGAGATGTTAAGACTTGAGCTCCTATCTCCCTTAAACACTCCACACTCTTAATTCTGTAGTTGTTTAGCATCTTTTCTTTTTTTTTTTTAACTGTAGTTATTAAAAAGCCGTCATATTGCAGCAGTGAGGTGTGCTGCTGAGCATGGAATTGCTGTGTCAGCCTGTTCGGGTTGGGGGGGCAAGTAGTTGGCACAGCGCATGCTAGAAATAGCAACTGAAGATGCCAGTGACCTTTGTGATAAGGGACTTTCTGCAGGCAACGGTGAAGCTGAGGCAGCATTTGCTCCATCATCTAACATTGTTTTCCCTCCAGCTCTAGAGGGTGTGAGTGCCCTGGGTTGTCTCCTAATTCAGATGGGGTTTGTATTTTAACCCCGCCTCCTTTCCAGACCTCATCTGAGCCTTCTATTATGAAGATGGGCTCCTTGCTTTGGAAAAGGTCACTGTAATCAGGCTGGCTGTGCTGGGTTTATCTTGATTTCCGAGTGCAGGCAACTGTCCCCCTTGCCCTTGATAGAAGCCCTCACTGCCCTGGTGTGGTGTTGCCGCTGATCCGAAAATTGATCCAAGAAAATTGGGCTGGAATAAAGCTTAAAGAGGTTTTTAGGTTTCCCAGAACCATTGTTCTGCATATCTAGATGGTTTAAAAACCACAGGGCATGATTTTGGCTACTTAGTTTCATGTGGCATGTGGGGTTTCTTTAAGATGCACGAACTTAACAACTCATGTGAGCATGGCTGTTTCCTGAACCCAATTTTCAATTGGAAAAGGCAATTTCAGAGCAATTTTGGTAGCTT
Source organism: Alca torda (assembly GCA_008658365.1). Classification (NCBI taxonomy): domain Eukaryota; kingdom Metazoa; phylum Chordata; class Aves; order Charadriiformes; family Alcidae; genus Alca; species Alca torda. The sequence continues at coordinate 208,345,128 of CM018076.1, forward strand.
GGAACCCTTGCATTTTTCTGAAAGCCCATGAACATTAAGTTCTCTTACAGACTGAGAGTCTTTGAAAATAGTAATCATCATCTACTATTAACAATTTGAGAATAGTTTGTGTGTGTGTGTATCTGTATGTACAGGGTATGGAAAACCTCTGATGTTGTTGGGAGCTACAAACATTGCAGAAAGCTTTGGTTGGCATGAGCGTTCACGGTGGATGTTCTTGTCCAAGCTACCTGAATTTGGCACTCTAGAAATTTTTGAGGGATTAGTGGGGAGGAGGGAGGGAGGGATGGATTGGGTTATGTCAGCATTTGAATGACTGCAAACATCTAGCAGGTATCTAAGAGACTTTCCTCTGGGTGCATCTCATTTCAACTGGTCTTGGGGATGCTGGGGATGTGTTAAGCTGGTCAAGATCTTCATAATGATTTTGATATGAAGCCATAGAATCATTTAGGTTGGAAGAGACCCTTGGGATCATCGAGTCCAACCATCAACTCCACTCTACAAAGTTCTCCCTTACACCATATCCCCTAACACCACACCTAAACGAGTCTTAAACACATTCAGGGATGGTGACTCCACCACTGCTTCTACTAGCCATGAGAGAGGCTGGAGTGGGAATGGGCATTTCTCTAGGACTGTGTATGTGGTTGTGCACCTCCACCTTTAATGGCACCTCTGACTGTCTTTGCAGCTATGACGGAGTGCCATTTCTGATGCACGACAAGACACTCAGGAGAACAACAAATGTGGAGGAAGTGTTTCCAGAGCGGGCCTACGAGCACTCCTCCATGTTCAACTGGACTGACCTGGAAAAGCTCAATGCTGGAGAGTGGTTCCTACAGGTGTGTATGGCCATGGAGAGGGTGTCCTGGAGCCATGGATGTGGGATGAAAGCTCATGCCTAAACCCTCTTTGAGGTGGAAAGGTGTAGATCTAGCTCCTCCTTCAGATCTGCACTGGTCTGAAGTGCAGCTAGAACAAGAATCCATGAACCACATTTAGTTCTGTCTTCTACAAAACTTAGACTTGTCCTAGAAGACATGTTGTCTGTCTGTGCCTTTTCCACCAGCTGGAAGAAGGGTGGAATGCTTGGTTAAGGTTAATGCCTAGTTGACACCACAAAGAACTTTAAGACCCCCAGGAGGGTGAACGTGTGGTTATAAAGAGAACAGAAAAGGCAGCGTGTCATATGCTATTCCTTTTTCTTTAATTTACTTTTGGAGAGAGTTGTCTTTACAAAGAAAAAGCAAGAAATGGAGCCTTCGAAGTCCAGGGGGCGATGAATTGCTGTGGGATGGGCTTGACCCATCCTTCAGCGTGCAGACAGGTTGCAGGTGGGATTTCTTTTTGCCAAGCCACTCTCTGGCCAGTAGCTGGTAACCTTCTTGGAGAGCATTGGTCTGGAAGGAGGGCTGCAGCGCTCTGGTACGCTCATGTGAGCTTGAATGTGGCTTGGCGAGGCATTGCTGCAGCGATGCGAGCTCAGGTACCACTTTCACATGGCTGCTTGAAGCTCCCTGGGTGCTCTCTTAGTGGAAGTCTGAAGCGACCATAGCTTCACTGCTCTTCTGATCTGAGCTGGAGTGATGGGGGTGTCTGTATTACAATTGCACGTGCCGTTGCACGGAAACTTGCTTGGTCCGCAGGTGTGGTTGTGGGAGTGGGAATGAAGGGAAACTACTGCTTGCCAGATGAGAAGGGCCAAGAGAGCATCTGGAAGGCTGCTTTTTCGATGTGCTTTGAAGCAGTCAATCCTGAATGTCCTTCAGTCTTCCAACAGGACATAGCTTCTCCCTGATCACTTTTAGCTATATAATCATGGAAGGATTTGGGTGGGAACGGACCTCTAAAGGCCATCTAGTCCATGAGAAGCAGGACTGCTGAGAAGAGGGGGGTGAAGGGAGATGCAACCTGCCCCTATAATGCTGCTTGGGCAGCACATGCTTTGGGGAGGGAAACAGGCAAGAAGCACCTTGGTGCTGGAACCAGGGTTACACCAAAGCACACCCGGTCACAGCAAACAGGAGAACGATGTCCCCGAGCTGTACCCTGACCCCAGCCCTGATGTGTGGGCTCAGGTAGGTCACTCAGCACCCCTGCCTCAGTTTCCCCACAGCCAAAGAGGAATAGTCATAGGGCATTAATCGGAAAGCAGATGCCATCATAGAATAGTTTGGGTTGGAAGGGGCCTTTAAAGGCCATCTAGTCCAACCGACCTGACATGAGCAGGGACATCTTGAACTAGATCAGGCTGCTCAGAGCCCCGTCCAACCTGGCCTTGAACACCTCCAGGGATGGGGCAGCCACAGCTTCTCTGGGCAACCTGGGCCAGGGGCTCACCACCCTCACTGTAAAGAATTTCTTCCTAATATCGAATCTAAATCTCCCCTCCTTCAGTGTAAAACCCTTCCCCCTTGTCCTAGGGCTCCCCTCCCTGTTCCAGAGTCCCTCCCCAGCTTTTCTGGAGCCCCTTGAGGGACTGGAAGGGGCTCCAAGGTCTCCCCAGAGCCTTCTCTTCTGCAGGCTGAACCCCCCCAACTCTCTCAGCCTGTCCTCACAGCAGAGGGGCTCCAGCCCTCCCAGCACCTCCATGGCCTCCTCTGGCCCCGCTCCACCAGCTCCGTGTCTCTCCTGTGCTGAGGCCCCAGAGCTGGAGGCAGCACTGCAGGGGGGTCTCCCCCGAGCGGAGCAGAGGGGCAGAATCCCCCCCCTCGCCCTGCTGCCCACGCTGCTGGGGATGCAGCCCAGGGTGTAGGAGCTTCTATAAGTATATTGGAAGCAAAAGGAAGACCAGAGAAGTTGTGGGCCCACTGTTGAATGAGACAGGAGTCATGGTGACGGAGGATGCGGAGAAGGTGGAGTTACTGAATGCCTTCTTTGCTTCGGTCTTTTCTGCTCGGCCCAGCCCTCAGGAGTCCCAGGCATTGGGTAAAGTAACAGGGAAAGAAGAAGACTTCCCTTGGGTTGAGGAGGATCGAGTGAGGGATCAATTAGATCATTTAGATATTCACAAGTCCATGGGCCCTGATGGGATGCACCCGAGAGTGCTGAGGGAGCTGGCAGAAGTCATTGCTGGGCCGCTCTCCATCATCTTTGAAAAGTCCTGGAGAACAGGCGAGGTGCCTGGGGACTGGAGGAAAGCCAATGTCACTCCAATCTTCAAAAAAGGCAAGAAGGAGGAGCTGGGGAACTACAGGCCGGTCAGCCTCACCTCCATCCCTGGAAAGATGATGGAACAGCTCATTCTGGGTGTCATCTCAAGGCCTGCAGAGGAAAAGAAAGCTATCAGAAGTACTCAACATGGATTCACTAAGGGGAAATGATGTCTGACTAATCTGATAGCCTTCTATGATGGCATGACTGGATGGATAGATGAGGGGAGGGCGGTAGATGTGGTCTATCTTGACTTAAGCAAGGCATTTGACACGGTCTCCCACAGCATCGTCATAGGGAAGCTTAGGAAGAGTGGGCTAGATGAAAGGACAGTAAGGTGGAGAGATAACTGGTTGAAAGACAGAGCTCAGAGGGTCGTGATTAGGGGCACAGAGTCTAGTTGGAGGCCAGTGACGAGTGGTGTTCCCCAGGGGTCAGTACTGAGTCCAGTCCTCTTCAATATATTCATCAATGACCTGGATGAGGGGATAGAGTGCACCCTCAGCAAGTCTGCTGATGACACAAAGCTGGGGGGGGTGGCTGACACACCGGAAGGCTGTGCTGCCATACAGAGAGACCTGGACAGGTTGGAGATCTGGGCAGAGAGAAACCTTATGAAATTCAACAAGGGCAAGTGTAGGGTGCTGCACCTGGGGAGGAATAACCCCATGCACCAGTCCAGGTTGGGGCTGACCTGCTGGAGAGCAGCTCTGTGGAAAGAGACCTGGGAGTCCTGGTGGACAACGGGATGACCATGAGCCAGCCATGTGCCCTTGTGGCCAAGAAGGCCAATGGCATCCTGGGGTGCATCAAGAAGAGCGTGGCCAGCAGGTGGAGGGAGGTCATCCTCCCCCTCTGCTCTGCCCTGGGGAGGCCGCACCTGGAGCACTGTGTCCAGTTCTGGGCTCCCAGGTTCAAGAGGGACAAGGAACTGCTGGAGAGGGTGCAGCAGAGAGCTACAAAGATGATTAGGGGACTGGAACAGCTCTCTTATGAAGAAAGGCTGAGGGATTTGGGTCTCTTCAGTCTGGAAAAAAGACGGCTGAGGGGGGATCTTATCAATGCTTATAAATACTGAAAGGGTGGGTGTCAGGAGGATGGGGCCAGGCTCTTTTCAGTGGTGCCCGGGGACAGGACAAGAGGCAATGGGCACAAACTTGAGCATAGGAAGTTCCACCTAAACATGAGGAGGCACTTCTTTACTTTGAGGGTGGCAGAGCCCTGGCACAGGCTGCCCAGAGAGGTGGTGGAGTCTCCGTCTCTGGAGACATTCCAAACCCGCCTGGATGCGTTCCTGTGCCACCTGCTCTGGGTGACCCTGCTCTGGCAGGGGGTTGGACTGGGTGATCTCCAGAGGTCCCTTCCAACCCTATGATTCTAGGTGTTTCTGGGCTGTGAGCAAACATTGCCATGTTGAGCTTCTCTTCACCCACCAGTACCCCCAAGTCCTTCTCCTCAGGGCTGCTCTCCATCTGCCAGCCTGTATGGATACTGGAGGTTGCCCCTACCCGTGTGCAGGACCCTGCACTTGGCCTTGTTGAACCTCAAGAGGTTCACATGGGCCCACTTCTTCAGCCTCTCCAGGTCCCTCTGGATGGCATCCTGTCCCTCAGGTGTGTCGACCGCACCACTCAGATTGGTGTTGTCTGCAAACTTGATGAGGGTGCCCTCGATCCCATTGTCCGTGTCACTGGTGAAGATACGGAACAGTACTGGTCCCAGTGTGGACCCCTGAGGGACACCACGTGTCACCAGTCTCCATCTGGTCCTTTTTATTTTTAGATTCTGAAGAATCCTTGGTGATCATATACGTAGCGTAAGAAAGTACATTTTTAGCTTACTATATTGAAAAATTACATTACTGTCCTATAGCTCTGCTCTCCTCCTGGAAACGAAGTGACCTGCCTGGCACACCTTGCTTTCGGTAAGGATCTGTCACTTGCCCTTGGGTCAGGAAACTGAGGTACAGAACTTCAGCAAGCTGCGAGGTGGTCATCAAGCATGGCTGTCAGCATCCCCCACTGTTGTCAAGGTGGCATAGAAAAGGGTCTTTGACTGTATTTGAGGAGTCTGGGCTTTGTGGCACTAATGCTTGGATGTGTTTTGCTTTCAGAATGACCCTTTCTGGACAGCTGGGTCTCTCTCAAGGTCTGACTATTTGGAAGCTGCCAACCAGTCAGTCTGCAAGCTGGCAGATATGCTAGAGGTGATCAAGGACAACACATCACTCATCCTGAACTTCCAGGAACTGCCACCAACTCATCCCTACTACAGCACTTACATCAACATCACCCTGGAAACCATCTTGGCATCGGGAATTCGGCAACAGGCTGTGAGTTCTGTGGGGCTGGTGATGTTTCCAAAATTGCCCTCTTCATGGGTTCCCTGAATCCTTAAGTGTCTCATTTGATCCATTTGAACACTTGATTTGAAACGCTACTTCGCACCAAGAAGTCATGCTGGGGAGGGCTTTGCCTCCAGGCTGGTGGTCCTAGAGGCTTGAATAGCATCTTGGACTGTACCTATGGTAGTATAGCTAGTAGAAGGAGGAAAGTTATTATTCCCCTTACTCAGCAATTATGTGTTCAGCGTGGGGCTCACCGGGACAAGACAGATGTTGGTAAACTGGGGCAAGTCCCGCAGAGGCCACCAAACTGATCAAGGGGCTGAATATATGAGGAGAGGCTGAGGGGAACTGAGTCCCTTCATCCTGGAAAAGAGAAGACTTTGTGGAGGCCTAATAGCAGCTCTCCAGTGCTGGCAAGGAGGTTGTTGAGAAGTTGGACCAAAGCTCTTCACTGAGCTGCGTGTCAGGAGGGTAAGAAAGAATCATCATCAATTGGAACAGGAGAGGTTTTCACTGGATACAAGGAAACTAGTTTTCCCTGTGATGGCAGGCTAGTGTTGAGAGGGGCCAGGAGAAACTGAGGGATCTCCATCCTTGGAGCTTTTCAAGATGCAACTGGAAAAAGCCTGGAACCTTGTTTGAAATCAGTGCTGGCCCTGGTTTGTGTTGGAGTAGAGATCTCCTGAGGTCCCTTCCCCGATAAGAGCCTCAGGCACGAGAGCAGAGGCTGAAACCTGGAGGCCAGTTGCGAGCAGCAGAGAGACCTTCCTCTCCTTAAAATCATAGAACAGTTTGGGTTGAGAGGGACCTTTTAAAGGTCATCTAGTTCAACCCCCCTTCCAAGGAGTATCCTTCTGTCTCCTTGGTTTTAAATAATCCTTCTCTCTGGGCTGAGCAACTGGACTCAGCCTGGACTCAGCTTCTGCTTGGAGGAGAAATGAGTGTCCTTGAGATTAGGGTTTTTCAACAAAAGGAGGTCTATGTACCTTCAGGACTATGTATATGCAGAGATTCTCTTCCAGACTTTCATTTCTGCCCCAGAATTGTCCTTGCTGGGTTATGCCAAGCATTTTAATTTCCAGCTCCATGCTGTTGCAATTATGGAATGGGGTAGAAGCATTTTGGTTGGAAGAGACCTTTAAGGTCATCAAGTCCTACTGTTAACCTAGCACTGCCAAGTTACCACTAAACCATGTCTCTCAGCACTACATCTACACGTCTTTTAAATACTTTCCAGCCAGCCTTGTTAGCTGTGTCTTCTTTGACCACGAGGTATAGATCTTCACCCAGCCCATCAGGAGCTCCCTGTGATGTAATCACCTCTTCTGGAGGGAGAGCACCACTTCGCATGTGTTGGATGGGAACCAGACTGGGGGACTCTGGGTGTCCCTTGGAAAACTTCTTCGTGGATCTGTCTTGGGAAGGAAATCTGGTCCTTTCACTTGTCCTGCGCTCTCCCTTGAATACGGACTGGTTGAAAATAGTGTAGTGAGGCTGGCATGTGGAATGACTACATCACTCGCAGCTTAGATATTGCATCCGTACCAATTAAGTGCATCTGCATGCACTGACAAGTTCAGCACTGACTTGTTCAGTGATGGGCCCAGGGGGAGATATTTTTAGCTTCCATCTGTCTTTCTAATGACAGATGCTGCCACCCAATTGCCAATTAACTATGTGGCTGCAATGACGGTGTTATCCACAAGCCTCTGCCAGCTTGGCTAGATCCAAGGGAGAACCATGCTGTCTTATCCTTGGATATTGGAATGAAGAGCGGGAGAAAAATAGTCAAAACATAGATGTGGGGTTGTGAAGTGATATTTAAAAGATTGGTAGACATAGTGCTTAGCGACATGGTTTAGTGATGGTTTTTGTCAGAGTTAAGTTGATGGTTGGACTAGATGACCTGAAAAGTCCCTTCCAACCTAGGCAATTCTATGATTCTCACCCAGGTTTTATGGTTCCCTGTTGAAAATGCGTATGGCTGCATTTGTGCTGCTCTGATGCTTTGGTAGAAGAGCGTCACGGAGTTATTAGACATGGGTTAAAGCAGTGCTGAGATCATCTCGTTGGGCCCAGCCTCTGCATGGTACAAGCCATAAAACTGCCCAGCTTTGTTCCTCATCCACTTTACATCTGGCAGCTGAGCACGTGAACAGTGATTAATTTGACACGCTTTCAAAGTGTGGTATGAACTTAGGGAAATCTTTGCCCTGGGTTGGAGCAGATGTACCCCTGATAAAAAAATAAGGGGGAATAAAACCAGTTTTAGCCATGGGATCGTGGGAGGCTTCTCTTGTACGTCCTGTCCGCACTGTCAGTTTTAGTCTCATGTCTTTAGTTCTCTCTGTGCCCTGAATTGGGCAGGGAGGACAGGTTTGCAAGGTTGTACCATGTCTCTTCTCATGAACCCTTGGCCTGATCCCTTTGTATCTCAGCCCTTTTCACCTCTAAGATGTTGTGCGTTACAGTCCTCTGGGCTCACGGACAATCCTGAAGTGAATGGAGATGTGGGAGACTGTAAGTGTCTCATAGATAATTTGTATGACAAATGAGACAGTCTCTCATGTGATTTTGCTTCTGGCTTGGTGTAAACTGGCTGTCTTGTGTCACCAGCTTTGTGAATTGTCTTTGACATAGCCATCCTCTGTCTCGCTCCCTCCGCAGGTGATGTGGCTGCCGGACACGGAGAGGCAGCTGGTCAGACAGATTGCGCCAGGTTTCCAGCAGACTTCTGGCCTCAAGCTGGACGCAGAGCGCATGAGGGAGAAGGGCATCGTGAAGCTCAACCTGCGTTACACCAAGGTCACGAATGAGGATGTCAGGTACAGCCCTCGGTCTGGACACTGCGTGGTAGCCCATGTGCTCCACGGTGGGTGCATCCATGGCCCAGCAGCATCTTTTCTGATCATCCCAGGCTTATCATCTTATCTGCATAGAGGTATCTTTTCAGATGGATTTGCTCTTGAAAGCTTGAGCTGTGAAAGCTTGTCCCTACCCATCACCCAGAATCCAGGCTGTTCCCAGGAGTGAACAGCTGACTCTAATAACTCTACATGCTAATTCAGTACATGATGATCCTTTTTGAAACACAAATATATGAATAGCCTGATTCTTATTACACTGTCAGCTCTGGAAAAAGTGAAGGCTTTTCACACTGAGTACCTCCAAGTGCCGTCTTACCCTCATTAGCAGCTGCCCTTTGCTTCTGTTCGTCTGCTCCAGAGTTGCTGCTACAGAATTTTGATTAGTCCAAAGTCTAGATATGCTTTCAGAAATTTCTCTTTGCAGAGAATTCACCCGTTTCACTACCGTCCTTTGTCAGCTATTTAGACTGGTCAGGTCTCCTCTTTAATGAGACTGGCACAGCGTGGGGTTCCTCTCCTGCTTGAGCCTGTGTTTGAACCATGCAGTGACTTAGCTCCCAGCTTTGTCCCCTTCTCGGAGAGGGCAGATTGTCTCTAGTGCAGCTTTTATATTTTTTTTAGTGTTAACTTTTATTTTTTTTCCCCCCCAAAGAGATACTTGAAAATGAAAGAGGTTTGCAGAAGAAAAGTCTCTTCAAAGGATTTGTCTTGCTATACGTTTGGGCTGGGAGTAGGGAACATCTGGGCCCGGGGCTGTTTGAGAGCACGGTCCTATTTATTGTAATCCAGTGGTGGCTTTCCATGGCTGCCAGCGATTGGTCTAGTTGCTCGCCCTGAAAGCCAAGTCTGTGCTTTACCTGCAGGATAATTCCCGCCTGTTTTTCCCCTACCTATTTGCTCTATCTCATGGAGATAGACCATATGCCAACGCTCCCATCTATCCCAGCTCATCAGCCCCAATCTCTTATCAATCCCACCTCAGCTGTCTCCAAAATCCGACCTGACACTTGAGTCTTTCTTGAACCCTGGAAGCCTTCCAAAGCCCAGTCCTGCATCACGAGCCAGAGCAGGCTCAACAAGCCCTGGTATAACACAGTTCTCTCAATGCCTCCCAAAAAATCAGCATCTGGATGTAACATTGCTGCGACCACCTCTGCCCTTGAGAATCCCTTAGCCTTTGGAGCAGCTTGATCATGTTGTGAGCTTTGAGATGTCCACATCTTGTACAGTGGCCTCCCACCTCAATGTGCTCTGCAGACAATAAATTGGTAGGGTTAATCTCTGTGCTGGAGCTTAGTGATGCTTCTGCTTTGTAGATAAGGAAACAGCAATTTATGCAAATTGTATGGGTACAGGGACTTCATTGGCAGTGCTTTGTTTGCTGCTGACAGCTCTTGTACCCCAGCTTGCAATTTTAGCTTCTTGGCAAATGACCTCAGGAGACTGGAAGCTGTAACTCTGCTACTGTCCCCAAAACAAGGGCATGATGTTGGAAATGTAGTCTGTCAGTTTTTAAGTAAATTGCCTATGAAGTATTACAGGCATCTGAGCCAGATGTTAATTTTACGTCAACATGATCGGGCGGTTGTTACAAAAACATGCTGTGTCCATCATTCATGAGGAAGTATCTGAGGTGGTCTGTGGCCTGTGTCAGATAGCATCCAAGAAGCAAAGAAAGCTTTCAAGTTCAAACCATTTGATCGCAACGCCCTTGGGTTGCTCATGAAGTGACTGCGCCCTGTTAAAAACCACCCATCTCGTGCAATTCAAACCAAATAAATCTAGCCATGATTACATAGGTGGCTAATGGTGAGAGCTCTACTCTTGGAGATGAAGGTCTGACGTTTGCTGGGGGACTCACATCTTGCCCTGTCTGTCTCCTGGCAGGGACTACGCCATGGCGAACCTGAGCGTGAATCTCTACACTGTGAATGAGCCCTGGCTGTACTCCATCCTGTGGTGCGCTGGTGTCCAGTCGGTCACCTCCGACAGCTCCCACGTCCTTCGCAAGGTGCCTTTTCCCATCTGGCTAATGGTAAGCACAATGCCTGGGAAGGCACTGTGAACCCCTGGAAGGAGGGGGTGGAGTTGGAGGGGTGTAGAGGTGGCCGTTGAGCACTGGAACCACAGAGCCTAGGGGGTTTCTCCAGGAAGGTTTGGTTGGGTTCAACGTGCTCTTGGGCTTGGGAGTTTTCACCCTCTGTGTGTCTGAGACTGTAATGGATCAATGCTCCTCTTGCACAGTCCCTTCCTTCAGATGGCCCCGTCTCTCTCCATACGGGGTTTGGGAGCCTTGGATATTACATTGCATGTCCCACTTAACCCATATGATTTTTCCATTTTTCTCCAATGGAAAAACACCTTCTCAGACCTGCTGAGCAAACCTGGCTTCTATGTTTTGGCCAGGCTGCCGAAAAAACTGTTTTGTTTTTTTTCCCTGTTTTTAATACCAAATGAGGACAAGTTTTTGTACTGGCTACCCCAATGTTGGACAAGGAACAACCGGAGACCAAAGGTCCCTTACCCATCATGTAGCCAGTAAACTCTCTGAAAACTCCCATAGCACTTTGAGCCTCTGAAACACACAGAAATATTCATATACGATATAGCCGAGGGTAGGAAACTTTCAGCCCACGAAGCTCGGAGAAACTGTCAGCACATGAAAGGAGGGGGAGTTTAAAATTGTTCCTGTTTGTGGTTTTTCCTGATAATGTCATTTTGGGTGACAGGCTAGCATTAGAAATGTCATAAACATTGCGATTTGTATGCGACCCCTGCAGCTCTGTGCTTTTGTTTCTGCCCAGGTGGTAACTTTAGCCATGTGTGGTCTCTCTGTGATTGTACAAACCAGAACGTTTAAGGTCTGCTTCTGCTTTTTGTCTTCCAGCCTCCAGACGAGTACCACCTGATCTGGATCACATCTGATCTCATTTCATTTATCGTAATTGTAGGAGTTTTTATATTCCAGAAGTAAGTAGCATTGGTACAGCTCGACTCTCACATATCTGTGGCGTGTGTTTTTGTGGTTTTTTTTTGTTCAGAGCGTGGGGTGGAAAATGGGACAGAGGAGCACCGAGCTCCTCAGGCGCTTGGATTGCAATAGCAGGGAAACTGTTTGTTAAAAATCCCTACAAAGGCTGCAAACAATAATTCCACTTCTGAGATGTGACATTGAATTGGATGAAGTCACTACTTTTTACGAAAAATGAGATATCTCAAAATAGTAGATAGATGCCTTGTTCTGCTCATAAATGTGTGTGGGAGAGAAACTGTAAATGCTTTAGGGAAATGGATATTGAGAAAGAGACTAAAATACTTTAAAGGAAGAAGAAGCGATGTTTTGAGTTTCCACCATTACAGTCTTCAAAAATAACATATCATAGTTATCTTAAATCCGTTTGTTCCTGTTTGGATGAAGAACTAGAAATATTCATAGGATGGTTAGAGTTGGAAGGGACCTCAAAGATCATCTAGTTCCACCCCCTGCCCTGGGCAGGGACACCTCCCACCAGCCCAGGTTGCTCCAAGCCCCATCCAACCTGGCCTTGAACACCTCCAGGGATGGGCCAGGGGCTCACCACCCTCACAGTCAAGAATTTCTTCCTCAGATCTCATGTAAATCTCCCCTCTTTCAGTTTAAAACCATTCGCCTCATCCCATGGCTCCCCTCCCTGATCCAGAGTCCCTCCCCAGCTTTCTTGTAGGCCACCTTTAGGGACTGGAAGGTCGCTATAAGGTCTCCCCGGAGCCTTCTCTTCTCCAGGCTGAACCCCCCCAACTCTCTCAGCCTGTCCTCACAGCAGAGGGGCTCCAGCCCTCCCAGCATCTCCGGGCCCTCCTCTGGCCCCGCTCCAACAGCTCCGTGTCTCTCCTGTGCTGAGGCCCCAGAGCTGGAGGCAGCACTGCAGGGGGGTCTCCCCCGAGCGGAGCAGAGGGGCAGAATCCCCCCCCTTGCCCTGCTGCCCACGCTGCTGGGGATGCAGCCCAGGCTGCGGGGGGGTTTCTGGGCTGCCAGCGCACATTGCCAGCTCATTTTGAGCTTCTCTTCACCCACCAACACCCCCAAGTCCTTCTCCTCAGGGCTGCTCTTGATCTGTTCTCTGCCCAGCCTGGATTTGTGCTTGGGATTGCCTGACCCTTGTGGAGGACCTTGCACTTCCATGCATATTATGATTTAGCAAATCAAATCAGTTGCTTAGTTTGCTGCATAGAGAAAGCCTCTCCATTTTCCAAAGAAAAGGGAGAGCAAGGCAGAAGCCTCTCTGTTAGCGTCCCTGAAAACAGATGTGGTTCATAAAACCTAGGAGCAGAGCGTGTTAAGACACTGATAAATCAGGAGGAGGTAAATCAACTTCCTAATGGCAGAGTTGGCCAAGCCACCCTCCCCTTGATTGTACATGAGGAAACCATGGTGTCTTCCCGGTGGTGTGCCTTTTCTCCTAGGAGGCATTTTAGCTGTCAGTGGTGACAGTGTTATCACCCTCTCTGGGGAAAAGCGTGAGCTCGGAGAGAGACGCGCTTCCTCCAGCGAGCAGCAGCAGCCTTCTCCTGGGAAAACCTGTCTTTCTGAAATTGCATCCCCTTTTCCCCGGCTCTGTAATTTCATCTGCTTTGGCATGCACAAACGACTGCCCTAGAGACATCAAGGGACCTACACTTTCCTTCCTTCTTGATATTCGAAATCCTTTGTGTTAGGAGCAGCAATTTCATTCGCTTCAGCCTCATGAGCCAATGATTTCACTGTCGCGTTGTCCCAAATCATCTGCTTGCAGCAGCCTCTCTCCTTCCCCTGGGGTGCGGAATTACCCGGGTATTTTTGCCATGTTGCAGTAGGCTGTTGCTCCTGCCAGCAGCTGCCATGGATTTGACTTCAGGCCACATGTTGTGTCTGTTTATGATTATGTCTAAATTCATGAATCGCACAGTTCCCACGCTGGTAGACCCGTGCCCAGCAGGTCCCCAGTTACAGCATGAGATAATGGAGTGAGCAGCAGATTCAGAACTCTCCTCTTGGATTAGATTTCCCAACGGTTAATGAAAGCACTGACCGGGATGAGATTAAAATTTTTCTAAGGAGTCTTGTGGTCTGAATTGTGGCCGATTAAACCCTTCCTCCAGAAGGGCATTGTGGCTGTGTTGTCTGGAAGCTGCCTCCACTCCCTCAAATTCATCAGTTGGTTTAATAGAGATGTCCCTGCTCTTTAGACCCTGTATTTCTCTGTAAAATACAGAAATGCACGGGGGAGTCTGGAGGCAGGGACTGACCTCTCTGAAGAGCAGAATTTGAAGGCCAAGTTGATGAGATATTTGCAGTCTTCTGCAGCATCTCCCGAAGTCAGTTTTAGAAGGCTTTCCTGAATCAGACCCAGGAGACCACAGGCTGGAGACATTAAACTGACTCAAACTGCTGAATGGGAACTGTAGGTCCCTGAGCAGGGTGAGATGGTGCGTGCTTGGAGAGGGAGAAAAGTTGCAGCTACGTGGACTTTGCAATAGCTGGACTCTTCCTCTCTGCACAGATTAAATTTCTTTCAGTTTGGAAGAGGTTTGATGGAGTAAGGCAAGAGGAAGCAGGGTAAGGAAGGAAAGCATTATTGCAAGATTTCTCTTCCACTCTCTATGTAAGTGTGATACAGGTTAGAAAAGCTGGGAACTGCCACCAGTTTTCCCCAGCATCCATCAACCTGAAGCGCTGAGCTCCATGCCCAACATCTGGACCTGGCATAGAAAGGCGGTTACTCGGAGAGCTCTGGCCACATGTGCCCATCGTAGCAGGGCCAAATGTCTTCTTTCGGGTCTCTCCCTTGGGACAACTCAACCCTGAGTCAGTAGAAGGAAGGAGAAAGTCTAGCACCAGAAGTTGGAATTTCTGCAGCAAAGGGCTTGCTCTTCCAAGAGCTTTGTGCAGGAGAGACCCATTTCCTTCCAGTTTCTCCACCACATGAAAGAATTGGTAGAAGCGTTGAGGATATATTAAAAACAAATCACAGCAGAATTGCCCAACTACTACCTGCTGATGTGATTCAGCTCTGGGAAATGGGGCTTGGCATTTGGCCTTCAATGTTGTGGTTGGTTTTTTGTTTGTGGTGTTTTGTTTGTTTTGTTTTTTTTTTTTTTTCCCCCCCCAAGTCCTTTTTGGGGCAAAACAGAGGTGCTTCCTTCATGTAAGGATGAGGGGGCGGGTGGGAACAGAGCCACTGCTTCGATGTGCTCGTCCTCTCTCCTACGCATGGCTTGTCTCTCCTCCGTAGCCGCGGGTAGGGATTGCTCCTGCTGTTCTGCTTCAGCCCCGGTGACAGGATCGTGGCAGCCTCTCTGGAAGGGAAATACCAACTGTGATGACTTCTAACCAATCTTTTTTTGCCTCTTTGCCTTGTTTATTTTCTTACTGCTCTGACTGTTGTGCATGTTCCTCCTCTTTCTCTCTCTGCTGCATTCTGGCATCTCACAGCTATCACATGATCAGGTAATTCTGGTGCTTTCCTCCTCTTTCTCTTTTTTGCATTCAACCTTCCTTTCTCTCTTTCTTCCTCTCTGCTATGGCTTCACTGCAGATGGACAGGGCAGGACACAGTTTTTCCACAGTGCTTTCAAACATCTGGCTTCACAGGGGGGACCATAAAGGGCTGAACGTTGCATAGTCCATAGCCACGAGCACCGCGGGAGCCTGATGCTGAAGCCGGTGGATGTTTTGAAGGCAATCTGACCATCCATTACAATGACCCAAGTCACTGCCTTTTAAAACAGCCCTATTCTGAGGTCCTGCAGTGTGTTGTAATTGGGGAATTCCCAGTGGATGTAATGCTTTCTCCATGGAAATAATCCCATGCAAAACATCCCCTTCCTTCCTGCGTTTATCAGAGGCTTTTGAGACCAACCTCTTCTAAATTGGCCAATTCTAAAGAAAATAACGTAACCTGTTCAATTATATAAAGTAGTGCTTTTTGAGCCCTGGGAACGAATCTGTAAAGCTAATAGCTGGAAAGGTTTGGCACATCAATTGCTGCACTCAGAGCTTGGCATCTTTCAGGAGTCTCTTCCCAATAAATAGCATTGCACCCAGGAAGAGAATGAGCCTGGGATGCTGGATTTGAAGTGCCATCAATTGGAAACTCAGATTTCTCCTCGTATTGGCTGCTTTCTCACCAGTCTATCTCATCCCCTTGGAGGGAAGCGCTGTTGCTTTTCTGCAGTAAAGCCTTCATTGCGTCCGTACTCCGACCAAACTCTTCACGTGTTACCTTCTCCATTCCTTCCGCTGTGTGCCATGGGGTTGTATTTCTGAGGACTTGGCTACTCCCTATCTGTGCTTATCTGCCCCTCTCCCTCTGCCCACCCACCGCCTCAGGGGTCGGGGTTGGCCACCTTCAAGCATTGCCTGCTCTACAAGGTACCTTGGACTTGCGGTGTTACGCCCTCGTGGCATCTCCACAGAACAGGACCTGGTTATGGGGCTGGGCTGAATGTTTCTATGGGTGCAGGGAGGTTGGGTGTTCTCCCCTTCTCGCCTCCCCCTTGCTCCCTGGGTCATGAATAAGGAGAAGACAGGCATGGAGGAGCTGGGCAGACTTTAGACATGAGCAGTCACAGGATGGGGACTGTGGTTGTGGCTGGCTTGGCTCTTTGCTCGCTCCATCTTATCACCTCAGTACCAATCAATCCCGTTTTCTCCCATCCCTGCCCCTCTCCCATCCCCTTTCCCTGCCATTTAGCATCTCCTCTCCAAACCAAGGGTCCAGCCGTGGCCCTAACACGGTGTCTGCTGTCTCTGTGTTGTTGTCCCAGTATTTTTTAGTCTGTTCCCACCCTGTGTCCGTCTGGTCCACTTTGATGCCAACCTCCCAGAACAAGACCTACCTGCTGTCTGTCTGGCCTTTTTGCACGCTGCTGTCCTAAACGTGGCCGATCACAACAGAGTCCAAGGGGGTAGGAGAGGTGCTCTTTTCTATTAAACAAGCTTTCTGGAGACCCAAAGGCTACCGAGCACAGCAGAGAGTAGTTCATATGGTGTTGGAGTTACGTTGTGATTAAATGTACTGGTGGCTCTTCTAAGAGGGTATTTCAAAGTCTCCCTGAAAAATGGGGTCACCCTCTCCTAGCTTGTTCAATCAGAGCAATGCACCCCTGTGAGAAGAGGAGTCCCCCTGGGTCTGGCTGCAGCCACCATGTGAGGTGGGGAGTGGAGAGCAGTCGATATTCCTCTTGGGAGGAGGAGAAAAGCCCTTGGTCCCCATGCCCCTTTGAGGCTGGACTCTCTGTGCCTCAAAACAGCCCCTGCCCTCCATGGGACGTCTAGGACCTAATGGGCAAGTGACCATCGTGCCTTTTGACCACACAACCCAGCCTAATGCTAAAAATACTGATGATGTGGGCCAAGAAAAGACTCGTCGTAGCGATATGTTTTGGTCCTGCCCGATAATAGTTTAAGGAGGATCTTGTCCTGTGAGATCCTGTGCCCTTCCAACCATGTTGACCTTAGTGGGATCTGCGTGCATGGGACACTAAGGGCAAAAATGATCATCTTCCAGGTCAGAGTGGCTCAGCTTAGATGATGGTGATAGGAGAAAAATAGTGTTTTCTATTTAATTTTTTTTATACTTTAATATCTTTGCCTTCTTGTGCTTCCTCTGTGTTGCTTCTGCCCATGGGTCTGTGAGTTGTGTCCTGTTGCCATCCCGTCCCTTCTTTTCTCTGTAGCCAGAGCATCTACCTTCATCCTTACCCCAGTCGAAGCCTGATGGTGCGGTGTCACCCACTGGGATTTGGGAAGGGGATAGAAACCCCATGAAATCGACACCAGATAGATTTTTCTTGGAAAAATTGCAGAACCTCTTTTGTGGATGTTGCTCTTTCAGGCTGATGCTGTGGAGACCCAGGCTGGGGATGTGTGTGGGCTCCTCAAACCCTCTGCTCCTGGGGCTTGTTGGGGGTTAGAAATGTAAGAGAAGGTGGTTATCACCTTTAAAAAAAAAAAAAAAAAAAAAAAATCACTTTCTCCTGTGTGGGTGGGCCACTAGATGGTGCCAGAAGATCAGAAGCCCCATAAACCACCCTAAATCCCTGCTGTTTCTCCATCAAATAGTCTTACAGCATCTCTGGCAGGGAGAATGTGATTTGCTTGAAAGCCTTCCTCTGCGATCAGGAGGTAGGACAAATCGGTGGGGTGTGTGCTCTGAAAGCCTGGACTAAATAACATCCCTTTGCAATGGGATATTGGGTACGGCTGCTTTGTCTGAGCCCACCAAACCCTGTTTTCTCCTATTGCAGCAGCATCCCACGTTTCACTCCTGGTTCCAGCAGCTCTGCAGCTGAGGGTCTGCTACAGGGGTGCTCTCAGGCTGAAAAACAGCTTTAAAAGCAAAATCCCCCTTGAACGTGCTGCCGTTGCTTATTACCAACATCAGGAATTTTCTTTACATGCATTCAGTAATGAGAATAAAATTCTGGCTAATTTTACGTCGAGCCAAGTTCCCATCAGCCTTACGCTGTTTATGTGGTGGAAACTTTTGGTGAACACTGAGTTTCATCAAGGCTTAAAAAGTGTGGGTTTTGGGTAGAAGCATTTAAGGAAAGACCTGGCATTTGGGAAGGGAAGGGTTCTGGGAGAAATCATGTTCAGGGGAACCGTACGTGACAGCTACCTGTGTGGGGACAGTGTCTTTGTTGCATCTTAGATTTGAGGCCTTAATTTGTCTTTGAGTTCTCTCCGCCCACAAGGATGAGCATGTCACGCAGTAAGGAAAAGGTTATGGTTTCTGTACTTGGCTTGGTCTCTTGTTTTGTTCCCTCTTTCCAATCCTAAGAGTCAAAATAGTCAAAGTAGCCATTCCTCTTTAGGGCAGTTGGGTAGCTGATGTGATAGGGAGGGGTATCTGCACTCCTTGGTGAAATTAGCAGAATTAGGACGCTCAAGGTTGTTAAAGATGACCTGCTTGTATGTCTGTACCCCTCTGAGATAACATACTCATCTCTGAACATCCTCCTACCATGCGGGGTTGCATAGGTGTAAGGGAGCAAAAGCGTGAGGGTCTCTGGGACTTGGTCTCCACATTGTTGGTGGCCACTTGCCTTGAGGATGCTCCCATGGCTGGGGAGACCAGCCCCTGATATCCCCCTCTTGTCTTGCAGGTGGCGCCTAGGAAGCATCAGGACCTACAACCCGGAGCAGATCATGCTCAGCGCTGCTGTCCGCCGATCTAGCCGGGATGTCAAGATCATGAAGGAGAAGCTGATCTTCTCAGGTATGGATGGGGCTGGTTGGTCAGAGCCCTTTGCTCCATCTCTCAGCTATCCCCCTGCTCTCTGCTGGTGGAGGAGGTGGTCTTGATATGGGTGTCAACATCTGCTGGTGGGACAGGGTGGCTGGACTGACCCTGCTGCATTGAACCACCTGTAGGATGTGGGCATGGCTCATCCATCCCAAACTGGTGCTCGTCCGAGCACTCATTTGCTGAGAAATCCCGTGTCTAACTTCCCAAGTTGTGCCATGCAGCTCTCATGCTGTCCCACATCATCTCCGCTCTGGATTGTCAACAGTGTGTCAAAAGTTATAAAATCCAATCAAATAACGGCGTAGGTCATCGCAAACAGTGGTGATGAGTTTGGGGTAGAGCTGGAATTCAGTGGCCCTGTGGATTGAGGGATTCCTAATATCCTTGTGCTCCTCCCAGCATTTATTTGTTGGAACATCTCACCTCACCTCTAAGAAAGATCTCAGAAATGTGTACAAAGAGGGAAACGTTTAGCTTTAAAAGGTTAAAGTTGGTGCGTGAAGCTGGAAAACTCACGTTTGAAGGAATGTGAATATAATCTCCCCTTGAGCTTCATTATGGGTTTTCTTTTTTTTGTATTTAGGGGCTAGAGACCTCCAGCAGGGATCAGGGTTTATTGTACTGGCCACATTGTGTGAAATGCGGGGCTGATTCTGCCCTCCAGAGATGGTGAAAATCAGGTGTGAATCCAGGGAGGGAAAGCAGTTTGTCACAGCAGAATTAAGCCTCTCCAGCGTGTCCTAGACATAAAATATCCTTAGAGGTAGGGGATATATATTAAATTTTTGTGTATCTTGTGAGAAATAAGTTCTGGTCCGAATGAAATGTGCTTCACAGAGGATTCTGCCTGAGCCTATTTTTATTCACGTTCTTGCAAGAGCGGGTGACCTAGCAAGTAGGCACACTTTCAGTTCTTGAAACACACCTTTTTATTTCCTAATCCCGGCCGAATTTTTCCCTCCCCTGTTTCCCATTGGTTAGGTACTCCAGGGTTCACAGTCTGTCCGAGGCACCTAAAATTCTTCCTGGATATCTTGCCTCTGTTTACTTCTCTTTGTGCTACACCTAAAGGGATTATCTGACTAGTTTAGTTTTTTCCTTTTTGTTAAAAACTTGCTTAATATCATTAGCCCTGGTTAAATATTTGACTACCCTTCTAGACACTAATCCGGTATGAATCAGTTTGTCCTTTTGTCTGTGTGATAAGAGATGTTCTACAAGCCTTTGCTGGAGCCTCTTTGTTTTAGTCATTCCCTTATCATGTCACCTCTGATGGAAACAGCTTTCCTCCTCTGCAAAAGCAATACCTGCCTTTCTTACAATCTGAAACACGTGTTTTTGCTTAGGGTGGGTGTTCACAATTAAAGTTAAAATTAAATTGCACATTTTTCCGAGTGAAACAAGTGACTATAGGAGTCTACCCTTTTCCAGAATGGCCGTTTGGGTAGATAAGTTCAGATATTTTGCACCCTTTTTCTACGGGTGACTAACTCAGCCTGTGACATCGCATGCAGGTGTATGGGGGGGTCCAGTTTTGCCTCTGATGGTGTCAGGGTTGTCAAGCTCTGAAATTTAGAGGTCACCTCTTATTTGGAGGTAGATGCTGCTCAGAGCTGGTTTTAAATGGGTGCAGCGTTACTAAACCCTGGGTGAAATCCCTGGAGGATCAGATAGATCCCATGTGCTGCAATTACATGGTTGCTCAGTGCCTCAGTTTCCCTGTCCATGGCTGGGGGGCTCCTGGGACTTGCACCCCTGTGATATGTATCCTCCCTTCCCTTCTCTACCCTCCCCAGAGATAAACAACGGCGTGGAGACCACGGACGAGCTGTCTCTCTGCTCCGAAAACGGCTATGCCAACGAGATGGTCACGCCCACGGATCATCGGGACACCAAGCTGAGGATGAACTGAGGGGCTCTGGTCCGACCCCGGCGCGTGGCGTCCCTTGCGTTCGCTCCGGCAGTGAGAGCCGTGCTCTCCTGCTTGCTGTGGGATGGGAACCTGTGAGGAACTGCTGGTTGGGCAGAGACCCCTTCCCATACCCCATCGCTGGCTGCTCCACCTCCCTGGTTGTGAGGTGGGAGGGGCTTATTTTTGTAAATATGTAGAAAATCTGAATTTTTTTGTCTCTTTTGGAAGTGGTTTTTTTTTTTTGAGTGTAATTTTTTTTTCCAGGGCATGAGTGGAAATACCATGTTCATTAAATCCTCGACCTTATGGCTGAAGTTATTTGAATCTTGACGTGACAGCCCGAGTCCCCTTGGGGGGTTCTGGGATGAACACGTTGGACATGTCTCCCCTTTCTCCCCCTTGCCCTGCTCCCTCCTTCCCTTGGTGCGGCGACTGTGTAGCTGAACATTGTGATGTTCTCGTGAAGTGTTGTTTTTCTTACTTTTTTTTTTGTTGTTGTTGTTGCCCTCCCCTTTTTCCCCTTTCCTGGGCAATGAAGTTTTAGCTCTAATGCAACAGGAGGCTGTTTGGAGGAGAGAAGCTTTCCTAGGAGGGGAGATAGTGCTGCTCTTCCCCGACGAAGTTCAGAGCCAGGGAAGGGGTTGCACTGGCTCAGTCACTTGGGCACCTTCTCTCTGTCCCCTCCTCCTTCCCCAAAGCCTGGTTCCTCGCAGGGGAATGGCCTTCTGGAAATGTTCTACCACAGTCTTGAAGGCAAATCCTGAGTGCTGGCTGTAGATTGGCCTCTGCTGGCAGCAATGCTTTCATTTTTTATATTTTTTTTTCCACTTTTTTTCTTTCTTTCTTTCTTTCTTTCTTTCTTTCTTTCTTTCTTTCTTTCTTTCTTTCTTTCTTTCTTCTTTCTTTCTTTCTTTCTTTCTTTCTTTCTTTCTTTCTTTCTTTCTTTCTTTCTTTCTTTCTTTCTTTCTTTCTTTCTTTCTTTCTTTCT
Source organism: Alca torda (assembly GCA_008658365.1). NCBI lineage: Eukaryota > Metazoa > Chordata > Aves > Charadriiformes > Alcidae > Alca > Alca torda. The sequence goes on from CM018076.1 coordinate 208,366,669, forward strand.
TTCTTTCTTTCTTTCTTTCTTTCTTTCTTTCTTTCTTTCTTTCTTTCTTTCTTTCTTTCTTTCTTTCTTTCTTTCTTTCTTTCTTTCTTTCTATCTTCTCCCTGAGTTGGGCTCTGTTGGGAGCCCAGATGGCTTGCAAAAAGCAATGCTGTGGGCACCATCACCGCTCAGATCTGGCTAAAGTGCCTGCCACGCCAAGTGGCATTTGGAGTCGCTCCTTGCTTCCCTGTCCTTGCACCCGCGTAGGAAGAGGAGGTGGTGGTGTGGTGTGAGCTTCCCCCGCTCTGGGCCAAGGAGGTGCCCATGGGCAAAGGAGTTGTAAATAGTTTGGAAGGTGAAGCAGCCCTGGAGTGTAATTTATTCCTGCAAGGAGACCTTTCCTCCTTGCTTTGTAAGCAGGATCTTTAAAAGCTGCATGTTCGCGTCCTCCAAAGGAGCGATGGTCTTGCAGTGGATGCTGACAGGCTCATGAAGGTAAGAGCTCTCATCAGCGTGTTTCCAATGCAAAAGGCTTTAAACCAAAATCCTAGACCAGAGGTTAAAAAGAAAAGAAAACAAACAAACAAACAAAAAAACAACCTCAGAAACCAAGTAGATGATGGTTGCATTTTATTCCCTTCCTGAAACGGCTCATGGCCAGCCCAAGGGCCGTCTCAGCTCTTTGCTCTTGACCTTCAAGGCCTTGTGGAGAGGAGCCTGGTTTTGGGTCACTATGTTGTTTGCACGGAGCTGGTTCCCAAGGCAGCTGAAGCCAGCCGGAAGGCTGCCGGAGCTGTGAGTGGGTCTTGGCTCAGTCCCCACGGCTTTCTGCTGTTGGGTTGCTCCCTTCCTTGCTGGATCTTGGTTGGCACAATGTGGGAAATCCCATTGATCGCAAGCTTGCTTTGAAGCTTGGTGTGCACTGCCTTGAAAGCGGTGGGACCATCAAAGATGTTTACTGTGGAGGGAATGGGAGCTGAGGCTTAGTCTTTGGGTGCTGGCCAAGCTGGGCTGCGGAGCCCATGAGCGTCTGGGAGAAGTCACCTCGCAGAGGAGAAGGTGGTCTACGAGATGCTGACGTGCATCACATTCAACGCACAAAGCAGGCTTGGAAAGGCCAGGAACAAGCCACGATCAAAACAGCCTTGAGCAGTTTGTTCTTGTTTTGGCAGCATTAAACTGCTCTATTTTTTTTTTTTTTTAAGCTGTACTCCGGTAGTGTTTGGAAACCCTGAAGTCTCGGGCTTAGTGTGTAAGAACCGGGGGCAGAGGTGGCCGACTTATCAATGTAAGAGAAAAATACCCCTATTAATAATGAAAATGTGAATTGTGATGCTTTAATAAACACCTCCGAAGAAGTGCAACACAAGACTTTAATTTGTTTGCATCTACCCTGGGGTTTTATGAATGTAAGTGGAATAAGACCCTGGTCCATGATCCCTCTTACCTTCCCCAAGTACTGTCCCTTCTATATGGTACTCTCTCAAGTCTGTGAAACACAGTGTGTTTTCTCTGCAGAATTGCAAGATTTTGGTGGATTTGAAGGCTTTTGAGAACAAAGTTGCTTCTCCCTTTACTGTGGTGCTGTATTGAAACATTCCCAGTGGATTGTCATTGCCAAGTGCGAGATGTTGTTAAATCTCAGCATCTGTTGATAATCACCTGCATGTTCTGTTTTTATCCTTGGAGATGACGTTATTGAAAGGTCAAGTGCTTAAAAGCTTGGAAGTGTTAAAAGCAATCTATCAAAGAGTTGTTTTCACAAATCACTTTTTTCTTTCTTTTTTTTTATGACGAGACCCAAACTTTATGCGTGATGCACTGTTACCGTTATCGTCCTGAATATTTGATACCTTTTTTTTTTTAAAAAGGATGATACTTTTTTGATTAAAATAGACCTAGACCAAAATAAACTCTGCAATGCTCTGTGAAATAAACTGTCAGTATTCCCCTGCCAGTCTGTGATGTTGTCATGTGTTCTGGGATTGTTTGCATAATGGTGATGCCTTGATCTTCTCCCTGTGTTTCTGCTTTTTCATGCTTTATGAGGGAGCTAAAGGTCTGACCAGAGGGAGGTTTGGAGATCCATCCTTCTTGAGATCAGTACAATTGTGTTGCATCTCTTCTTGATGACAACACCAAGCTGAGTGGTGCAGCGACACGCCTGAGGGACCCGATGTCATCCAGAGGGACCTGGAGAGGCCCTAGAAGTGGGCCCATGTGAACCTCTTGAGGTTCAACAAGGCCAAGTGCAGAGACCTGCACCTGGGTCAAAGCAACCCCTAGTATCCATACAGGCTGGGGGATGAAAGGAATAGAGAGCAGCCCTGAGGAGAAGGACTTGGGGGTGTTGGTGGGTGAGAAGCTCAACATGAGCTGGCACCGTGCACTTGGCAGCCCAGATACCCCCCCCGCAGCCTGGGCTGCATCCCCAGTAGCGTGGGCAGCAGGGTGAGGGGGGGGATTCTGCCCCTCTGCTCCCCTTGGGGGAGACCCCCCTGCAGTGCTGCCTCCAGCTCTGGGGCCTCAGCACAGGAGAGACACGGAGCTGTTGGAGCGGGGCCAGAGGAGGCCCCGGAAATGCTGGGAGGGTTGGAGCCCCTCTGCTGTGAGGACAGGCTGAGAGAAGACCTGGGGGGGTTCAGCCTGGAGCCTTCTCTTCTCCATGTTGGAAACCTCATTGCAGCCTTTCAAGTGCATAAAGGGGGTTTATAATAAAGATGGGGACAGACTTTTTAGCAGGGCCTCTAGTGATAGGACAAGGAGTAATGGTTTTAAACTGAAGGAGAGGGGGGATTTAGATTAGAATCTCAGGCAGAAATTCTTCACTGTGAGGGTGGTGAGACACTGGCCGGGGTTGCCCAGAGAGGTGGGAGATGCCTCATCCCTGGAAACATTCCAGGTCAGGTTGGACGGGGCTCTGAGCAACCTGATCTAGTTGAAGATGTCCCTGCCTATGGCAGGGGGGTTGGATTAGGTGGCCTTTAAAGGTCCTTTCCAACCCAAACTATTCTATGGTTCTCTCCCATCCAGGTTTTGTAAGAGAGCAGCTGAAGAGCAGTCATGTGAAGTGGAGGTGACTGTGCAGACCTGCATCTTGAACAGTAACTGTAGAATAATTGCTCAGTGCTTGTGGCCACATGGGGACAATGATGCACCCGTAGAAGCCATCAGGCAGCAGTTTTAAACCAAACAAGCTGGAAGCAATTTATTTTTAACACACATTATGCAAGTCATTGCCCCAGGGTGCTGTGAAGGCCGAAAACCATAAGCAGGTTCAAAGAGCAATAAATGGCTCATACGTCCATTAGCACTTATTAAACACAGCTTGGGAAGTCCCTGAGCAGTTCTTTGCTAAATATGTATATTAAGGGAAAGTCTTGCTTGGTGCTTGCTCTATTGCTTTTTGTTCTTTACCCCAGGATCTGCTCCCGGCAGCAGACAAGAGGGTGCTTTGGGTGAGAAGGGGATCTTGTCTGGGTCAGCATGGGGTTGTTCTTTGTTAAGCAGCTGTTTTCTCCAGCCCCTGAATGGCTGCATTTAACTGATAGTTGAAAGGGATTAAAATAAACACAGCGCTATCTCACTGGTTGGTGATGGGTAGTCAGTACCGTGTCATGAATTTGACTGGCTCTGGCAATAGCATTTGAGTGTTAAATACAGAATTGCCCTAGGGGAAGGGGTAGAGCTCCTGATATCTGCAATGTTGAATAATCCCTAACCGGGGCTGTCCTTGCTGTACCCTAGGGAAAGATATTGAAAAGTTGAAAGGAGAGAAATGAGAGTCATGTAGGCTGTGTCTGTTATTCAAATAAAGGAGCTGAGGATTGGTTGCTGGCTCTAAGCCCAAATGGCTTGGGACAGCCAATATTGTGCTATTTAACTCTTTTTCTTCCTCGCTAAAACTGCCCTAATTTATAAGAGCTTAGTGGTACAGCTGGGATAGTTCTCATGGTATCTGGGAACCTTTCCAAGCCCTTTAAATTTGCCCATAGAGTTGTAGTCTTGGGGTCTGGGAGGCGATGCTGATGTGACCATGCCCTGCACAGTAAGAAGGATCTCTTACATCTCTACTAAAGCCTTAATACGATGCAGTAGCTGGGAGCTTGCAAAGTTCAAACTCAGCATGAAAAGTCAAGCCATGCTATGAGCAGCAGCAGTGGCGTGAGGCTGAAGGCTGGTTCCCCTTCTCGTGGACTCTTGGTGCAAGCAACCTCTTCTTGGCTGAAGCTCCTGACCGGGTTTCAAGCTCAATGTGTGTATTGACCATGTGTGAAATAGGAAACCAAGCTGGGTTTTTTTTCCCCGCTATTAAGCCTCTTAGTTTTCTTCATCTATTTCTTCTGGACCTTGTTTCTGTTCTAGTTACTACTCAGCCCTTACTCATCTGCTTGGTTCTCCTGCTTTGGTCTCTTCTCCTGGAGGCTGGTGGCTGCCCTTCACTTCTGCTAAGTGGCTGAAGGTGGAAAGAGGGTGTTCTGACTCTCTCCATGGCAAGGTGGAGCCATGGATGGTGGTGCCAGGAGTTCATAGACAGCTGACCTGGATAGGACACATTTCCTTCTCTTGGGCATGTGGTGGGGAGGTACAGACCACAGTGTGATCAAGTCCTAATGACCATCATCTTCAAGATGTCTCAACATGGTCTCTGTTACCTGATCTATTCAAAACTTTCTTCTACCTTTTCTCTTGTCCTTTTCATCCTTTTTTCCTTGTTTTCTCTTCGGCTTAGCCGCATCCCTTCTCCTTCCTATTCCTTTCTCCTCCTGAGATGCATACTCTGCTGCTCCTTCAGGAACCTTTGGTCCTACATTCACCGAGAGCTTTCCCCAACAGATGCCTGGAGTTCCAGGTCCTGTATACTTGTATTTCCCCTTTGCATCTTTTTTAATGCTTGTGGCTTTGTGCCTAATGGCCTCTATGGGCCGTGTGCCTGGGGATGAGAATTTTTAATGTGAAGAAGGGTTTTTAGAGTCCTAATCCACTGTAAAATCACCGCTTCTGGTGTCTGTATCTACTCAGGAGGAAGACCCAGGGTGCTGGGAGCAAAAGAGAGGTTGAGCTCCTGCCCCTGCGTAAGGCGTCCTTCCTCCAGCGCTGCCTAGCAGACACCCCTTTCGAAAACCTCCTCATCCTTTTGCAGCTCTATGGGGTATTTAATACCCTGTTTCATGGAAAAATGCCACAAGCGTAGGTTGTAGCACAGCCTTTGCATGGTGACAGCCACTTTGGGGTATGGTGGCATTACATGGAGAGATCCAGGGCTAAGTGCAGTGCAGTCTGTCTTTAGAAATCTGCTTGGTAGGTGGCTTGGTGTGGGCACAGGAACAGCTGCACCCTGCAAAGCCACCTCACTGTGATCACTTTGTGTGTTTACAACCTGTAGTAGCTGGTCCCCCCATCTCTATGCATGGCTTGAAGCTGGGGTTGGTTTTTGAGCAGGTTGGTAGCCCCATGCTTTATGGTCGCCAGGAGATGATAGCTTTGCGACCTTGCTGAGGAGTTTCCAACACTCTGGAGACCTTTTTGCTGTGCCCCACAGGGCAGGATCGGTGCTGTGCTGTCATTTGTCCACTCATGGTCACCTCTAGCTCCATCCGTGTGCAGCCATGGTTGCACCCGTGGTCAGTGCAGCCTGGCAGTGCCAACTCCAGCAGGGTGAAAGGTCTGAGGAGCAAATCCCCCAACCTTCCCTTGCCACTGTGCAGGCTGGGAAACCGCAGTCCCTTCCAGGTTGGCAGTGATTCATATGCAAATGTTGGGAGCAAGCAGGATGCCAGCTTGCGCCCTGCATCCCAGTGATGGGAGAGGAACAGAAAGGAACCAGCCAGCAAACGCAGCCGTGGTGCCCCACAGAAGGGCAATTTCTCCGGGCTGACAACATGCGGGGTCCGGTTATTAGTAGTATTTCTTTTCTGTTGAGTGTGAAATACTATGAGTTGTTCAAAGCGATGCTGGGCAGGGGAGGGAAGGCTGGCTGCGTCACACTAGGGGCTTTGACAACCTTCAGCACAAGGGTTACTTCGTGGAGCTTCCCCGGGGCTGCTTTGATCCCTGCTACGAGCTTTTAAAAATTCAGCTAACAACTGGGATCAAGTTGGAGGAGAGGGTGCAGAAAGCCACACAGGACAAACCTCCCCTTCTGTCCTCATCATCCTCAAGGACCTAATTATCACATGTTAATGAGGGGGACTGCAGCTCCTCCCTGACCCAGTCCCTTCCTGCTCTGGGCGTCTTTTTGCTCACAGAGCCGTATTTTATTTATCGGCTTTAGTGTGGTTTCCAGTGAGATGGAGTCTCTATCAAATGAATCGTTCCACCTGGACCTCAATTTGCTCTCCAGATGGCTCGGCCCTTAAGCTGCCGTGGTGTGATATATTTTTCCCCTGAGCTGCGACGGGTTTTCCCTGGGTCCTGGCTCCTCCCTGGCTGGCTGTTATTGACAGCTGCATGGCTAATGCCCCGTAGCTCTCTGGCATGTCATTCAGGAGAAACAAAAGCAGATTTCTCCCCCACCTCTCCGGCAATGAGGATAAAGGGGATGCTTTTGTGCTTCCCCCAGCGCTGCCGCAGAAGGGCTGAGCGTGCTTTGCGGAGGGGACCTGTCTCCGTGCAGAGTCCCGACGTGGATGGGAGCTCTCCCAGAGGGAAGTTGAGTCTTTTCTAGATCCCGCCTGGAGAACACAACCTGCGGGCCAGGTAAGGCTTGACTTCTTGCTTTAGCAGCTGGGTAGGCTTGGCCGAAAAAAAAGAAAACTAGTGTTTGCTGCTGTATGATACTTGGCTGGAGAGGGTGACCCGGAGAGGAGTGTGCATGGGTGAGGGCAATGGGGCAAGCCCGCTCTTTCTTTGGCGTTGACATCATTTGTTTCATGGGTAGACAGGAGGGATGTGAGCTGGGGAAGGGCTTTTGGATTAACTGGGGGGGGGGGGAAAGAAGGGGAGGGGGGTGTCTCTTCGTAAGGAGGTCAGTCTGAGCTGTTTCTTCCCAGCACTGAGCCGTGCAGAGCTGTACGTGTCCCTGATGGCTCGGAAATGTGTGCAGATCAGGGAGAGACGTGGGGATAGAGATGTGTTTGTCTGGGCTGGAGATGCGTGTGTAAGGAAAATGTGGAGTCAGCCGTGCTCTTTGCAAAGGCGTCTCTAGAGAGCTGCCTTTGTTGGAACTTCTCTAAAACACTTTGGACCGACTGACAGCGGTTCCCTTCTGTACGCAGCCCCGAGCACCCGTCAGTGGCGTTCGGAGCCTTCACACACTCCTGCAGGATTGCTTAGATATTTAGTTAGGGCTTGTCAAGCTGTTTCACTGCTCTTTAGGTCTCTGCAGCTCCCCTGTGGCACAGGCAGAGGTGTTTTCCCCACTGCTGGGGGATTCTGGAGGCACAAAGGGATACGGTGACGCTTTCTCAGGGTGGTGGGGTGAAGATCCTCAGGATCAGATTTGGTTGTCCTACACGCAGCTACCGCGGTGCAGGTGCAGCCCAGAGGTGTCCTCTGGGGCATGGGAGAATCTGAGCACCTTTGGGGGCTGTGGTCAGGTGTGATGGCTGTCCAGGTGGTGCAGGTGTAGGAAGAGAGAAGAAGGACTAGAATTAAAGCAGGGATTTTTTGACTCATGAGAAATTCAATGTAATCCTCCTCGAGGATTCTTTCAGGAGAGTGTGTGGACACCACAAAGCCACTGATGTCTGGTAACTTGTTACCCTGGTGGGGACTTGTGCTCCTGCCAGAGGCTTGTGGTGAGATGCACGACCTGATTTAGGGGGCCCTTAAGAGCAGACCATGAACCCCCTCCCCCAGACGGGCTCTTTGCTGTTACAGAGCCTCAGAAAAGCAATCTAAAACCTTCATGGCCACAGTTGAAGCTGTGATCAGGAGTTCTCTGCTGATGGCCCTTCCTGGCACCCCCACTCAAGGAGTAGTGCTGACTCTCTGTCATGGTTTTAAAACACAGGTGGTGGCATTGCTATGCCCCTAACATCCACCTGGAGAGAGCAGCTGGGCAAGCATCGGGAGACCCAGTCTCCATCCCCTCCTTGCTCTGCCCCCCAGCATCTGTGTCTGTGCAACAGTGATGGGTCAGGGTGGGCTTTTGTGGTGGAGGAAACGGGTCAGAGCCAACCTGTTAGTGGGTCTAGGATGGTGGAGACAGAAATTGAGGGTCTGGGGTCTGTAATTCTCTCACTGTTGTCAGATAGTCGATTCTTGTCACTATTTCAATGCCACAATGCTCCCCTGCTTTTCAGACCCCCCCATCTGCAGGCAGAGGTCCTTCTCCCCAAGGATTACTCTTTACAGATGATCTGGCTGCCTCCCCCTGACTTGATCAGGGATCACCCTTTTGGATGTGCAGCTATTTGCCCCCTCCAGGCTGAGCACACGACTTTCCCTGCCCTACAGGGATGAGTCCTGCTGCTCAGGCTGTCAGAGGGGTGTGAACCATTAGAGCTCCAATGAGAGGACTCTGCTGTGCTTCATTGCGATTGCTTTATGAAGTCCTTTAGGAAAGATTTAAAACCATCCGGAGAACAAACCTAGCAGAAAGGTAGGTCAGATATAGATGTCTCCCCTGCTTTTGAGCAGGTCACGTCATAGCTACCTATGGCAAATCTTGGTCTCACACCCTTACCTCTGAATTTTTGCCTGGAATAAGACATCTGGGGAAAAGCAGTGGATAGAAAAAGTCAAAATATTGCATTACTTCCAGCGGGGCTGGACCGTGGAACACTTTCATTTGAGAGGATGGGAAAACCAGTTAATAAGAGCTGCGAGATGTCAGAAAGAAAGGAAAAGGTGTCAAGGTGTTAGTGTAGCATAGGTTGGGCAAGGCGACTGCCTAAGAAGAAACACCTCCTAAAAGCAGAAGCTGGTCTACTGGGATGGGGTTGGATTGGAAATATCCATTTTGGCTGGAATACTTACTTCCTCATAGCACCGAGGAAGAAGCAGAAACCATGATGGTGTTGGACGTTGCAGTCAGATATTTTAAGACCATGCTGTTCTCTTGTCTCCTTCCCTGCTTCCCAATCAGGATGCATCGAATGATGAAAGAAGAATCAAGTTTCAGGACAAGCAGCCTGGAAAATGCAACGCGGGACCCGAGCAAAGAAAAACTGCACATGAAGCTCTGCAGCGGGTCCTGCCATGCTGAGCAAATCCTCCAGACGCTGAACTCCTACCGGCAGAGTGGTATCTTCACAGACGTGGTGCTATTAATTGATGGACAAAAATTCCCCTGTCACCGTGCCACTTTGTCAGCCAACAGCACCTATTTCCGGGCCATGTTTGGTGGCAATCTCAAGGAAGGCCACCAGGATATCATTAATATTCAAAAGATTTCTGCTTCCACAATGTCTCTTCTTCTTGATTATATGTATGGGGGGAACATCATAATTCAGGAGGACAATGTTGAAAGCATCTTGGAACTGTCTGACTTGCTGCAGATCTCCAAGCTCAGAGATGCTTGTGTCACCTTCCTTGAAGGCCAGCTTCACCCATGCAATTGTTTGGGCATCATGAAGTTTGCCGATTCATTCTCCATTGCGTCTCTGACAGAAAAGAGCAAGAGGTTCATGCTGGAGTGTTTTGTGGAGGTGTCATCTCATGAAGAGTTCTTGGACATGGGTGTGAAGGAGCTGGTTGAATATCTATCTGATGAGCAGCTGGTGGTCCCCAAGGAGGAAGTGGTCTTTGAAGCAGTCATGCGCTGGGTACGGCATGACGTACCAGCCAGGAAGGGAGCCTTGAAGGACCTCCTTGAGCATGTGCGTCTGCCCCTGCTTGACCCCACCTACTTCCTGGAGAAGGTGGAAATGGATGGGCTCATCCAGGACTCGAAGGAGTGCATTCCTCTGCTGCACGAGGCCCGCAAGTACTACATCCTCGGGAATGAGGTCAGCTCTTTGCGATCAAGGCCCAGAAGGTAAAACACAGAGTCTTCTTCCCTAGACTGGCATGGCCTAAGTTGATGGATTTAAAGTTTGAGGGGAGTTTTTGGGTTGTTTATTCTTTCTTTCTTTCTTTTTTTTCCCCCTCTTATTGCTTCTTTTTTGGCCTCCCTGTTTCCAAAATGAAGGCATTGGAGATGTTTGCCTGGCTTAAAGGATTCCTGTGAAGTTTATACTAATGCATGTGACACTTCTCTTTGTTGGCAAGAAGTGCTCTAGTCACACTTCCCTGGGTGTGCAGTGATGCTATCCAGACGTATCCAGACTATGACCAAGAACGGGTGTTCGTAACTCTTTATTTCTGTCTGCTTTCACCAACGTGTAGAGCACTGGGTTGAGACGTGTTTTCTGTTCTCAGCTCTCCCTGTTCTCATTTCACCTCTTTGGTCTCTCTCCCACCTTCTCCAAGCTGTCTGTTAGCAGGAAGGCTTAGATCAGGCTCAGTCCTCCTGGCCATCAGCATGGTGCCTCAAAGGCATTACTGCAGGGTCAGGAATTTATGTCCAGGGAAAAAAGAAAGGCAGTTACTATCCGTGTGGCTACCTGGGTACCCTCATATTACCTTTTTTTTATTATTTTTTTCCCCCCATTGATTTATTGATGAGCAGCAAGAAGATAAAGAGATGCTGACGCAGGCAGCTGCCAGTGTAAAGTGGAAGAGGTATAAAAAAAGAGAGTTCTAGGGTTGGGGGTCTGTGTAAATCTGCACCTTTTTGTGACTGTGAAGTTTGGATTTGATCAGCCACATTTTGTGTCTCTCCTGTTTCTTCATGGTCCCACAGGTCCCTTAGGGTGTGCTTGGTAAGAGTGGTGAGGGACATCTCTGCTCTGGGGTGGGTGGCCATATCAAACTGGGTTAGTTTGCAAGGCTCTCCATTCTTTCCCAGAGGACACCCGTGACCACGGGGCTGCAGGGCCAGGTTCTTGTGCCCTCCTGCTCTTCAGCCCAAGAAGTGCAGGGGGTTTTGCTGCTCAGTGGTGGAACATCCTGGGCAGAAAAATGGAGATTGCCCCAGTACATCTCAGAAGTCCCAGCCTGGCATTCAGGGCATGTGCCTGTCAGGTGGAAGAGATGATTTGACACATCTTCTCTGCGATGAATACCACAACAGGGTCCGTGGTGACCTCCTCAAGGATGCAAACAGCTAGAATTCACTGGGGATAAATCCCACCCCCCAGCATCCACATTTTACTTCCCTCCTTTTACAGCTTTGGCCTTAAGTGAATTGTCTCGGCCTGCACAAGCCATGGCAGAGCTGAGGATTGGACCAAGGCTTTCAAATCCTCTTTCACCCTCCTCCTTCCTCACCCCCCACCCCCCGCAGAGCCGTTCCTCTCTTGCCACCTACCCACTGGCAGGATTTCTCCTTCCCCTGCTGTCTGTCTTGTCTGCTTGCTGCTATTAGGGCTGGAGAGAGAGAGATTTCCTGGAAACCCTTCTCTCTCCAGGCAGAGAGCTTGTCGCAGGCGGGCTGCCAGGAACAGCTTTCCACGCTCGTGGCTGTGCCTTGAGGATTAGGCTTGATTTGTGCTGGAAGGGGGGAGGTGGTGAGTGGCAGGAGGCAATCTCATGAAGGATTTTTAAAGGTCATTCCCATTTTCTTTCCCTATACAGTTTGGACCCCTTCCCACCCAATCTGGGAGGTGTCTTTGATTTGAATATGCAGGGGTGAAATGATTTGCCCAGAAAATAAGTAGCTGATGGAGGAGGGGCCCCTGCTCTATCCATTGGACCATGCTGCCAATGTCCTAGGTAGGATGGGAGGGATGATGGAAAGGAGTAGCCTGGCCTGGGGAGTTATCCATGCCTTTCATGGTCTAGGTTCATGGAGCTGGCGGAAGTCATCATCGTCATTGGGGGCTGTGATAAGAAAGGCCTTCTGAAGCTGCCCTTCACGGACCTCTACCACCCAAAGAGCAGGCAGTGGACAGCCCTCTCCAGCGTGCCCGGCTACACCAAGTCAGAGTTTGCTGCCTGCACACTGAAGAACGATGTGTACATATCAGGTGAGACACCCTGGACCAGATGGTCCCTTCCTGGTTGCAAAGAAAGGCACAACCTCTGCTTGGACAGCCCCTCCTTAGTTCTGCTCACTAGGACTCATTCACATGCATCTCAGCTTTGGAGCAAAGTCACTTCTTGATGAAATGATTTGGATTTTGCTGTCTCAAGGAACAATTTCACCTTTAAGGGGGAGGATGGCAGTATTAAAAAAACCCTTTTCCTCCTGTTGGGCATCTGTCAAAACTGTTCAGCTGTGGAATGAGCTGGTGTTGGTGTGGGCTGTCAGACAGGGTTTCCTAAAACATCAGTCTCCTGCCTGTCCCTCACTTAAAATGTAATGCTAATCAGATGAGTTCTATGTAAAGGATGGAGCAATGTAACAAGTGCCTTGAAGTCCAGAGAGTATCTCCCTTGGGAAGCTGAGTTTACATGGCCATAACCCAATAACCGTATTCTGGCCTAAATTAGAATCATAGAATCATGGAATTGTCTAGGTTAGAAGGGACCTTGCAGATCATTGAGTCCAACCATCAACCTAACTCTGACAAAAACCACCACTAACCCATGTCCCTCAGCACCACGTCTGCCCAGCTTTTAAATACCTCCAGGGATGGCGACTCCACCACTTCCCTGGGCAGCCTCTTCCAATGCTTGACAGCCCTTGCAGTGAAGAATTTTTCCTAATATCCATCCTAAACCTCCCCTGGCGCAACTTGAGGCCGTTTCCTCTTGTCCTATGGCCTGTTCCTTGGGAAAAGAAACCAACCCCCACTCGTTCCATTGCATGGAGGAACTATGCAATGTTGTGGTGTAATGAGGTGATGGGGCTGTCCTTGGGATCGCAGCAGCCCTCCATCCCTCTGTTTTTCAGGAGGACACATCAGCAGCAATGATGTTTGGGTGCTGAACTCCCAGCTGAATGTCTGGATCAAGGTTGCTTGTCTGCAGAAAGGCCGATGGAGGCACAAAATGGCAACACTTCAGGGTAAGGTAAGCAATGGCCCAAATTTTGGAAGAAGCCATGTGGAGCACTGTCCCCCCCACTTCTCCTGCTGCCTAGTAGAATGTAAAACTGCCAGTGTGTGTTTGTCTTCTGGATCATTTAGAGATGGTTTTAGTGGGAGAAAAACTAGGACATAACCAAAACATCATTGTTTCAGTCGGGTATGTGTTGTCACCTGAAGTAGCCACAAATGAAGTTGTAGCAGTAAGATCTACCATGGGATGGTGCAAGATGGTGAGCTGGACTAGGGAAGTGCTCATCCCCCTGTACTCAGCACTGGTGAGGCCCCACCTTGAGTACTGCGTTCAGTTTTGGGCCCCTCACTACAAGAAGGACATCGAGGTGTTGGAGCGTGTCCAGATGAAGGGCTACAAAGCTGGTGAGGGGTCTGGAGGACAAACCTTACGAGGAACGACGGAGGGAACTGGGGTCGTTTAGCCTGGAAAAGAGGAGGCTGAGGGGAGACCTTATCACCCTCTACAATACCTGGAAGGAGGTTGTAGAGAGATGGGGGCTGACCTCTTCTCCCTGGTGACAAGTGACAGGACAAGAGGAAACGGGTTCAAGTTATGTCAGGGGAGGTTTAGATTGGATATTAGGAAACATTTTTTCACTGAAAGGGTTATTAAACATTGGAACAGGCTGCCCAGGGAGGCGGTGGATTCACCATCCCTGGAGGTGTTTAAAAAAAGGGTAGATGTGGTGCTTAGGGACATGGTTTAGAAGTGGTTTTTGTCAGGGTAGGTTAATGGTTGGACTTGATGATCTTGAAGGTCCCTTCCAACCTCAGCAATTCTATGATTCTATGATTCTAAGACTTGTGCAGATAGCTGTGTCAAGTCTTTGGGTGAAAGCTATACAGCATGGGGTCTTTCATAGAATCATAGAATGGTTTGGGTTGGAAGGGACTTTTAAAGGTCCAGCCCCAAGGTTTTACTGTGGCTTAATGTCTGTCTCTCCAGCCAAGTCCTAGCCTTCCCTCATGTGCACCGTGACAGTGTAGCCCATTAGGTGAGTCCATGAGTTTCTAATCGGCTTGCTTTGCTCCTTTTGTGGCAGATCTATGCTGTGGGAGGCTTTGATGGTTTTTACCGCCTCTCTAGCGTGGAGTGCTATGACACCTTCTCCAACAGCTGGTCAACCTTGGCCCCGCTGCCTCAAGCTGTGAGCTCGGCTGCTGTGGTCTCCTGCCTGAACAAGCTCTACGTGCTGGGTGGTGCTGTGGATGACACCGCTAACACTGACAAGGTATTGCTGGGCCATCAAGAATGGACAGAGCCCTCAAAAAAAGAAGGTTTACATGGGAACATGGAGGGAAATGGGTTTGTCCTTAAGCTACAAGGGTGCCCTTTTTTTGAAAACTAATGAAGGCTCCCTTGTAATAACATGAGAAGTCATACATTTAAATGGAAGCCAATGAGACTTAGGGACCAGAGAGGGAAGGTGTCAGGAGCTGACAGTATATTAAGCGTGGTTTCAGTAGAGCCTGTTCTGCTCTGAAGCCTGGTCAGCCCTGAGGCACCACAAGAGCAAACCTCTGATGCTGAAGTAGCAACTGTAGTAACTGTCTGGAGCAGACCTCTGCAAGCCAGACATGGTGCTTCTGGTCTCCTGAGCTGCAGGAAGAGCTCCTGAGCTGCTCAGCCCCATCTCTGAACACTTAACCATGCGCTGTCCCGGTCACCGTGGGGGCTTGTAGTTTTGGAGACTTGGATTCAAAAGGGAATGCTAGAACCCCTCATCCCTTTGCTCACTGCACTGGTCTGTGGGTGTTGAAGCTCCCATCCACGTTTCTGTCCCCATGTGCTTTTATTTCTAGTGAATAGCAGCTTCAGCCAAGCAGGGACATATGGTAACTTCCATGTTCCCATAGCTGCATTTCTCCTCCCAGGTCCAGTGTTACGATCCAGAGGACAATAAGTGGACGCTCTTGTCTCCGACCCCTTTTTACCAGAGGTGCATCAGTGCTGTCTGCTTGGACAACATCATTTATGTTGTAGGTGGACTCCTCAGTAAAATCTTCAGCTACGATCCAAGGAAAGACAGCTGGCAAGAAGTGGCCACCCTCCCTGGGCCTCTGGTAAGGAAGAGGTTTGGGAAAGAAGCTCTGAGGCTTCCCCTTCTCCCTCTACAATAGGAGTGATCTGTGCTTTGCTGAGATTGAAGGCAAAGAAAATACATTGTGGGTTTGGCTCTGAATAGGCAAATGTGACCTCTGCAAAGCAACTCAAACTTACATGTCCATACTGCTTGGAGGATGTCTCTCTCACAGCAAATTCAAGTTTTTTTGCTAAGGCTGGGTCTACACTAGCTATTAATGCCAGAGGAGTGGGTCTGTAGGGTGGAACCCCTGGTGTTGAGGACACATTCTCCACACTAGGTGTTTCAGGGTGAAGGTTATACTGGGTCTAGTCTGGTCCATGGACTGAACACAGACCGATGGTGGCTGTGTATCTTGGTTTAGTGTCATCACAGTTCGTAGTCCAAAGCCATGCTGCAATGTGAGTTGTGGCACAGTGAAGAGGAATGATGGGACACAGCTCTCCCCAGTCTGAATTAAAACGCCTCTGTTAGTGCATTGTTATAAGGGGCTTTCGCATGGAGGTGCTGTCTGGGTCTCTGGGTTCTTCATGTGCTTGTGAGTCTGTGCTGTGCCTGGGAGGCTGCCAGAAACAGCAGCAGTCCCATCGTCGGCTGGGGGCATTACAAGTGCCTAAACTCTTACTGAAACAGCACCATTGCAGCACCCCAAGAGCCAGACACCACTTACCTACTTTTGCTCCCTTCTGCTGGGCAGGTGAGAGTTGAGCCCGTTGCAATGACTCCCCCCATGCTCAGCCCCGTTGCCTGAAGCTTGAGGCTTGCTCCTCAGCTCTTGGGCTTTCCTTCTGCTTTCCAGGAGAGCTGTGGCCTGACGGTGTGTGGAGGGAAGATTTACATCCTGGGTGGCCGAGACGAGAACGGGG
This sequence comes from Alca torda, assembly GCA_008658365.1. NCBI lineage: Eukaryota > Metazoa > Chordata > Aves > Charadriiformes > Alcidae > Alca > Alca torda. Next base: position 208,382,569 of record CM018076.1, read on the forward strand.
AAGGCACGGACAAAGCGTTCACTTTCGACCCGGCGACGGGGACTGTGGAGCAGCAGCCGCCGCTGCAGCGCTGCACCAGTTATCACGGCTGCGTGACCATCCTGCAGCGCATGAACAGATGACCACGGGGCTCCAATGGCATCCACCTCCCACCCAGAGCCTCCCCTTGAGACAGTGGCCACCCAGCTGGTGGATGGACATCTCACCTTTCTGTAGGGAAGGGCAATATATGCCACTGAAGACGACGTGCTCCAGACAGCCCCTGGGCAGCCTCTGCTTTGTTTTCTCCTGGCCTGATGATGCCAGTGGCTTTGATGCTGATCTAGGTTAGAGGATGAAAGGGTGCTGGGCTGTGTGAAGCTGCATCACAGATATTGCCACACTCTGAATTTGACCTTTACTTAGGTTTTCCTGGCTGTAGATTACAGTTTTCTTTTATGTTGGCAACAGAGGCTCATTGTCGCGCAAGGACGTGTATTTGCTGCTGTCTGATGCCCAAGACTGTTGCAGTAACAATGACGGTTACAGGATCCAATTCTTTAGCTAAAGCTATCTGATATTTCTGAATTTAGCTGTGTAGAACCCTGTGGCAAACCATGGTGGTGACATAAATGGTCATTAATGTCTATGAACAGTTAGTCCCATTACAGTGGAGAGCTGAGATTGAGACTTCAAAGATGATAGCCCAAGAAAATTTCTCCACTAAGTCCCCCAAAGCCTGGTTAAATAGTCCAAGCTCTGACTCCATTCTTCACATGCTATATGAGGGTCTATTCCCCTAAAGCACAGAGTGCTTTCTCTTTTCATACATGTTTTGTGGTTGGACTGCTGTCTCACTGTGTCCTTGTCCTTGAGAGGACAAGTGGATCATGCAGCCAAGAGTTGTTCTTTGGAGAGTAGAAGTAGGGGAATACTAATGTATAGGAATCAAGCATGAGGACCTGAAGCATGGTTGGCAGCCACAGAATCACATCTGGCTCATTTTGGCTCTGGAGAATGCTAGCAAGCATTAAAATAAACTCTATATTTAAGAGATTCAATACAGAGTCCCTGGGAGCCTGAACGTGCAGCTCATTTGGAGGGAGAGTGTTTGATTACACAGACTTTGTTACTCCAAGCCAGTTCGTCTCAGGTCTAGAAATGGTCCTGAGCACATTTGATTTGGTGGAATAGCCATAGCTTTTGGCATCAGTGTCTTTTTAGTCCATTCCTGGAACTGGTAATTTCTGATGGGTCCGTGTAAATGTTCTTGTCGTTCAATTAGGGACTTAGTTGCTGCCAAATGTAGAGTGGGGTCTCTTAAAAACTCCCCTTACTTGTACATTGCAGGGTGCACCCCCTTACAGCAGCTGCTGGCTGGCTGCTGTTTTCTCTGCACCTTCCTTTCCTTGCCCCAGTGATGACTTCTTCCTGAAGTAGAGGACACAACTATGTCCACTGGCCCAGATATTCCCATTTTCAGGGCCTTTTAATTGTCTTAAACCTCCTGGGTTTGCCTACTTCCCCCCATATAGCTGGTTTTTATGCGGTCCTCTTTAGTACTTCTGTTTTCTGTGAACTCTGAGAAGTTCACCTCTTCTTTGTGGTGATGTCAGGCTTACCTGTAAAACATGGCAAAAAGAGGTCCCTGCTGAAGAACCAAAATTTGCTGTTACTGGGCACGCTAATCTCCTCTTCTCTTTAGGAAATATGTGCTCTTCCATTGCCCAAGCGACGAGCAAGGTGTCTCATTGCATGAAACGTACCTGATGCTCCTCATAGTCGCATCTGGAAAGTCTCAGGGCTATCATAGCCATTTTGCTGATCAAGGTGCACTATTTGGACGTTCTCAGCCCCAAATTCTCCTTAAGGCCGGGGCATGTGGGTTAGACATGTTAACCAGATCATAAGTAGCACAATGTGTCTTTCAAGCAATATAAAGGGGGTGGTGTAGGTTATTCCCATGAGGAGAGAAAAAGAAATTCATGTTGGTAAAAGGCAATTGTATTTGCAATCAAATTGCATCCACAGCTGGGTCTTTAATGGGGGTGGAGATTTCAGGAGAAACCGACACCTTTCCTTCAGTTAGTTAAATTGGCACAAAAGAAAGTGTGAGGCCATCAACCCATGCTGTGATGGCCTTCAGGGTCAGAGAGACCTTTCTCCTCCTATGTCCTGATTTTCTGGAGACCTCAAATCTCCTCCCCAGTTTTGCCTCTCTTGCTGCTACCCTGTGCCTTAAGCAATTCACTGCTATGGTATGGGCGCCCCTTCAAAGTGTGTGGCTTGGGACCCAGTATCTCCACCTCGCCTCATGATTCAGATGGCCAAGGAGGTTCTTAATTCTCCCCAGACTGTCCCGTTAGTTATGTCCCTCCTCTTGGCCTGCACTTCGGAAAACACTGCTGATGTTTCAAGAGAATGAGTGCACCCAGAGCTTGCCAGGGCGTGCATTGAGCAAAGTATACTTGGCTGAGGGTGGTGAGCAGCATGAGGAATCAGGCCTTTCAAAAGGGATGGTCCTCATGCCAAATTTCTGCTATGCCTAATGTATATAGAATAGGGCTGTGAACACAGGCGTATCTTGCTTGGTTGCTCGCAGATCTTTGTGCTCTTGTTCTTCAAAAGAGCATAGTAATGTATTTGGACATAGCAATAGCCTCGATAGGAAAAAGGAAATTTTCCAGTTGCACTTACAACTTCTCTTTCCTGCTTTTCCTAATGACTTTTGGGAGTTTCTTGCTGTACTTCCCACCTTATTCCTGTAGAAATAAGCACACTCAAAAGGGTAGAAGATGTTCTCGTCAACTTTCCCGTGTGCTTTTGACATGTGTGGTGTGTTGCAACAGCTGTGACATGGTGGTGGAAGTTGTGGCGTAGATGCTAAAACGTTTGCCTCGTTCTTGGTCCTGATATTCGTTGTACCACTGAAATATGTTTGTATTTTGCAAGGGCTGTGGGCATGCAGGGGGATGGTTAAGGAAGGAATTTAACTTGTTTTTTTTAGAAATAAATATTTGCCTAGACTCCTAACCGCTTTTGCTGCAGGCATTTCATTTGTGCATATTGCTTCACGGCATTCCAAAAATATATTTTTTATGGAACACCAGAGGAGCTTTGGGAGCATCATCCTTGAGGTGTCCCAGCCTTTTTCTGGGATACCTGAATTCTCCATCTAAGCAATTAGGAAGTCCAAGGTATTGTTTTTTGTCTGCGGGGAACAATACCTTTAACTATGACATGGAGTCATGGCCAGGTTAGTGTAGAGAAGGTGCCTGGATCATTCGAACTCAGCTGAAGGGTGGGGGAACTTTTACTCCTCTTTAAGCATGACGGAAAGAATATTTCTAGGGAAAATGAAAAATCGTTTGTCTTGGCTGATTCTTGCTCTTCCTTGGTGTGGCAGAAGAACACAAAGCATGAAACTGTCTGCCACTACACCCTGCTTCAGTGTCTGAGGAGACTTTTCTCAGACCACAGGTAAAGCACCTCCTTGCTGTGTTTACAGTAATACACAGACTTGCTGTGAGAGCTCTGTATAGCTAAAGGCGTAGAAGAAAGTAGTGATCATCTGCAAAGCATGTGAGGTAGTTTCGGCTTTATGTATTTAAGCTTTTAAAGACAAAATAAATGACTTTTTTTTTTTCGCACTCCAAAATGGCGACTGTCAATCATTTCCAAGTGGTACTGGAACCATCCCTTCCTCCTCCCATCCTTTTGGTTTTCCCTGCTGCCTGTCTTGGCAGTCGTGTTATTTTGGGTATGCTTGTATTTTGGATGGGAGCCAGAGGGGAGAAAAAGCTTTTTGTGAACAAATCACATGGACGGTGTAGACAGCATTTGTCCATGACACACAAACTAGAAGAATTATAAATAACCTGGAAGACAGGGCTGCTGCAGAGAGCAAGCTGGGCTGCTTGGTAGCCTTTGCTACCTAGCCAAAAAAAAAAAGCCTTCTTCAGGAAGGCAAATGAGATGTGATGCGACTGGGCAAGAAAGAAATGCCACCCAGAGCTAGAGAAGGATCCTGTGGAGCAGCGCACGGAGAGGGATCTGGTGGTGGAGAAGCAACTGAAATAGTTTTCAGTGTTAGCAGAGACGTGATTCTGGGGTGCGTGAGCAGAGGGATGACACAGAGGGCTCCACTGCAGTGGGGAAGGGACTGTGGGAGCAGATCCACTTGGTGGAGCATGTGAAAATCCCGAGGATCAAAGCAGAGCTGCCAAAATTATTCAGGAGCGGGATAAGGATTACAGGGTGTTCAGTCTGTGATATTTAGCAGAAAGAAAGCACAGACAGTTTTGATACCAAGTCTTGATGACCTAAGTGTCACGTAGGTACCTTCACAGACACTGCTGGGTCCTTCATTTTGCCAGCAAGCGAAACCCCATTGTGGGAAGATCAAGTCGTGTAAATCTAAATGAGGATTTATTGGTTTATATACCTGAGCTGAAAGCTTCAGCTTTCACCCATCAGAAAGTCAGTTGTACCCCTCAAAGACAGAAACTGGAGCTTCCCCCAAAGTCACAAGGGAAAATGGGCCCCTCTGAAGAATGAGTCAAGCCCCTTGCCTTAGATGCATCTCTTGGAGCAAGGTGAGTAGCCCACTGGAGCTGCCTCAGCCTCTGCGGACTTGAGAGAGACCTTGATGACTACTTTGAAGTAGCTACCTAACCTCTGGGTTGAAAAGGCTTCCTTTAGGAGGAGGCTTCTCTCCTTCCCTGCAAGTCCTTTACATCAAGACTAGATGCATTTTTGAAAGATGTGTTTTAGTTCTACTCAAATTATCAGGATCTCAGGAACTGTGATAAATGGAGGAGTAATTATAGCGCTTGTTCAAAGAAAGTTTTAGCCTGCTGTTGCATGGAGTGAAACCATCTGCCTCCAGCTCTGGTCTACTGTGGCATCATGGAGAGGCCACCAGTCTGTGCTTTGGCAGAAGGTGAGAGCCACCAGTGCTTCACAGTGGGCACCTTGGGGAACGTTTGTCACCACCCAATGCTCTCTGCAAAAGATAAGCAAAGCTTTCTCACGGGAGGCTTACTCATGGGAGATGACAACAGCTCCCCACTGTTTTGCCATGGATTGGGGTTGGACTAAGCCCATCGCTGACTTCCACAGACCCAGCCGGATACCACCTTCAAGACTGACATTGACGTATGATCTACATGGGATGCTATTGCTGTTGTGGTACATCTACAGTACTTCACTATCGTAGAAACCATTTCATCCTCTCGCTCCCCATGCTGCCCTTTCACCTCTCTCAAGCCCAAATCTTCCTTCTCTAGTTTTGTCTTGTCACGTACAGGCTTGGCCTCCAGAGATATATCGCTTGCCCTGTGGCACCTCCCTGGCTTGGGCTGTTTTACCTCCTCCTGTTCCTTCTTGCCTGACCACTTCAGGCCTGATGGATATACTGTCTCTAATGAATCCAGCTTATTTGCTTATATGTTAATTGTTCTTTTCAACTCACAGAGCTGAAAAAACACCTCCCCAGCATGAATGTGGCAGGACATCACTGCCCTCCAGCCCCAGGAGATGCTGAAGCTGTCTTTGCAATTAACTGTCCAGCTGGCAGGAGATGATAGCATCGTGGGGCACAAGAACAGTGCACAGGGATGGTAGTCCCATCTGAAAGGATGAGCTAGTGCTGATTAATGCAGATTAAGAGTCACAATGGGCAGCTGGGAACTGGCGGGCAGAGATAATAGCACGTTCAGTGGCTGTCTCTCTAGCTTTAAATATTCCCATAAGAAAGAAGGGGAAGGGGGAACTGTGTCAGATTTATTGCAAGGTTGATGTGACCTGATTTATTTCCCATTAAATGCAAATAACGATAAGACCAGCAGGGTCATTCTGAGCCAGTACCTGACTTCAAATTCCCACTTCATATGGAATAAGATGTTTACCAGTTTGTAGTGATAAGGACTGAATCCTGCTTTTAGGATCCATATACACACTGCAGCTCTTCATGGGTGCAAGCGCTGGGTTGTATCTGTGGACACAACAGGGGTTGTCCAGTTGTTGGGCTTCAGGTGTTGATTCCCAACTGCTTCATCTCACATGTGGTACGGCGGCACCTGAGAGACCTTGTGCCTGAATACGAGGAGGACATTCCCAAGTCCTGGGATTCAGTACCGAGCAGCAGCTGACACTTTATGGTCTATATACTGGTTTTCACCCTGTGGTCATACAATATCAGAGGGTAGACTGAGAACTATTACAAAGTAGAGAAAAAAAAAAAAGATATTCCTAGGCATGCAAACAGCAGACAAAACTGAGTGATGTAAAAGTCCTAAACACTTCAAGTTGAACTAAATACTTATTTACTTGAAGGGCAGGGAGTTACACTGAGAGCCTAGATTCTCTGGAAGCTTTAATGGTCTCTAGGTATTCCCTTTGCGGGGGATGTGTCTTGGATGAACAAGAATGAAAAATGCTTATTTAACAATCTCAGCGGTCTAAGAAGTGATCAAAATTTTAAGACTATACCAGAAAAATTAAACAGAAAAGAGGGCAGCTTCCTCTGAAGGGAGGCTGAGGGACTTGATGCTTTGTTACAGAGCAATCGGTTGACGTGCAAAGCACAAGTGTTGCCGGAAGGCCACCCAAAAATGAATCCACATGAGCTGGAGCGTAGGTGATAGATGGCATGAAGGAGACACCTTGCTCAAGCAGGTATTGGGTTTGGAGCAAGCATTGCCTCCCCCCCCACCTTTGCAGAGATATAAAGTATGTAAAGTTCATTTTGCATCTGCCGGCCGTAATGCCACCAGACAGAGACACCAACGCTCATCTATCAGGGTTGGAAATCAGCACCTGAGCAACCCTGATGTGAGCAACTTACCCCAAAACACCCTTAGCTTCAGAAGGGTTGGTTGGAGTTGGGGTTGTCCCCAGGGACTGCACCACACAGGTAACGGGGGTTACCGCGCGTAACATCTCTGAGGGAGGTACTTCTTGTCCCACGGAGCCGGACAAGGGTACCCCACCGCTCTGCACGGGGAGCTTGGCCGGGTCCCCATCCAGCCTGGGCTTGGCAAAACTCTGGTCATTGACAGTCTGCGCAGGGTCTCCCTTTTCGGTTCCCATTAATCTCTGCAGAAAGGGGCTTCGGAGGCATGCCTGGGCTGTGGCCAGCAGCCTTTGTGCTCGCCGCTTTGGGGACAGAGCCTGGTTTCCATGGACCGCCGAGACACCAAAAGGAGACTGAAAGCCTCTGTGTGCAGCAAGCCCCACCGGCAGCAGAAAAGAGAGGCTGTTCTGCATGGAGGAGCCGCAGCCGCTCGAGGAGGCTATTCTACCCACGTAAGCTGCTCAGGAAGCTCTGTCCTCCATGTGGGGCAGGGACGCTCAAAGGAGCGGCAAGAGCTGGATGCAAAGGCTGAAGAGAAGGGGAAAATCCAGGATGTGGAGCAAAACGGAGGTGGTTCTTTGTGATAAAGTACAATAAAGGTATGTAAGAGCTAAACTGTGGTTGCTTCAGTAATTAAGTAGGTCTGCATAGCTCACCACATGTGGCTTCCCCTGTTGAAATATGCCTTGCTCCTTTTAATACTCCTGTGGGGTAGGGAAATACCCCATGCAGGGGGGCGGGCATCAGGAGCACAAGTGATACATGAAGATCCAGCTCTGTGAAGTTGTTGGATCATAGAATCACAGAATGGTTTGGGTTGGAAGGGACCTTGAAGATCAACTAGTTCCAACCTCCCTGCCCTGGGCAGGGACACCTCCCACTAGACCAGATTGCTCAAAGCCCCAAACAACCTGGTCTTGATGTCCTGAAGTATTTCTTCAGTCACTATGGCCAGATGCTATGACTTGTCCAAGAACTGAGGTAGGAAGCAATGGTGGGGGCAAGAGTGTCCCCACCTGACTTAAACCACTTTATAGAGGTTCTAGTGTTAAAACCCTATGGTCAATAAAGAGATCTGGATCACCTTCTGGTGGCACTTTTCTCTCTTCATTGAATGTAAAAGTGTGAATATCAGATAGGGTGATAATTTAGATTCATCAGTTGATTACCTAAAGCTGGGGGACAGTCAGTAGAGCCTGATCCTGGGATGGTATAAGTACATAACTACCTTTAGTCTTGAACTCCAGGGCAGCATTTTAAAAATCCCTTCTCTTCATGCACATTTGGCCATCTCTGAAGTTGGGTACTTCTTAAATCTATCATGCTTAACCTCTTCTTGGCATCTTATTTATCTATTAAAAATGTAACTGTAGAGTCAAGCGTAACCAAAAGCAACAGCAAAAATTCTGTTTTCCTTTTGCCCTTATCTTTAATAACAATAGAAAAAAAAAAAGGAAAAGATTTACATATGTTTTTAACCAATGTTTCTCAAATATCTTCATTGTTTTAAAAATAGTTATGTTTGTCCCCCTAACACAGCTGAACTCGATTTAGGTGGCCATTTTGCTTTGGAAATGATGAGGTAACGATGAACTATATATTTTGATGCTCTTTCTCATTCCAACCTACAGCTCAGCACCTCAACAGCATGTGGTACAAATCCTGGTCCTCTATTGACCCAGCCAACCAAACCAGAGCAAACTGGATAGCAGATGTGGGCACCTGAAGAGCTCTGGAATGTAAAACAAAACAAAACAAAACAAAACCAAACCCAAAAAACCCCAACAAAATAACTTTAGCAAAAATGAAATAGCTGGTGTTTTGTCCACATGGTGTAGTTCATCTTCCCCGCCTTGCTTTGAGGAAGCTTGGGAATGTCCCACTGGGAGGGAGTTCATCCTCATGGAACAAAAATAGTACCTTGGTCATTCTTGGGCCACTCCCCACAGATGCATGTGCTCTTAGCAGCTTTAATAGGATATTGCATCTATCAATCACCCACCTTCACCTGCAGATTAAGCAAGCCCTGGAGATATATACTGTCTTATTTTATTCCATACCTGTCCTCTTTCTGGAGAGCAGAGTGACTCTGCATGAAGTCTCTGGGTTGACCCAGTATTTGTCTTTGCCAACTTTTCTCTGTCTGACCTCATCCAATCTACCAAACATTTCTGTTCCCTCCTCAGTGAGTCCAACATATCTTCTTTCTCCACTCTATAGCATTGGTCCCTGAAGAAAAAGCTGCAGTTGGATCAAAATGAATTCTTCACTGTGCTATAAGATCTGAAGAAGCACAGCACAGCAGCCTTCATTTTGGGAATAGATGGGTGAAGTTCAAAAAAGTAAAGTAAAATAAGACTTTAAATTAAAAAATGATCTCTTTGATGTCTACAAAAAATTCTTTGAGCAGTACAGTGAACCAGTAACTGAAAGGACAACCACTTAACAATCTATTTTCATTACTTTATCTGTGTTATACATATTTTAAATAAGTATGTATATAACAAATGTATGACATAGCACGAAGCTGAACTCTTAAACTATGAAGCTCAGTAGGATTATCCAAACAGGGGATTACAGCCAATCTGATTTGGCAAGAGGCCATTACCTTTTAAGATAAAAGATAAGATATTGAGATAGGACCTCCACAATCATGTAGATATTGTGTTCACTAAGTATGAGCAGAAAAACGTCATCTGTGAAATAATCCTAGACAAAATGGTACACAACACACAAGTGCAACACAACTTATGAAGGGGGATAAAAATCTTTTTGCGATCCTTGAGCCACTGCAGTTTTCTCTTCGCAGCTGGCTCTGAGGAGCTTTTCACCGCCTTGATCCTGTCTCCATCCTACAGCAATGAGCCCATGGGGACCCAGCGCTCATGGTCGTGTCTCCAGAGAGCTGCTTGCTTCTCCACTGCTTCCAGCTGCATTATGTCGTTCCTCCAACTCTCACATATCTGGGCGAGCTCTCTCAATGCCTCCTGTAACTGGGAAGTCTGTTGCTTTTCTTTCTCGTATTGCTGCTGGACACCTTCCAATTCGTCCTCGAGGCACTGGGTGCAATTTCTGATTTTTTTTGAGCTTGGCTTCTGTTTCCTAGCATGTCTGTTACAGTTTGATATGCAGCCTTGACTTGCAGCCAGCTGATCAGCCAAACCATTGATTGGCAAGATGAGTCATTTATTGGCACTCTTCAGGGTTTTGTTTTTGTATTCTAGTAGTCGGAGTCTTTCTTCCCGTTGTTGCACTGTGTCTTTGATGTTCTTTCCTTCTGCAACTCTTCCACCAACACCTTGTTGCAGTCTGTCTTGGCTTGCAAGCCATGGTTCAGCATTTGCATGTCTTTGATTTCTTCTTTCAGCGAGTAGTTTCTCATGCTGAGGTTGGTGACCAAATCTCTGAGGTCCCATATTTAATTTCACAATGTTGCGTTGAAAGAGGTCAGATCTTGAAATGACATTTGCTGGGAATGTCTGTGCTAGTGGTGGAGGAAAGGAGTGGGGTCTGGAGAGGTGGAACTTTGGAAAACTGTAGAGGAAGAGGAGGAAAACAAAGTAAAATTTTGATCACACTGATTAGCCCAAATCTGATGTTTTGGGTTATTGCACTTGATCACCTGTCCTGCTCTTAGTGACCGTTTCCCTTTAACTGTAGTACATAATTACTCACATGGATTAAAGCTATTACGAAAATTGGATGAGGCATACTTTGGGCCCATCCCTTTGGCCCTGGAAGAACAGAAATCTGCAATACACGAGCTGGGTATACTATCAAGTATATGGCTTGAGTCCAAGCAAACCAGGCTGCAATCATCTTTAGATCTAGTTAAAAATAAAAAAAAATCAACCTAGAGAAATTTCTCCTAGCAAGTCCACATCTTCCCTAGACTATTTCACCCCCTTTCTTGCTGTTTAGGAATACTGACTAAGACTCATTTAACTAAGAAGCCTGGATTGAACCAAGGACCTGGTAAGAAAACATAAAAAAAAGGCCAACAAAGCTGATATTCTCAGGTTCAAGAGGTTTTTCCCCCTTTCACTCCAAGCAGTGCACTCCTAGAGCCCCAGGCTCAAGAAAATACAAATAATAGAGGAGATTTATGCTTTTGGGAGACACCATGCTCTCTCCTTCTCTTTTCCTCTAATTAAGGCATTCCAGGAGTTATTACAGGACGTATTAGCAAAGGTATCACAGCTCTCCATAGTGACTAACTCAAACCCCTCCATTTTTTAACTCTTAAGGCCTGATGCAGAGCATAGGAAAGTTAATAAATAGCTTTTTACTAACTACAGCAGCCTCAGGGCCAAACCCTCTTTAGCCCCTGATGTAAAAGGCGCGCACAAGCTCTCATCAAGAAACTTGTGTCTGAAAATGCAGAATGGCTCTGAATCAAATTTTATTTTCATAATGACTCAAGGAGGAAAAAAAAAAATCATCTTTATGTCAATGAACAGATGCATCTTCAGGCCACGCAAAAGTAGATGATGGGGACGGTACGGTGAGTTCTTGGGGGTGCCTTCACCCATCTGCACCAGGCCCATCAACCATTTAACATGCTAAAATAAGTACCCACTGCCCCACATTTATAATGCCTTTAACCTCTCAGTGCCCCTTTTAGAAGAGTTTGTTCAACTTCCATGCAACGAGGGCAGTATGATACCTCCAAAGTAGGAAATATCTGTCTCCCACTGAACCCGATGGGATCTAGGTGCCCCAAGGGGCTGTCGTTCCGCTTTGTTTGCTCAGGGTTGGCCAGCAAGTCAATGGTAGAACATGGATTTCAACGTACATCTCTCATGGTCTGTGCCAGGGCTTTTGCAGTCTCAGTTCAGCTCCTGCAGGCTGCTGCTTGCGTGCAAACACGAGCTTGCCTGGTTACAAACCCTCGCATTGCCTGCAGTGCCTTGGCCAAAGAGAATTGAAACAGGCTTTGCCTGACTCCAATGCAAAACCGCAGGCTGGCTGGGGGAGCTGGGAAAGACATTTTAGCCTTAAAAAGAGAAATGTGACAGATGCCAGAAGTGGTTTAAAGACAGTAAATAAGGAATATCTGGTCATTCTCATAATGCACAAACTAGAGGGCCTTTAATTAAATTACGAGGTGGGAAGCTACGAATGTGCTGAAGTAGGTATTTCCTTTCATGTCACTGCCACAAGAAATTGTGGATGCCAAAAATTCGCATGGGCTCAGGAAACCAAATGGACAAAGTTCGTGGAGTAAAAATCCTATAGGGTGTATCAACATAAAGATACCATTTCTAGCTCAAGAAAACCATGAGCTGCAAACTGTGAGCTGCAAAATATACAGTGAAAGCTCTGGTGAGACCCCATCTGGAGTACTGCATCCAGTTCTGGGGATCCCAACATAAGAAGGACATGAACCTGTTGGAGAGGCTCCAGAGGAGGCCCCGGAGATGCTGGGAGGGCTGGAGCCCCTCTGCCGTGAGGACAGGCTGAGAGAGTTGGGGGGGTTCAGCCTGGAGAAGAGAAGGCTCCGGGGAGATCTTGGAGCCCCTTCCAGTCCCTCAAGGGGCTCCAGGAAAGCTCGGGAGATACTCTGGATCAGGGAGGGGAGCCATAGGACAACGGGGGACGGTTTTAAACTAGAAGAGGGGAGACTGAGATTAGAAATTAGGAAGAAATTCTTTGCTGTGAGGGTGGTGAGCCCCTGGCCCAGGTTGCCCAGAGAAGTTGTGGCTGCCCCATCCCTGGAGGGGTTCAAGGCCAGGTTGGACGGGGCTTTGAGCAGCCTGGTCTGGTGGGAGGTGTCCCTGCCCAGGGCAGGGGGTTGGAACTGGATGATCTTTATGGTCGCTTACAGTCCAAACCATTCTATGATTCTATATCTACTTAAAACTTCTGCGAGTCTTGAAATATTGGATTAGAAAGTTGTTTAACCTGAGCCCAAATAGCTGTTCCTGGTGTCTGAAAGTTTCACCAAGGGCCCACGTAATGCCTGCTCTAAACCCAAAGACCCAAGAGCAGGCTCTGTTTCAGCCTTCACACTACATGCAATATAAATTACAGTAATGTCCTGTTGGGCTGAGCTGAATTTGCCTCGGAGAGATCATTTGGCCTTAAACAGCTTTTCTGCCAGAGATGGAGGGATACGGGGGCTACAAAGAGATATAAAGCAGCCGTCGGCAGTGTGCCCCTCAAAAAGATTAAGTGAGGGGAGTGATCCTGATTATGGGCTTTTTATTTGAAGGCAGGGGAAACAACACAGATTTATTCAGGTCAGGGGAATTCTGAGCAGATGATCACATGCTAAATATTTATGTCCAGCTGGGGGATTCCTCGGAATGGTATTTTTCCACCCGTCTGTAATGAAGCTGGCAGCAGACGCTCTCCAGAGCTCATTAATGTAGTGGTAACGATGTCTATAAATCCAGACCTCGGGAGTCTCTTGCGCAGAGGACGAGGCTGGGTTTGCTTTGACTGTAGATGAGATTTTTGACAGAGGATCAGAAGCTTTTCCAGCTCTGAACCGGTGAGATTTTGTCCCTTGCTTGCTGACTTTGCTTCCCTGGCTGGTGACAATTTGCTTTCTAACCAGGGGCCGAAGAGGTGATCTGCTGGCTTTGATGCAAAGTCAGTTCCTCAAATAGCAGACAAAAGAGACGACAAAGGCTCAGGGCATTCCTTCTCTCTTTCCCTGTCCCCTGCTCTGTCTCCAACACCAGTCGGTGATGCAGTATTTCTGTTTCCACCAGGAATGTCCTCTCCGCCAACCTGGGGTTGGTGGTCACCTCCTAGAGAAGCACTGATGATGCCTTGGTCAGCATCCAGCCATCCCTCTCAGACACAGACGGGAATGCGATCAGCACACAGCGAATTATATGAAACACCTTTCTATAGGGTTTTCTTACAATCTCACTTCTTTCCTGGTTGCTGGGTGGTTTTGATCTCAGCCCACGCCCTCCTGGTGGGGGACAATAGGTCTTGGCTTGTCTTTGGTTTAGGTGTTGCCACATGTTTGTTCTTAAACCTGGCTGTGTTACTATCAGTTGTAATAACAGCAGAGCACCTTAGGAACCGGTCTGCCCAGGGATGACCAGCTCTTTTTAGAGCCCTCAGCCCATCTGCTGAGACACTGGCAGAGGCCAGAGGATGCTTTTGTCTCAGAGGAGGTGGATGTGGAAGAGAACTGGTGGAAGGTGTTGCTCAAAGAGGTTGTGCAAGCTCCATCCTTGGAGGTTTTCAAGCCACAACTGGATAAACCCCTGAGCCCAAACCCCAGCGATGGCCCTGCTGTGAACAGGAGGTCCCACTAGAGACCTCCTGAGGTCCCTTCCAGCCTGCATTGATAGTGATCCTACGGTATAACCGTTTGAGTTTATCAGGAGAGGCTGCTAAACAACGGAGAGAGCATCTCTCCTGCCCCAGGTGGGTTAAATCTCCCAGTGGAGATCATCCATCCACTGGGAACCAAGGGGTGACCTGCAGGCATAATTTGGGGCTGAAACACGCCCAAACACATACGGATCCCCATGCTGCCATTCTCATTTTTCAGCCTTTGTTCTAGTCTTTTTAGTCACACTGGCTCAACACGTTCCACACCAAGGCAGATGCATTTTTTCTCCTTTGAAAGGGCTTTCTTCTATAGGAGGTTTAATCCTCCCCCCACCTCTCCATGCTTGGTACCCATCCTACCATCTACCCCTATAATTGCATAGATATTACGGAGGATTGTTACTTCCATGAAGGCCAGCGGGGTCAAAATGGAAATGCAGGTCTTCAGCATGAAATTTATTTGTCCTCCAGCTGATACACATGGAAAGTGCCAGAAGAGGTGATTGATGGGCTGAGCATTGCCCAATGTACAGGCAGAGGCGACAGCCAGCCCAGCCTGAGGATGACCCTTTGTGTGCAGACTGGTCCCCAAACCCACTGATAAATAAATGCACGTGCAAGTCAACAAGAATATTTCCTATGTGGGCAGATGAGAAGGAATAAAAAAATATTTACTCCCTCCACTGTCAGTCTTTAACCAATTTATTCCAGGAAAAATGGAGCGAGTCAAGAAAACAATGTGAGGAATAAGACGGGAATGGAGCTACCCTGCTGGGAATTCATCCGAACAGATGGATCTCCCACTGTATAAATATTTGATTGTGTTTCTGATCAAAGGCACGTAGAGCAATACAGTAACCTGTGTTCAAGCAGGAAAAGAAAAAAGCCTTTCTTTTAATATAAATCCTGCCCCACTCAAGCCCTCCCCAGCCCTTAAAGAACAGCAATTAAGGGGCGGGGGGGGGGGCAGTGGTGGAGAGAAAAGGCAATTATCATATAGAAGTGTTCAAGAAAGAGCAAAAAAAGTATCAGAAAATTGCAATTTTTTTTGTGGGTCACCTGGGGAGCAGGAGCAGTTTATTTGCCCAGCCTGATCTGCCATCAAGGCTGGCCATTATCTTGGTTTCAGTCTCTGCTGCACAAATAGATGTTTATGTGGTTGGCCACTAACTCCGTCTGGTGACCGACCTTGCCCTCTTCTCCTCCCGTAAGGAAAAAAATCCTTATTTTGCACAAATCGTGCTGGAAGAAACCCTGGAAGCCCTCACATCTACCCACCAAAGAGCACTGATTTATTTTTTTTCTCCTCTCTCTAAGCAATTTTCATCAGTCAAATAAGTCAAGTAATGAGCTTGCCATCTGATGGGTTCTCAGTACATTATTTCACAGTGCACTTGGGAATAAATGGACGGTGTATGTGTGCATGCATATACATATGTATAGATTTTGCTGTTGCTTGATGTTTTGACCTACATTTTTATTTGACAAGACCGACAAAAAGACCTTAAAAATTGTAAACTCCCCATGAAAGAGCATTTAGTGTTTCAGGCAGATGGAAATATTTTTTGCTGTATTGTTCATGCAATAATAACAATAACAGTAACAATAATAATAATAACAATAATAACAATAATTTATTATTATTATTATTATTATTATTATTATTATTATTATTATTATTATTATTATTTCAATCCAAAGAAATTTTGGTTAAAATTATGAAAACTCTCCTCTCCTCTCCTCTCCTCTCCTCTCCTCTCCTCTCCTCCTTTAAGAAAGAACAACGAAGAAAGTATCTAAAGGTGGGTTTTCTTCCAAACAAACAGCTGTTATAAATACGTGCAAGGACCAATCCAAACCGGGAGTTTGGTTTGCTTATGGTGGTGGTTGCAAATATTCTGCATTGGGTGGGAATGATGTATTTACAATGCACCAAGGAGGGATGAAAGAAGGTTGGGAAGACCTTCAGAAAGACATAGTGAAGCAAGGCCTGAATTTGGGGTATTTGCACTTGCCCCCTCCGATGACCAATGCTTGGGAGCCACCGCCTTGCTCCACTCACTGTTCATCGGACCAAGAACCCTATTCCCGGCTCCATTTCCTAGGCAGAAGCGCCATCTGCTGCACGATCAACACTTCTCCACCCAAAACCTCCAAGATTTCGTCAAAACCCAGCCAGTTTGGAAAAAGTGGGAAAGGAGAAGGTGTTTTCTGTCTCCTGGAGGAAATGAGGGCTCAGTAAGGACACAAGGCTCCTACCCAAGTAGACCCTGGGTAGGCGGCACCTCTGCGAAATAACTTTTGCTTGCAGGGAATATTGTGTTCCTCTCCATCTTGGGGTGTCTCCTTGGGCCAAGGGTGCTCAGATCCCCTTTCCAGTGCACGCAGAGCTGCCAGCTCAACCTGTATGACTGGTATTTAGGTTGGTCCTTGTTTCTCTTAGGTGGAGGGAACAGAGAGGATGGTTGACATGAGCCCTGGAAAGGGGAAGGTGGTTCCCGTTATACTCCTGCAACTACTACAGTGGAGCTGGGGAGGTCCTGGACAAGGTTCACAGGCTCAGAGGCTAATCCAGGCTCACCAGCTCCTCTTAGCATCAGCATAGCTTGATGTACCCCTGTCTGACATGCATTGACTCACCTTGTTCTCAGCTTCTTGGGGTCCAGGTCCTGCAGCTTGAACCTGGCCAGGCAAATAATAGCTGTGCCACCTTGGAGAGGGGGCTGTGTCACCTTCTTGTTTTGGGATGCCCAAGACAACAGGTTTGTCAAAGTGGCCATGAATGTTAAACTCTCACTTTTGTCAATTTTTTTTTTTTTTTCAGGTAAAAACTTACATCATTGGCAATTGCCTGCCCGGCTTGGGTGGGAGCACATGAATGGCTTCCTGGGTATGTAGGTGAAATCTCGTTGTGCAGCTCAGAGATTCGTCCCATCTTTGACTTGGAGGAGGCCAGAGACTTCTCTGTCAGAAATAAGTGGGTGAAAAAATTCTAGTTCAGTGTTTGAGACCTGCTGCTCAGGGCACGCTATGGCTCAGAAGGGAAACTGAGGCATGAGACAATTTCGCCTAATTCTCCAAATCCATCAACAACACTAACACCCCTTTTTCTCAGGATCTTAATCTGCAAATTCTGACTGCTGTCACCCCTGCTTGCCCTGAGATATGTGTGTGTGCACAGGACAGGAAGGCTGCAGGCTCAAGCTGACCACTGTGAACACCCCATGCAGTGCCCAGACAGGCTCCAAGGTGTAACCTGATGGGTTTAACCTCTGCTTGGGTCCCTCTGAGTCTCACTCCAGCTTGTTCCCTGATCTGGGAAACCACCTTTGAGTGCTGAGGTTCCCGTGCACTTAAAATCTCCCCTGGACTCACATATTACATCTGCTTCTGCTGGAAATATTGTCACAGAATCACAGAATCATAGAATCATAGGGTTGGAAGGGACCTCTGGAGATCATCTAGTCCAACCCCCTGCCAGAGCAGGGTCACCCAGAGCAGGTTACACAGGAATGCATCCAGGCGGGTTTGGAATGTCTCCAGAGACGGAGACTCCACCACCTCTCTGGGCAGCCTGTGCCAGGGCTCTGCCACCCTCAAAAGGAAAGAAGTTCCTCCTCATGTTGAGATGGAACTTCCTATGGTCAAGTTTGTGCCCATTACCCCTTGTCCTGTCCCCGGGCACCACTGAGAAGAGCCTGGCCCCATCCTCCTGACACCCACCCTTTCAGTATTTATAAGCATTGATAAGATCCCCCCTCAGCCGTCTTTTTTCCAGACTGAAGAGACCCAAATCCCTCAGCCTTTCTTCCTAAGAGAGCTGTTCCAGTCCCCTAATCATCTTTGCAGCTCTCTGCTGCACCCTTTCCAGCAGTTCCCTGTCCCTCTTGAACCTGGGAGCCCAGAACTGGACACAGTACTCCAGCTGTGGCCTCCCCAGGGCAGAGCAGAGGGGGAGGATGACCTCCCTCCACCTGCTGGCCACACTCTTCCTGATGCACCCCAGGATGCCATTGGCCTTCTTGGCCACAAGGACACATGGCTGGCTCATGGTCATCCTGTTGTCCACCAGGACTCCCAGGTCTCTTTCCACAGAGCTGCTCTCCAGCAGGTCAGCACCCAACCTGTCCTGGTACATGGGGTTATTCCTCCCCAGGTGCAGCACCCTACACTTGCCCTTGTTGAATTTCATAAGGTTTCTCTCTGCCCAGATCTCCAACCTGTCCAGGTCTCTCTGTATGGCGGCACAGCCTTCTGGTGTGTCAGCCACCCCCCCCAGCTTGGTGTCATCAGCAAACTTGCTGAGGGTGCACTCTATCCCCTCATCCAGGTCACTGATGAATATATTGAAGAGGACTGGACTCAGTACTGACCCCTGGGGAACACCACTCGTCACTGGCCTCCAACTAGACTCCGTGCCCCTAATCACGACCCTCTGAGCTCTATCTTTCAACCAGTTATCTCTCCACCTTACTGTCCTTTCATCTAGCCCACTCTTCCTAAGCTTCCCTATGAGGATGCTGTGGGAGACCGTGTCAAACGCCTTGCTTAAGTCAAGATAGACCACATCTACCGCCCTCCCCTCATCTGTCCATCCAGTCATGCCATCATAGAAGGCTATCAGATTAGTCAGACATCATTTCCCCTTAGTGAATCCATGTTGAGTACTTCTGATAGCTTTCTTTTCCTCCACATGCCTTGAGATGACACCCAGAACGAGCTGTTCCATCATCTTTCCAGGGATGGAGGTGAGGCTGACTGGCCTGTAGTTCCCCAGCTCCTCCTTCTTGCCTTTTTTGAAGACTGGAGTGACATTGGCTTTCCTCCAGTCCTCAGGCACCTCGCCTGTTCTCCAGGACTTTTCAAAGATGATGGAGAGCGGCCCAGCAATGACTTCTGCCAGCTCCCTCAGTACTCTCGGGTGCATCCCATCAGGGCCCATGGACTTGTGAATATCCAAATGATCTAATTGATCCCTCACTCGATCCTCCTCAACCCAAGGGAAGTCTTCTTCTTTCCCTGTTATTTTACCCAATGCCTGGGACTCCTGAGGGCTGGGCCGAGCAGAAAAGACCGAAGCAAAGAAGGCATTCAGTAACTCCACCTTCTCCGCATCCTCCATCACCATGACTCCTGTCTCATTCAACAGTGGGCCCACAACTTCTCTGGTCTTCCTTTTGCTTCCAATATACTTGTAGAAGCTCTTTTTGTTGTGCTTGACATCCCTAGCCAGGTCTAATTCCAAGGCGGCCTTGCCTTTCCTTGTTTCATCCCTGCACGCTCTGGTGGCATTCTTGTAATCCTCCCAAGGGGTCAGCCCCTTCTTCCACTTATTATAAACTTCCTTCTTCCACTTGAGCTTTTTCTGAAGCTCCCTGCTCAACCATGCAGGTCTCCTGCGTCCCTTGGCCGATTTCTTTCTCTTAGGGATGCACCGATCCTGAGCTTGGAGGAAGTGGTCTTTGAATATCAACCAGCTTTTTTGAGCCCCTTTGCCTTCCAGAGCCCTAGCCCATGGGATCTCTCCAAGCAGTTTCTTGAAGAGGTCAATGTTAGCCCTCCTGAAATCCAAGGTTGTAATTTTACTTCTTGTTGTTTTGTGGATAGTACCCATTATCCTGAACTCAATCATTTCATGATCACTACAACTTAGGGTGCCCCCAACCTTAATGTCCTCCACCAGTCCCTCTGTGTTTGTCAGTACCAGGTCTAGAAGTGCTCCTCTCCTTGTTGGCTCCTGTACCACCTGTGTCAAAAAGTTATCATCAATGCACTGGAGGAGCCTCCTGGACTGTCCATGCCTGGCTGTGTGGTCTTCCCAGCAGATATCAGGGTGATTGAGGTCCCCCATGAGAACCAGGGCCTGCGATTGCGAGGCTACCTTCAGTTGTCTGTAGAAAGCCTCATCAGTTTCCCCATCCTGATCAGGTGGCCTGTAATAAACACCCACAACAGTGTCCCTCATATTTGCCTGTCCCTTAATCCTCACCCATAAGCTCTCGACCCTCTCTTCATCCGCCCCTAGTGAGAGCTCAATGCATTCCAAATGCTCTCTCACATAGAGTCCCTGTTGATGCTTTTTAATGGAACATCTTTTTTCCCCCCTTTCTTTCTAAATCCTGTGCAATCAGTTACTTTTTTTTCCTCCTTAATTATAAACTCTCCAGACCAGGGACACTTGCTTTGCTCCATCTATGCTATATGACCACCTACCACAACTGGACAGTAGCAGGACCAATGTCCACGTCTAGGTCTTTTAAATGCTCTGCTGATACATAAAATAATCACTATAAGACCACCATGGACGTTTCTGAAGCTGGGAGGGACAGGCAGTCCCAGACCAGTCGCAGGCCACAGATAAATGTACATTCAATTTTTGGGGAAATTTTTTTTTGGTGTGCTGGTTAAATCTGGTCCCTTTTAAGGACAGTTTGCAAAACTGAAGACCCACCCGAGGCTGTTTCCAAGCGTTGTGGCCACCACACCTCAGCCTGCCTGCAGTCTTACTCATCACCAGTGGGTGTCATCTCAAAACCACCAGTCCTGGACTTTGCAGCTCTATCCATTTCAGCCCACTCTTGCTGTGCTTTCCAGTAGGGTTTCCTCAACCTGGAAAGGCTGTTGTCCTCCTTGCTGCTACGTCCATCCTTACAGCTGCATCTGTAGTTAGAGCTGCTGCAGTCTGGGTTTGCAGAGCACGGAGCGTGGGGATGAGTCCCGGCTTAGCTGTCACTGTCTGGGGCTGTGGCTGGATGAGTAGCAGGTGACAACAACACACCATGCCCCATCCACACGCCAGGTTTTACCCATCTTCTTGTTGTGGCCCCCTCTTTATTCCCCTGCCCTGCAACTACGGGTCCTGCTGGACCTCAGCACTGCTTTCATATAGACGGAGCTGGGCCCATATGGCTTTGCAAACACAGACCGACGGGTTTTGGGTACACAGGGAAAATAAAAGGTGATTCTTTAGGTCCAACATATTTAAATGAAGTAAGGAGCCAGGTAAGACATGGAGAAGAGAAGGTTCTGGGGAGACCTTATTACAGCCTTTCAGTACTGAAAAGAACATGAGGACAGACGACTTTTTAGTAGGGCATGTTGCAATAGGACAAGGGGTAATGGCTTTAAATTAAAAGAGGGAAGACTTAGATTAGATATAAGGAAGAAATTATTTATGACAAGGGTGGCAAAACACTGGCCCAGGTTGCCCAGAGACGTGGGAGATGCCACATCCTTGGAAACATTCCATGTCAGGTTGGACAGGGCTCTGAGCAACCTGGTCTAGTTGAAGATGTCCCTGCTCATGGCAGGGGGTTGGACTAGATGGCATGTAAAGGTCCCTTCCCACCCAAACCATTCTGTGATTCAATCAAACTCACAGTAATGACAGCAAAAGTCTGGGAGGAGCTGCTGGGGAAAAGAGTGTGTTTGGGGCATTTTTATCCACAAACTTTTGTCAGAGGTGGCTTGACTGGAGTAGATCCTGTGGAGGGGCCAAGGTACTGGAGGCTGTTCTAACCCAGATTACTGGGTGCTGGAAAGGGGCTACATGTGAATATTTCCTTTCATGGGTGCCCCGTGCTGCCCAGGCTGAGCTCTGGGCTCTGTTCAGCATTTTAAGACCTTGAGTCATGTATGAAGCAGACACATGTCCCTGCTTTGCTGGAGACATGGGTGCAACGACAGCATGGATGCGCTACAGAAAAAAGGAGTCAGAGCTGGAGTTTGGTTACAGACCAAACATTGAACATTGGTCCAGATCCCTTCCCAAAACCAGTTCACCTCTGGTCACAACTATCTAAAGGTAGATGGGGAAGCAGAGTGGTTTACAGGCTCCTAGGAGAAGGACTGAGGCTCAGCATCCAGCTCCACTACAGATCATCCACCTCACCTTGGCCAAAGCCCTCAGCATCACTATAGATGGGTTCCCACCTACAAAACGGAGCCTGCCACGGCAGCATGTAGGCACCTTGCAAATTAGAGGCCATCTATTGCTCGACAGAACCCCTTTCCAGGAAAAAAAATTCTCATCAAATCTGTTTGGGAGAGAGTTTTTATGATGATAAATCCCCTAAGGGTTGAGGTGGGGTAGGTTGGATGGCTGGGAGAGGCAGAGAGGCATCTCAGGACGTTGACTCTGTGTCTCTATTTGTTTTCATCAAGCATCCCACTGACTCAGGAAGCAAGAGCCCTGCTAACATCCCACTGTCGCTTGCCATGGAAACGGCTGAGCCAGTACCGTCAGCAGGCGAGTTAATCGGCGGTGACGCCATGATGCTCATGCACAGCACAAACATGGGAGATCAGGTTTGGAAATGAAACCAAAGCCGGGTTTGCTGGGCAGGTGGGGGTGTGCATCTCTTGGGCTACTGTCTTGGATAAGGACCAGATGGTTGGAAATCTCCAAATATATATGCAATTCCTCCCTTTCTCCTTTTCCTGGAAAAAACGGGCTGGGATCAGGATATAATATAACACCCTTCCTCCAAACCGCTCACAAGGCCAGCCCTGAATAGACCATGATCACTCTTGAAAGTGGTCTCAGTGCTGTCCTGTTCCTCAAGCAATCAAGCATCATATCTGTGATGAGAACTTTGTTGAACCCTTCTTTGACCCTCAGACTTTCAAAGAGAGCTCAGAAGTGCCTACGGGGCTCTGACCCACAGCAGACTGTGGATCCCTCCAGCACCATCCCTTAAACAAAGATGGTCTGAGCACATCTTCCTAGAAACAGTGATAAGGAATAGGGTGCTTCAGGAGGATGAACGTGTCGACCACCTCCATCTCACCAAGTATTACTAGCAAAGCACGAGGCCAGCCTGAAGATGTCTAGACCTTAGACCAATAAATCTCCTTGACTTGTATTCTTCCACCTTCCTTCTCTTACTCTGTAACATTAAGTGATATCCCTAACCTCCTGGATTTTGTAATGATGATTTATGGGGATGTTTGCACCATGGGAAGGCTGAGTGAGCACTTTGTCCCTGTGCCTGTTGTGTCTGAGTTCCCATCCACCCCCACAGCGGGATTCTTTTTGCCTGGTCCTCTCTTCCAGCCATGGTAATGACAGAGTATGCTCTGGGTAAGCACTGAACCATGCAGCTGGGTTGGGCGAAGAGCAGGTCCCTGTTCTTGTACAGGGAAAAACACGATAGCGATCCCTTCTGGTTGGAGGTGAAAGCCGTACCATGGTTTTTCGCTTATGTGTTAGCCCTTGCTCCAGCTCAGAAGACCATGTTTGAGCAGCTGTGGGTGAACTCTGGTAGATCTCTGGTTTGCAAAGACCCAAAGCTGCAAATCTTGGGCACTGATTGACGTCCCCATCCATACAAAAGCTCAGCAGCCACCAACCCCACAGATACCGCAAGAGTGATGCCAAAGTCCCTCCTCCAGAAACTAAGATGTCCTGGCAGGATATGGTGGAGCTGGCAAGGAAAGAAAGGACATGTTTGTCCCTTGCAGCCGAGAGGTGATTCCTGTATCAAATATGTGACCTGAATTTGCATCAGGGTGTGTGGCCACTGGCTTTTTGTCACAAGGATGCCAAGTGGGACATGCTCTGCTGTCTCAGCCCATCCCGCTCGGTGCTGTGCCAGCCTGGCTCTCCCCAACCCCTAGAGCTGCCACCCTCACTGGAGATGCAGAGGGGGTTTTTGGTGTCCTCAAAAGCCTCCCCAAGCCATCAGGAAGGGAAGGAGTTGCTCCATCCACATATTATTTCACCGCGATGAGGCAAAGGCGCCTGCATTAGGCCTTTCCATCAGTCATCCCTCAATTACACCCCGGCTGATTGACTCCTCTCTTCTCTTTCCTTTCAAAAGCATGTCATTAATGGGTGAGAGGCTGATTGCACTTCATGTTAATTCAGTCAGCTGGGCCAGAGAGTAAAACAAATGTTTTCCTGAGCTGGATTTACTCCCCTGAGAGACCCCTCTCCCTCTTCCTCCCCTCCCCTTGCCATCTGCTCATGACAAGTGCTCTTGGCTCTCATCGTATCAACCAACACCCATCCATCTCCATCAGCGCAGCTAGCCGTGCTGAGCGCACCGCATAATAAAATCTCTGCTCTCTAATTAGCCCTGTGCATGCTGTTTTCCTAGACACGTTAAAAACAGGAATAAAGGGCTGGAGGGTAGGGAGTGGGAGGATACCTCCTCCTCAGATACCTGTTTGTAGCTATCAGGGTAGCTACAGAGGAGGCTGGGAATCAGAAGAAAAGTGTTTGGGGTTTTTTTTGTTTCATGTCTCTGAGATTTGAGGTTTTGGCAGGCGATTTGTCTGCGCTGGACCCTTGCACCCAAAAGGTGATTCCTGGACCAAATATAGGACCCAAGTTAGTGTCTGCACCTGCACTGGTTGGAGTGGTAGAGTGCTGTGGGATTGCAGCCTGAGTTGCATCCTTCTGGGGTGAGCAGCAAGAGAGGAACAAGTGCATACGGGCATTTTGCATGCGGTGGCTGCGTGTCTGCTTCCCTGGTTTAAAGGGGGGGGCTTGCAGCCCAGAAACCACCCCACAGCCGGGGCTGCATCCCCAGCAGCGTGGGCAGCAGGGCGAGGGGGGGGATTCTGCCCCTCTGCTCCGCTCGGGGGAGACCCCCCTGCAGTGCTGCCTCCAGCTCTGGGGCCTCAGCACAGGAGAGACACGGAGCTGTTGGAGCGGGGCCAGAGGAGGCCCCGGAGATGCTGGGAGGGCTGGAGCCCCTCTGCTGTGAGGACAGGCTGAGAGAGCTGGGGGGGTTCAGCCTGGAGAAGAGAAGGCTCCACGGAGATCTTGTAGCCCCTTCCAGTCCCTCAAGGGGCTCCAGAAAAGCTGGGGAGGGACTCTGGATGAGGGAGGGGAGCCACAGGATGAGGGGGAAGAGTTTTATACTGAAAGAGGGGAGATTTAGATTAGGTGGTGAGCCCCTGGCGCAGGTTGCCCAGAGAAGCTGTGGCTGCCCCATCCCTGGAGGTGTTCAAGGCCAGGTTGGACGGGGCTCTGAGCAGCCTGGTCTGGTGGGAGGTGTCCCTGTCCATGTCAGGGGGGTGGAACTGGATGGCCTTTAAAGGTCCCTTCCAACCCGAACCATTCTGTGACTCTATGATTTTTTGCATTTGGAGAAGAAATTCCTTAAAACTATCTGCAACTCCAGTGCTGGTCTTCCATCTTCCTTCTGGGTCCCAGTTACTCCAAAGAGATAAAATCTACACACCTGTTATTGTTTTCTTTCTTTTTTTCTTATTTTTTTCTTTCTCCTCACCCTTTTTTTTTCCATTTTGTTTGGAGAAAAACTGTGAAGGCGATTTAATTTCTTAAGCAAAGAAACCTTTTAACTTTCTGAATTAGGTGGGATTTTTTCCTTGCAGAAAATGCTTGCAGTCATCTAAATAGTGATAGTTAATAGCGTGCCCACTACTGAGGTGTCGCAGAACATCTTCACCTCAAGCTAAAGTCATAATTTTGTGGGTAATTTATGCCACAGCCTCCGTCTGACCAGCAATGGCGATACGGAATATCCGGCTTTAGGACTTTGGGCATCACATCAAAATCAGGCCTGTTCCTGCGATGCAAAAAGCTTGTTTTTTTCTTGTTCCACTTTAGGACACCACTAGTTGCTGGTGGGTGAACATGGTTTGGGCTGGCTCTAGGATGCTGCAACACCACACGCCACCATCCTGCCCTGCACATCTAAGCCGAGCATCGCATGGAGGCAGTTTTAGTGATTTCGTCTCAGATGTAGCTAGCTCAGATGTCCCTACCACAGTCCTTCTCTTAACCTTGGCTGGATTTGCCTTGTTTTTTCCTTTAATCAGTCTCTTCCTAGGGCATTGCCTCTTCTGCCGTACAGATCACCAGCTACTTCATGGTGCATATGGCTTTTATCCCTTTGTTTATATTGTTGTTCTCCCTCTCCATTTCCTTCAAGCTCCCTACCTTCTGTGTATATATTTTTGAGGAGTGTTAAATATAGGATGAGGGAGAAGATTATGGGAAGGGGTGGTAGTTAGGAGGTGAGCTAAATGTGAAGGACCGTACACACCCTGGTTATGGCTGATAACACCAACGTGCCCTGGGAAAATTAGAAGCATGTTTTTGGAATGGGCAGGATGAGACAGGGAGATTAAAAAGCTCTTTCCCTGTGGCCACTGAGCCAGAGGGACCTGAAATGAGATGGAAGAGCTGAAGGGGAAGCTGGGGTATGTGGCTCCAAGTGCTGGGACACCAGGGAGGACATTCCCATTCTTCATGGCTCATGAGATTCTCTGCTCCACCAAGGCTCTGCAGAGCTGTAGGCATTCCATTTCAGTTCCCAGACCTTTCCTCTGGCAGTGCCTGCAGAAATCAGGAGAGCTGGGTGGAAACAAAGCCACCTCTCTGCTGTTTTTTCTACAGAGGAGGGAGAAACAGAGCCACTCAGTTGCTGAGATATCCAAGGATACGTGGGAGAACATATTGCCTCCTCCTTGTATGATGGGCATGTGTGTAATTTTGTGACTATCTCTATATATGGAGATTTTTTCAGCCACCAAATGCCTAAATTCCATTTTTTAACACAATTTAGAGTTTACATGGGGTCTTGAATTCTACCAGGGCACAAGCACGGCTATCTCATCTGTGAAAATGTGTTTAGAGAGCAAACAGGGAGCAGGCCGCGGCCTCCAACACTGATTTAATGCACAAGTTCATAAATGTTTAGGCCACAGGTACAAATTGCTCTCAGTTTTACTGAGATGAGGCAGATAAATGGCTGGACCAGTGCAGTGGTCTCAAATACATCTAGGAATCCTGAAGCATCTAGCGGGGGAACCCTGCTGAGGAAGAGATGTTTATGAGCAGCTGTTTGGTACCAGGGGTGTGTTGAGGAACAACAGATGGATTGACAGATGGGAAAACAGACCGCTGACAGAATGTTTTCAGTGCTGCTTGCTTCTACTTTGTCTATTATTCTTTTTGTTGTTATTGTATTTATTCTGGAGAAGAAGAGGACCTCTCCTCAGATATGGGTTCATTCTCTGCTAGCAAATTAGAGTTAAAAGGGAGGGAGGCTCTGGCTGCTCATCCCAGTGTTTGGTTTTGCTGCAGTAGAGGTCAAGATGCTGCTAAGAGGTATGTGAAGAATGATTTTCTGGACATGCTGGGCTTGGAGAGAGGGCAATATGATGAGGGGGGACTAAATGCACAAGAGAGAGTCTGCTGCTGGCTGCCTGGCTCCTCCAGGACAGGGAGTTTGTGATCACCAGACCATGACCCTCATGGGATCACAGGGCTGGAAGGGACCTCAGAAGAACACCTAGTCCAACCTGGGAAGGTGAACACTGTGGCCAGCTGTATGGTTCTGCAGTACTGTAACAGTGCCTGGAACAGTTTTGTGTAGGAGGTGACAGCACTGAATGTCTAGAGGTGAAATTCATCTGGGCTTGCTGGTCTTTGGAAATGAATACGATGATATCCCGCCCTCCAAAGCACTTGATTGCCCCCATGTGCTTGGCAAATTAATGCGCGTTCTGTGCTTGGCAAATTAATGCGCGTTCTGAGCACCTACTGTGATCCTGACGTTCTGAGCTTGACTTATGTGAATGCTGCTTTTTTTTCATCATTGCACACCAGCCCTGACATACATTAAAAATTGTTCTGACAAAAATCATAGAATGCGTGTTGGGTTGGAAGGGACCTCTAAAGGCCACCTAGTCCCACCCCCCTGCAGTCAGCAGGGACGTCTTCAACTAGATCAGGTTGCTCAGAGCCTCATCAAGCCTGGCCTTGAATGTCTCTAGGGATGGGGTCTCCACCACCTCTCTGGGCAACCTGGGCCAGTGTCTCACCAACCTCATTGTAAAGAACTTCTTCCTCATGTCTAATCTAAACCTGCCCTGCTCTAGTTTAAAACCATTGTCCCTCGTCCTATCGCTACATGCCCTTGCAAACAGCCCCTCCATTATTATGCCTTATGGGGGGATATCTTTGTAGTATAAAGAAAAGGAACAACAGAGTTTCACAATCCTAGGAAGACAAACAATCCTACCTGCAAGGCTGGGCAGGGAGCTCAACATAGAAGATAAGGACGGGGTGTTGTGGAATTTATTTTGAAGCAAAACTGCACCACATAAAAGTGAAGAGCTCTCCCCTGGCAATGACATCCACTGGAAGAGAGCTTATGAATGCTGAGGTCCCGGTGATTTTTTTAAATCCCCTTAGTTCCATGTGCAAAATAAGAGAAAAAGTAATAAGTAAGGGGCGCAAAATAGCCAGTTTTGTGAAGTTGTGAGAAAGACATACCCATGCAAGCTCACGGAGCTGGTAAGAAACTGTCATTAAAATTTATGAAATTAGTGTTAATATTCTTTCCCTTTTGTCACGGGAACAGAGGGTGAAGATGAATTGCTGATTGGAAGCTGATGACTGTCTAGGGATGAGGGATGTTAACTCGCTTACATTTAATTTAGGTAAATAGAGGGCAGTCACAGCTGGTATCACACTGTGTGTGGTGGTCACCTGCACATGCCTGTACCTGCAGCCAGTGTTTCTGCAGGGCTGATTTCCAGAGAAATATTATGATTTAAATTAGCTGCATTGAAAATTGTAGGAAAGAAGTGGCTCTTTGAGAGATGTTGTGCAGATGATAAAAAGCTAGTATTGCACAGTCTAGGAACAGGATCATTCTTTGTTAAAAAAAAAAACATATCAAATGGGAGAAAATGGGGATGGAGAAGAGCTGACATAAATAGTAACTGAAATATTGTAGAAAATTGGTGAAGGAAGCTAAAGGTTTTTGTATGAAAATCAGGAAATGAAAAAGTCGGGGAAAAGATGAAGTATTTCATTTATGAAGAAAAAAAAGGCAACTTTTAGTAGAGATTGAGATTCCTTGTACTATGACACTAATGATCAGCTGCTGGAAATCTGTGAAAATCAGCCCTTGCCCAGGCAGAACTGCATCGTTGCCTGCTCAGCTCTTAAGGCATCACTCCCAGGCAATGGCAAAATGGTCAAAAGGGCTGAAATCGCACACACACAAAAGTGTAAAATTACTGCATCGCCATTACACACATTGTCTTAAGACTGAACCCAGTGCTACACCCAGACTCTGTGTGACCTGGACTCAACCACTGGCCCCTTCCACCATTTCTGGAGGGGCAATAGAGAGTTATGGAGCTTATACTGGGGAAATGCTTCAAGCTGGAAGAGGGTAGATTTAGATGAGATATCAGGAAGAAATTCTTGGCTGTGAGGGTGGTGAGCCCCTGGCCCAGGTGGCCCAGAGAAGCTGTGGCTGCCCCATCCCTGGAGGTGTTCAAGGCCAGGTTGGACGGGGCTTGGAGCAACCTGGTCTGGTGGGAGGTGTCCCTGCCCAGGGCGGGGGGATGGAACTGGGTGATCTTTAATGTCCCCTCCAGCCCAAACCATTCCATGATTCTATGAAATGACTCACACCTGAGCTCTTAGTCCTTTGCAGAGGGACTAAGGCAGTTATTGTGCCCCAGGAAGAACTGCACGTATGTCCACCCTTGGGGAAGTGGATATTATATGGAAAGGATGCACATGCTGATGAATTATGGAGAGAACGTGCCCGCCCCTTACACAGGTACATCCATGCACCGACACACGCATGGTTTTCTTCCAACCGAGCAGAGCCCGGGTAGGGTATCTGGCCACACTTTGGCATGGGGCAGGCAGTTTTACAGTACCCATCCAAGCTCTGCTATTTGCTTAAATACCAGGTTCCACACTGCTCAAATTATAACAAGGCAAGATTAGAGAGGGCTGGACTAGATACCCCACCCAAGACATGCCCTGCGGCCAGCTTCACTTTTTGCAGTGTGAAGATGCAGAGCGTTACAGATGTTTAGGGCTCATAAAACAGGGTTTGAATACGAGCCACTGACCCCTGGGCCAAAACAAGTCCATTTTGCCAGCTGAGCCATCCTGAGCTGCAATAGCTACAACTTAAATTGCTAAAGCCACCAAGGTAAATTGTAGGATTAAGGATGGAAGAACTTATTAGAGGGCAGGGTTTTATGTTTGCCTCCCCATCTCGGATGGAGCTGGGACGCTGTAATGGGAATGAATTGCAGCTTGGTTTTGCAGCCAATCATGGGTTTAGGGATGGGAAAACATCTGTCTGTTCTCCCTCTGACACTCGTCTCCCTCCAGCCTCTGACAGATGCTCTGATTTATAAATTGACTCACTGCTGCTGACAAGACCCAATCCCGTCCCGAAGAGCCGTGACAAAGGAGGACAATTAGGCAGTTATGCCAGCACAAATGACCAAATACTTGAGCAGCTGAGACAATCTGAACAGATTTGTATTAGGGAATGGAAATGGAAAGGCCATATGGTCCACAATCAAAATAGACAACTCGTTATATGAATTTCCACTCTGAATGGGCAGGGACACTCATGGCTGTGTCTGTAAAGAGAAAAATCTCATAAATACAGGCTCTTTGGGGAAGTAATCAGATAGAATGATCCAGTTTTACCCTGCTTTTCTAGCTGCTGGGTATTGGCAGGGCATGTGTTGGCGTTCCCTTTTCATTTTGCGCCATGGCGTGATGCTTGCAAGATGCTGGATGCACAAGCTGGTCACAATCAGCTCCCACCAACTTGGGGTTGCCCAGAGAGCCAAGATTTCTTTCGGGTATTCCTGCTCTGCTGCTGTGGGCAAATCCTGCAGCACTTTGTCTTGTAATTAATATATTTCCTCCAGAAAGATTTGGTTATGAGATTCACTAAGCCTCTGCTGGGTCAAAGGTTCCCCTCTGCCTTCTGTTGCAGTGTCGGGAGAAGCAACTCAAAGACTGAATTTTACTCTTCTTCAAAGGGGAGGGGAAATCCTGGCTATGAAAGCAATGACCGTTTTGGTCATTAAAACTGCAAGTGATCAGCTTGCAAAAGGCCTGGTGAAGATGTCAGCTGTGTTTAATAGCATTCAGATGTGATTTATGGCTCTGTTCTGAGACATCAGCAACAAAATTACCCCCAGAAATAATCAGTTCTGACCAGAAGTGGCTCAGGTGGTAAAGCGCAGGCTCTGCTGCACTGATCCAGTGGAGCTGTCGTTCACGGACCGCTAATGAGCTATAAAGCCAGAAGAAGGTGTTTCACAGAGCAGAAACCAGGTGTACTGTGCACTAATACAGCCCCATTGCTGAAGGACTAGAGACATCATCAAGGGCTGGTCCTGACTACCATCAGTACCTGGAAGCTGGTGTGGAATTGTACCAATTATCTTTATGATTGATTTTTTAAATTATTTTTTTTTTTATAGTCAGCACTGGAAAACTGTGGTTCTCTAGAGCAATAAACTTATTTCTGGCAAGGCAGAATATTCTGCTTATCCCCCCCAACATGCATACACGCTCCTTCATTGATTGCCAAAGAGCAGATACAAAGTGCAGTGTGTTTTCAAATTGCTTGGATGCTCTTTAGGCTGAAAAATATCTGGGAAATCTCTAATGCCCTGCCCGTACTTGTCCTTTTGATGAAGCACTTTCTTCCGCCCAGCTTGAGTGTCAGGAGCAGGAGTTGAGAGAAGGGTCAACAGGGGAGATGTGGAGTCAGTCCAAGGGTTGTCATGTCCGGAGGGGAATGAGCCATGCCCGTGGGATCATGAGGGGAGTGGGACATGGCCTTCAAAGATGGCATCTTGGGAGGATTTAGCAGCCAGGTTTTTCCCACTGAGCAAAATGTCTGATGCAAATCTTGCAGTTTTGCCCCAAATTTAGCCAGTCTCATGCGAATTCGGCTAGCTTTTCCCTGTGAAGACCAGAGATTTTAGTTGCAAGAGTTTAGGTGCACGGTGAAATCTCTGCATGCAAGGAAGGGAGAGGAAAGCAGCTCAAGAGATGGTGGTTGGAGCTGTAAGGCAGTGTCATGGTTTCAGCTGGGATGGAGTTAACTGTCTTACTAGCAGCTGGTAGTATAGTGTTATGCTTTGGATTTGGGATGAACATAGTGTTGGTAAAACACTGGTGTTTTCAGTTGTTGCTAAGATCTCAAGGCCTGTTCTTCTCCTCATGCTGCCCTGACAGTGAGTAGACTGGGAGGGCACAGGAAGCTGGGAGGAGACACAGCTGGGACAGCTGACCCCAGCTGGCCAAATGGATATTCCATACCATACAACATCATGCTCGGTATATAAAGTTGGGGGAAGAAGAAGGAAAGGGGGTGACTGTCAGAGTGACGGCATTTGTCTTCCCAAGTAACCATTGCACGTGATGGAGCCCTGCTTTCCTGGAGATGGCTGAACACCTGCCTGCGATGGGAAGGAGTGAATGAATTCCTTGTTTTGCTTTGCCTGTGTGCGCGGCTTTTGCTTTACCTGTTAAACTGGCTTTATCTCAACCCATGAGTTTTTCTCTCACTTTTCTGATTCTCTCCCCCATCCAAACCTGGTTGGTCAAGTAGCTGTGTGGTCATAGAATCATTGAATCATTATGGTTGGAAGAGACCTTTAAGATCATCAAGTCCAACCATCAACCCAACACTGACAAAACCCACCACTAACCCATGTCCCTCAGCACCACGTCTGCCCGGCTTTTAAATCCCTCTAGGGATGGTGACTCCACCACTTCCCTTGGCAGCCTCTTCCAATGCTTGACAACCCTTCTGGGGAAGAAATTTTTCCTAACATCCACACTAAACCTCCCCTGGTGTAACTTCAGGCCATTTCTTCTTGTCCTATGGCCTGTTCCTTGGGAGAAGAGACCGAACCCCACCTCTCTACTACCTCCAAGTTGCTGGCTGGGATTAAACCACGACAAGCAATAAAACTGCATCTTTCTCCTTGCCTTTTCCCCAGAAAGAGGTAAACCACTCAGGCTGACACTCTCACAGCAAAAATAAAGATGATGAAAGGTCCTGGAAATCTCAGCTAAAGATTTAAAGGCAATAAATGAAAAGTGTCTTTGGAGGGGAACACCAGACAGTTCTCACAGCACTAAATCTAGATGGATGCATGGAAACACTGTGGGGTCAAGGAGGACCACATTTTGCATATGTCAATGCCTGAACACCCCGTTGTTTTCATTCAAGCTTTTCTTTAAGCAAAGAAGGAGAAGAAAAATCTAATGGCTGCAGAAAACCTTGCTAATGGAAATATGCAATAACCATAACTTGAACTTGGCTTTCTTGTAGGCATAAAGTAATTTCCACATAATATCAGGAAAATATATGGCCTTTCTTGAGGTAGCAGAAGCACCATATAAATCAAGTTTTTAATTGAGTTCAAGACATTTGCCAGCATTTCAGATTTGATTTTTCTGCTGGACTGGAGTCAGATTGAAAACAGTGATGCAGGGAAACAGAAAGAAAACCTGGAAACAAAACCAGGCAGATATTAGACCACAAATATTCATTAGTGAATCATAGTAATAAAAAGGAAATGAGTCATAACCTTAATGCCCTAAGAAGCAGCCTACCCGGAACACAGTTTAACCAGAATCTTCAAGAAACAAATCTTTGATTTATAGATGTGGGTTATTTTTTTCCTAAAAGTGTCCATTTTAACAAATGGGTTAAATATGACTAACTCTGAGCTTGTTGTTGTAAATGAGTTGAGAAATGCCCAGGTGCCAGGTATGTGGTCACGCAACATCCACTCCATTCCTTAGGGCTGGCCCTAAGCACCTCTGGAGTGTCCTGGGAAAAGGTTTTTCCTAACTGTTCCAGATGTTCTACTTGCAGCTGGCTCATAGAGGCCCCGGAGGCATGTGGAGGCTCTCCAGAATGGCCTCAGATCCTTCACCCTGAGCACCTACTGTGAGTAAAAAGATGTTTCCTAGAGCAAAGGACCAGCCTGGACATCTCTGGGCATAGATGTGGTCCTGTCCTAACAGCAGACCTTGGTTGTGATTCTTCTCACCCAGCCTCAAACACCAAGAAAACAGAGGTCTCCCTTGAGCTCGTCATCCCAGAGCTGACAAACCGCAATTATTTGGGATGTCAGGATCTTACCACTCTCTTACCTTTCTAATATCGTAACTTCACTCCAATATGCCCTTCACCCCACAGACATAACACTGAATGTCTGCACAGGAGCTGAAGCACTGGGTATTATTTCTCTCAATATTTCACTCAAGAGAGTGGCAGCTCTTCAAATTCCCATTTCATACATGGGGAAACTGAGGCAGACACTCAGGTGACTTCCCCAAAATTACAAAGGGAGTCAGCCCTTTCACAGAGACTTACAAAATTACAGTTAAACCAGGAATCTTTCTCAGCATTTGCTGAGCAGCGCCTGGAGTAGAAAGTCCCCTTTTTTCCTCAATGAAAACCATAAAGACTGAGTCAAAGCCAAGAGCACCTAGCAGCCAGCAAATCTGTGACAGCTTGTGCTGAACGCCCTAAATGTCTTCGTATGAAAGGCCTTGTGCCTTCCCCAAAGCCCATCTTCATTCTCATTTCCCAGACTCGGAATGCTGGCGTGAGGCTGTGTCCCTCTGCAGCTAGAGGCTCCATCTCGGCATGGACGCTCGGCAGACGGGAAGAAACTGTAACCCACTCCCTGATGAACTTGGGTTTGGAGCAGACTGTGAGACAAACCACTTCTTCCTTGCCTGGTGCTCCCATCTTCCAGAGTCAGACATAAAGAAAGGAAGCCTCATTGATCCCTTAGTGTGATGGTGTGGTCCCCTTCCCAGGCGCCAACCTGACCTTTATCTCCCATAACTCTGCCTAAGCGATAACCATCCGTGGTGGTTACAATGGGTGCATGTAGTTGTGATGGCTGCACTGGGCTCAACGTGGTTTTGGTGAGACAGATAACAACAAAATAGCCAAGGGTTAAACTTAAGCAATGCTGGTACTGTGGTCAATATGCAAATATGACTATAAGTCAATCATCTTACCCCCATAAACAGTGAACAGCCCAAGAGCCCTTTGAGCTCTCCTGAACGACAGTGGGCTGCACGCCAGGATCTCCCCTTGAGCAGGGATGCCCGCTCAAGGTTACTTTTAGTTCTCGGAATTGAGACATTCCTTGCCACAACAGATCCTCAGTAAGTGACTAATAGCTAAACTTCAAAATCTTAGCTAAGTGATACAAAGGATTGATTGCTCATAAAGAATCCATTAGTTTTAAACCGTTGACCAAGTCTGGGACTAGGATTGGATCCAGCTGCACCCAGACTCCTCTCTGAGAAGGAGTTTAGAAAGTCAGGGGGTCCTTTGCAAACCTTATGACTCAACTGGAGGGTCTCCCTGGCAGCTCAATCTGACCCTGGCCTCTGTGCAGTTAATCACAGAATGGTTTGGGTTGGAAGGGACCTCAAAGATCATCTAGTCCCAACCCCCTGCCCTGGGCAGGGACACCTCCCACTAGACCAGGTTGCTCCAAGCCCCGTCCAACCTGGCCTTGAACCCCTCCAGGGATGGGGCAGCCACAGCTTCTCTGGGCAACCTGTTCCAGTGCCTCACCACCCTCACAGTAAGGAATTTCTTCCTAAATAAATAAATAAGTGTCCCTTGCCATCTTGAATCTTGTTAAACACTGTCGCATTTACCATCAAACTTTGTTAAATCTCTGTTTTTTATCAACAGATGTATTGCTGCTTCTCTCTACAAGTGAAGTGCATCACTCCATTCGTTGACACTTGGTCTTTTAAACAATTTCTTAGTCTTTAAAGATGTAGGCTGCTGGAGGAGATTTTTGGTGTGGGATGCTGGGCAGCTGCTGTGCCCAAAGGCTGGGGCTGCAGGTCTGCAGAGGGGTTTTCCTCTACCTTCTCCTCCGCCATGCCCTCCCCAGAACGTGGAGGTATTCAATGGGTTGAAGACATCCATCCCACTCACCCACCAGGCATGGTGCATCCTCTCAGTACCCACCCACCCACAGCAAAACCCTAAGCACAAGGTGTGCTGTGGCATGGCGATAGCTGGGATTTGGCCTCAGCACCTTCCCTCCCCACCCCATCAGCATCCCAGGGGATGACACGTTGATTCGGAGAGGTGCTGGCTGCGGGTCGAGCAGTTCAGCACAGCAAGGTTAAGGCTGACGGTTTCAGCCCCTGCTGGGTGACACGTGATGGTGTCAGATGCAGTGGAGAGAGAGAGACTGGGAAAATGGGGATGGATGGATGGATGGATGGATGGATGGATGGATGGATGGATGGATGACTCTTACCAGGCTCTGTTTATATTGCCTGCTGCTGCCTGTTCCTGGACAACTCGTTGTTGCTGTATTTCAATTTGAAAGGTGTTTTTTAAAATCACTGGGAAGGGGCTAAATTGGCTTGCTTTGTTTTAAACAGAAGATACTGGAATTGTTTAATTTTTATTGTTTAATTTACCTGGCTCTCTGCAATTATTATCTGCTTTCCAGAACATAGCTGTGTTGCTAATGAGCATGGAGACCATCATTTTGCTGATGGGGAAACAGAGTCATGGGCAGGGACTGTGAGATTCTCCAGGCCACGGGGGAAGGTTTATTGCTGGGATCTTAAATCCCTTTAGCTGATTCCAGTGTCAGGGAAATCGCACTTCACAGATGCAGTCTCACTGACTGTCTTTGCACACTGCTCTGGAAATGGCTTTTGTGAAGGCTAATTAGTAGGGAAAAACAATCACAGAATTCAGGAAGAGGGGTAATGATCCATGTGGCAAACCAGCAGTGAAACCTCCAGGCTGACTGGTTGAGCAGAAACACAGCACATTTCGGACCGTTTCATTAAGGGACCAGGCTAAAGACATCCCCCAAAATTTATGGATGCAGAAATCAGGAGGTTTTTCAGGAAAAGTCATGGAGAAATGCATTTCCACAGGCTGGAAACTGGAGTTAGAGGTGCTCAAACAAGGGTTGCCAGTTTTGCCCTGCAGAAGTCAGTGGGGAGCAACCAGATGGCCAGACGTTACTCAAAAATTAATTGCTACCAAGCCCTTTCACATCCTCGTGAGGTATTTTTTAGGGACATGAGGTAAGACCAGTGATTCTTTTAGTATTATTAGACACAGGAACAGCCTGAGGCAAGCTCTATTTAGATTGATAAGCTGAGGCATAGAAAGTTTTGGTGACATCCTCATGGCTGTAGAGAAACTCTTCCAAAGTCCTCTCTAACGCTCTGCTCTCCATGTAGCTGCGATACCAACTCTCTGACACGGGTCTGTAAAAGAAACTTCATGTAGCAATTAATGAACTTACTGCTCCTTGTACCTGTGCCTTCCTACAGCCCATACCTGTGTTTCAGCCCATAGCAGATCAAATTTAACTCAAGTCCTCACCGCTGTGGAAACGCGGGGTAAACTCTGCAGCAAGGGAGCATGATCCTGGAGCACAAGCTGGTGGACGGTACATCTTAGGAGGCACCTGAACATCCTCCTTCAAAATCTAGTGAGCAGCAAGATGGTCTAACAGCACCTCAAAGTGTCACAAGTGAGACATGTCCCTAGAGCCACAAGAAGGTGCAGGCTTGATAGGTGGGGTACATGGGACATCTGTGTCATCTCCTGCTCCAGAAAGGCTGAGAAGAATCACAGAATGGTAGGGATTGCAAGGGACCTCTGGAGATCATCCAGTCCAACCCCCTGCCAGAGCAGGGTCACCCAGACCAGGTTGCACAGGAACACGTCCAGGCGGGTTTTGAATGTCTCCAGAGATGGAGACTCCACCACCTCTCTGGGCAGCACTGGAAGTGCTCTGCCACCCTCAAAGGAAAGAGGTTCCTCCTCATGTTTAGGTGGAACTTCCTATGCTCAACTTTGTGCCTGTTACCTCTTGTCCTGTTGCCAGGCACCACTGAAAAGAGCCTGGCCCCATCCTCCTGACACCCACCCTTTAAGTGTTTATAAGCATTGATAAGATCCCCCCTCAGACGTCTATTTTCCAGACTAAAAAGACCCAAATCCCTCAGCCTTTCTTCATAAAAGAGGTGTTCCAGTCCCCTCAGCACCTTGGTAACCCTTTGCTGTCCCCTCTCCAGCAGTTCCCTGTCCTTCTGGAAATGCGGAGCCCAGAACTGGACCCAGTGCTCCAGATGCAGTCCCACAAGGGCAGAGAAGAGGGGGAGGATGACCTCCCTCGAACTTCATCCTTTATTTTTTCAATTACGTCAGCCTGCTGCATCAGTACACAAACACAATCCCGTGCAGTAGAAATACTCTCTGTGGCATCCAGCCACAGCAGGGAAATGTTGGTCTAGTACATTATACAATGGAGCAAGGGTAAGAGCGTTGTCCTACTTCAGTGTGAGGTGTAACGAGGATTTGCCTTATTAATTTGCAGTCAGGGTGCCTATCTGTGATAGTAACTCTATGCTCACCTTTGCTGAAGAGCTGGCTGCCATGGTTGGGAGCTTTGGATGCTTCTCACCCATCTTGCTGCCCATGGCTTGTACAAAAGCATCTGCGCTGTGGCCTGGAGAAGCTGAGCTAACGTGTCTGCTAGCAGATTGCTCCAGATCAGTTCATCCTGTCTCCCCCCCATCCAAAAAGCCTGCACAGTTATTGCATGTCTGAGATGATGTTTTTGGGGAAGGAGAAGCTATTGTGTTGGAAATCTCCTTTATGGGGCACTAAACTTGTCAGACAAGCCCCGTTCAGAGAGCTCAGTGAGAACACAAAAGGATGGGATGGAAGGATGGATGGATGGATGGATGGATGGATGGATGGAATGGAAGGATGGATGGATGATTGATTGTAATAAACCCAGAACAAACCCCACCACACACTTCTTCATCTCCTTGGGTGCCTTAAGTCTCTTCCCTCCCAGCCTATCTAAATATTCCATCCGATCTCCAGTACTGATTTCTGAAAGACAAGAGCGGCTCTGCTGTAATTAAACCAGCACGGTCCAGTGAACTGGAAGGATAAAGGCACCAGGGTTGGCACATGGCAACAGTGGGGTCTGTGCACATGAGGTGTCTCCTTTAGGGAGTTTAACTGTTCTCCAGGGTCACCTGAGTGGCTGGGAGGGATGGGTGGGTAGAGGGGCTTTTCAGATGTAGACATCCTTCAGCTACTGCATGGATACATCTATTCCAACCCTCCTCCGGCAGCCCCCAGCTTTCACCAACAACTCTGCACAGCCCATTGCAAGCAACCCTCTGTGCACACATCCGTGCTTTGAGCACAGGGGAGGTTTGCAAATGCGTCTGCACCAAAGGCTCATGCAAATTAGGGCCAGGGAGATGAATGCACTCATTTGGGAAGCCAAGCTCAAGATTTGTCCTAAAGGGATGAGTGGTAGACGCCTCTAATGGAGGTTAATAAATCCTGTAAATGAATAGACTGGATGATCTAATAGCTCCTTTTTCATTTTGCAAGTACTGTGATTTTAGAGGATATTTAATGGCTTTGAATAATACACAACAGCTCTCCAAAATGAAAAAAATTCTTATGCAAAATGGAAATGAAACCCATTGAAATTATTCATTGAAGGAAAAAGAGAGGAGAAAGAGAAGATCAGCTCATCCTATATTTTTCCTCCCCATGAACGGCTACTTTTTACTAGACAGGGAGCATTCCCAAAATGCTGAGTTCAAATTTCTTCTGGACACAGTAACCGGAACTGGGAACGGATCGCACCCACCAGTATGGGTCTGAGAGGCTTCAAGACTATGTGGCCCTGGGCAGATGCTGCTGGACTCTACAAAGGTGATTTGGCTTTGGAGGGGATTTTTGGGGCCTTTCTTTGAACTCTATTTTGGGTTGAAAAGTTGAGAATTCAGATGCTGGGGTGGCTCCCTTTCCGGAATGGTGAGAGACCCCAAAGCCTGTCTTAACCATTGCCACAGAAGGTGCAATGGTGCTACTTTCAACCCACCCAGTCCTGTCTCATCTCCCACACAATGTGGAATTGACTCCATTGCACCTTAAGCTGCCTTTTCTTGGTGTGACATTACCATGACCTCATGGACCAGTGTGGTGGTGCAACTCCCGCACCCACTCCCTTTTAGGCCACTTGGTTCTTGGCGTGATTTCCCCCACCACACTTGGGCCACATAACAATACAATGGACTAGAACATTATGGCAACCCACTAACACCTGGGATGCATAATGGTCCAACATAAAAGAAAGAAAGGAAGTAAGTGAAGAGTGATGGACCAGAATGTTATGTCAACCCCTTAGCACACCTGGCTCCCGTGACTCTTA
The DNA here is from genome assembly GCA_008658365.1 of Alca torda. Taxonomy (NCBI): domain Eukaryota; kingdom Metazoa; phylum Chordata; class Aves; order Charadriiformes; family Alcidae; genus Alca; species Alca torda. The sequence goes on from CM018076.1 coordinate 208,422,767, forward strand.
TTGCTTGGAAACAATAGCAGTAATTGATCACTCCTGACAACATATGCATTGTGGCCCAAAGAGGTGGGTGATACAAGAACTTCAAGATCTAACAACTTCTGGGCTTGTGCAACTGGTGGAAAGTACCAGAATATTCCATTGTCTGAGTTGGGCCAGAGTGGAAAAGTACCTGAGAAAACTGATAAAGTCAATTATCTCAGCCCCTATAAGTAGTCATTCTAGGAAGACCCTTTGAGCTCTCCTGGATCACAGTGGGCTGTGACCAGCATCTCCCCTGAGCTGGGACACCGCTCAGGCAGACACTTCGAGGACTAAAAGGCCAGGGTGAGTCAACCCTCTTGAGTCTCATTTATCCCCCACTGTGGAATGCCGATACATTGTGATTATTATTTACTCCAAACTCGAGAAAAGAGAAATTTTAACTATAGGCTAGTCCCTCTTTCACAGAATCACAGCATGGCAGGGGTTGGAAGGGACCTCTGGAGACCATCCAGTCCAACCCCCTGCCAGAGCAGGGTCACCCAGACCAGGTTGCACAGGAACACGTCCAGGTGGGTTTGGAATGTCTCCACAGACGGAGACTCCACCACCTCTCTGGGCAGCCTGTGCCAGGGCTCTGCCACCCTCACAGGAAAGAAGTTCCTCCTCATGTTGAGATGGAACTTCCTATGCTCAAGTTTGTGCCCATTACCTCTTGTCCTGTCCCTGGGCACCACTGAGAAGAGCCTGGCCCCATCCTCCTGACACCCACCCTTTCAGTATTTACAAGCGTTGATAAGATCCCCCCTCAGTCGTCTTTTTTCCAGAGTGAAAAGACCCAAGTCCCTCAGCCATTCTTCCTAAGAGAGGTGTTCCAGTCCCTTAATCATCTTGGTATCCCTTGATAGCCATCTTGGTAACCCTTTCATCCACCTCTTTATCCGTGTGTTTCTAATATACACATTAGCTCCTATGAGGGTGGGTGTTCTTATGCTTTATTGGATCCAAATACTTTCTGTTTATTTGTCTGTGCATGCATAAAACAGAAAGGGGCACCCACCAACTCATTGGAGACACCCATTGTAAAGGGACCTTTGGTCCTAGTAGTTAAAAACTCGGGTGGAGGTGTGTGTGCAGCTCCGCAATTGATCTGTGTTTGTATGTTTGTGCTCATATGCATATGTATTGATTTGGGATACCTTTTAGTAAGTTAGTGTGAATCTTGTCATTTTTGAATCCACAATTAAGTTGCTATTCAATTATTCTGTTAAATCATCTTGTAAACCCTTAAATCGGTTAATGATTAAGTGCTGCTAAAATTCAACCTCTTGATCTGCCTCAAATCATTAATAAATCTTGAATTGCCACTGAATCATGACCGTGTCAAATATTTCCACCCACGACAAACAGATACAACTTGTCATAGAATCATAGAATCATAGAATGGTTTGGGTTGGAAGGGATCTTAAAGATCATCTGGTTCCAACCCCCTGCCCTGGGCAGGGACACCTCCCACCAGACCAGGTTGCTCCAAACCCCGTCCAACCTGGCCTTGAACACCTCCAGGGATGGGGCAGCCACAGCTTCTCTGGGCAACCTGGACCAGTGCCTCACCACCCTCACAGTGAAAACATTTTTCCTGAGATCTAATCTAAATCTCCCCTCTTTCAGTTTAAAATTGTTACCCCTTGTCCTATTGCTGCACTCATTGATAAAGAGTCCCTCCCCATCTTTCCTGTAGGCCCCCTTTAGGTACTGGACGGCTGCCATCTGTGCCTGTAGCTCATGGGCATGGTGGAAAAGGGACAAAGCCAGCTCTAGGTGGGCTAAGCTGTCCCCCAGGAACACCTCAGGAGGACACGTCCACCAGCCACAGTCCAGCCCTGCAGCCCTTTGCCCATCATGGGAAGAGCCACAAGTTGCCTCTTTCTTCCAGACGGGAAGCGGAGGGGAGGGAAGAGTTAACAGCCGGGCACTTTCTGCAGTAAATCATCTGCCTGCTGTGAATCAGCGAAACCTTCATCTCCATTCATCACAGCCTGTGTCTGTCTGGCTCCAGCAGCAATAGCTGAAAGGCTGAGCACCTCGTTCTGCTCCACAGACAGGCTGGGTTGCCTCTTGTGCTTGCTCCACACTTTAATTTTTATCAATAATTGCACAGTCCACCTCTGTCTCCTTCCTGTCTCTTTACTGAGGCATCATTTGGAGACCTTCTTTCCTAAAGAGAGGCTGGATGGGAGCAGACAAACCCTACAAAAGGCTCATGGGACAAGGGATCTCTGAACATCTTTAGCCCAGCACCTCTCAGAGTAGGACTAGCCCCAACTCTAGGCCAGGGTGGACATGTCTTTGTCTAATCATCTCTCTTGGTGGTGGTGCCAAGAGACAATGGGGACCAACTGAAATACTCAGAATTCCATTTAGATGTAAGAAAAAACTTTGTCAGTGTATCAAACACTGGAACAGTTTGTTCAGAGGGGCTCTGGAGTCTCCATCCTCAGAGATATTTGAAAACCAACTGGAAAATGACCTTGTCACCCTTCTCCAGGTAACTGCTTTGAGCAGGGGGTTTGGACTAGGTCATCTCCAGAGGTCCCTGCCCACCTCAGCGATTTGGTGGTTCTGTGATTTTCTGAAAATTGACCTCTTTTACAATCTGGTGCTAAAAATATTGGCCAGATGTGCTGGATGAGGAATAGTTCTCCTGGTTTTCAGGCATCTCAGACTGATGTATGCAACAGCCTACACTTCGTAAGGGCTATAGGGACATATAAGCTCCCCAAAGGGTCAATTTAACTCTCCCACGGCTGTGGTTTTCCATGATCCAGTTTCTAGCAGAAATATTGGCTGAAGGTCATCCCTCCTTCCTCTCCCAGCTGAGAAGGCGACAGTGGAGGCCATCCATTTGTTTAAGCCGACAGGGACTGGACTGTGAACTGGCAGAGGCGAGGGACAGACTTTGTGTTGTGGGATCAAGTCTTAAAGTAAGTTCAAACTTGGTTTCTCCAGCAGGAACCCGTATCTCTTTGGGAGAGGGTGTAGGATACATACCTGGGAGTTGGACTCAATAGTGCTTATAAGCCCCTTCCAACTTGAAATATTCTACAATTCTATGATCCATGGAGGGGAAAACAGGGTAAACGGGACTGTTTGTCAGCAGCCTGATGGGGGCTGATGCTGCTGGCTAATTGCTGCAGCTGCATGCGATATTTTTTGTCACCATTTTAAATGAAATCTTGTCACGGACTCCATGCAGCCTGCTGCTGTGGTCTTCTCATGAATAACTCAGAATAATTACCAGTCTTAAACATTGACTAATCCTCATAACAACATCTCACAATAGAGAGGGCAAAAAAAAAAAGGAATTGTCTCTGCTGTACGTATATCACTATTGAAGCAAAAAGATTAAATAACACATCCAAGACGAGGCACAAAATGAACGGCAGAGAGGGGTTTCTGCCTTCCAGGTCATATTTTGCCTCATATTTATGAAATTGGTGTTTCTTCAGAGTTAGAAAAAAAAGTACATTAATATGGGAGAAGCAGAACTGCAAGAATAAATGTTATTCTGGGAAGAAAGTTGGAAATGCAGAGAAGCCAGAGGAAAGGGCCCGTCTTCTGCATTTCTGGTTTGACTCGAGGCTGGAAGTACTGAAAATACCACAGGTGGGCTCAGGCTGTGCCGGCATTTCCAGAAATCTGCTGCCACCTCAGGGACTGGGACCAGAGAAGATTTTGGAAAAGAACCCGAATTATTATCAAATGAGACAGCTGACATTTAAGCCAAAACAACATTTTTCTGTTCCTTAATGGAGGCAAATCTCTTTTAGAGGGTATAAAAGAGAGCGGATTGATAAGGCCGAATGGAGAAAGAGTCTGTTGCCAGAAACAGGTTAATATGGTATTTTTTAAAATCCCCAGTTCCTGGATTCATGTGAGACCCCCAGCTCTCATTTCTCATCATCTCACCCTGCGCACTTTTGAATTTCAAGACAATCTTAAGGCTCCAGAATGCTCATATCAGCAGCACACACTTTTATGAGCAAAAAAGCCTCCAAAACACTAGTTTTTAAAGGCAGCCTCCTGAGTCGGAGGGACAAGGGTGTGAAGTTTCAGTTTCTGACAAGGTGCTGTGGAGGCATTGGGGAGGAGGGCACTGAGCCCAGTACAAGGAGAAGGAAAGGATGGAGACCTGCTCCAGCATGGGGACATGAGGATGTCTCATCTTACCTGGCCAAGCAGGGTGGCATTGGGGATCTGCAGGTGGTCAGGAGCTGAACACTGGGAGACTGTCCCTGTACCTTGTATCGTGGCAAGAACCTGCTGGGAATGTGGTCAGTACCATTCCATGACAGTGATTCTGATGTCACCCCATCCCAACCCCTTGGCCCAGGACCCCTGGCAGAAACCTAGATGGGAGAGAACCACAGAATGGTTTAGGTTGGAAGGGACCTCTAAAGGCCATCTAGTCCAACCCACCTGACAAGAGCAGGGACACTTTCAACTAGATCAGGTTGCTCAGAGCCCTGTCCAGCCTTACCTGGAATGTCTCCAGGGATGGGGCATCTACCACCTCTCTGGGCAACATGGGACAGGGGCTCACCACCCTCACAGCCAAGAATTTCTTCCTCAGATCTCATCTCAATCTTCCCTCTTTCAGTGTAAAACCCTTCCCCCTCGTCCTATGGCTCCCCTCCCTGATCCAGAGCTTTCCTGGAGCCCCTTGAGGGACTGGAAGGGGCTCCAAGGTCTCTGCGGAGCCTTCTCTTCTCCAGGCTGAACCCCCTCAACTCTCTCAGCCTGTCCTCACAGCAGAGGGGCTCCAGCCCTCCCAGCATCTCCGCGGCCTCCTCTGGCCCCGCTCCACCAGCTCCGTGTCTCTCCTGTGCTGAGGCCCCAGAGCTGGAGGCAGCACTGCAGGGGGGTCTCCCCTGAGCGGAGCAGAGGGGCAGAATCCCCCCCCTCGCCCTGCTGCCCACGCTGCTGGGGATGCAGCCCAGGCTGCAGGGGGGTTTCTGGGCTGCCAGCACACATTGCTGGCTCATGTTGAGCTTCTCACCCACCAACATCCCCAAGTCCTTCTCTATTTTCACTTAATTTTTTTACCAACCTTCCCCTTCTCATAATCCATACCTTTGCAGAAAAGAAATCTTTGCTGTAAAATCACCTGTCTCCATAGAGAAGGAAGAGGCAGGGAGACCCTACAGGGGAACATTTCTTGTGATTTAGAGCAGGATTGTAACAGTTTCACGTTTCCAAATGGAAGCATTGTTTGTGGCACGAGTAGGGGCATTGCCGATTTAAAATACTGCCCGAGGCAAAGGTGCATTTCCAAGTGCACATTTACCGAGCTCCTTGAAAGCACTGGAGACGGCATCAGCTGGTATCCCCTTGTCCTGTGTTTCCTTATCATGATTAAATGTGGCAGGATGGTTTTTCCGAAGAAATCAGCCTCCATTCCTGATGTTCAGAACATCTGTTGCCTGATGTTTCAGGTGTGCCCGCATCCCCGTGCCACTGCCCAGATCTGTCTACTGAAAACAGCTCAGGAGCCGATCAGCTCTTCCAAAAACCAAGTCCTGTCTGCACGGACGCACTCTTGGTTTGCTTCACATTAGGACTAAAATGAAATCCAAACCACATCTTGTTGGTTCATTGAACAATTCAGAGTTATAAATTGCAACTCATGTATTTTTAAGCACGTTAATAACACCACATTCATCTGTCTGATTTCAAACAGTTTGAAACAGCCTTTTCAAACAGCCTTTTTTTTCCCTCCTTGGCTTATCAACGAATTGTTTGAGGTGTCTCTTTCCTCTGCACAGAGAAACAAGGGATTCATCTCTGCACAGAGACGAACCAAGAGGGACAATTCAGCCTGAGAAAATGTGGATGATATCTAGGAGCTTTTCAGCAAAAGCCAGTAAGATATCTAAAATACTTTGTTTTGTAACACAGAAAAAGGACTGCCCAGAGTCAACACCTTCTCCACTCAATCTCCACAATTAGAAATGCTAAAAAACAATCGCAAAAAGGAAAGCAGGTACCTTCTATTATGCATAGTGGCAAAGAAGGGGAGAAAATGAATAAGAGAAGATGAAGGCTGCAAGGAAAAATACATGATGGCTGGGGAAAATACAGCAAAGAGATGCTGAAATGGGAACGGAGGAATCTTATCAATGGGTTGGAGCTGGTCACTGAACAGAGATAGTCATACTCTTAGAAATACATGCTGGATATGACATTTCGTCAGCATGACAATGACCAAATATTTCTGTGTCATTAACAAAAGGAAATGTTATTCAATGATACAAGCAATCAGCAGGTTTCAATCAGCAGATACCAGCTGGATGACCTGGCTGGTTTGAAATCTGTGGTTGCCTGTGGAGCTTTTGGGCAGACGTCCACAGAGGCTGCTACGAGGCTTGACGCTCTTCGACATTTTTCTCAATGATCTGGAAATAAATATAAAATTACCACTGACATAACTCACAGATGACCCAAAGACAGCCAGCACAAAAAATGTGATGAGTCACACAGAGCAGCCTGCATCGCCTGGGGCTGTACAACCAAAATGCATGTTAATAAAGCCAAAAGCTAAGTCAGAGTCTGGGAAAATATAGGACATTGTGGCCTGAGATCCACACGTGATTTCTCGCGAAGAAGGGCTCTGAATAGGGTTTCGGGGTCACTAAGAGCAGGAAATCAGTGTGATCTTCTGAGGAAAAAGGGCTAGTGTCACCCTTTGAAAGGGGAAAGCATTGCCATTGAGAGAAGGTCCTAGAGATTCACTGGGGCTGTTCATTATCAGACATAATAAAGCAATGCATTTTTAAGTGTCAAGGGAGAAGAGCTTAGTGAGGTAAGTGTCGGCTTCCCCATCTCTTGGTGCATCAGATCAAAATGAGACGCCCTCCTGGATGAGAAGGATTAACTCTGGGCTCTGTTCAGAGGATAACTGGGAAGGGTGGAAAAGTCTTGGCCATAGATCCTGCCCAGAGAGGGACCATCTGGCCACGCATGGCTTTAGTGGGGATTGCAGAATCTTCCTATTCCCGCAAACCCACTAACCTATTTTTACTTCTGCATGACTCGAAAGCCAAACCACAAGCGTGGTCGCCCACACACCGCGTTTCCTCCTTATGCAACTGTTCCAAAAACCGAGCCCTGTTGCACAAGGGAAAGGAAGGCTTGTCTTCTCCTGCCAAATACACCTCATACTACATATTGGGAAGGATGGAGGAGGTTTGCTGCTACTAGCTCAGAAAATTGAGCTGAGGAATTTAACTGGTGTTAATTCAGGTTTGATGAATGGACTAAAACCTTTTTTTTTGGCTCCGTGTTTAATAGTTGGTCTGGGACACAACTGTCACATGCAGTCCCATCAACTGGGTGGTGGCACCCATTTGCATGGAAGTATGGACCACAAAGACCCCAGTGGGGCATAAGGTCTTGCAGGATTGGGCTCTTCTGGATGATCACATGGATAAGAAATGCTCCAAGACTATATTTAGAGGAGGGATCCCCTCTTGGGAGAAAATTCTTTTGCCATTGTGGCCATTGCAATTACATCTAGGGGCTGTCATCTTGAGCAATGGAGTGCCACTGCCGCGATGCCCCGTTAGGGACAGTGGAAGACACTGAGTTGCTGTATTGGATAAAACTGATCATCTTTCTAGTGTTCTAGTGCTAATGGGGCCAGATCTGGAGAAATCAGAGGAGAGGCAGCAAAAAACCCTGAAAGGATAACAGGGACAACATAGGCTCGCAGAAGGTCTGGAGTCTTGTTCAGAGAACAGCCATGTTGAACCTTTCCTCATTTCGTATTTGCCTATGGACAGGCTCAGTCTGTCCTTCAGAAGGAATGTATGTCCATTTTTCTGCATTGCCAGCCAGCACGTCCTGCAGCAGAAATCTGATCAGAAGGTAACAGAACTGTGGGACATGGTGGAGAGAGAAATAAAGTGGTATGATTTCACAGAATCACAGAATTCTAGGGGTTGGAAGGGACCTCTGGAGATCATCCAGTCCAACCCCCTGCCAGAGCAGGGTCACCCAGAGCAGGTTTCACAGGAACACGTCCAGGCGGGTTTGGAATATCTCCAGAGATGGAGACTCCACCACCTCTCTGGGCAGCCTGTGCCAGGGCTCTGCCACCCTCACAGTAATGAAGTTTTTCCTCATGTTGAGATGGAATTTCCCGTGTTCCAGCTTGTGCCCGTTGCCCCTTCTCCTGTCCCCGGGCACCACTGAGAAGAGTCTGGCCCCATCCTCTTGCCCCCAGCCCTTTAGCTCTTGCTGAGCATTGATGAGATCCCCTCTCAATCTGCTCTTCTCCAGTGTATTTAAGTATCAGAATCAGTACAGCTGGGAGTCAAGTTGCCATGCAGAGCAATTTATATGGGCTGGAGAAGGCCAGAACATCAGGGTTCCATTTCAGTAATGGAGATACCAATTCAGCCATAGATATTGGCAAGTAAACAGTGGCCAGGCCAGTAACAAGCACCCCCTCATCGGAATGATCGATGAATGCACAAGGTTGGATGTTTGCACCAGTGCAGAGATGTTATAAGGAGACAGATTTTTTTCCAATGGTGTTGCTTGCTTTACGTGTATATCTGAAATTATCTCACTGCAGGAGAAAGCTGGGGAGACTCCTTCTACCATGCATAACATGAAGTGACTTCAGCAGCCGAAGCGTGCAAGTGGGATGCTCAAATGCTGTAGATGAGCAGGGGTCTGCTGAAATTCAGGGGCGTATGGGCAAGGATCTTCTTCCTCACCCTTTCAATCCAAAATGCAGATAGCTACACCGAGTATGGGGAAATTCATACACGTATAAACAAGAGCTGGGTTGGTTATTTTCCCTCACTGGAAATCTAGCATTCTGTTTTTCTTTTGTTTTTAAGTGAAGGCTATGAGAGATTTCAGGCAGTTAGAAATCCAGCAAAGAACTGGATTTTTTATGCTGGTAGAGAAGGTAACGCCCCTACTGTCCATTATAACACCCTTAATGATTGATGTCTGCTATTTCAGAGAAAACTGAAGGAAAACACTCTAGAAGGAACATTTCAAGAATAGCCTGTTATGAGGGGAAGTGACTTTCCAACTTCCATCCCGAAACCTTTAAATACAGTCTTTCAAAATCTGAATTAAAGTCAGAGCCCATATTTTCATGTTCATAGATATATTTGTGAAGACTTCTAAGGTTTTGATCCCAAAGTCTGCCTGGGAAAAGTGGTGGACACTCTGGAGAGGGTGGATAGATAAGGAGTACCGAGTACTTCCCGAATTTCTTAGTGACACTTTGAAGTGCAGCTTTGGTTTAACCTTTTCCTTGCACTTTTCACTGGGAAATCCAGCACATCATTACCATTGTGCCATGCAAATTAAGATAAATGAAAATGTCACTGAAATAATTACGAATAATACGGGTGTATCTCAACAGAAGCAGGAAATCCATTAGTCACCCATTTCTGAGCTGCGGGGTTGCTTTCAGGAGGGAGAAAACTGCACCTTTCTGAAGACAGTGCTTACAAAATATATTTCTTGAGATAACGCTAATGCTGGACTGAAATTCAGAGACATGTTATAGTTGCGCTAGACAGCTTGGGAAAGCGATTAATTCCTTTGGCTTTAGTTTTCTCTTTCCAAACAAGCAAAAAAAAACCATTTTACTTTTCTACAGCATCAGGGCAGATGATCCAATATTGTGATAATAACTACAGTCCTAGTATTGTTTGGGGCTGGTGTGTGCATGTATTAAATTTAGATGCAAAGAATACACACTTTGCTATCATAGCAAGGCTTTTTTGTCCATTTTTTGTGCAGTCGTTGGTGCAATGCGAACTTCACATAAGATATTACCAGACTTTTGCATATGGTTCTCTGGGGCACAGGATGCCAACACTGGAGATTCAACTCCCTGGACATTAGATATCTGAATATAAATTTAAATATTTGAGATGGTCACACCTGGCTCAGCTCTCTGGAATGCAGCTCATGGAAGCTGTTTTTACCATTTCCCTCAGGATGAGATGTGTTGTCTCCTGGAAGCGACCATTTCTCTGTTTCCAGGAGACTGGAGTGAACAGCTCAGATGGTGAGGATGTTTTTGCTCGGATAAATCCTTCCTTGCAATTTCAAGCCTTCTGCCCTTCCTTTCTGCCGCGTATTCCCTTCTTCTGGTTCAATAGAGGCATTTGTTGTAAACCTAGAAGAAGAATGTGAATAAGCCATGGCTTTTGGTGATTTTCTCACCTCCTGGTTGCATCTACTTGTGCATGGGGGATGGAGACCATGGGGGATGGAGGCCAAAGCCCACATGTTAAGTGGGGAAATGTGGGCTAGAGGGTAGAGTGCATGGGAAAAGGCCATTTAAACACTTCCCTGAGGACCATTTTCAAAACTTATTTAGGAGCTTACAAGCCCCAGAAAGTAGTGGGATTCACACCTGAAGACCAATGGAGATTTGAGCTCTGTTCATGCGAGTATTGTGTCCAGCTCTGGGGCCTCAGTGCAGGAGAGACACGGAGCTGTTGGAGCGGGGCCAGAGGAGGCCCCGGAGATGCTGGGAGGGCTGGAGCCCCTCTGCTGTGAGGACAGGCTGAGAGAGTTGGGGGGGTTCAGCCTGGAGAAGAGAAGGCTCCAGTGAGACTTTATTGCGGTCTTTTAGTATCTAAAGGGGGCTTATAATAAAGATGGGGACAAACATTTTAGCAGGTCCTGTTGTGGTAAGACAAGGGGTAATGGATTTAAGTTAAAATAGGGGACATTCAGACTAGATATTAGGAAGAAATTTTTTACACTGAGGGTGGTGAGCCCCTGGCCCAGGTTGCCCAGAGAAGCTGTGGCTGCCGCATCCCTGGAGGTGTTCAAGGCCAGGTTGGACGGGGCTTGGAGCAACCTGGTCTAGTGGGAGATGTCCCTGCCCGTGGCAGGGGTCCCTTTCAACCCAAACCATTCAATGATTATATTCTATAATTCTATGACTTTGGAACAAAAAAGACAATTGCACTACATACAAATTTCCTATGAGAACCCATGAGGATTTTTACAGTTAAGCTGGATTTCTGGAGGACTTCCTTCTCCTCCTAAAATGCACCCACCCTAAACACCTTGCCGTGAACTTCGTTTGCATTTCATTAGCTTGCCTGGTTTTGAGAAAATTTCTGTTTTGTTACTGCTTTGGGTTTTGTTTCCTGGATTTATCACATTTCTGCTAGACATGAAGGAATAACTGAGTTGTTCTTCTGTCATGATGCCAACTCCTACTGGACGATCATGGCTATCGTCAGTGCCCTGCGCGATACATTCATGCTTAATACAAACATAGCTCACCCTTTGAAGAGCTGCTGTTCTGGGAGTTGCGATTGTGCAATTTCATAAATATATATTCATTGTTCTTCCCGAGGAAAGACGAGCAACGAATAGTTAATCAGAAATGAGCCACACAGAGGAGAGAGGAAAATCAATTATGTTTTCTTGAGCTGCTTTATTTAATGACTTCTATGAAGATTTAAATAATCACATGATGAATGCTGAAGAACCAGGCAAAAAAGAGTCATTCCTTTCATGTTTACTCCCATGCAAAAATATTCTTTTATGTTTTTCTCCTAGGGCAATTCAGGAAATTATTTTTAAAGGAACATTTGTTTTTGCAGCTGCCAGACTCAGGTGGATTGGTAAATATTTCTGCTTCTGTTTGTTTAAAAAAATGTGATTACAGGGAAAAGCTTAAAGAGATGACTGGAGAATAAAGGATGAAAACAAAAAAATAATCCACTATCAGCTTTAATTTAATTATTTTTAATAACTTGTGACCTCTGGGTGCATGAGATAAAATGTTTAAATACTTGGGGATTTGGTACTTCTTTGAGGGAAGCCCTCCTGAGGGATGGGCTCCAGCTGCCTGGATCCAAGGCTACGTTATTGCATTGGTCGGGATCACTGGGATCTGGCAGTTTGATTTTGGGGAATGTCAGGAAGGAGCAAGCTGCATCCTTTGGATCCTAGGTTTGACAGCCTCTACTGTCAAATCCTCTGCTGTGTTAACTAACTCATCTGTATTCCTACAAAGCCAAGGTTCAAAGCAGTGTAATGGTGTAAACACCAGGATTTGGCGCACGCACTTTCCTGTCATGTCATCTGAAAATTAAGAGGATTTTGGTTGCACCTTATAATTGGTTTTGCCTGTTAAAATACTGCACGTGTGCATTTGGCTCCTTAATTAACCCATCCTAGGTCACTGCAAGGGTCTGGACCAACAGCCTGAACTCAACTTGGTGCAGCACTTTTGATCCTGAGAAAATGTCCTCTCAAATCCTTACTCCTCTTCCAATAAATGATAACATGCTACCAACCTTGCCTTACAGGTATCCCTAGATCACCTTGACTACAGCAGCTCTCCCACCACCACGAATTCATGATATGGTGAGGTTCATATGCCTCAGTTACATAGAATCATTTAGGTTGGAAAAGACCCTGGGGATCATTGAGTCCAACCATCAACCCCACTCTACAAAGTTCTCCCCTACACCATATCCCCTAACACCACATCTAAATGAGTCTTAAACACATTCAGGGATGGTGACTCCACCACCTCCCTGGGCAGCCTATTCCAGGGTCTGACCACTCTTTCTGGGAAGACTTTTTTCCTAATGTCCAGCCTAAACTTACCCTGCTGCAGCTTTAACCCATTCCCTCTTGTTCTAATTACTTGTGAGAAGAGACCAGCACCAACCTCTCTACAATGTCCTTTCAAGCAGTTGTAGAGAGTGATGAGGTCTCCCCTCAGCCTCCTCTTCCTCAAACTAAACAGTCCCAGCTCCTTCAATCGCTCCTCATAAGCAATCATAGAATCATAGAATGGTTTGGGCTGGAAGGGACCTTAAAGGTCATCCAGTTCCAACCCCCTGCCCTGGGCAGTGACATCTTCCACTAGACCAGGTTGCTCAAAGCCCCATCCAGCCTGGTCTTGAACACCTCCAGGGATGGGGCCTGAACACCTTGTGATCCATTTTGGACCACGGTGGGGAAATTTGCAGCTCAGGGAAGGTAAGTAATGGAGTGGTTTTGGTATCCCAAGATGTATGAATATGACTTTATGGGAAGGATCTTGTTATTTTTGGTGGTTCATCTCCATGCTGGTTAGCTGTGAGACAAAAGTCCACCAGTGAGAGTATCATGATGGTTCATGTGAATCCTGATGTTTCACTCTACAGTCAAAATAAAGGCAGGTCCATTCCTTTCTCTTCCCATCCAGATCCCAAACAATAGCATCTTCTCAGCTGTTTCAGCTTTCTCCTTCCCCTGGAACTTTTGGCTTATCTTGCACCAAAATACCATCCGGGGACAGTACCTTCCAGCCCCTCTCTGTTCCATTACCTCAACATGGAAAAGCCATTTCACGATGGTGATTTCATTATACATCATTGATGGGGGATAAATTATTAAAGCAGATTCATAAAAAATGAAAGACATTTTACACAGAGAAGGAGTCCTGACAGTAACCTAGATATGTCACAAAAACTGATTGCCACCAAATAGGAAAACCTGCCCCTTGCCAGAGCAAAGAGGGGTAAACTATGAAAGATGCATGAGAGTAGAAGGAGAAATGAAGTGACTGGAATGACAGATTGGGAGATAAACACATCAAAGTAATGGAAACAAAAGAGAAAAGACACTGGAGGAAAGGGGGAGTGAACAGAGGTTAAATAATTCAGGTCAGGATTTTTAAGAGCCTCGAAGAAACAAGGGAACAGAAGTCATCTAGGAATCATTGTGGGGGGTGGGAAACCAACCAAACCAACACGCTATTCACAGCATTAAAAAGAGCTGTTGCATTTTCTGTGCCATTTGGACAGACCTCGGCTGATGTAAATCAGCAAGGAGTCAATCCTCCACTTTGGGGTACTTAACACCCTTTGGAGGAAGTGGCCCATAAATCAGAAGGGCAAATCCAACACATGCAATTCCAGCAGTTTTGGCCACTTTGCATCATGGATATTGTTGGCCTCATATCCTAATTGAATGTCCCCTTGGTTCTGCCCTGGTCCTCAACAGAATCATAGAATCATAGAACCATAGGGTTGGAAGGGACCTCTGGAGATCAGATAGATCTGTCTGTGAGCCATTGAGCTCCTTCAGTCACTGCCTCATTAAATGGAAATAACCCATCAGACAAGGAGTTTTGCAGCATTCATCCATGTTTATGGTGCCAGTGCCACTGGAGGGCAAAACATCTCCTGTGAACTTTATGCATCTCCTCCACCCTGCACAATGCCTTTCCCTGGAAATCAGCAGAAGTCCTCAAAGCTGTGAAGCCCGAGACCTACAAAGGGTGAAATCCAGCCTGAAACACCCTTCTGAACACTTTACTCTTCTTTTCCAGAACTGCTGCTCCTCTTCTCTAGGGGATACATCCTCCCTGGACCAGTTTGATTACCCAGCTCCTGAAGGGGGCAACGCGAAACTTTGCCTCCTGCCTCTATGTCCCTCCATTGCATTTAATTTCTGATCTGGAAATATTCCTTTTCTTTTCTTGCTCTGATTTCTGGTCTCCTGTGTTGCTCCTATTTTAGCCTTGGGTTTGCTTGCTTGGGGGATTCCTTTCTCAGCGTTGCAGATTTGCGCCGCTGCAGATACAAAGCACAGCCAGGGTTGTAAGGATGTACCGAGTACACTACAGATAAAAGCAGTCATGCAAAATTCAGCTGCATTGAATTAGTCTTGCTGGTGGGAGGATAATTCCTATTAATCACGTCTATTACAGTAATACCTCGGGATAAGCGACAGGCAGGCAGAGCAGTGAACAGCACAAAATGAGGGAAACTCCAAGCCACAATCTAAAAAGAGAAGCGCGGTAGGAAATTACACACAATATGCTGGGTGGGCAATATGACAGTTGGTAACTCGATTATTTTTGAGGGTAGGAGGAACCCGAGTGGGATGTATTACGTAGAGGAAGAAAAGCAAAAAAGCAAAATGGAAATAAGTGGAAGGAAGCAACAGTCTGAGGACAGCAGTTGACACCAGGAGGAAGGAGAGGGAAATATTAGCAATGGAGAGCAGAATCTGCCAGGACAGAGAAATTGTTATTTTTTTTTTTCTCAATAAACAGTAAATATTCCAGCTTGTGGCAAAATGAAAATTTTGAGAAGGGTGAGATGCTGAGTTAAGTCAGAACACTGCATTTCTATATGAAGTGAAATTTGAATTTAACTTTTTTTTTTTTTTTTTTTTTTTGGTCAGTCCGAAATATCGTACCCAGCCTGGTGGAAAAATACGTGGTTATTTACAAGTTACAAAAATGTTTTCTAAAGTGGGAATCTCCTGCCTTGATTTGGGTTGGCGTTTAAATCAACTCCGCCACTTCAAAACCTACCTCTGTGAAATTTCACCTTCTTACTTCGGACACATTTCCCCACAGTTTCCACTGGTGAAATGAGACCTAGTGGCCACTTGTTCCTGCTCTCACCTTGTGCTGAGCTGCTTCATGGAGCTGATGGAGGAGAAAAAATGTCTGTATTTTGGTGAATGTTAAGGTTGGCTTTTCTTCTCCTCCAAGCCAGCTCCCTGAAGATCAGATAATGATGGGAGAAAAAGCCTTTCTTCTCCTGTTTTCCACCATGGATGTCTGGGTTTCTACAAATAATTGCATATAGATAAGATACTTGGATGATTGGATCTATGCTGCCTTTTTTCTCAGGTCCATCTGATTCAGAAACAAGTGATGGGCTCCGAGACATCAGAGAGCAACAGCCACGTCCTGCTTCCCCAGGACACCAGCAGTTCCAGGGATCTGGAGCAAAACCTCCTGCAGGACACCGATGTCTGGCGCTGGAGCTTTGCACTGCGCACCTCTCTAATAATTGTGCAATCGTGGTAATTATACACACACAAAAAAAAGTTAATTACTTAATCATGTGTAACAAGGACCCTTCAGCTACTGAGCGAGGCACACGCTCGGCACAATTATTCACAGGCATGTAATCTACTTCCCTTTGTATTGAATATTTCATTAGTTGCTATTCACATCTTCTCGGAGGTGCTTTGCAATGGTTCAGTGATCGGATTTACTCTCATTTCTTCTTGGCTTGTACAAACGTTGTTGCTACAAATATTCCTCTGTATTTTATCCCTTTAACAAGGAGGTTCTTTCCAACCTTCCCATTGCCAAAGAGAACTCACCACGATGTGAAGTTCGGGAGCTTGAGGCAATTTTAGGTTCCTGCTTTGCCTTCAAGGTCCTTTGGGTGGATCCCCATCTTTTGTCCTGTGTCTATAAGGCTCTTGGCACCCTTGGGATTTTTGGCCATCACAGGGTGCCTTAGCAGTGGTACAACATGGATAACAAATAGCAGTTGTAACTAAAGGTCTCTGCAAGTGAAGGAGAATGGATCTCCTAAAACATGCATTCATTTTAAAATTGGAATCACTAGAAATTTAAAATTAAACTCAAACCATTTAAATTTAAACCATTTAAAACTGGAATCTCTCAATCTTGATTTACTCCTGCATAGAACAGGAGTCTGTATGGGAGGAGCACTTATATAGAAGGAGGTGTATCATGGACTTGCATTTTCACGTTGAAATACTTGAACGACTTCTCCAAGCCCAAGGCAGTTTCCTTCTGAACTAGACCCAGCAAACGAGATCCTCTGGTTTTGGAGGGCTTTGGAGCTGCCATGGTCCATGGAAGCTGCCCAGCCCTCCCCACCTCTGATGAAGTAATTGATTTGGGAAGGAAGAGCAGCCTTCTGCTTAAGGTTAGCGCTTGTGGAAAGTAAAGCACATCCCAGCTCTAACTGTTACAACAATTCAGCCTAAACCTAGAAGTATTTATTAGAGTGTGCTGGGCCAGTGCCTTGCTGGAACTGCAGTCTGGGTACTTCATCCATTTATCCATCTCTAGGGGACAGGCTGTAGAGCTGGACTGCATCTCCCATCACGGGCTGCATATGTCTTATGGACATAGGGAGCCCAGCCCAGAAAAGATGGGCATACAGAACAACCAGACGTGTGAACCCATGAACCAGCTACATTTCTCCTACAGCATTTCCAGTTTGTACTTTACAATTTTTCAAAGAAACAGTTTTGGAAAATATGCTGAGAAGAAATTTGCCTAATTTGCCAGCAAGTTTTGGTGTCTTGTCCAGCATTTGCCCTAAATGGCAAATTGAACAAATTGAATGTTAACAGCCTCAGAAGAAGGTCTGAGATGTTCTTGGCTACAGCACAACGGCAAGGGGATCTGCCACATCTTGCACAAGGCGTGCTCCACCTGGCAACATCCAAATGCAAGTTCCTGACAGTGGTTAAGAATTTATGATGCACTAAATCTTCCAAGGATTTTTGAAAAGAGTTGCTGATCCTATCAACTAGACTCCTGGGATAATCCCTGAAATCCAGTATGATATTTCCATGAGCTACAGATGTGATTCTGATCTCTCCGTAAACTAGAGAGACCATCGAAACCAAGTGCCATTTCACAGCTATGAATAAAGGGAGAATTGGACCCATTATTCTTTCTCTGACTTTACTGAATATAAATCAAGGCACAGACATGCTAACTGCATTACACAGATCCTGGTGACAGTAACTTCTCGGTGCTCGAGAGACAAGAGAAATTGTCGTTCAACTCTGATCATCAGCTTTATTGTATGCCAGCCAGACGATACACATTTCATGCAGACTATACGTTTGCTCCAACCGCCGCTCGGAAGAAAGCGCTCGACTTCACGCGCATTGATCCTGCACTAAGGTACTTGGTTCTTGGTCTGTAGCACCAGTGTTTTTTTCAGGGGTCCTGGAAGCAGAGAAAGAGCATCATTGCAAAGCTGTCAGAGCAATTGGCTGCTGCCCAAAATCAAAATGCCACCCCCGAGTTGGAGTTTGCCCCGTGACAAAGTGGCTCTGCAGAGCCCTCCCCTCCCCAAGCAGCCCGCACATGTTTGGTATGTCCTCAGGCTGGTTGGTGAGCCTGGTCCTGGTCCAAAACCCATGGATGTCCACGAAATTAGGAGGGCTGGAGCTCTTGGCTTTTTGACCAGCCCCTGGTTCAACTGGGACCAGGATCAGGCGCACCCACCAGCTATGAAAAATGCTTGCCAATTGATTATAACCTGCATCGAACGAGCACCTCGCTGTAAAATTGTCTCACGAAGAAGCAGTTTGTTTCCCTCAAGGCAGATGGTGAAAGCCCTACAACGCAGGGGAGCCGAGCTCTCGTGCTGCTCAGGAAGCACCCGGTGCCTGTTAAAATGACCGCCAGGAAAGCAAGGCCAGCTAACACATGCTAACCCCCATGTGAGAGCTTCTCCTCCGCCCCTTCTCCTCAATGCCCATAGGAGACACCAGGAGGTGATGGTGGCACCAAGGTGTTGGATGCCTGTCAGGATCAGCTCTGGGGACGGCTCTGTACCTGGGATAATCGTGGATGGGAGCATAAGAGAACAAAGCCTGGGAGGTAGGGTAGATGCTGTCAGGAGCTCTGGACGGGTGCTGGAGGGAAGGTCAGGTCTTGTTGAAGTGCAGAGGGAGAGATGGGGAAGGAAAGACCTGTAGGGAATGAGGGAATCAATCTTCATTAGGAGAGAGAAAGAGGAGGATCTCCAGGGAGGAGGAGAGATGTGTGATGGATGGGGAGGGATCTGTGAGGCTGCAGAAAGCGGACGGAGAGGCAGGAGAAAACTGCTCAGCTTTAAAATGGGCAACTTTGCACAGCAGTTGCATTAAGGGACTGTGGAGATCCCCCCTCGTCCACCAGCCAGATGTTGGCTTTGTGTAGGGAATGGTTCCAGCCTTCAGGTTGAAGGAGGGAAGGAGAGGTTGGCATCATGGCCAGGAGAACAGGTACTAGTTACCACCTCCTTGGTTCATGAAACCAGCTGAATCCGGTCACGTGAGTCTAACCATCCCTGTGTGAGACGCTCATGGGGCAGGACCACGTGGAGAGCCCTGGCAGGACAGCTCTTGCTCAAATACTCACCCTCATCCTGCCCTTCGTGCTTACGGTGAAGAGGCATTTGCTGCCAGAAGCTGTTGGCAGAGGTCGGTAAGGTCTTTCCTTACCCAGTGTCCCCAGTGTAGGAAAACTGCTGAGTCCTTCCAACCTACCAGTTCCTATGGGAATGAGATGAGCCCAGCATCATAAAACAAGGGATTAGGGGAAAATACAGGGTGGATCCTCTTTGGAAAGATGTCCCACTGTCAGGACAGACCAGGTCCATACTGCTGATGCTCAGACATCTGCTAGGACAGGACCAATTGCCTGGTCTCTGAATAAGGCTGGAGGTGCCTGTACACCCTTTTCCAGTTGAGAGTGTGCTCAAGGGCACTTGCACGTGCAAGCTGGGCAGGTTGAAGTTGCCAGCAGCTACTCCAGATGCCAAACCATCCCCTGTAAGCATGTCTTCACATCTGATCTAGGAACGGAGGATGCAGTAACTATGGGGTCTGAGCTCAGATCTTCCTGTGCCAGTGCTTATGTGATGATCCAGATTGTAGGTGGGTCAACGCCAGACTAATCCCAACTCTTCCTTGGTGTCCAACCCCACTCTTGCTGCTGCCCTGCATTCCAGAACAGAGCTTGAAAGCCAAAAATCCTCTCTCCCTGGAGCAACATAAACTGTTTGAAATCACTCTCCATCAACATTCCCCTTAGACCCTGTGAGAGTCACCAGGAGAACTCACCCTTCCCAGCAGCTCTGGTGTGGTACCTCTCTGTTGAGGCAGCCAAGAAAGCTGGTGCATGCGCTGCATGTTTGCATGGTGGATACCTCTTCATTTTAATCCCTTGGCTCTTTTCTCACGAGTGTGTGCATCCTTCAGCAAGACCCAGCCTCCTGGAGGACAAAGAGGCTGTGTCCCATCCCCTGGCTTCCTCTTTGTTTGCATCAAATACAGATAATTGTGTGATTGTCCTTCCCAGTAAAAATCACTCCAAACCTGTTTTAAACTGGAAGGAGTGTGAGGGGGAGGTAATTATTTTCCTCAGGAATTGGTATCCAGGGACAATATAGCCCCTCCCCAGGAGGAGAACAGCCCTGGCTGCTCTCTGCAGGGCTGCACAGCATGGTCTGGCCCTGGGTATCAACCTTGGGAAGAGTGAGCTGGGAGGGGGCAAATCGGAAGGTTGAAAGGAAAGCCTGATCCTGAAACATAGCAAGTCCTAACACACAAGCAGCAACATTTACAAATGAGCTTTGTCTCAGCCAAGCGAGGAAAGAGTTTGGAGGTCTTTGCCCTCAGGAGGGCAACACACTGTTGGGTTAGTTACATGATGTGACAAGGTGAGAAATGCAGAAGAGATGAGTTGGAGGTGACAGATCATTACTCAGGTTACATCTGAGAGAGAGACGCAGAAAGAGCATGATATTCAGGAGAGGTTCGTTTCCCAGAGACAGCACATGGTGTCTGGAAGTAACCAATGGATTACCACCATGAGCACACACAGCACAGTCTCCTCTTCACCGGTCCTGGTGTAACCACAGGGAGCTGGAATCTTGTGACTTGGGATATA
Source organism: Alca torda (assembly GCA_008658365.1). NCBI lineage: Eukaryota > Metazoa > Chordata > Aves > Charadriiformes > Alcidae > Alca > Alca torda. Next base: position 208,443,270 of record CM018076.1, read on the forward strand.
AACTTGTCTCTGACGATGAGGGGCTCCAGCAACATTATCCTGTTCTTCACAGATGTGGAGGACCTTCTCACAGCTCATCTCTGTTCCTCTATGGATTCAGGTCTTGATGTTTTGGTGGATACACATCAAAAAGAGCTGATGACATTTATCCTCTTCTGCAAAATTATCTTCATTCAAAGCAGTTTAACTATTTGGGAGCTGTTATGAGTCTGTATAGACAGACAGAGCTCCAAGCACATAGAAAATGACAGGTTGCCTTCAAGAGCAACTAAAAGCAGCAGGAATCCTCTACTGGTGGCTCAGAAACAGCAAAATAGCCCCAGGCACATATGAAGTTTGGTGCAGAAGGGACATTTTTTATAAAAAACCATGAGAAATCTGTCCTTTCTTTCCCAGACAATTCAGGCAAGGAGATGACTCTCCTCTGTGGAGGAACTGACGTTTTGGCTAGAGCCCTCACCCAGGATACTGGCCGGTTCATGTTCCTCAGAAGATACAAACTCATTGATTCCTGGGCAAATGCAATTAACAATTAGGTTGTAAGATATGGCAAGTCACTCCTCTCTGCTGAACACTTTATTGTCCTTTGTGCACTGAAGTTTGCTGTCCTTGATAACAGTGACAAAAATACAAGTCTTTTGTCCTGAAAAATGGCCTTAATGTTGTACTTAATAACTGGTCTCAGTTATATTCCTTGGAAAAGGCAACAGCATCAAATAGTGGAGTTAACACTGTAAGTTACGGCAGGGAAACGAAGAATTTCAGCAAGCAGAGGGGTTTCTATGGCTTGCATAGGTTAGGTGGGCACTGGAAATGTGCGCCAGTTTGGGGCCAGCAAGGGCTGAAGGAGAAGAAAGTGTCTTGTTGTGAAACCTGACCTGAGGTAGGTGTGAGGTGAGCAACAAGGAGCTCAGCGCTTCAGAGTTTAAACAACTGTCCACCTCCAAAGCAGCAGATATACAAGCACTTATAAAGCTCTGCTAGCAATTCAGATGTTAGAAGAGTTCAATGTACCTCAAAGGGCAGCTAGAGACCTCAGCGGCATGCAGGAATATTGACTAAAACTGTGCAGCTGAGATTTTTGGCTGCTTGTTTAGGTTGTTCTAGAGCTTTTTCACTCTTGGAGTCTAGAGCTTGTAGGAGGAGGCAGCAGCACTGTGAAAGCATGGCAGGTGGGGGCAGGTCATGCTGACACATGGGAAAGGATGCAGGGCATTACCTATACCAAGGGATCCTCTCTCCCACTGCATCTTTCCGGTATCTAGAAATCTCTAGAGCCTGGAGATGTCAAACAAAACCCAGCTGCAGGTCTCATTTGTCCTAGATGAAATCTCCAGGTTCCTCACTGAGAAGGACTGGACCTCCCCACGCATGTCGCCTCTTGCACAGCACCACCGACGGAAGCCCAGGGGACTGAGCACTGCTTGATTCTTCTCCCATCCACGTCCACAAAACAGCTGCAGTTTGGCCTTGAGTTAGGTCTTCAGACCTAACTTCTGCAGATGGTCCATGAAACCAGACTGGTGGCCGTACTGTGAGCTCAGCTCCTCACTCAGGATGATAAAGGGTCTCCTTTGCTTTCTGGCAGGGTGGTGTCACACTACCTGCAGTGAGGGCCACAGTAAAAGTAGAACTGAGCTGCTCCTGCATCTTTCCATGGGTGTGCGGAGCAGCTGGGAAGAAGCACCATCTCCATGTGCACACATAGCTCCAGCCAGCACAGACCAAAATAGCACATTCAGGCAATAAATTAGGACAAGGAGGGAACAAGGAGCCACCTGGGACTTAGTCACAATTGGATCCCTGCTGTACTCACAGGTTGAAGGGACCACGGGCAGGTTTAGTCCTAGCCTGGGATGGAGGAAGAAGATGTTCAGGGCACCTTCTGAACGACAAGAAGCCTCCCGGGCATCCACCTCTGAAACTTGTCCTTCTGCTAAGCCAGCTTCTGCTTCTTCCCCTGAGAGGTGCATCTGCTTGGATTTCCACTGACACACTTCTGCCCGCTGTTTTCAGTATTGTGCTGGGAAATGCAGTTCCTTTAACATCAGCTGCTTCTGCTCTGGGCTACAAGATTTCTCCTTCATTCTCCTCAATTGCTGCGTTTGTTGAGCCACCTGCCAGCCCAGGACATCTCTGCAGGAAGCTGGAGAAAGGCCAAATTCTTTATCAGATGCACCAGAATTGCAAAGGACAGAAGGTCACGCAGCTCGGAATATGTCAGGCTCCTACACAGACAACAAAGCTTGTCTCTGTGGCTGTAAAAAAGAAAGGAAGGTACCAGGGAACAAAAACATGACCAGAGTAATCCCAAAAGACTACAGATAGAGCTGCGGCAGCAAGACCGACTGCTGAACTGGCCAGGAGGACAGACACACAGTGCACTTGCAGACACATCTACTGAAGCCACACCAAGAAACGAGAGAGAGAAAGGGCCGTCGGTAGGTGAGGTATTGTTTATTCTAAGCAGCGAGCGTCATCGCACAGTACAGGCAAAGAAAAAGGTTTACAGTCCAAGAGAGACAGGACACGAGACAGTAACTTGGGGAGGATGTGAAGGAGAACATCCCTGGTAGAGCTGGGTATTTAAGATGACATGGAGGGGAAAGGTGGGGAGGTGGAAGAAAGCACTGGATTGGAGAAGCAGCTGAGGGACAGACATGGAAAAGATGGCAGGGAAGATGGAGGGACAATGATTTTGAAGGCAAGAAGGAATAGCAGCATGGTGGGGAGATGGGGTCTGATGGGGTGGTGAGGGCATTGAAGACTGCATGGGAAGGACCCAACAGGGACAGAGAAGTCTGATCAGCAACGAGACTTGGGGAGAGGGAAGGGAGCAGGGGCAACAGGGGCAAGGACATCCACAGCCCTGCGATCCCAAAGCATTATCTATTTCATTAAATTAAAGGTGCCTTGGTGGCTCTTGTCCCTGCTGATAAATCTCTTGGCTCCAAACAAAGTGGCCACAGCTGAACTGGTCCTCAGCTGGGTACTAAATCCTGAAGCAGGCCAAGGAGCAGGTCAGTCCAATGACCAGGGACTACTCTCAGGATTTCCCTATCTTGACCACTGGGTACTGGCACCATCAAGTGCTCCTGGGTGCTGTTTAACTGATGAGGACAGACCCATCTGCCACAGCCATCATGCAGTGAGATCCCCTCCACCACGTGGTGTGCAGGGTGCTCCTCACCCTCTGCTGTGACCAGACCTCTCTCAGAGCCAGGTAGGCCACTTCTTGGGGTCTCTGGTTCCCCAAGAAGATATGGGAGGACCCAACTTTGCTTGGGTCTTTGAGGTTGCTTCATGTCTCAGGCTAGGCTGGGGTGGGAGGTGGGCAGATAACAACAAGGGGGTTTCAGAAATGTTTGCCCCTTTCCACCTCTCACACCGTTGAATGCTTATTATTCCTCAGTGCTCTCACATATCGCTAAGATCTGTCACTACTCCTCATCCATCATTTTTCTGGTGGCCGGTCCTTGCTGCTGGTTGCCGTGGAGCAGAATCCCTGCAGGGAAAGCTGGCGTTTTAGAAAGCATAAAGATGCCTTCAATCCATTAGCAGGCTCTTCTTTTATCCTTGGGCTCACATCTCCTCCCTGACACTCATGATTAGGGAGCTGTTTCCAAGGCACCCTGCAACAGAAATTAAGACTGTTTACAAGCAATCCATAGTTCACGATAAACCACCAGTCCTGAAGTACTCAGAGCTGCGTAACCCCCTCATCGCAGACCTCTGAGCTTGTGAGTGAGACCCAGTGGCATTAGTAGAATTGCTCCCAACCCAGAAAGCTCACATGAACAAGGGTAAATGGAAGTGGGCTGTCAAATCCCCCATTGGATCAAACTTACCGTAACGCTGTCAGAAACTGGGAGAGCTGAAGCCCATGTCTGAACATCACAATATTTTCCAACTGTGCAAGAGATACAGTTCTTAGTGCTGAACATGGCTATGTCATCGTGTTCATACTAGGGAATTTCTTCTTCCTGTAGAGCTCCTCTTCTTTATTTGATGTTGCTGTTGCTGTTGGGGATGGTGGTTGTTCCTTGGATGTTGGGATGTACCAGCCATGACAGAGAAATCATCTGAAAAAGTCTCTTTCCCTCCTGCACAGGCACATCTCTAAATAAACCCTAAATCCAAGGGATATTGCGACACAAGAGGCTGCATTTGTATAAGGGCTGACATGTCAGCTGATGAAATATCCATATTCATCCTTTGACCTTGCTTTACTAGTCAGGGATGTAATAATGATAACTGAGGATTTCAAAGGAAGCTCAGAGATTGGGAAGTGGCAAAATCAGTAAATCTCAGTCCTGTGCCCAAGGCACTTAAATGCCCATCTGATGCAGGGAATGGGATGGATGGAGGGATGGAGAGCATCAGGCAGCAACCTCTTCATCCACCCATGCACAAATCTTCAGGGGTGTGTGCTGAAGCCCTCAGTACATGATGTATGTGAAAGCAACTGATTAAAATCGGAAACATGGGGCTGCTCACACTCTGTGCACTCAAAGCGACACCTTTGCAAAGCCACACTCAGACTCGGTGAGAAGCAGACTTGACTCCTTAAATTCAACATGCCAATATTTTCCCCCCTCTCCTTGTCCCCTCACCAGACACCAACACTGACAATTAGGACTATTTTTACTCCAGCCAGCGCTTCCACACTAAATGCTCTTATAAGACAATGAATTTCATTTTTAGTAACCCACCTCCAGCGCTTTGCGCAGATGTTGTTCTCACAACAACCCTTGGAAAAAGGTGGGCAGTGCCAGTCACTAATGACTTGGCAAAGATTAAGGAGTGAGTCAGTAGCAGCGGGTTCAGACAGTGATGGTTAAAGACCAGGGAGACCAGGTCCCCATGCCTGTCATCAGCACAGCAGGTCCTGCTGTCTCTTAGAAATGCTTCCTGCCCCTTTGGGTGTTTAGGCTTTGCAATGCTGAGCAAGTTCAGAGAGCAATAGGACAGCAAGGGCATGTTTTCCAGCACTGAGTGTGGGTGACTGCGTGGGACCAGATGGGTCACCCATCCATGCTGCAGTACGGAACAGACCCCATACCTTTGTGTCATGGGAGAAACATTTTGTTGGCCAACATGGATTGCCACAGATAAGTCCCATCAATGACCAGTCTTTTACCAATGAGCATTTTCTCCAATACCAGCTGTGGAGGGGTGAAATGATAAATCCCCCAACCTACAGCTCAGTGGAAACACTTTAAAGATCATATAGTTATGCATGATCGATGAATGGATGAAGGTGGTGGGGAAGGGAGAGGGAGGGCAGGGTGATAACGCAGGACATCAGAAAGCAGCGCTGTTATTAGCATGTAGTCAGAGACGGGATAAATTCAGAAAGTGATTTGTAACCAGGCAGTGATGAGAAATAGCACCCAGAAATGGCAGGACAGAAAAGCGTCAGTGCTCCAGGGAAGTCAACAGAGCTATGTTGGAGGAGAGATTTCAAAATACTACCCCAATGCAGACAATTTTCCATAGGTTGGTGGCGATGTTATTGGAATACCCATTAAAAGAGAAAACGTGATTAAAAATAAAAATTGCAGGTAGAAGCTTACAGGCTAGTTAAAAGAAAAAAGAGATGAAACTAAGATTAGGGTTCACCATTTAAAATAAAATCGTGCCCTCAACCCTGCTTTCTTCTCAGCCATCATTTTCTCCAGATAGCAAACATTTTCATTAATATAAAATCAGTGCTTTGCACTTCCACAGTCACTGCCAAACACCTGTTCATCGGTGGCTGGGCTTGCAGCACGCTGGAAGTGCTCAACCCAAGAATTTGCCACCTCCTTTCAATGAGGATTTCGAGCCCCTTGACCCCTCTCCTGGGCCTTTCAGGTGGTTTTGGGCCAAAGCAAAAGCTGTAGGCAGTGGGCTCATCCAGAGCACCTCCCCACCCTCCAGCTCTCCATGGGGCTTGGCTTCTGCTCCCTGACCCAGCGCAACATGGACAGGAGCAAGGTGCAGCACCAACCCTCCGCTCGACACGCCGTATGTACAGAGAAGAAAAGCCAACTACCTGCTCCGTCCACATGGCTTCACTGTCCATCTTCACCTTTGCAAACGTTTAGCTCTCGTGTCAGGCTAGTCTGAGGTCAGCAGCCACCTAAAGGGAGTCAGGCTGTGACAGCTCACTTGTCCCCATGGCAGGGATGGAAGTGGTGGTGGCTCTAAGCAACACAAACCTGATTATGGTTGGAAGGGTGTTTCTTTCACTTAACTGTGCTTCTTATCGAGAAAACAAGATCAAGGAGGTGGTATTCGTCTTTAGCATTTATTTATCATTGGAAAAAAAACCCCTTTGAGCAAGCAAAGATCACAAGCACGTCACAATCAATTGGCTATACATTAATTTGTGTGTGTGTGTGTGTGTGTGTGTGTGTGTTTGTGTGTGTGTCATTCTCATTAGAAGAGCAAGAATGAAAAAGCACCACGAGGAGGTGTGCTTAACACATTACAAGAGACAATTTGTGATATGCAACCAAACCCAGGCCACAAAATATTAATTAGACACTTCCTATCTGCCTCCAAGAGGCAAGAGTTTGTGGAATTCATGGGAGCCATGTTTTTACACCGGACGCGTTGCAAATGAAGAAGCAGGTGATCGGTGTGCAAAGCAGTCAGAAAACAGGAGCTCAGTCAGCAATTAGCACCATTTTGCAGAAAGGAGTAACAGTACAATACAGTGAGAATGAGAAAGCAAGCAATAGACAGCATAGGAACGTTCACAGGGTAAAAAGCAAAACATTTCTTTTCTTTTTTTTTTCTTTTTACAAAGAAAGCAAAACATATTACAGATTAGCGGTGAGACAGAATCAGCATTGTGGTAGCTGGAAACAGAACAGCAGAGCACTCTTTCCCAGTGGGATCGACAAGCTCAGAGTCCAAAGTGAACTTGAAACGGCAGAGATTTGGTCTCCTTTCTGATAAACCTGAGTGGGTTGGATGGGTATAGAGTCTGTGGAAGGTAGAGCAATGCAGGATTTCACCCTGAGGCCTGACTCTGCTGCAGTTCCTGGCATTCAGTGCAATGCTAGGCTGTGTGCTTGCATGTATGCTGAGGACCTGGTGCACGTGGAGCAAAGGCCAGGATTTATATCCCTATTTTGTCGCTGTCTGAGAGGGAGGTCCCCAGGCCCTACCAGTCTCCCAGGCTCTTTCTGCAAAGATTGAAACCTTCCAAGGACCATTCATCCCACTCGAAGAGAGGTGTCCAAAATAGGTAGCTCAATGGCCCTTGGAAAATTCCTTCACTAAAGAGGGAATTTAGATCACCGGCTAGCGCTTCATACCTAGCTTTGTAGTTAGATGCCACCAAAAACTTAATGTATCAAGGAAACACAAGGCCAAATTCTGACCACTCACTGTGCATGTTTCATTCAAACACCATGATGGCTGCTCTTCATTGAGAAGAAGCAACCCTGAAGCCCTAGGTGATGAGCAGTCAATCCAGAGTCATGGAGATGCTTGGATTAGGTGGTTTGAGCAACTTAATGATGTTCCTTGGGAAAAATTGGGTTACCCTTGAAATCAAGGGCGAAATTCCCATTGAATTCAAGCGGAAGTGGTGGCAAGTGTGCTGTTTCTTTGAATTTGAAGCTTTGGGCCAAAAAAATGATTGGGAGAATCATTTGGTATGGTCTTTCCTTATGCACCTTGAGATCAGTGTGTTCAGGGCTATTGGTAACTGTCTACGTGCCTTCCTGATGATCATCATCCTAGATGATGAGCGATTGATCCAGAGTCATGGAAATGCTTGGATTAGGTGGTCTGAGCATCTTAATGATATTCCTTGGGCAAAATTTGGTTCCCCTTGAAGTCAAGGGCTAAATTCCCCTTGAATTCAAGGGGAAATGGTAGCACGTGTGTGCTGTTTCTTTGAATGTGAAGCTTTGGGCCAAAAAATGATGGGGAGAATCATTTGGCATGGTCTTTCCTTATGTACAGTGAGATAGGTGTGTTGAGGGCTATTGGTAACTGTCTACGTGCCTTCCTGACATGTTCTGCCTGCTGTGACACGTCATCTTCACGCTGTTGCTATATCCTGTGATAGGAAAGGACGTTACTGAGGAGTGTGAAGATGGATGAAGCATCTAAATGCCAAGGAATCACACCAAGTCTTGGAAGCTCAGGCTTCTCTGGCCAGTTGTCCCTTGTGCGACGGGGTGGGAAGAGCTGTGAGCGGCACTCCTCTCCACCAGCTCAACGCAAGCCTTTCGCCGAGCTGCTCTGGAGACAGAGCTGAGCTTTGCACTCGAGCGGTGCTGCAGGGGCTTCTGAGCACTCAGAAAAGCAATGGTCAATATGGACAGGTCAGCGTCTCCATGGAGCATGCACATCAAAAATGCACTACATTCGCAAAGATTTCCACAGTTTTACTTCCTGGAGGATTTCCCTGGTTTCCTCCTAAACGTCGGAGGTTTAGATATATATATTTCTATATATGAATATATATTTTCCACATACACAACCTGACTAGCTCATAGCACACAGTTCTAACACAGCTAAGCTTGGAAATACACCACTGAATTCAGAACACTACACTTAGTTATACTCAAAGCTTTAGGCTGTTAGCGCAAGGCAAACAGGACACATCACACAATACACTGAACTTGGCATTTATTCATTACTAAGGCCAGCAAATGTCGCTATCTGTACACCACAGAGCTTTCCTCCTCTTTGGAAACATTCTCTCAGCCTCGTAGCCCACCACTCATTTATGTTTCCAAAAGACCCAATTCTAATGGGGTGAGACCCCAAAAAGCGGGACTCCTCACCCTCCCGGCCCATTCCTTTTTCTGTGAGATAGTTTCACATCTCTAAAATATCCTAGCAGCAAGACTTTCCTCACTCAAACACCTCTACAGCAACACAGTTCTGATAGTCTCCTCTTACACCACCTCCCTACCCTACTTCCCATCTCGCTCTTCGTTCTTCCCAATTGTCTGTTCTCTGGAAGTTTCAAGCTGGACTGTGTATCAGGATAGAAATGCTGAGCTGCAAAAATAAAGAAGAACCCTACATCTTGACTTGCAGCTACTCTGCTACAGGAGAGTTTAACCGCTCAGTTTGGTGGGATCAAGCTTAATCCTTATGTACTTAGGACCCAATCCAGGAGTTAGGCACGTAAATTCAGATTGGGACCATACCTCCCCCAGCTCCCATTGACTCAATGACCCAAATTTTGGGGTATGCGATGCCAGTTTGTTGGGCCAGTTCATACTCGCTGACAAATGGTCCCGCTGTGTTTACAGCTTCCAAACTGGTCTTGCTGGGTGTGGGGATTTCCTAGAGTAAGAGCACAGTAAATAGGATTGAAACCCTGAGATCTTGCCTGGAGGGATCCCAGCAAGTGGTTTATGGCCCTCTTTTAGGATACTTAGGAGCCAACATGAACTTCGACAGCTGGTAAAGTCAAAACAACAGGGGCTGACAGCTCTAGCCAACCTTGCTGACACATTTCTCTCTACCCCTTGGAAGGTCACATCTGCAAACCAAACCTCTTTCAGAAATCTAGCTCTGTCTACTGGCACCCCAGAAGTGAAGAAAGCAGACCAAGATTCAAAACAAAGCAGGAATAACTAAAAAGATCCATAACCTAGGGGAAACAATAGGGAAGAACAGCCTGCCGATAACCTAGTCAGACCTGCCACATGCTTGGGAAGTCTTCACTGCTCTCTGCGCCTTCCCTCACTCCTTTTTTTCAAAAAAAAATCAAGTCTTTTGAATGGTGTTGATGGGTGAAGCTGCCTTGATGCAGCTAGAACTCTCCCCCAGCTACCCTGGGGAAAGATCTGGCCCTTCATTTGCACGGGATCTCCTTCCCTGTTGCTTCTTGGAGCAAAAGTCCCACCGATGTCACCAGGGGAAATCACTCTTGGCCACACCACTGATTCTAGCGGACTTATGGCAGGTCCATGGCACCATGAATGAAACTCTGATCCTCTCTGCCTCCAAAACCTTTCACCTGCTGACACCAGTGGGAGATGACCAAATGATGGCCAACTCCAAAAGGGCCTCATGGGATGAGAGCGCAGTCCCTCCATGGCTCAATGGCACTTCCACACCATCAGAGCGTTGAAGGACCAAGCCTGAGGAAAGGGACAGGCTGCTGGATGCAATCACGGTTGATCCATCACCTTCATCTCTTACGCCCCCTCTCGTGCATTCCCACGTCCCTCACTCTGTGCAGAGCCGTGTTGTGCAGGCAAAGCAGAACAACCTGACCTCAGAAACAAGGATTCCCTAATCCTCCTTGGAAATAAAACAGAAAAGCTTCTAATACAATCAGAACAAAAAGCAGATTAGAAGCCTCTAATTAATTTTGTGGCCTTTATTTAATCAAAGGGAAAAAAAAAAAAACGGAAAGAAAGAAAGAAAGAAAAGGAAGGGAAAAAAACGAGAAAGAAAGGAAAGTGCAGTGACATTTACTCTTTTGCCTCAGCCAGTTTATTGTTCATCTCTTTACTTTTCTCCTTGTCCTCTGGCTTTGCTGTGTTGGAGGTCTCGGCGCTCTTTTTCTTGGCAGCCCGGCCAGATGCAATCTGCTTGTCTTTGGCCTTTTTCAGGGGTTTATGGCTTGTTGTGGTCTTTTTTGGTTTGGAAGGCTTTGCGCTAGGCTTTTCCACCTGCATGGAGGGCGACATGCAAAACGACAACACAGAGATAGAGAGAGAGAGAAAGAGAGACACAAGGAAAGGTGGAAAACAGGATTTAGATCAGAAATAGCATGAATGTTACTTATCTACTCAGCTATGCCCTGCCACAAAGGGAGAGGAGCAGCTGGGCGTGTGCTGAGTTGCAAATGGCCAAATCCTTTCATGGTGTTGATGCCCTAAAGTCACAGTACCCCTGAAGCCAGCAGAGCCCATTGCATCCAGATGAGGACACAGTAGGGTAAAGAGCAGAATGAATATTATCGGTCATTTTATCAATTCTTCCATCTTTCTCTGACTTCAGGAGGGGCTTTGCAAGCCCACAGGGGATTATCTCTCTCTGGATTTGAAGCAGAAGAACAATGCTCGGGACAAAAAAGGCTGATTTTAATCCCCGTCTTTCTCTCAGGGCATGACTCCTCAGTTTGCTCTTCCCTAACAGATCGCTACAACAGAGTAAAATTACTTGGGGATAGCTGGGGCACAGGACCCCGACTGGCATCCAAGCAAAGCCACTACAGTGTCTTGCATACACCTATTTCTTCAGCCCCCAAAATAGGGACAAAGTAGGGAGGACAGCTTCAAAATTAAGGAGGAAGAGAAGCCTTCAGCTCCTCCACGCTGCCATCCCTCTGAGACCTCACAAATCTAAGCACTTATGAACTCTGGGAAGGACTAATGGTCCTAGGTTTAAAACTGCACAGACTGACTCCATTTAATGAGGATCCTCTGCTGCTCCTAGAAAGCAAGGCTGAAACACATTTCAGCCCAAGCCCTTCTCGACACGTCCTCCATCTGATCAACGCCAAAAGTGCTTACTGTCATAATCTGTGGAGCACCCTGAATTAATTGCAGATGAAGATATGGCTCTTACCATGTTGTTCCTGGGACAAAGTGTAATGTGGGCTGCCTATAGCTTTGGAGGGAGAAAGAAAAAGCTGTCTAGATAATCACCTGGGAAATGACAATGCAAAAACCTCTTCATCTGGGCCCTATCCTCACTTCTTTACAGTTTGATGCACTAGTCTCCGAAGTGCAGCAACATGCAGAGCCCATAGAATCATAGAATGGTTTGGGTTGGAAGGGACCTTAAAGATCATCCAGGTCCAACCCCCTGCCCCGGGCAGGGACACCTCCTACTAGACCAGGGTGCTCCAAGCCCCGTCCAACCTGGCCTTGAACACCTCCAGGGATGGGGCAGCCACAGCTTCTCTGGGCAACCTGGGCCAGGGGCTCACCACCCTCACAGCCAAGAATTTCTTCCTCAGATCTCATCTCAATCTCCCCTCTTTCAGTGTAAAACCCTTCCCCCTTGTCCCATGGCTCCCCTCCCTGATCCAGAGTCCCTCCCCAGCTTTCCTGGAGCCCCTTGAGGGACTGGAAGGGGCTCCAAGGTCTCCTCGGAGCCTTCTCTTCTCCAGGCTGAAACCCCGCAACTCTCTCAGCCTGTCCTCACAGCAGAGGGGCTCCAGCCCTCCCAGCATCTCCGGGGCCTCCTCTGGAGCCTCTCCAACAGGTCCATGTCCTTCTTATGTTGGAAGCCCCAGAACTGGATGCAGTGCTCCAGATGGGGTCTACACTTGAGCAGAGGAAAGGGGCAGAATCACCTCCCTCCACCTGCTGGCCATATTTCTTTTGATGCAGTCCAGCATACCATTGGTTTTCTGGGCTGCGAGCACACATTGCCAACTCATATTCAGTTTTTCATCCACCACCATCTCCAAGGTGGACCCCTAGATGCACCCACTGGTCGGAAATGAAGATGCCACATAAGGGGAATGACAGCAGGCAGTATTCATCCCAGCCTTACTGTGTTGGACATATCCCACCAGGAGCAGTGGATGGCCCTGGGTCCCTTCTGCTGTGTTTCTCACCTTTGGCGGTTCTTTGTAGGGCTCGCTGTAGAGAGTGCGTATCCTTCTGTGCTCCAGAAATTTGTTGTCAGATGGAGCAGGCTTACTGGTTTCCCCCTTGAATTGAGCGCTGTAACTGGTTTCGTGGATCATTTTCTCCTCTGGTGGCTTGTACTGGGACTTCGCTTTTATAGCTTTCACAGGCTTGACATCTACCCAGGGTCTGAACTCATTTCTGAAGATCAAAAAAGAAAGGAGTTAAGGAATTAAACCAACAGGAGTAGTGGTAATGTGGGAATGAAATCTCTCATTGCTCAGCAAGGTCTACTTGGAAAGGCTTTTGCCTCCATCCAGTCAGGTTTACAAAGAAACTGACTCCCAACAGCTCATTTTTGACCTCATCTAAACCCCATTGACAGATTAGGAGACCTTAAAATGAAATTTGGTCTATTAAAATCAGTCAGTCCTGGGCACCAGACAACTTGCTACTTGGGTGACAATGGTCGGGTGCCCTCTGAAAAGCTGGCCTCAGATGTGACCGTGATCCTTTTTTTGAAAACACAGATGCTTTTTTGTCTCTACAGTTTCACCTCTGCGCTGAAGCTACCTGCAAGCAGTTCCTGACTCTCACAATTAGGGTGGAAAAGAATACTTGGGAAGGAACACCAAAATTCATGTTCTGCAACTCAACATGCGACAGACACTTCTCAGCAAAATTCCCTGCAGGCAAGCCAGCTGGGTGATTGAGAAATGTAGACAGACAAGGTTTTCTACAGCCACCCCTTTCCCATGCCTGTAAGTAGTGACTTGTATCATTTTGCCTACATTGCACCAAATGATGCACAACAGTTTTTGTTAATTCCATAAAGGAATACTTTAAGATAAAGCTGTCTTAGATGTAAACTCAAGCAGAGCAGGAAATGCACGGTTTATCAGGTATTCTGAGCTATGGCTCTCTCTATTAGCTGATGGTGAATTCCCGAGTTACTAGAAAAATAACACCATCTGCCATTTCTTTTGGACACAGCTGTGAGTTTTGGGAGAAAAAACAAACAAACACATTTCAAAGGTTTTTATCATCTGCTGGACAAATTCTGGTTCCCATCCACAGCCTCCTTTTCATCCATGTTTTAGTTCCTCCCAACAGAGCGCCAGCATCTTTCTAATTTTGAAGCAAAACATTTCTTTTTTTTTTTTTCTAAAAATTGCCGTCCATCTGAGAAAACCACAAGTGTGTTGCTACCTTAGATGGGTCATGCTCAGACATAGTCCCAGGCAGTGTTTAGATCCTTAAGACTCCAGTGCAAGCCAGGAGCTATCCTAATGGTGGTGATACAAGCCCTTCATGAAGGGATGAATTTTCCTTGGAAATCAAAGCCCTTGTCTTAATTTCGGGACCTCTGAGGCAATGGGATGACTAAGTTGCGGACCCTGTCCCTCCTGCCCTGTTCCACTCAACCACCTTTGGGCTGTGTTATTCGTTTTCAGCCTGGTTTATTACGGAAATGAACCCTGTGTGAGGGTACTGCTGGTCAATCCCTTCCCATAATAGCTTTGAGCATCTTAATCAGCTTCAACCAAATTTCACAAACGGTCATGGAGATATTCAGCTTTTACTTTTACGAAGATAAGCAGTTGGACTGAGTCCAGAGGCTCAGGAAAGCTTTGGTACGGACATGCACACTTCATCAGCCATCAGAGGACTCGCTTAGACAGGGAGGCTAGGCTGCAGAAGTTCACTTATTGTCCTCAGGGCCCGGTAATAAACGGTCCCTTCACCTGCAGATCAGTGCAGCTCCCTGCCCACCCAGTACTACATTTCCCATTCACATAACCCCTTTGCAAAGATGGAAAAAATCTTTCTCTTCCAAGATGACTCCAGTTGCAACAGCGTCCCCAGTGTGTTTCTCCTCCTAACACACCTATGTTAAGGTCTCACCATATCTGCAGGGTGAGTGTCCCTGTGGTAGCCAAAGAGGACTGGCCGACACAGTCAGTGGAGCTCGGAGAGCTCTTCCCTATGCCAAAGATGGGTGACTGCTTTAGGATGAGCTGAATGCTTCTTTGGGCTGTGTTAACGGACTAGATCTCCACTGATGGGAATACAAACATCCCGCACATGTGAATACACTCACACATACACCCCTAGAGGTAGGTGTCTTAGTCTATGAGCCGAATCCCATCTCCAGCTCTTCATCCTTTCTTATTGTTGAGTCTACCTACATCTACTTTTTATTTTCCCTGTATTTCTTCATTTCCCACCCCCTCTTTTACTATTCAGCCCTTCTTGGGCTTGGACAATACTGTCAAAGGCCCAGGGATACTGCCTGTTTGAAGGATGCTATTCTTCAGGAAACTATTGCAGTTAACGGGCAATACATGAATGAGCTTATCTGTGTCCCCTTCTTTCCTCTTCAGTAAATGTCACCCATTTGTCCACAGATATTTCTCTGCAGTCCGTTGCTAAAATATCCCTTCTGCATGAAGAGCTGAGAGAAAAGGGGAGGAAATGTCTTTAAAGAACTGGACTGAAGGTGTGAAGACATCACTGACAAACTCAAAGTTCATCCTGAGCTCCTCAAAAGGTAAGAGGCTTCTTCCTAGGAGCCACTTTTGTTCCATCAGTAGACTCTGTGTTTTTAACCACTTTCCAAAGGAAAAAAAAAATCATGCACTAATTCTCTCTGTCCATGGCTATCACTCAGATCCCTCTCTAGCAACTCCTGAACCCGTTAGCTATTTTCTATCATATTTGTGGCAGAGGTAGAAATCTCAGAAGTGAAAATTACATGTTTCCTCAAAATCAGTGAGTGCACACAGGAGGAACATCCAAATGGTGTTCTTCAACTGAGGGAAAGCCAGGTAAAGTTCATTTTCTTACTTATTGTAAGGCCAGCCAGCCAACCAACCCACAAGGACTACCAGGTCAATCAGCAAAGTTAAGCAGAGTTTGCGTCTACAGAACCAGAGACAAAGGATGGAGGCTGTGGTACCATCCACGTAGGGGCTGGACTGTAAAGACGGAGCACAAACCAGGAATTATTCATTCTGCTGCTCATAAAATACTGGTTTATGTGGAGGTGAGCTTTGAAGCAGCGTGACCGTATTTGTTACCATAGTGCCCGGCAACCTCATTATGCACCGCATTATGCAAACAAGCTGCAAGAGTCGGGCTGCTCCCTGAAAAGCCTGTGATCTCTGCAGACAAGGCAGACACAGGAGGTGGGGAAAAGGGAGAGAAAAGCCTCGCGCTACCGGTGAGCTGGCAGGGAATGCGTTTCTGCACTCCCATGGGCTGGCTGCTGAAATGCTAAAGCAAGAGATCACGCAACAGAGCAACAACCAATCCCACCTGACTTTTAAAAACGAGCATGAATTCCTCTGCTCTTCTCCATCCTTCCTTTGCTGGTCTTAATGCGGATGTAACAACTCCGGGAGCACTCAGCTCCGCTGTACTTGGAGACAGGACTCTTGACTACCCTGCATCTACCTGGCTTTGCAGGCAAAGGATAGGTCAATAGCCATTCTTAGGGGGCTGCATGCTGAGGCACCATGTCCACCAGCTCTGAAACAGCTCAGCCACGATCTTCTCTGGAAGCGGAGAAGAGAAGGCTATTGATCTTGAAATATTTTACAGTGTTGACAAGCAATTTGTAAATACCAGGTATGTCACACACAGATTTGGCACACATCTACAAATAACAGGTTGCCCAGAGAGGTGGGAGATGCCCCATCCCTCGAAACATTCAAAGTCAGGTTGGACGGGGCTCTGAGCAACGTGATCTAGCTCATGGTAAGGGGGGGTTGGACTAGATGATCTTTAAAGGTCCCTTCCAACCCAAACAATTTTATGATTTTATTCTGAATCCTTTCCAGGCAGATGTGCATGATTCCACAGCAGCAACTATTACACTACAGCTGGTCCCTTCAAGCATGTGAGAGAGCATGGGCCACGTCTGTATGGAGTCCTACTGCACCTGGGATGGACCAGCTACTCCTTGCTGTGACCACACTCAAGCACCTAGCGTGCCCAGTTCTGCGTATCTGCTGTTCAAAGCTTGTAGAGGCTGTGGAAGGAGGAGAGAAATTCAGACCACTTACTACAGCTACGCCTGGTGCAGCAAGCTGATCTCAGTGCCTATTTTTGATATTCAGGCAACACACAAACTGTACAAAAGCGTTACTAGAATAGACACAGGCTATTCTGTGCTGGTTGCGTCAGTGCCCAGACACTCGGCTTACCATGGTCAATTAGTACAAAAGTACTAATTCCTAATTCTCTCCGTCTCCACCACAGATGAGCGAGGGAAAACAGCCCCTTGGGAACTGCCCTTGGAATATGCCAGCTCCTGAACCCAGCCCAACAAGTGCTTGGAAAAGCACTTGGAAAAAAAATGTAGGCAGGAGTGTGCTAGCAACTTCACAGCCTATATCACCACATTTGAGTGCCAGGCACATCGGATTTGCTAATTCGAAGTACCAAGGAGGAGGCAGGTGCCCTGCTTGGGGTCTGCGTCTCTATTGATCGTAGGGATGGGGGGGGACATCTCAGGAAGGTGACCTAAAACCCCTTTCTAGGTCTGGTGACTCTCCATAAAATGTCTGTCCGATACAGTCCTGTGTCACCAGGAGCTTGTGTTGTCCAAACAGTGCACGGCACGGCTCTTAGGGCAGTCGCACTGGGCCATCTGGAACTGGCCTGATGCTCCAGGATATTTATGTTGCTCAGAGACGCTGCTTTATGAATTTATATACTCCTTATACGCAGCAAAGAAGCAAGAGGAGAAGCAGCAGCTTTAAGAGTTGATCTTTTTTTGCTATTCTAGGACTAGTAAAAATATCTGGTCTCTAGAGTATTGTATCAATTGCTCCTGGAACACTAAAACTAACCCTGGCTTGAGGAAAGCCCCTGCAGTTCTGAAACCTCCTTCATTACTGTTTACCATCCCAAGGCCAATTTCTGGGGAAGGTGCCCAAAAGTTACAAATTCCGGCTGCAATCCGAAATGAGCCCTGAAAATGTTATTTCTCCCTGTTTTGAGATCAGCCGGTCATAGTGGCATCTGGACCACCATAGACCGCTCCACGCAAAATGAGCTCTGAAAGTATTTCAGGAGCGTGCGAGACCCCATCCTAAAAGATCTCAGCCTCAAAGCTCACCTAAAACCTGACCAAAAACCTTTACTCACAGTGCAAGGATGAGTCACGAGCAGGGACCAGCACCAGCATGGATATATCCAACAGGCACAGCTTAGTCCAGCTGTAATTCTTTATCTAAGGAATTTTCATTGCTCTTAATTTTGCTGAGGAAGATTTTAAGAACTGCTCTCTTGGCATGAAACGGAGGGGATTGAACTGAAATAGCAGCGAATTACGTGTCTCCTAATTTTCAGCGGAGCTCTGGTCCCAGCCTTACAAAGAATAATTAGAATCAGTCGGGAACCCGGCGCTGACCTGGAATGGAAATCGAAATGAAACTCAACAAAAATGAGTATATGAGGCATCAGATGACCTTTGGCAAGCCAAGTCCAACAGGAAAAATTCCTAGCGCAGATAAAAGGAGTTTAGGCGTCTACAGACCGGATGAGAACATAGGGCTGCATAGGATGGGGCAGACCGCTCGCAAATTAATAGGTAGCAGATCTTCTTTTAAGATCACAGTAGCCTGGGGAGATGGTGGCCTGATCTATATCCATTAAAGCCAAGAGTTGCTCCCTACATATATCAGCAGATACCACACTGCTCTTGCATAGGGCTTCATCCACCCTGGTTATTTTATTTTAATTGCATTTTCCCCTTGGCTGAGGATTGTTAAAGGTGAAGGTGACCTCAACATTTTCCTCCACCCCAGCCAGGGGACACAGCGTTGATGTGAGCTCCGAGCTACGGCACGCAGCCATGGAGATGCTCACCACCACTCCTCATGTAGGCATTGATTGCCATCATCTATTGATGCCAGAGCAAAGCCAAGAGGGGGAAGGAGGCAGAGGTGGGGCCAGGTTTAACCACTTCAAAGCTTCCACCTACTTTGAAGGACTTTTAAAGAGAGGTTACGTTTGTTCAGAATCAGCACAGGATGTTAAATATATTCTGCTGACAGCAGTGTTACCGGCATTGACCCAGCCCAATTCCCTCATCCTGATGTGCACATATCGAATAATGAACGGCACAGAAAAGGGAGACCAGGAACTTCATGGTGGACTCCTGCACAGAAGGGATACATCTAGCTTAATTTGAAAAACTATGGCTCAACCAAAAATGAAAAATATTCAGCTTTTTCACTGGAAAAAAAAAAAAAAAATCCTTTACGAAATGTTTGGCCTGAATTGTTCCATTCAGTCTAAAATTAAAATTTAACTTTCTTTTTTACTTTCTTTAATTCTTTTCCATCCCATTTTTTCCTTATTCTACTCAGGACAACACAAAAGGACTATGAATCCCCTTATGAAGAAAAACATTAAACTGCTTCACAAGGAATATTTCAGAACGTCACATTTCTCCTTAATATTCCTCTAAACAAAACACCAGTGGAAAAAAAAAAATACATTTTGGCCAAACTAAGTAGCAAATTTGTCTGGGATTTTAAAATTATTTTGCCTTTCTGGAATAGAGTATCGTTTTCTCCGAAATATTATCCAGCTCCCTTTTCCCTCTTAATGCAGGAGAAGAGATGTTCAGTGAAATGAAACAGCAGGAAACCCAAAATCAATGATAATGCCTGGTCGAACTCTGGAACTCAATGCCAAAGGAGGTCACCGAAGTCCAGCATTCAATGAGATTTAATTAAGTCATGGCTGTTTAGATGGATGTTGAGAATATGCAGAAGTATCAAAGGAAATGTCAGCAATGCATCCTCGAGATAATCATTAACACCGCTCTTCAGCATTTAGCTGTTCTCTACAAACTATGGGTGGAAGCAGGAGCTATTCCACACTGTAGGAATCTCCCTCCAGGACCCTCCGGTCCTGGCTGTGATCAGCCAGAAGACACTGGACTAGCAAATTCTGCTCTCAAAGGAGTGCCCATACGAGGAGCATGTGCATGTTTTGATCTTAAAGCTGTTCTCTTTTCTAATGCGAACAGAAAAATTACACTTGGACTCAATATAAACAGGCTGTGTACACTCCTGCAAACACAATTCATTTTCAAGATAAGCCTGATCGATGGTTACTGTTCTGCAAGAGCCAAAACATGACTCCTAACACATTTCAGCCATAAAGGAACACTGCCCCATACTGAAGTCCCTTGTGCAATAGCAAACAGCAAAACGTGTTCTTGCCTCCCAGAGAAATAAGTCTAAAATCCCGGACCTGGATGATTTCTTGCTGCTTCTGACAGCCTGACACGTTACTGCAACACAACGTGTTCCCTGCACCTCAAGACACTGGCTTCAGCCATTTCATCCCATCTCCCACCCCAGCCCCCTTTGGTTAAAAGGTCAATTCCAACCAACTCCTATTGCCATGGTCTTGTCAACATCCCAAATTTGCCAGTGCAAGAACTACCCCCCCATTGTCTGCTGCACCAAGTGCCCTGTCTCCAGCTCCTACGTGGATGCTTAATGACAGCTTTATCCTCTAATCCCCATGCTATTGTCTTGTATACAATAATTTACTGTAAAGCTGCACTGAGACTGTCAATGGTATAATGAAGCTCCTGGTGCCCCAGATTATTTTTTCCCAAACATTCATAATCAACCTCTAAGAAAGACATGCAAACACACACACATATATAGACAACACCAGAGCAAACTGGACAAGCCAATACCTAATTGTGCACAAAGACTAAAACAATGTGATATATTAATGTATGAGCGTGAAATGTTGACAATGCACAATGGAGTAAGTGTGAGCAGGATGGGGGGCGACCAGTATCTGTGGACGTCCCTAGTTAGGGCCCATCAAGTACAGCACTGTCAGAGAAAAGGAGGAAAGTGCTGAGCCTTCAACAGGGTGACTTTAGCACTGGCTGAAGCAGGCTATGAGCAAGATATGATTAATGTACCGAAAAGGATGAAGTCAAGTCATTTGGCAGAGCAGAACCATGCTGTGATCCATTTATAAAAGTTGCTTGACTCAGCAGCTCACAAATCATGGATATTTCATTGCCCGAGGGCCACAGAGCATGGCCTTCCAAGGAGGTAGAATTATTGCACATGTCATCATGTCCAAAACGTCACAAATGCATGGATGAAGGTGACGGTGAACGCTGCAGAGGGCCAAGGAGCTCAGAGAGCAAAGGAGTTGGGAGAGCAACCCCAAGAGTAACAGCCCTGCCACTGCTCATGTCTCAGCAGAGAGAAATAGGAGAGTTGAGGATGGTCCATGAGGAACAGGCAGCCACTGAGCAGCATGGAGAGGTCCACGTATGATAGGAAAGGGTGAGATAAATCCCCACACTCAGACTAGGCGGCACATATGGGCACCCTGGACACCCAAAGTCCACTTGTTTGTGGACCTCAGGGTAAATACCGACACCCCCGTGATCACCTCCTTCCTTCCTTAGCTCCACTCTTCAGCCTGCGGCACTCACCCAAGTCCCTGTGCTCAGCCAGCCACAGGGAAAGCAGAGTCCAAGCCAGATGAAGGATATCCATCAGCATCTTCTACAGCCCAGCAGCTCAAGGCCCTCCCTCCTTCCTAAATTTCACTTTGGTGGCTAAATACCCACCAAAGGGAAAAGCGTGGACTCAGGGGAAGATAATGCTGGGAGATCCCACTGCAGAGATGCCAGAAATCACGGAAAGGTTAAACCCAATGGCAGTGAGACCTCAGGAACTTTCCTTGTGTGAATCCCAACCCCATGGAGATTTGCTGGTTTATACCTCTCTGAATTTCCCTTGAAGCTCATGAGTCCTGCTGAGGAAGGGACACACATAGGACATTCCACACAGAAGCTGCTGTGCTCGCTTCATACATGCTCAAGCCCGTAAAGTCAGTGAATTCAATATTGGTGTCACCAAGGAAGCCACTCGATGCAGCTGCTAGGAGAGCTCCCAGGGTCATCACAGCCTGACACTTCTGAGCTCCCTTGCAGAAACAACCCATCTGTATATGTCATGTTTACCCCTGGAAAATGGGTCAGGACCAGGTCGAAGCTCTGCTGACTTCCCATTTAACGGCCTATACATCTGTTCTCTAGTTGGTTGGAGCAAGAGCAGTGTCTCATCCCCCTTGTCCTCCAAATGGGCAGATGCTTGTAAAATTTGCCACAAGGTTAAACAAACAAAACAGCTCATGGCGTGAATGCTTTGACACAAAAGCATCTTTATCCACAGGGTGCCGTAGCAAGATGAGGATTGGGAAATGTGTCGCCTCAGGCCGATCTGGACGGGCTGCAGAAACCTGAAGAGCGTGAGGAGAGCCAGAGTGCTCCTGTGAGAGTTTGCTGGGCCAAAGAGCATCATGTATCTGACTCCCTTGCAAGACAGCGTGTACCACATGGCTACTATCAAGGTACAGACACATGAATTAACAAGGTTCACTCGGTAACACATGGGGAAAAAAAAAGAACCTTGAGAAGAAACCTTCACATGAAGAAAAGTGGAAGACCTTGCAAAGACAACACAGCATTGTAAATTCTGCTCTTCTTCAAGCCCAAAGGTTTTTCAGTGTAACTCATGCTGAGTGCAATGAACTCATTCAAATATCCGATGGGATGAAGAGAAGCCAGCAGCTGTCTGTGGCGACGCCGCACGTTGGGTCTGTCTCCAGCTGGAGTCCTCCTGCCTCTGCCCATCCCCACACCAAAGCCGGTGGCCTCAAGGGTGGGATTCTCGGTGGAGAGATGCTTTCAGCACCTCGTTTCAAGTGTCTGAAGACACAAACAAGAGACGAATTAAAAATGCATTATTTCAGTTGAGCAAAACACTTGAGCACATGCAGCGTGGCTCTTAGCTCCTCCTTTCATGTAAATATGGGCATAAATGACTTTCTGAATTAGGGTTTGGTGGACCACACTGCAAAAGTTATATGTGAACCTGCAATGAGATTTTTAAGAGGGGAATCTGGTACAGTAAGGTGTGCTAAGGCTGGGGAAAAGGAAGCTTTTTAGGTCAAATGAAGCAATTACATTTTGCATCCTCGTAGCACAATCAGACCACCCCAGAGATCCAGCAGCAGGATGGGGAGCGAATCCAAAGGCGTCACTTTTTTGGCAAGGACGGACCAGACTTTTATAGAAATGAAGAGCTGCTGCCCAAGGAGATGATATATATATATCTATCTCTCATGTATATATATCTATGTATATATGAATGAAACAATTCAGGCCAAACATTTCGTAAAGGATTTTTTTTTTTTTTCCGGTGAAAAAGCTGAATATTTTTCATTTTTGGTTGAGCCATAGTTTTTCAAATTAAGCTAGATGTATCCCTTCTGTGCAGGACTCCACCATGAAGTTCCTGGTCTCCCTTTCCTGCGCCGTTCATTATTCGATATGTGCACATCAGGATGAGGGAATTGGGCTGGGTCAATGCCGGTAACACTGCTGTCAGCAGAATATATTTAACATCCTGTGCTGATTCTGAACAAACGTAACCTCTCTTTAAAAGTCCTTCAAAGCAGGTGGAAGCTCTGAAGTGGTTAAACCTGGCCCCACCTCTGCCTCCTTCCCCCTCTTGGCTTTGCTCTGGCATCAATAGATGATGGCAATCGATGCCTACACGAGGAGTGGTGGTGAGCATCTCCATGGCTGCACGCCGTAGCTCGGAGCTCACATCAACGCTGTGTCCCCTGGCTGGGGTGGAGGAAGATGTTGAGGTCACCTTCACCTTTACATATATTCACCTATATATATATATATATATATATATATATATATGCATCTCACTGACCAGCACTGCTGGCAGCAGCTCCGGTCCAGATCGCTCCGTTCACGCTGCTGTAGTAGCGGGGGTTTTCATGAAGACCATTTATGCTCAGAGAGCTGGGCAGGGACTGCCAGGGAAAACCTCCCTGCCCTGACTTTCCTGAAAGCTCTGGTGTGAAGTTGCTTGAGCTCATCGCCAGCTCCTGTTCCCCAGATCCTGGCCCTTCTCCAACGCGGGGATGCTTCAGTGATGCTGCAGTTCAGCTGCATAGGAACCGCAAGGTTCGCCCTTGAGGCAAAAGATGGAGAAGGGCGGTGCTGGGCACGACAGGTAAGATTTTGTCCGAATTTATTCAATTATCATCCAAATCACGGATGCAGAAGGATGGGTCTCTCTGAAGGAAGGTCAGGAAATGGCTTTGACATGAAATAGAAGCTCTTCTGTTGCAGCGATGTTATTCGATGAACTGTATTTTTCTGCTCCCTTCAGGGACTCATTAGTTCCCTGCTTTCCGTGTTCCCAGTGCAGCTCAAAATTAGCGTTGCTCTTTGATTTCATTTCTAGTCTGCGTGACAGTGTAATTGCTCATCCTGGCACAGGAGCAGAAATAAATTCAGCAGTGAAGAGGGTAAAGGAGGAAGATGGTGAAACTTAAATAGCAGCTATTGCTTTGCCACTGCACTGATGAGTCGGGGCATTATTATGTGCTCCTCACCGTCGTAGCCACTGTATGACTATATCTGAATATCCTTCCTATGCTGATTGGGCACCAGGTTTCCTAAGAACTTAACTGTGCACATGAAAAATGAAGAGACCAGTTAGTCACAGTCTGAGGTTCAGTTAATATACGAAAGCTATTCTGGAGCGGGCTTTAATAGAAGACCCAGCCACCCGATTTCAAAAGGTTTACATGTCCAAGATGACAAGAAGGCAAATGCTAGGAAAAGGGAGATCATAGATCAGGACCCCCATGAACATTCATGGAGGAGGCATTGAGGAACAAAGACCTTGACCACTAAGTAGAAGAGCAGTAAACCAAGCCCCATGGCAAATTTAGTGGCCAGAATATGTGGTATTCAAGATTTTCCTTGCATTGGGCTGGAGCAGTAATGTGCTGCTGAAAGCCCAATGCAAAGAAGATCTTGAATACCATGTATTTCTTCTGTACATACTGCCCATGGTGGGCAAACACATTGTTTAACCCTATTGTCTCCTGCCAGCACCCCCCTTCCCGCTTCAAAGCCTCTGCAGAGCTGATGGAGGTATTGATGCAAGGTCACAGCCTCAATTGCTGCTCACCCCAATGGGCACGTCTCCTAGATGCCTTCAAGACAGAGGAGCCTACAGGCCAGCTTAGAAGACAAGCTGTAACCATGATGGTCTCTTATTATCTGTGAGATCACTGAGGGGAGACCTTCTCGCTCTCTACAGCTTCCTGAAAGGAGGGTGTAGCCAGGGGGGGTCGGTCTCTTCTCCCAGGGAACAGGCCACAGGACAAGAGGAAACGGCCTCAAGTTGTGCCAGGGGAGGTTTAGGATGGATATTATGAGAAATTTCTATACTGAAAGGATTATCAAGCATTGGAAGAGGCTGCCCAGGGCAGTGGTGGAGTCACCATCCCTGGAGGGATTTAAAAGCCGGGCAGACGTGGTGCTGAGGGACATGGGTTAGTGGTGGTTTTGGCAATATTGGGTTGATGGTTGGATTCGATGATCTGAAAGGTCCCTCTCAACCTCGACAATTCTATGATTCCATGATTCTATGATCTGAGTGTAGTAACAACCAAGCACCTCCGAAGTGATCTTACACTTCAACAGCTCAGAGCCTCCAAGCTGAAATATCACCTGTGAAAGCGAAGCAGACACATGCTTAGGCTCCAAAGACACCCAATTTTATCCTATTTTAGTCTACAAAGTAAAATACAGAAAATAACACGTAATCCAAATGTCTTATATATACATGTTTTGGATGTATAATATCTTATTCTCAGAGAAAGAAAGCGAATTCATGTCCACGGCCTTTTATACATCATCCATCCACGAGGTGTGCCTGCAAGCGGCATCCCACACACAGGTTTGGGGTCTCCCACTTTTTTTTTTCCCAAGAATTACTCCGGCAGAAATCCCTTGAACCCATCAGCTGGGGTACCGGATCCGACACGACGAATATTTCACAGCAAACGGTTCTGCGGCTTGATGAGCTGCAATTCCCCCGTGTCCCGCGCGTGCAACACAAGCAGGTGAAGGCAGGCACAGGGGGATGTGCCGCACACGACATACGCCGCGCGACAACCACACAGCCTCGAATAACGCAACACGGAACGTGCATGAACGCAAGATTAACCGACCTTTGGTCCGATCACCTGCCTCTGCTGTGCTTATGTGTGTACGTTTTTGAGCTCATGCTATTTCTTTACGAGATTTTATACATGTAATGAATCTAAAGTATTTTTTTTAGCTGGCAAAAGTGGCTAGCCTGTCGCTGGCTTTGAGAGAGGGCTGAATTCTGCTTTCCGTTTTACGCCTTTCTCTGCAATGTACCCACTCAATATTTCTTTAGCTGAAATTAAGAGGTTGTAATTCTTTTTTTAACTGGAAGAACCATAATAGAGCTGGGTGTGAGCTAAGTAGATGAAAGAGGAGAGCTGAGGCTTGAGCGAGGATCTTAAAATAAAGGATTACTGAGCTAAGGGAAAGCAATGAAGGGCTGAGTCGTATTTCCCCCCCCGTCCCCCAACTTTACCCATGATACTGTCTTATTTCAAGGGCTGCAAAATCTAGATTTAAATTTGCTTTGTTCTGTGGATGGGAAGGTGCAGAGCTCCTGCTCCGGAGTTTGAACGACATATATAGAATTACTGGGGAGGAAACATGGGGAAATTAAACTGAAATTGCCCTGGGGGCTGTGGGGAAGGTTGGCTTTAAAAGCACCTGGGAAAGACTAAACTGGGCTGAGCTGATGGGCTGACAATTTAGGGAGACAGTGTGGGAGCACTGGGAGGTAGCTGTTTTGGGAAGAAGGGAAGGGAAGGGAAGGGAAGGGAAGGGAAGGGAAGGGAAGGGAAGGGAAGGGAAGGAAGGGAAGGGAAGGGAAGGGAAGGGAAGGGAAGGGAAGGGAAGGGAAGGGAAGGGAAGGGAAGGGAAGGGAAGGGAAGGGAAGGGAAGGGAAGGGAAGGGAGAACAAAGCTTAACATGCCCAGGCATTTTTTTCTAGGAAACCATAAAACACACCACCACAAGTCATCACGGCTGCACAGGTGTCATGGAGAGCAGAATTAGGTCCATTAAAGCATATCACTTTTAACGCTGTAATACTCAAGTCCGTGCCACTTCCAGTCCACCCATCTCTCTTTAGAAGCTATCCCTGCCTGCAGGAGGCATAAAAGTAGATAAACTGTAGGAAATGAGAAAATAAGTGTAGGAAACACTCTCTGCTTCCCCAGTTTCCCCTCCTGCAAGCCTGGGAAACCATCAGCATCACTAGTGCATCCATAACAATGTAACGCAGATGCTCTGATGAGCCCAGCTCCCCAACAACTGGATTAGTCCCATGGCACTGAATTGGTAAACACTGGGACCATCAAAGCTGTCTCGGGGGAGTCTGGGAAAGAGACAGCACAAGGCACTGGAGCAGATGGCTGTATTGTGAAATCTCCTCCTAATTAGGTAAAACAAGGACCGATGCGAGTTGAACGAAGCAATTGCTGGTCACTGCTGGTACCACGCTGTCCACACGAAAGCTGCCACGAAATAAAAGAGGATGAGGAGGACTGTCGGAAAGCTTTATAGGGGAAATGGTGAGAAAGCAGGTTCTGGAAGAAGGTTATTTTATCATTAACTGGCTTCTCCAGTGTTTGTAAGGAGTGGAAAGCCCTGAAAGCAAAGCACAGACAAAATGGGTTGTGTCTTTACATCACGTTCAGAGGCCCCTCTCTGCACTTGATCAAAAGCATCGCTCCAAGCACACTGAGACCACCGGGGAAACACACCGTTCACACGCGCGAGTCGACAGCCCTGTGCTACCAAAGCTGGTGCTCTATTCCAAAGGAGAGGCGTGAAGCCGAAAGGAGCCCTAAAATCAGTGTGTCTGGAAACGAGAGGCAAGGCACACAGCAATAACCAGCACGCGAAGTGTAGGATTTACTCCCTTTGGAGGAAAAATCGGAGTAGAGATGTGGTTTTCTGTTGCCAGATGCAAGGAGCCTGTGCGTCACATGCACTGGGGAGCTAAAACCAAGAAGAGATGAAAGAAAACCCCAGGGCATGTGCACGGCTGCCTGTGCCAGCAAAAGGGATTTAGAAACTCTGTGTGCTGAAAACAAAGCCTGAAGAGATGCACAGGCTGGGACAAAACCCCAGAAACCTGGGAGACTCAGAGGCCATTCCCATTTTTGGGAGCATCTTGCATGAACATGGTTTTGGAAGCCTATGAGATGTTACCACCCAGGAGTCTGACGTCCTGGGGTCTTTTGGCACCTTCAGACCCAGCCTGGAGCATTTGGAGGAGATGGCGAATGGGCGACTTGCTTTGACACAGTGCTGCTCTGATGTTCATGTGTCCAGAATCACTCGGTCCAGAGTATGGGGCCATTGTAATGTGGCCATAAATAGCCCTAAAAATATGTCTGGATCATAGAAGCACAAATCCAGGCTGAGCAGAGAATGGATGGAGAGCAGCCCTGTTGAGATGGACTTGGGGGTGTTAGTGGATGAGGAGCTCAACAGGAGCCGACAATGTGCGCTGGCAGCCCAGAAACCACCCCGCAGCCTGGGCTGCATCCCCAGCAGCGTGGGCAGCAGGGCGAGGGGGGGATTCTGCCCCTCTGCTCCACTCTGGGGAGACCCCCCTGCAGTGCTGCCTCCAGCTCTGGGGCCTCAGCACAGGAGAGACACGGAGCTGGTGGAGCGGGGCCAGAGGAGGCCCCGGAGATGCTGGGAGGGCTGGAGCCCCTCTGCTGTGAGGACGGGCTGAGAGAGTTGGGGGGGTTCAGCCTGGAGAAGAGAAGGCTCCGCGGAGACCTTGGAGCCCCTTCCAGTCCCTCAAGGGGCTCCAGGAAAGCTGGGGAGGGACTCTGGATGAGGGAGGGGAGCCATGGGACGAGGGGGAAGGGTTTTACACTGAAAGACGGGAGATTGACATGAGATCTGAGGAATAAATTCTTGACTGTGAGGGTGGTGAGCCCCTGGCCCAGGTTGCCCAGAGAAGCTGTGGCTGCCCCATCCCTGGAGGGGTTCAAGGCCAGGTTGGACGGGGCTTTGAGCAGCCTGGTCTGGTGGGAGGTGTCCCTGCCCAGGGCAGGGGGGTGGAACTGGATGGTCTTTAAGGTCCCGTCCAACTTTAACCATTCTGTGATTCTGTGATTCCCAAGAAGGATGTTGTAAATATAAACCCCCCTGCCCCTGCACGGTCTCTGCAAACATCTGCAATCGCAGACCTACCTGCCAAAACCCAAACCCAGCCACCAGCACACACGAGTGTGCACTGCAATACCTTTCCTAAAGCAAAACAAACAAAAAAAAAAAGCTCACAGGCAGTAAATTTGGGGACAAAAAATTAAAAGCACCATTTTTATAAGTCTTCTCCAAAGAACTGGAAGGAGAATTTGTTATTACTAAGCACTTTTGTGTGCACAGCAAATGTTTACAGCCTCTCCGAGCCATTTGTATCCACTGGGTAAATAATATGCATTTGGAAATGAGATAATCTGCAAATACTTCTTCTTTTGGAGCTGTTCCAAGCTTAATTGAGAAATAGAACATGCTGGGGACAAACGTATTAAGCAGGTACTTAATTGAGAGACGAGATGAGAGAAGAAGGCACTGTTCTTGTCTCCCAGGCAGAGCATGCATGTTTTAAACACACTCCTAGATTGATATTTATTGCAACCGACAGAGCAGAAAGGCTCAGAAAGTGCACTCCTTCCCCTCCCATAAATAATTCACCCGTTGTAACAGTTCATAAAATGTTTATATTAAGTAATAATTAAATATTGCATTACGAAAAAATAACTAACATTCCATCCGAGAGAAAAATCTACCCGAAGGAGGGTGGGGAAAGATGACTGCCTTGAAGCTGTCACGTTGGGTTTCCTCTGCTGAGCGAAGCTAAAGCAGTTAAAAGAGGCGACTCTTGGCTGCACTCAATGTTCCCTCTGCTCTGTCGGATCAAATCCTGATCCTGCCCCGAATGATAGGCTGTTTTTCCAATCGATCTCTGTGATGTCCGCATGGAGCCAGCTCTCGTGCCCGTGCAAGGTCTCCCCAGGTGGTGGTTTTCAGACAGGCAGAGCAGGGTCAGTGGTCCCATATTAACCTCTGCCATTGAGCAATGATGCTTTTGACTTCAAATCACCAGCTCTGCACACGTTAGCAGGCTCTAAGCCCGATAACGGGTTATTTGGTCTTGGTCGCAAAGACACACAAAGTCCAACATGGGATAAGGCTCCAACAGCTGCACCCCGACATGGGATGAAGGGCTGGGAGCACGGCAGGGGCCAATGGGGTAACGACTGATGATCAGCAGAAGCCATCAATATAATACGAATCAAATGTCATCACGCATACACCCAGGCACCTTTCATTAAAGCTGTAATTGCTTGATCCAACCTGTGCCCTGGAGAGCATAAAGAATAGCCAGCGGCACCAAGGTCACTGCAGACAGAAAATCAATGCAGGGAATGAATGGTAATGACTTATTTTTTTCCTGGTTTCAAAGAGAGGGGCTGTGGAGATATCCTGCTGGCATCTCCAGAGATGCACAATATCCCTCGGACTTGCTCCAGCAAAGCACTTAGTACATTTTTAACTTTCAACATCCAAGTCTTGCACCTCCTGACTTGTGACTACAGAGGGTTCGAGCATCCCAATGGACTGTTATGTTTCATATATGCAAATACAATTATCCACTTTTCCACGGCACTCTGTTCTCTATCCCAAGCCATTCAATATTTTCCATCATTCTGCAATGACCATGCCTTCCATGGTCCTGACCTCCATAATGGCCATCCTCAGGACTTTCTCTGGTTCACAGCTATGCCAAAACCTGAATAAAAGAGTCCACCTGAGGCTTTACTAATGCGGAGGGATGTCACATCTGGGTTGTCACCACAAAAAAGCCACCGAGGTGCTGGAGCATGTCCAGAGAAGGGCAACGGAGCTGGTGAGGGGTTTGGAGCACAAGCCTTGTGAGGAGCGGCTGAGGGAGCTGGGGGTGTTCAGCCTGGAGAAAAGGAGGCTGAAGGGAGACCTTCTCGCTCTCTACAACTCCCTGAAAGGAGGGTGTAGCCAGGGGGGGTCGGTCTCTTCTCGCAAGGAATAGGCAATGGGACAAGAGGAAATGGCCTGATGTTGTGCCAGGGGAGGTTTAGGATGGATATTAGGAAAAATTTTGACACAGAAAGGTTTATTAAGCATTGGAACAGGCTTCCCAGGGAAGTGGTTGAGGCACCATCCCTGGAGGGATTTAAAAGAGAAGCAGACATAGTGCTTAGACCTCAAATCACTATGTGGTTTAGTGATGGTTTTTGTCAGAGTTAGATCGATGGTTGGACTAGATGATCTGAAAAGTCCCTTCCAAACTAGGCGATTCTATGATTCTATGATTCTAAATTACATGTCAAATTACTCAGCACACATCTCAGTACATTACTTGCCAAAAAGTCCTTTTTTTTATTATTTTTTGAGTGCTTTTGTTGCTTGATTTTCTTCTTCTTTTTTTTTTTTTTTTTCAATGCAATAACATTACTGACATGTGATTTGTGATTCACTGCGGAATTGCTCCTGTCCCAGCTGTTCCGTCTGCACCAGTACCGCTGATGACTCCTACCTCTATGTCATACCCTGCCCTCACCTCTCCTGAGCAGCTTCTTATTTATTTCAGGCTATTTCTCCTCTATGCCTAGATCTCTTTGAATTCCAATTCCAGCATGCAAAATGATTTATCCACACACAAGTGAAGGACTCGGCACGAGATTACGTGGATGAAATACGGTGCTGTACAAGCACTCAGATGGGATGGTCCTAATGTCCCTTTCTGCCCTTAAAAATCTCTTAACTGCAATAAGGTATCCGTTACAACTACAGGAGCAAAGTAGTGCTGTAAATTTAAATTGCCTATGGGATATTTAAGGCAGGTTGTGTCCTTTAGAGAAGGGATGAAACAGCTCCTTCTCTCCACTGAGCAGACCTCAGCCCTTGTCCCACAACGGCAATGCTGGTCCATGTGACGCAGGACCTAAGTGAGTACTACTGCAAGCTGAAAATGTGATGTTCATGCAGAAATGGATCCATGATCCAAGATGATCATAGGGGTTTTTCTTCTCATTGACTCCACTGAGATCCGTATCGAGCTCTTGGGAGATGTCTCTAGAGCTCCATTGAGTCCTACCAATGGGCTACTGAGGATGATGCTGAGATTAGTAACCCCTAAGTGATGTAAAAGATCTGTCCAAAAATGAGTTTGTAGTCATCAGCTGAGAAAAACTCAAGAGGTGAAATGAGAACTCAAAAACTGGTGTCCCTTAGCCCACGGGCTGCCCACCAGTGATACTGGTGAGACCACCTGAACACGGACAACTTGGTACCTATAGGTATGGGGTAAGTGCAAATGAATGAAATCTGTGAAAGGAAGGGGGGAAATCAACTTACTTATATATTTTCTAAATAAATACTTTTTTCCGTATGGTCTTACACTGAACATTATATACTAATTTCCTACAATATCACATTTCATGAGCATATGATCGCCCGGGCATGCTTCAAGCCATGCAGTTGCGGCACCACAGCTCATGGAGGTGTGTTTGTTTGTCCCCGCAGAAGCTCTGAGCGCATCCGCAGCATCTCTGCAGCTTCCCAAGGGATGTCTCCACATCTGTCAACACAGCAGAAGGATGGAGTGTGCACAGCGACTGGGGTCACGGTGGTTCCCCATATTTCACCTTCTGTGTAACACATCCGTGCAGCTTCTATACCAAGGGCATAGGCCCAAAGCTGGACACTACCAGACTCTGGTCTTGCACCGAGCGATACTCATATGGGCTGGAACATGTTGTCTGCTGAAATGCAGAATGGGGACCAGGTTAAATCAGAATTGTTCACAAGGATTTTGAGACCTTAAAATAAAATACACCCTCTATGTATATCAGTGCTTACAGTTCCCCACGACATTAGAGCAAAGAGGCTGTGAAAGTGGCCTGTACAGCAGCGTTACCACCTTCAGACATCCTTCCCCTTTCCATGCCATAAAAACAATACAAGCCTCTGTCTCCCTGTATTTTGCATCATGTCAAAGGTCTCCTGTGAAAGCACCATGTCCTCACTCCCTTCCCGTTTTACACATCATACAGTTTGACTTCCCACCCAATTTCAATCTCAAATGTCAGCATGACATAGTCAAACCCCTGGTTTCCAGATCCCAGCATTAACTTCTGGGAGCATCCCTCCTCCCCAACAGGCTGTGAAAAAGATGGTGATGTGTATGTCACCACTGAAAGACTACCGGACATGCTTGAAGAACTACTGGAAGACCAAAAATCGAGACAGAAAGGGCTGGACAGATGTACCTGGCTGCAAATCACAGCAATGACACGTCAAGTTTAAAGAAACATCTCCCAGTTGTTCACTACCAGCTGTGCACATCACACAACCTGCAAGACCCTTTCTCTAGACTGATGCTGAGGGCCTCCCAAAACCACTTAACTACAGGAGCTAGGCTTTGCAAAAGCTGTCCAAAAGTGCTGCCAAGGTTTCAGACGTGACTAGAGGTACCAGCAGAAGCCCAACCAGGAACACATCCTCCAGGCCAACAGACGTGCCTGTGTTTTCTGAGGGTTTCCAGCCATCAGAGCGGCCAGCAAGAGGCAAATCACAACTGGTTGTAAAAGAGAAAGCTCTTTTTCATAGAATCATAGAATAGTTTGGGTTGGAAGGGAGCTTTAAAGGTCATCTAGTCCAACCCACCCTGCAATGAGCAGGGACTAGATTGGGTCAACTAGATGAGGTCAACTTCAACTAGATCAGGTTGCTCAGAGCTCCATCCAAACTGACCTCTTCTTTGTGGACAGGGATTGGCACATTAATTAGGAGCGCCAGAACAAGGAATAAGGGGAATCATGGCAAACAGGGCTGGGGAGGACCCCAAAACCCATCCAATTCATCCCGTGCTCTGGGGCCAAATCAAGCAATGGACCTTTGCACCTCCTCTGAAGGCTGGCTATCTTTCTTGAGATGCTACAAGCCAGTCGATGGATGAAATAACCTGTTCTATGTCATGTCAGAAATCAGACCGGCTGAACACAGCAGACCCCTCCAGCCCTGCAGGTTATCCAGAGCGATGGGGGCATTTCCATGGGACACAATGAAATTGCCTCTCCCTTTATATCACCCTGCACCGAGCTTTGCTCCAACGCCGCTGCAATGCCGCAGCGCTGTGCCCAACGCTACCGGAGGCTTTTACCCCACCGACGGAGGAAAGAGCACCGCAACTTTCAACAACAGCGTCTCCACGGCTCTCTGCACGACGATGCTGCTGAAGCCCACCCCAGCTCCCTGGAGGGAACACGTGTTTTTTCTCCGTGTCCTCCCTCTGCCGGGCTGCTTGCCAACACATCCCTCTCTGGGAATCCTCCGCCCGAGTTGCCATAGCTACTGACTGACACGGCGACAAGCTCTGCTGCTCGGCTGAGACCCGCTCGTTCATCCCCCACTGGTGCACGGGGTACCCGGTGGGAGGCTGTCACCCGGCCACGGCACATCAGCCCCCTGCAAACCCAGCCCAGGGCTTTCCACACCTCATAGGGTCTTGCACTTGCAACCTCTGATCTTCCCCTTCTTCCCCCACCTCAGACCCCTGCACATCCATTTTATATATCAAAAACGAGAGCACACATCATGGTCAAAGTCCTGATCTGCATGGCCAGCAGGTAAGAAGAGTGGCCAGCAGGGCGAGGGGGGGGATTCTGCCCCTCTGCTCCGCTCAGGGGAGACCCCCCTGCAGTGCTGCCTCCAGCTCTGGGGCCTCAGCACAGGAGAGACACGGAGCTGGTGGAGCGGGGCCAGAGGAGGCCCCGGAGATGCTGGGAGGGCTGGAGCCCCTCTGCTGTGAGGACAGGCTGAGAGAGTTGGGGGGGGTTCAGCCTGGAGAAGAGAAGGCTCCGCGGAGACCTTCCAGCCCCTTCCAGTTCCTCAAGGGGCTCCAGGAAAGCTGGGGAGGGACTCTGGATCAGGGAGGGGAGCCATGGGACAAGGGGGAAGGGTTTTACACTGAAAGAGGGGAGATGTAGATGAGATCTGAGGCAGAAATTCTTTGCTGTGAGGGTGGTGAGATCCTAGCCCAGGTTGCCCAGAGAGGTGGTAGATGCCCCATCCCTAGAAACATTCCAGGTCAGGTTGGACAGGGTTTGGAGCAGCCCGGTCTAGTTGAAGGTGTCCCTGCTCTTGTCAGGTGGGTTGGACTAGATGGCCTTTAAAGGCCCCTTCCAACCCAAACCATTCTATGATTCTATGATGGCATCTGCTTGCTGATTAATGCCCTATGACTATTCCTCTTTGGCTGTGGGGAAACTGAGGCAGGGGTGCTGAGTGACCCACCTGAGCCCACACATCAGGGCTGGGGTCAGGGTGCAGCCCGGGGGCATCGTTCTCCTGTTTGCTGTGACCGGGTGTGCTATGGATGAGATTTTAGGAAGAAATCTCATCAGATGAGATTTTAGGAAGAAATGTTTTACTGTGAGGGTGGTGAGCCCCTGGCCCAGGTTGCCCAGAGAAGCTGTGGCTGCCCCATCCCTGGAGGTGTTCAAGGCCAGGTTGGACGGGGCTTGGAGCAACCTGGTCTGGTGGGAGGTGTCCCTGCCCAGGGCAGGGGGGTTGACCTAGATGATCTTTAAGGTCCCTTCCGACCCAAATCGTTCTGTGATTCTATACTGGCCTCCACAAATGCAGCAAAGTGGAAAAATCAGATCTTTACCTTTAATTCTCCCCTTAGCTTTAGGAACTCCACCAGTAGTTTGCTCTGTTGCACTGGTGCTAAAGTGCGGCTCGGGCTGCGAAAGAGTTTGCAAGACATCGAGCATCCTTTCAACCTCTCACTGGGGCTCAGGTTGATGGAGCTCCACAGTTGAAGTGGATGTGAGAAGGGAAAGGACCGCCCCCCTTTGCAGCAAAACAGCATCTGCAGCTTCTCCTCGAAGGTCTCAGCCAACAAACCAACCATCAGCCCCACTGCTGCCCAAATCTGGGAATGGGACCAGCCGGGCTTCACAGCGCTGCCTGTGTTTCCAGCCCATCAGAGCATGATGCACTGATTTCTTTTAGGCAAAGCTGCCTGCCCGAGAGCAGATGGGCAGCCTCCTTCAAGGTGAAAGGCAAAGGGAAATGTGGGAGGAAGCCTGAAGCTCAGCAATCAGGGCTGATCCCGAAGGATTTCCTCCTCCTACGTCTGGATAACTTCTCCCCTTGCCATTCACGCAGCACCCAGACACAAAATTGAGGTTTCTTTACTGCAACCCACCGGCCTGGCCACTCCAGCCTTCCCAAAGCCAAGTTTTTAGCTGGTCTAAGTGGATTTCTGGAAAGCCCAGACTGTCCAGCTCCCCATAAGTGTATGCTTTCTAAGATGTCTGCTCATCTTTGCTTTGGAAGAAACAGATTGGATCCCCTTTGTTGGGAGACGAGCTATCTGCCCATCTTCCCTCCTACTACCTATGTACCACAATACCTTCTGTAGCTGATTTAATGGGAAGGAATCAGGAGAAAAAAGACGAATTCAAGGAAAACATTAACTCATTCACCTAATAATTAATTGCACATAAGCATCATTTAATTTACGGCTCGCCCTTACACACAGGAGTCCCGCAAGAAGAATATTTATGCCTTGTGCAAGGGGAGCAAGACGGGGATGAGGGTGGAAAAGGACATCTGAGAACATCAACTCCAAGGCATGAGCTTTTAATTCTAGAGGAGAGCAGGGATTCTGCAAAAGGACACGCTGGTCCTGCAGGGCTTTGGGGAGAGAAAGGAGATCTGAGCTGAGCTTTGGGCTAAGTGAAGACCCCAATGAAGAGTGCCAATGGCCCCCAATGAAGAGGAGTGCCAATGCCGGCACTCTTGGGAATAGCCATATTGATTTCTACAAGCAGAATAACCTTGCCCTTCGCAATTAATACATAGCTCCGCTCCAAAAGGCCACCGTTTTCTTTGAACACCTTCATTTTGGTTCCCCTTCTGAGCCAGACAAGCATCAAAGCAGCTGCACGGCCCCACGTACCTTCAACCCTTATCAAGAACAAGAAAAGAAAAGCAGCAGCCGAGCAACATCACCCGGGCACCGGCGACCTTGCGAAGCATTTCAGCGAGAAATCTCTGGCCCCTTCCCAAGACAGCACCTTCAAGCTCGGGCAGATAAACACCGTGCAAGAGCTAATTGACATGGGGAGGACATTGCCATGCAGGAGAAAGCCGACTGCAGTCAGTGGGAGTCCTACGGATGGAGCCTGCGGCTCGCAACAACCTGGATTTCCTTGCCTACAGTGGAGATGGAGTAACCGATGCCGAAATACTTCATTTACAGCCCTCTGGTGGTATTTTTAGAGTTAAAACCAAATGAATGTAAAGCCTTGCGTTAAGCAACCACACATCAGCAAAAACATCACGATTTTACAAATCTGCTGGCAGCAAGGACAAGCTGGGAGACGCTTTCATGATAATAAAATGACAAATAAAAATCCCCAGCCAGGAATATTATTTTGTGCTGCTGATTTGCAGCCTAGAATAGGGGCTACGGCGAGTCATAGAATCACAGAATCACAGAACGGCAGGGGCTGGAAGGGACCTCTGGAGATCATCCAATCCAACCCCGTGCCAGAGCAGGGTCACCCAGAGCAGGCTGCACAGGAACGTGTCCAGGCGGGTTTGGAATGTCTCCAGAAACGGAGACTCCACATAGAATAGAATTGCCTGGGTTGGAAAGGACCTTTACGATCATCAGGTCCAACCATCAACCCAACACTGACAAAGCCACCACTAACCCATGTCCCTCAGCACCACGTCTGCCCAGGTTTGAAGGGACCTTTACGATCATCAGGTCCAACCATCAACCCAACACTGACAAAGCCACCACTAACCCATGTCCCTCAGCACCACGTCTGCCCGGCTTTTAAATCCCTCCAGGGATGGTGACTCCACCACTGCCCTGGGCAGCCTGGTCCAATGCTTGATAAACCTTTTTGTGTAAAAATTTCTCCTAATATCCAATCTAAACCTCCCCTGGCACAATATCAGACCATTTCCTCTTGTCCTATGGCCTGTTCCTTGGGAGAAGAGACCGACCCCCCCCAGCTACACCCTCCTTTCAGGGAGTTGTAGAGAGCGAGAAGGTCTCCCCTCAGCCTCCTTTTCTCCAGGCTGAACACCCCCAGCTCCCTCAGCCGCTCCTCACAAGACTTGTGCTCCAGACCCCTCAACAGCTCCATTGCCCTTCTCTGGACATGCTCCAGCACCTCAATGGCGTTTTTTGTGGTGAGGGGCCCAAAACTGGACACAGAATTTGAGGTGGGGCCTCACCAGTGCCAAGTAGAGGAGTCCCTGCCGATGGAGAGGGATGGGGACACTATGGACACTGTACCCCAATGCCAGCCCGTCCCTGCACAGGGCACACTGCTCATCACCTGCTTGTTTTGCCCAAGGCAGCTCCATCCCCAGTTTGGGAAGCAGGAATATTTCCTTCCATGCTCCACCGCTCAGCGGTGTAAAGTGCTTTCTAAAACAAGCTCCTCCCCTGGGACCTCTGGTTAAATTCACCTCTTCAAGGTGTCTTTTTCTGCAGCTGGCATCCTCACGGACAGGGGCAGCTGCCCAAGGGCTTTATCCTCATCTCCAGGTAATTCTGCTTGTGTTCCGGGGGCTGAAGTGATTTTTCCCGCTGGAGCCAGCCCCCTTCTTTCCAGGCATGAGCAGCACATCATTTCAGGCAACCCACCCATCAACCTGAGAGCATCCCTCAAATGAATCCTCCTTTGCAAAACTGAATTACACCTCCACCAAATAAATTTTAAAAAAATTTTAAAATAAAACATAAAAAATTTTAATAATTTAGAATTTAAATTTAAAATAATTTAAAATTTTAAAAAAGCAGACTCCCCCCCTTCCCAGCACTAAAACACCCTGTTTTGTAGTCTCAGCAGCCGGCTCCCCAAAGCAGCAGGAGTCTCTCCGTATGCGCACCAGGTTTGCACAGTGCTGCGGGGTCCCTTCGGGTGAAGGCACCGTTTGAGCACAGGGAGTTATTAATAGAAAGCAAAACGCATTCGCTACACAACACCCGGAACGCTGGGCTTGGGGAGAAGCGATGAGTCGGAGATTAAAGTGGTCAACTTGGTGAACAGCTTGGTTTGTGTATGTGCATATGTGTGTGTATACACACACCCAAATATAGATATAAAAAAATACAAAGGACATTGGAAGGATATCCAGAATGCTGAGTTAAAAATCAAAAATAAAATTTTTACCCTATAAAACTTCCCTAAAACTGCCTTTCCTTTCCTGGCTGGCGCTGATGGTCATGTTAGCAGGAGAGCATCCATGCTCTCGCCCCGGTGCGGCGAGGGTTATTTGAAGATATCAGCATTAGCACAGTGAATATGTTCAGCTAAAAGCAAAGAAAAGCACGATTGATGTAGGATAGAGTGCAGAAGTACTTAGAAAGTGAAGGCTTGTTCAGCTGGTAGGAGACAGGAAAAGCAAAGGTCACGCTCTAAATGTGACAGAAGACAAATTTACAACGGCTGTCTGTGATTTATTTGGCAAAGGAAGGACAGGGAAAGTCCTGCTGTCTAAATTAGCTGATCCCTCTCCTCTTCTCTTTATTTATTGTTTGTGTTACAGCGGTAGGTTGAAGCCATCAAGGGAAAGACGTCAAGATGCATCTACAGCATCTGCTCCTGCGTCCAGGAGAAGCTGGTGGTCTAAACAGACACGGCAGCAACTGGGAGGGGAGAAGGAGAGATGTTTGACATGTCCTTTGATACGATAACTGACTTAGCAGACAAAAGAAATGAGAAAATCTATCTGGTTTCAGTAAAGCGTTTGATACAGGGCCACGTGGGAAATTATTAATTAAGCCAGTGAATATGAACATCAGCAGAACGGGAAACTGGGCAAGGGAAATATGACAATGATGAGTGTTGGAAGGCTGAGCGGCAGCCTGGAAGGAGGTTAGCAGTGTTTAACATTCTTAAGGTTGACTTTGGCACGCAAAAGTAGGGCAACGCTGATGAGACCTCCTAATGGCACAACGTTGTAGGCAGCACAAATATGGTGGAAGATTGGGATACCACAGAGGAAGGCAGGGATTGGCCTTGACTGCCATGTTCAAGATGGGATGAAAATTATTAATACTAAATTCTAGGCTCTGTACTAATCAACAAGATTTCTTGCTATGGGATTGGTGTTCCAAGGCTGGAACTGCCTAAGAAGGAGAACGACATGGAGGTCCTGGTTATCAAAGGGTAAGCGGGGGATTCATGATGCATTTGTGCTGCCCACAAACAGGACATGGGAGTCTCAGTAGAGATGGGCATCTCATCTCCAAAGGGCAACAGTCTGCCTCTGTGTTTAAGAAACAGTGATTTCATCTAGGAAGAGCTGGAGAGCAATGGTTGATACAGGGAGTAAAAAGGAGACTAAACCCCTAAAAACCAGAGTGCCAAACGATGTGGATACTGTACTTGGAGACACTGAGCAGTGACCTCCAGATAGGAGAAAAGCACTAAGTAACCCAGTGCCAACAAAACAGCAAACTATAACCTGTCCATTTTCTCAGACTGGAAATGAGATGATGGTTGCAAGCCATCAGAGACTGAGGTTTTGGCGCACCCTTCCAGCTGGCATTGTGCAACCAAAAATTCCCTATTTCTGAGACAGAGCCTTGGGTGTTACTCGTAAAGACCAAACAACAAACTAAATAGTTGGACTTACTGGTTCAGAGGGTCCCATCCACTCCCATGTGCCTGAAGGTCCCTGCTGAGGCGACACAGCTGAGCAGGAGCAGAGGAAAAATTGCTCAAGCACATTGACTCCATCACCTGAATGCCACCTCCATCTCTTCCACCTGCTCAACCCCGTCCTACGGCACGCACAGCCCAGCTCCACCTTGCACGCAGTCAAAGCAGCCAAATTCAATATTGCCTACGCTGCTGAGAAGTTCCCAGTTGGCTTTTGGGGCTGGATATTGTCCACCTTAATGTGATTGCAGCGAATATGCTGGCAAATACTCCAACTTGGAGATGCTACCAAGAGCCTTTCTCGGTTGGTGGACTATATCCAGAGGAGATCAAGACGCAGAGCGTGGCAGGACAGCTGTCTGTCTGCAACACCCACCTTCATCCTCTTTGTGTCTTAGCAAACACAAGGGTTTCCTCCAGCCACGGTTATTACATACTCATACGACCGGTCCCTGTGGTACCAGCAGACGTTGTGTCTCCTCCTGCTGCTAAAGGTACGTATCAAGTAACTACTGAGCCAGAGCTCAGCCTCAGCCAAAGCTGCCAAACGCCTCTTTGAACAGCCTTTTCTGGATGGAAGAGAACATCCTGCCCCTTCTCTTCCAACTGGGAGCAAAATTGGATCCATTTACCTACATGCGTTACTTTAATGACACTCTCATCCGAACTGGGAGTTTGTAGCTGAAATGACACTTGGAAATTAAATCTGTCCAGGAATGTTCTCTGGCACTGGAGCCTGGGACAGCCCTCACTCACACTATGAAACCCCTTTAACCCCCAAAACAAGGTGGCTGCACCCAAACTGCTTGGTGGGATCAGTTCTTAGCTCATACCCACTCCCAAACCCAGCCTGGGAAGCAGGCTAAGGACTGTTTCAACAACTGAAGAGTGTAGATGATCACATCCTCATGCCCAGGCACGTGTCATGGAATTTTTAAATTTACTAATACAGACCCAGCCTACTGATATGATCCAAAATTTCAGAAGGCAATGGAAAATTTCCTACCAAGTTTGGTAGATCTGACAGTACCAGCAGCATTACCGGGTGTCTCACCAAGGTGGGACACATCCTCCACTGGAGATCTTCAAGAACAGGTTAGATAAAATCAATGTGGTGTGGTCTAGATATATCATCCCCTTCCCCAGAAATGGGACATGGACCACAAGATCTTGGCACATCCTTCCAGCCCTACATTTCCACAACTGTAATAATGAAGGAGTATGAATTCTCTGTCCTCATGTAACTCGATCCATCCTTCCTGCGTGGACATCCCTCCCTAAATTATCTCGTCTGTATCTCAGAAAAATACACAGCAAGTCTCCAGCGCTGACTCATTCATCTCTATAGCTACTACAAATTCTCATTTGCTCCACATCTTTAGTACCTCCAGGGCTTGAGATGAATGACAGAACATTAGCAACAGGCAATTCATTAATACTAGAGGCAGACCAGAATTTTCCATTGAAGCCTTTCTTCTTTTGTTTCCTCTGAAAGGAGAGGAAATTGGTGAGGAAAAAAATAATAATAACTGATTTGGTAAAAAAAAGATCACTTTTTGGTGAAAAACTTGAAAACTAGGTTTCACAATATTACTTCTCTGGGAAAAATTCATCGCTTTACTACTCATTCCGACAGCCTGGAAAGGGGGTGAAATTTCCCCTTTTATATCTTTTTTCTTCAGGGAGAAAAGGTAACAAAATCACAGAATGGTTTGGGTTGGAAGGGACCGTAAAGATCATCCAGCCCCACCCCCCTGCCCTGGGCAGGGACGCCTCCCACCAGACCAGGTTGCTCCAAGCCCCGTCCAACCTGGCCTTGAACCCCTCCAGGGATGGGGCAGCCACAGCTTCTCTGGGCAACCTGGGCCAGGGGCTCCCCTCCCTCACAGTAAAGAATTTCTTCCTGATATCCAATCTAAATCTCCCCTCTTCCAGTTTGAGGCCATTACAAAAGGAGAAGAATGCAAGACAGAGAATAAGGAAAAAAAAACACTCAGGAAACACCTAATTCTAACATTTTTTCCGTAATTTTCAACGAAA
Organism: Alca torda; assembly: GCA_008658365.1. Taxonomy (NCBI): domain Eukaryota; kingdom Metazoa; phylum Chordata; class Aves; order Charadriiformes; family Alcidae; genus Alca; species Alca torda. The sequence goes on from CM018076.1 coordinate 208,485,638, forward strand.
AAATGGAAAACATTCATTCCTTCTTGCATTTTTTGCCAAATGTTCTTCTAATTGTTCCACTTCCAGCAGGAAATGCCACTTTCTGCACATTTTACCACCCACTGTCTCTGCTCCCAGGGTCAACTCCAGCCCCCTCCATCCTTCGGTGCAGCAGGGAGAAGAGCTCTTCCCATCCCTTCCAGTTCAGCCGGCAAAATCCCCTCCCAAGCACTCGAGTATTGGGGTCGCCAAGGCCCAATAGAGATAAAGCCCTCAATGATGCCACCAGATCGTCCTACAGGACACCAGGTATTCGAACAAGAAAGGGATCCATCCAGGAGGAACAGCTGAAAAGCCCCCCCCCGGTTGGGTCCTGACCCCTATTTAAAAGTCAGGTCAGCCACACAAAACTAGTATTCCTACCCTCTGAAGGATGCCCTGGTCCTTACTTGGTCCCTCAGGGTCCACACGCCACCACAAGAAGCAGGACTGCAGAAAAGAGGGGGGTGAAGGGAGATGCAACCTGCCCCTATAACGCTGCTTGGGCAGCACATACTTTGGGGAGGGAAACTGAGGCTGGAACCCGGGTCACACCAAAGCACACCCGGTCACAGCAAACAGGAGAACGATGCCCCCGAGCTGCACCCTGACCCCAGCCCTGATGTGTGGGCTCAGGTAGGTCACTCAGCACCCCTGCCTCAGTTTCCCCACAGCCAAAGAGGAATAGTCATAGGGCATTAATCGGCAAGCAGATGCCATCATAGAATCATAGAATGGTTTGGGTTGGAAGGGGCCTTTAAAGGCCATCTAGTCCAACCCACCTGACATGAGCAGGGACATCTTGAACTAGATCAGGTTGCTCAGAGCCCCGTCCAACCTGACCTGGAATGTTTCCAGGGATGGGGCCTCCACCACCTCTCTGGGCAACCTGGGCCAGGGGCTCACCACACTCATAGTCAAGAATTTCTGCCTCAGATCTCATCTACATCTCCCCTCTTTCAGTGTAAAACCCTTCCCCCTCGTCCCATGGCTCCCCTCCCTAATCCAGAGTCCCTCCCCAGCTTTCCTGGAGCCCCTTGAGGGACTGGAAGGGGCTCCAAGGTCTCCGCGGAGCCTTGTCTTCTCCAGGCTGAACCCCCCCAACTCTCTCAGCCTGTCCTCACAGCAGAGGGGCTCCAGCCCTCCCAGCATCTCCGGGGCCTCCTCTGGCCCCGCTCCACCAGCTCCGTGTCTCTCCTGTGCTGAGGCCCCAGAGCTGGAGGCAGCACTGCAGGGGGGTCTCCCCCGAGCGGAGCAGAGGGGCAGAATCCCCCCCCTCGCCCTGCTGCCCACGCTGCTGGGGGTGCAGCCCAGGCTGCGGGGGGGTTTCTGGGCTGCCAGCACACATTGCCGGCTCCTGTTGAGCTCATCAACTCCAAGTCCTTCCCAGCAGAGCTGTTCTCCATCCTTTCATCCCCCAGCCTGTATGGACACCGGGGGGTCCCCTGACCCATGTGCAGGACCCTGCACTTCACCTTGTTGAACCTCATGACGTTCATACAGCCCCACCATGCACGACTTGACCTCCTTCAAACCTACTTGCTATGGATGGCTTCAAACCAGACATGGCCCTGGGAGTCATTTAACTTTTGGCAACCATTAGGAATGAGTGTGTCCCCCTCACTACTTCCCTTGGTTTGCCAAAGGAATTTATTTGGGCATAAGTACCTAAATAAATCCTATCTATACATGAATATTTAACAAATATACAAAAATACAAATATAAATAATATAAATACCATGGATAATAAACATAAATAATATAAATAAATCCCAGGACAGACCTGGGAGGAGGTCACAGGCACTCACGCTCCGCAATATCTATTTTTTTTGGTCTAACGAGGTTAGAAAAGGGAGTTCCTCCCTTTAGCCCCGATGACCTTGGAAGAGTTGCTTACTCTGTCCCACGCTCCGTTCCCTCACCTGGAAATAATAACTCAGGGGGAGACAGAGCGAGCTTAAAAACCGTTGCTGCTGTGCTCTTCGGTTTCACCAAGGAATTGTTTCCCAGCCTTGGAGCATCCCATTACACTGATTTGCAGAGGACTGTAAGGACATCTCCCCCGGCTCCCATCCTCCTCCCGGATGCTGGGGAGTCTTCACCTGTGCACAAGCCCAGCAGAGGCCACGGGAGGACAAGCCCTGCATCAACCATCCTTGCTCTTCTCTGGCAGAAGGTCACTAGGAGACCGTTTTGGCTGCTGGGTAGCCCAAAAGGTTGCCCAAATCGTCTCCATCCTTGGAGATGTTCAAAACCCACCCAGCAGGGACTCCTGTGAGCAGCCAGGTTCTCCGGAGTAATAAGGATTTGGAGAATTTGGCTTTTAAAAAGAACCCAAACAATAAATGACACTTATAAGATGTCTAATTTGAACAGAAGATGAGAATAATTAGCCATAGCATCACTTATGCGTTAATGAAGAGGCGCTTACGTCCCAGGGCTGAGCGTCAGAGCAAACACTTCTCTCGCAATAGGCTGCAAGGAAGGAAAAACATGGAAGTGGGAGAGCAGATGAGGATGCAAGGGGAAAGAAAAGCCCGAAGGGTGTCCTGAAAGATGAGGGGCGACACAAGGAGGGATGAAGCCTTCAAGATCCTCTTGGGTTTAACATCTGAGCTGACCCAACCCAGGAATGGGGAGGAAACACAGAGCAGCAACGGCGGCCGTATGAATTTGTTGGAGCAGACAGGAGGGATGGTACGTGGAAGGACGGGACGGTGAACACTCTGCATTTAAATATGCAAGTAAATAAGTCTAATTATCCTTTTCACCAGCGGCAGAGAGCAACACCACGGCTCTCCAGCTCTAGGACAGCTTTCTGCTTGAGTCCTGCCATCACCAGACCTTGGAAGGTGAGCAGAGAAAAAGCTGAGTCAAAAATCACGGCTGGCCAAAACAGATGAAAGGACTGTGGGCACTTCTGGAAAACCCTTTCCCTACCCCCTCCAAAAATCCCTGGCCGTTCTCTCGTGTCTCAGCCGACCAGCACCATCACCCCTGGATGCACCTGAGCCCACGGCATCACTCGCATCCCCAGCAAGAGCCAGAGACGACACTGAACTACAGCAAAAAGCAAAAATCTCACGGCTTGAAGCGTTTCCCACCCGCCGGCATGGGAAAGGAGATGACTGTGGGCTCTGCCGTGCCACACAGTCCCCAGTGGGACACAGGAGTCAAAATCCAGCTTCATTTTAAACCTGCATGAATTTACTACCTGTTTGATGGCAGGGTGTCACCTCTAAAACTCCCCAGGGAAGAAAATCGATCCTTCAAAAGCATAAACACCTTCACACGGGTACAGGGAGAAGCAAAAAAAGGCTGAAATTACACTTTGGTCAAAACAACCCCCAGCTCTGCTCTTTCCTACCCCCACCCCAGCCTCGGTGGCGGTGGGCTCTGCCAAAGAAAGCTCTGGAAAAACACAAGCGCGGCAAACCCTCCTTGCGAACGTAGGCGCAGGGCAGCCACCCCATCAATTTGGTTTCGCATTCCCAACGCATCCAAACCCCTTTGCCCCAGGAGAGCAATAACAACGGCATCTCGCAGCAAGGAGTTTCAACGCCCCGAATCCCAAAACTGGGACTCTTCCCGGGGTGAAATCAGGGCACCTCTATGTAGCCCGGGGATGATGGAGGGGGACACTGAGGGATGTACCACCCCCCCCCCGCCGCTGCGCTGCTTTAAACATGGCAGCATCCCAAGGCTGCCCCACCCAAGTGGCCTAGGACGCTTTGTCTTGGGCATGCTCCCGGCCTGGGATGCTGCCTGGGACCATCCTGCACCTGGGGTACCCCACAGGCATCTGGGACCCCCATCCGCACGTGGGCCCCTCGGGATGCAGCAATGCGGTGGGGGTGCTGCTCCTTCGGGATGGTGGCTCGGCGGGCGGGTTTCTTGGATGTCAGGGATGAGCTTGGAAAGGACCAGATGCTACTTGCACATCCCGGGGAAGCGACCCAAACATCCCCCTGTTCAAAGCCAAGGTGATGCTGGGTGTCTCTGAATTTTGGGATGTGGCGGGGGGAGTGGAATGGACGCCCCAACCTGTTCCAAACCCACCGGGCAAAAAGGACCCCCGTGGATTCACTACCTGCACAGCACCTACCCACACATCATCAGCGACACCCAGAAAGGTGGGGAATCAAACCAGGACACCCAGAGAGGTGGGGAATTTAAGGACAACACCCCCCCCCCCCGCCCCGTCCCCCGTCCCCTCCCGGGCAGGAGATCACCAAACCCCTCCTGAAATGCTTCAAAGCCGCATTCACCCATCTCCCAGGGTGGGATGTTCCCTCTGGGGATGGACAAGAGGGGACCGGAGAAGGGCTGGCGAGGGGATGGGGGTCGGGATGGGGGGGTGTCTCACCTGTAGGACGAGCTGACCCCCGCCGCCACCTCCTCCTTGATCTGCCTGTTGAGAGCATCGGCGGCCGCCCGGCCCCTGCCCGCCTCCGGCGGCGCCTCCTCCGCCTTCTTCCGACCCTTCTCTCTCCCATCCCCGGCCCGCACCGCTTTGGGATGCTCATCCTCCCCCTCGGGCTCTTCCTCCTTTTTTTCGGGAGCGGGAAGCACCTTCCGGCGCTTCTCCTGAGCCGGTTTCTCCGGAGACCCGCGGTCCAAGGCGAGGACGGGGGAAGGTCCCGGTTTGGGGATCCAGGGATGGTCACCCCGCTTGGGGATGGGCCAGGCACGGAAATCCTTCTGGTACTGCGTCTCCTTCTCGAAGGGTGTATCCGAGGGCTGGTACTCGCTCTTGGGTTTGCAGCTGGGCTCCGGTCGCTGCACCTTCCAGGGCTTGTAGTCGTGTCGCATCACCGAATCGGCCGGGGGAGAGGCGTGGGGGGCCGGGCCGGGCCGGGTGGGACCGGGAGCCGCATCCCCCGCTCCATCGCCGGCGGGCTGGGTCTCGATGGGGGCGGCGGGGCGCGGGGGGGCGGCGGGATGCTCGGTGGCTTCGGAGTATTTGGTGAAAACCAGAGGGACGGCGATGTCCGCTTTGTCCAGCTGGTTCCAGAAGCGGGCGATGCAGCAGGCGCGGGTGATGCAGGGCCAGGCCATGGCGGCCCCCGCGCAAGGAGCGCACCCGCTCCGCGCCGCACCGCGCCCGCGGCCGCAGGATGGGGATGGGGATGGGGATGGGGATGGAGGCCGGGGGGGGGGCGGGGGAGGGGGGGGGAGACGCCAGGACACGCCCCCGCCGCACCGGAGGGGGCCGGGCATCGCTGGGGGGAGGGGCCTGTCTGGCACCGGTGCGGGGGGGGGGTACGTGTGTGAGCACCCACCGTCACGCACACACAGGGAAGGGGGGGCCGTGCGGGGCTGCACACACATGTACAATCGCACACATGCACCCACATGCAAGAGCACGCACACGCACACACGTGTACAATCGAACACATGCACCCACATGGGCACACACACACATGCACACGTGTGCACAGTCACAAACGTGGGCCCACATGCGTATGCACACACGTGCATACACATGTACGGTTACACACGTGCACTGAAATGGATACACACACATGCACACACACGTACAGTGACATACATGCACCCCCATGCAATGCATACACAGGCACACACGTGTACAATCGCACACATGCACCCACATGCAAGAGCACACACGTGCACACACATGTACAATCGCACACATGCACCCACATGGACATACACGCATACACACGTGTGCATAGTCACAAACGTGGGCCCACATGCGTATGTACAGATGTACATACACATGTGTGGTTGCACACATGCACCGAAATGGATACACACACATGTACAGTCACATACATGCACCCCCATGCAATGCATACACAGGCACACACGTGTACAGTGACATACATGCACCCCCATGCAATGCATACACAGGCACACACGTGTACAGTCACATACATGCATCCCCATGCAATGCATACACAGGCACACATATGTACAGTCACATACGTGCATCCACACGCATATGCACAAGCACACACACACGTGCACACAAGTGCAAGTGCACACACAGGCACACACGTGTACAATCGCACACATGCACCCACATGCATGTGCGCACACGTGCACACACGTACAATCGCACACAGGCACCTACATGGATATACACACACATGCACATGCACAGTCACAAATGTGGCCCCACATGCACAGTCCCATACATGCACCCCCATGGAATGCACAGACGTGCACACACATGTACAGGCCCACACGTGCACCCACATGCACAGTCACACGTGTGCACCCGCATGCACCGTCACATTCATGCGCCCACATGCAAGTGCACACACACACACATGTACAATCGCACACATGCACCTACATGGGTGCACACACACATGCACACGTGTGCACAGTCACAAACGTGGGCCCACATGCGTATGCACACACGTGCATACACATGTATGGTTGCACACATGCACTGAAATGGATACACACACACACGTACAGTCACACATATTCACCCACATGCCTATGTGCACACATCCACACACACCTACGGTCACATACATTCACCTACATGCATATGCACATGCATGCACACACATGTACAATTGCACACATGCGCCCACATACATATGTACACACATGTACAATGGCACACGTGCACACACATACAGTCATACACATGTGCCCACAAGCGTATGTACAGATGCGCATATGCATGTACAATCACACACATGCACCAAAATGGATACACACACACATGCACACGTGTGCACAACCACATACATGCACCCACATGCAATGCACAGGTGCACACAGAGGTACAGTCACATACATGCACCGCCATGCAATGCACACACGTACAGTCACAAACATGCACCCACACACAAGTGTATACACATGCACACACATGTACAGTCACACACATGCGCCCACATGCATATGGACACACGTGTGCAATTGCACACATGCATCTACATGGATATACACACACACACACACATGCACAGACGTGCACAGTCACAAATGTGGGCCCATCTGCACATCCACAGTCACATACCCGCACCCCCACGCAATGCACACACGTGCACACACACATACAGTCACACACACGCACAGATGTGCACACACGTACAATCGCGTACACATGCACACTCTCACACATGCACCGACATGTATACACACACACACGTGCACAGTCACATACAGGCATCCACACGCACACACATGTACAGTCACAAGTGCACCCACATGCGCCCACATGCACACGCATACATGTACAGTCATGCATGTACCCATATACATATGCACACACATGCACCCACATGCACATATGTACAATCACACACACGTGCACACACATGTACAATCGCCCACGTGTGCCCACATGCATATGTACAGATCTGCATATGCATGTACAGTCGCACACATGCACTGAAATGGGTACACACACACACGCACACGTGTGCACAGTCACATACATGCACCCACATGCAATGCACAGGTGCACACACATGTAGACACATATGTGCACCCCCATGCAATGCACACGTGTGTGCACATGTACAGTCGAGCACATGCACCGCAATGGATATACACACACATGTACAGTCACACACATGCAATCCTATGCAGATGCGCACACACATACAATCACACACTTGTGCCCAAATGCATAAGCACACACGTGCACACACACGTACAGTTGCACACATGCACCCACATGGATATACACGCACACATGCACACATGAGCACAGTCATATACATGCACCTCCATGCAACGCCCACGCAAGCACACACATGTACAGTCACATACGTTCACCCACATGCATAGGCACACACGTGCACACACAGGTACAATGGCGTGCATGCACCAACCTGGATATACACACACACACGTGCACAGTCACACACATGCATATTTACACCCGTGCACACACATGTACAATTGCACACATGCACCCACACGCACACACATGCATACACATGTACACACACACACACAGGCACCCACATGCACATGCACAAACATGCACACACATACATACACATGTACACTCACACGCACAGGCACCCACATGCACACACATGTCAAATCGCACACATGCACTGACATACGCACAGGTCCGTGCACACACGTGCACATATACAAGCACGCACAGATGCATGCAGACATGCACACGTGCGTACAAATGCACGCCCAGCACACGTGGACACACGCGTCCACACACAGATACACACACACACACACACACACGCCCACTCAACGTGCACACACACCTGCACAAACACGTGTACATGGTCACACACTTACCTGCGTATATATATGCATTACACATGCAAAGACACAGGTGAACGCACACGTGTGCACATGCACGTTCACATACACCTACGTATGCACACACGTGCATACACACGAATGCAAACACACATGCGAGGCGCTTCTGCGCACATATATGTGCACGTGCACACACACGCGCACACTCACGCAGGTGCACACGCTGCACAGGCACGGACACATACAATGTGTGCATGCATTGCATGCTCACACCTGCACACACACTTACACACACACGTGGGTGCATGCAAACACATGCACGTACACACATGTGCACACACATGCACTAACGCATGCGCGTGCCCAATCACAAAGATGCACCCACACACACACGTGCAAGCACGTATGTGCACGTAGACGCGTGCAGGCAGACGTGCACGCAGACGTAAGTACAAACACGCGCACACACACAGCTGGACACGGCCGTACAGACACACAGAGCTGCGCTCACACCTGCACACGTGTGCACACACTCCATACACACACATGCATACACCAGCACGTGCACGCTTATATGTGCATGTGCGCACATCGGCATGCACAAGCACCTGTGCACACACCTGCACACACATACATACAATCACCCACACACACGCAAGCACACACATATTCATGCTGCACACGCATATAAACACATGGCCGTATGCACACGCATGCATATATGCACTCACGGGTACGCTCCCACCCGCACGCACACATGCACAGGCAACATACGCGCACACACACACACACAGGGACACACGCAGACACGTGGACAAGCACACATAGGCACATACATACGCACAATTGTGGGCACACACATGCGTGCAGGCAAGTGCACACACACGCACACGTGCATGCAGGCAAGTGCACACACACATGTACACATGTGCATGCACACAGATGCACGGCAACCTGCATACCGCACACGCATGCAGGGACAATCACCTGCACACACACATTCATGTACACACATGTGCACACACACACACACGCACACCGATATGTTCACAGACACACATGTACATGCGCATTGGCACACACGTGCACTCACGCGTGCAAACAGGAGCGCACGCGGGCACGCTGACGCATGTGCACCAGCTCACACACACGTGCCACATGCGCACGCGGCCACAGAGGCGCTCGCGCACGCACACACACACCCTTGTGGACGCGCACACACGTGCAGACCCCTCCCTGCGCGCAGATGTGCCCTTGGACGCGCACGCACACAGACACACGCACACATGCATGAACACACATGCACAGATACACACGTGCATGCGCACACGCGCATTCTTGCGCGCACATTTATGCCTACACACACGCAGACATTTGCACACACATGCACGTGTGCATACACACTTGTGTGCGCAGTTACATACACACGGGCATGCGGCGATGCGAGCACATATGTGCCCGCAGACCCAGGCACACGTACACCCCCACCCGCACACACGTGTGCGCACACACGTGCCCACACAGAGCTCCAAGAGCTGTTGCCTTGCCAGCCTGCTGAACCCACTGCCCCTCCCGCTGGGGTTTTTATGGATAAAGCCAAACACACTCACGCGTGCACAGCCATGTGCGCACACACACACACGCACACGCACACGTATTTTATTATTTTATTTTATTTTGTCTGGGTTTTTCATATTTCATTGCAGGTTTGGAGCTGCAAAACCTACCCAACACCCCCCCCCCCCCCCCCCCCCCCAACCCACTTCTGCTGCAAGGCCAGCTGATGGCTGCCTCAACTCATATTCCCGGGGTGGATTCCCAACCCCAAATCCCACCTCGTACTACACTACGCACCTTGCTTTCCAGCCTTTCCTCCACCTTCTCCCCTCTGACCTTCCTCCATCTTTCCATCTCACCATCCCTACATCTCTCCATCCCTCCACCTCTCCATCCCTCCGTTAGCCATGCCTCCATCCCTCTATCTCTCCATCCTTCCATCCCTCCATTCCTCCGTCCCTATCCCTCCATCCTTTGTCCTCCATCCCTCCATCCTCCGTCCCTCCATCCTTCCATTCCTCCATCCCTCCCTCCATCTCTCCATCCCCCATCCCTCCATCTCTCCATCCTTCCATTCCTCCACCCCCCATCCTCCGTCCCTCCATCCTTCCATTCCTCCATCCCTCCATCTCTCCATCCTCCATCTCTCCATCCCTCCACCCCTCCATCCCTCCATCCTCTGTCCCTCCATCTTTCCATTCCTCCATTCCTCCATCTCTCCATCCTCCATCTCTCTGTCTCTTCATCCTCCATCTCTCCATCCCTCCATTCCTGCATCTTCCGTCCCTCTATCCTCCATCCCTCCATCCCTCCATCCCTCTATCCTCCATCCCTCCATCTCTCCATCCCTCTATCCTCCATCCCTCCATCCTCTTTCCTCCATCTCTCCATCCCTCTATCCTCCATCCCTCCATCCTCCATCCCTCCATCCCTCTATCCTCCATCCCTCCATCCTCTTTCCTCCATCTCTCCATCCCTCTATCCTCCATCCCTCCATCCTCCATCCCTCCATCCCTCTATCCTCCATCCCTCCATCCTCCATCTCTCCATCCCTCTATCCTCCATCCCTCTATCCTCTTTCCTCCATCTCTCCATCCCTCCATCCCTCTATCCTCTATCCCTCCACTTCTCCATTTCTCCATGCCTCTGTCTTCCATCCCTCCATCCTCCATCCCTCCCTCTCTACCTGCATCTTTCTCTTTATTCCCTTTCTGTATTACTGCACCCAATAAAGTCCATTTTCAACCCGACCGCAGCCACCTTCTGGTCTAACCACACAAAAAAGACCCCAAACTTGAAGCTGGCAGGTCTTTCCCAGCACAGCTGCGCTGCCACCATTTCCACCAGGAACATAATCCCAATAAAAGCAGTGATCCCGGTGCCTCCCAAATCCGTGGACTCAAATATTGAATTACAATGAGAAAAAACAATTCCCGCCAGGCAGTGCCTGCAGCTGCTGGGAGTGCAGTGAAAAACAGGATTACTCCTGCCGGGATTGTGTCTTTAATCCGATGCTTTGTATCCCCTTATTGAGTGTTAGACCCTGAGGTGGGGTGGGTGTTTTTGCTTGTCTTTGCCTTAATTTGCTTAATTTCCTTCTTGCCTGTAGGCAAATTGTGAAAACCCATTTTACAGATGGGATCGGAGCCCTCGCTGGTAGGGATGGCTGAATGAAAGAGCAGCCTTTGGAAAAAATAAATAAATAAATTAAAAATAGAGGTGTTTATACACAGGTGTTGCTTTGTCCACAGGGATTATCTCATCCCTCCTTTTACATCCAGTGCAATTAAAAGGGGTGGTTATAACTAAAGATTTAGGAAGCTCCTGAGCATCTCCCAGGTCGGGACCGAGCCCTGGGGTACCGATGCACTGTGTATTGCTTTTGGAACTACGGTGGGTGCTCCTTGGCACCCACGATAGAAATGCCAAGCACTTTTTAGGCTGATTTTTACCTTTAAAAGCAATATTATGAAGGCATGTGGCTCTTCCTGCACTTTCCTTTTGCTGAAGATCATCTCATCCAGGTCATGCAGCAAAAATGGGAGAGCTGTCCTGAAGCTGCTGGTGTCAGACCCCAGCCCTGTGTTTCCACGCATGCTGGAGAACAGCTTTTCCAGCAGCTTTTTCCACATATTTTTGCATCTGATGGACTGTGGTATTAAAATATATATATATATATATATATATGTATGGGTACAGCAGCAAGGAAAACTGGAAAAGCATCAGCCTACGACGGTGACCCAAGGTCTGTGAGGAAGACGTGCGACCAAAAGATTGCAACGGGATCAAGGTTGTGTTTGTTTATAAATATTCTCTGCAATTTCATTTATCTCAAAGATGCCACAGTGATTTTTGAGGGTGTAAAACCCATGGAATGGTTTGGGTTGGAAGGGACCTTAAAGATCATCCAGTTCCAACCCCCTGCCCTGGGCAGGGACACCTCCCACCAGACCAGGTTGCTCCAAGCCCCGTCCAACCTGGCCTTGAACACCTCCAGGGTTGGGGCAGCCACAGCTTCTCTGGGCAACCTGGGCCAGGGGCTCACCACCCTCACAGCCAAGAATTTCTTCCCGATATCTCATCTAAATCTCCCCTCTCCCAGTTTGAAGCCGTTCCCCCTCATCCCATCTTGGTTTGAGACCTGATGCCCACAGATGCCATGCACGTTCTTGGGCGCTTTCAGCAGAAAACATTCGGAACTGCATTGCCATTTTGGGGTTTGCTCCACTAAGAGCTATTAGACTAATTAATTGCCCTTAGTATAAATGGAAGGTAATATATTAGTGTGTTCCTGGTGGGTGCGAGCCCATACGAACCCATCACAGCATCTCCCTCTTCGGAGCACCCACCAGTGCTTTCACATCAGGGTTTGCACAGCACCTCGCGCCCATTCCGGGAGCGAGATTTGCCCCTGCACCAAGTGATTCTGAACCTTTTTCCGAGCTTCCCTCATCTGCGATGAGCCTGGACTCATCTTGCACGAAAACGCTCCGTCATGCACTATCCATCTTTTTAAATTTATTTATTTTATTTTTTTTTTGGAAGAAAAGACATGGGCAAAACTCCTTGGTGACCGTTTTGCAGCGTCAGGAGCCTCTTCGCTGCTCTGCAGATACCAGGCAGACCTGGATGGAGTTAGAAGCTGCAGAATTAAAAAAAAAAAAAAAAATTGCTTAGCGTCTCCTGCAGTGCAATATATAGTTATATATAAATCTTGAAGCATGGCCGCTCATTCACTTTCAGGAATCAGCTATGGAAATAGTTTAATAGCTTACGTCAAGTAAAATCCATTAGCTCTAATCAGCCGAATTGATTTGCTGGCTGCAAACCTCGCTCGGAGAGGATGGGAGTTAAATACATAAAAATGCCTCCGTGTTTAAATTACAGCTGCCGCGGCAGAAAGCAGGAATAGCTTTCTCCATCTCCAGCCTCTTCAGGGAAAAGCCCATGGCCAAGAGTGACGCCACGTGGTGGGACGTTGGTCTTGGGGATGGCCAAGGACTTGGGTGTCACTCAGCATGGGACTGTGCCCATGTGAGGTTTGATCCTGCCCAAAAGTTTGCATGATGTTAAGGACACCATGGTGGGGTGCCCTTCCTTCTCTCCTCTGACCTTCTTCACTCCATCCCTCCGTCTCTCCATCCTCCATCCCTCCATTTCTCCATCCCGATGCCCGCATCCCTACAGGCCCGATGTTTTGCAGCACCCAAAAGCAGCTTTTTCTTTGGGCAGAACGCCAATTGGTTGTTCCTGCTCCCATCCATGCTGGGATCCTCTTGTGTGGAGGCAAGGAATAGCGCCAAGCATCCTCAATGCAATGGTAATAGGGATATTTTGGGAGCTGATTAATGGGGCACCTGGTGAATCTTCTCCCAGCATCCTCAGATGAAGCCACAATGTCTTTCAGTTGAACTGAAGCTACTGGAGACCATCCTGGGGCAGGTCTGAGAGTCCCTCCGGCATTTCTTGACGGTGTGAAGAGCACGCTCACGGGCTGGATGATGTGAGTGGATGCTCCTGCTGTAAGGGCTCACCCAGATTTATGGTTTTCTCTGCTGGACCTGATGACGAAGAGGGATCGGCTTGTTTTCTTGGATCACCATCTGACATCTCATCACATGCTGTCTGTGCACATTCTATCCCCCGGCCCTGTACACAATGTATCCACCAATTATCATAGGAAATAATATTATGGCATTGTAGGCACAGTGTGGCAAAGCTCAGTGCAAGATATTATCAGGGGGGAAGGGGTTTTATTTAGAAAAAAAGCGTTGTGAAGTGGTAGCCATCTCAAAGGGAGGCACCTGGCTCCTGGCTAATCACCAGCCTCCCCACGAGTGTCAGAGGAAAGGGATGGTGGCTCATCCCGTTGCTCACAGGAGCTCACCGACAAGAGCTATAATGAAGTGAAAATTAAAAAAAAGAAATCATAACAAACTGGGGCTGGGGTAAGCCCCGTATCTCCTTAGGAGCCTTTATCCTCCATTATAGAGAGACCCTGGACATCAGCTTCATGGGCTAAAGGTAGGTGAGCTCCAAAGCTAGACCTGGACCACACCTGGAGACCCCCCATTGAAGTGTGTTCAACTCCACACTACCCAAGTTAGATGTGGGAAGGCTTTATTTACCTATATTTATCTTCAACGGCACTGCTGCCTCTGTGTCCCTGCCATGGCAGGGTTGTCCCAGGAACTCACACAGGTACCAGCTTTGCACCAGTGATGCTTGTCTGAACTGCTCCTGTCCCCAGCATGTACACCGGGGGACAAGGAAACATGACAACACCGCAGGTGGCGACTTACAGGGGATGTTTTAGTGGCTTCTCACATCTTAAATCATTTGATAATCACACACAACTGCTGGGAACAAGGAGCTGCCTGGGGTGTTCTTGTTTTCCTTGTCAACTTTTGCTTATGATTCATATATATTGGGAGGGTGCTTCAAGGCTGAATGGGATGGATGCAAAAGAAAATCCATATCAGAGTGCTGCATAAAGGGAATAATTCAAGTACATGAAAAGAAGAATTCAACTGATAATTCAAGTGCTCAAAAGGATGTGAAATTCTGTAATGAAAATCACTGGCGTAACACAGCCGGATTTCAGAAGAAGTGATTTTGCAACAGGTAGAAGAGGGAGTAAAATCCTAAAGACTGTATTTTAAAAGAGTTTACTTTTTCAAAAAAATAGCAGCAGGCAGAAGTGGGTTTCTCTCACACCCATGCTCTTACTCAGAGCTGGAGATGGACAAAGATCAGGCTTGGTGCAATGGTATCACATAGCTTTGGTGTGGTGGGAAGATCGCCAGCAAGGAGGACCTCCCAGGGGAGATACTGCTGGTGGAGTGATGGGACAGGGAGCGATGGAGTGATGGGACAGGGAGTGATGGAGCTCAGAGAAACCACTGGACAACTACTAGAAGGATGCCTTCAGTTTCCTTCTGATAATTTTGCCAACTGGATGGGAAATTAAGTTGGTGGGAAGCTCTAGGAGTACATGCGAATGACTCAGAGGCTTTAGGGAAAAAAAAGAGAGTTATCTATAATAAGAAGAGAGGAGCAGTGTTCCAGAGAGGACTTCTAGCTCGTCCACTGGGGCATGAAGTCCCATAGGGTCTACTTGTGGTGGGGCTTCAACAAGGGATTCAACAAGGAGCCACGGCCAGCTTCTCCTGGCAGGGCAAAGCAGGACGGCTAGGCAGTGTCCTGGCTTCCTGTACATGCTGCTGCATTGCCCCTTGCACATGTCCCTTCAGGTCCTCCATGTTAGGCTATCTCTGCCCTGATCCTGGAGCGTGGCCAGGTCTCCATGTGCAACCTGCTCCACTCATGAAGTCTGATGGGCACGCCCCGCCATGCTGACTTGAAAAGCTCGGTGACTCAGGGCTTTACAGGCTCCTCCTCATACTCGGAGATGGACACTGATCAACTGAGTTGCAAGGGCTGCCGATAAAGGGATTACAGAGGACGACCTATTGAGGGATTAAAGGAATTTAATAGTCCCAGACTAAATGCAAGCCATAAGAGATCAGATAAATGACTATAAATACCTGAGAAAGAAAACGCTAAGGAGAATGTAGTTGGAGCTATATCATGGGCCATGTGTGTGAGTGCCTGAGTATGTTAGAAAATACGGAGAAATGGTGAGAAACTTACAAAAGATGGAGAAAAATGAGGTTTAAAAGCCATGGAAGTGAGAATTAAGCAATAAGGGTAAATTAATCAGCAGCAAAATTTCCCAGGAGGTGCTAAAATGGGACTTGTAGGGATTGCTAGTGATCAGCACTGGGCAGTCCCAGAGGTCCCTGCCATGCCTGTCTCTCTGATGCTCCCAAGAAGAGCAACCACCCTAGCCTTCCCTCAACTAAAACCCAGCTCAGCAACAAGAACAAGAGAAGGAAGATGTAAAAGTCACCAGAGAAACATGCGGGTGCAGAAGAAATTGGATGGGCCTTTTAGTAGGTAGGGCCTGCCGTGGAGAGGTTCACCTAAGGGCCAGTGAAGTTTTGTCCACTGTTATCATTGCTCTCAAATAACAAATCATCACCCACGTCCAGACAGGGAGAGGCTGAATGACTTGCTGAAAGTTACACAGAAAGCCTGGGAATAAATCTGTATCTTCTCATTTCCCAGTAGAAATCCTTCCCATCCCATATAATCACTTCCCCCACAGCAGGGACGATGGGGATTGTGATACTACAAGGACAGATATGATGTAAGGTGGCTCTTATCTAGAAAAAGGACACTTCAAGGCATGGTGATTCCCCACAGACACAGCAAGATGACTCTTCACTTCTCCATTTCCAGCCCAGACTCATGTGAAGTCACTGTAAAGGTAAAGTCCTTCTTCCTATTTTGACCTGATGGGTTTTACACCAGCCTAGCTCCATCACGACGTTGGTTTTTGATTTTGGTTATATTTCCTTCCAATCCTCAAAGATGACCCCATGGCTACTAAGAGTTGTGAAGGATGCTCCTAGAGTAGCAAGATCCTTTAGTAAGGTTGGGGTTGACCATGATGAGACCAGGACCTACCTGCAAAGCAGCGCCAGAGCTGATGGAGGTACCTCTTTAGACAGTCACCCACATCTGCAGTTCCCCTGCCAGAATGTAGACAGTGGCAGGAGGGGAGAGCAAGAGGAAAGGAGGAGAGCAGGACAATGTGACTGGCAAAGAGCAAGGTGAGACCTTCAGAGATGGCTCCCTGCAGAGAAACGAGTGACTGTTTGAGGCTGGGGTGTAGTCTGAGGTGCTAAGCTGGGCTGAAATAGGCCTTTCAAGTTCCTGCCCTTCAACCCCTCTTGCTATATTAAAGTCTTCCTTGGAGAGATCCCAACACTTGCAGAGAGCAATTTGCCTCTCTCTTTTATCTAAATAAGTTAGATAAATTCACTGTGGCGGTTTGTGTTCCCTGCTGTGACTCTGCAGGGATCCTGGGCTGCATAGTTTGGACGTCAGCATCCAACATTTAGATGCTGAAAGCCAGGTGAGATCCTAGAGTGAGTTTGGATGGAAGGGGTCTCCGGGGTTTCTGCTCCAAGCCCCTGCTCAAAGCAAGGCTGACAAGATCAAGTTGCTCATGGTCACATCCAGGCGAGGTTTGACTGTCTCCAAGGACGGAGATTCCCCCTCCTTGCCCTCAGATTTCTGCTCCAGGGTTTGACCACCCTCATAGGGAAAAACACGCTTTCTTGTATCTTACAGGAATTTCTTTTGTCCCAGCTTGGGCTGTCATCTCTCTTTCGATCACTGTGCACCTCAGAGGAGAGCCCATCTCTGTCTTCTCTCCACCATCCCAGCTGGGAGCTGCAGACAGCTGTATAAACCCTCTTTGCCATCACTCCTACTGCACACACCCAGCTCTCAGCCTCTCCTTGCACAGCCAAAGCTCCAGCCCCAACCAGCTTGGTGGATTCACTGGGCTCACTCCCATCTATCCTGTTCTGCTTGGTATTGAGGAGCCCAAACTGGATCCAGTGCAAAGATGTGGTGAGGAATCACTGCCCTGGCCATACTGTGGGCAATCGTAACATGTGGGTGAAAACAAGGCCTGTCCCAAGCCTGGGAGACCGGCAAAGTTCTCAAGGAGAAGAAATACGTTGACCGTGGTTGCTGTCTTCTTCATTTCCAAAGTATCAGAGGAATCTGAGGAGGATATAGGGACCTTGAATGCTTTCTGGGGGAGAAAAAGAATCAGCTGGGGGTTGGATGGGGTCTGTAGAGCCTGAATGGCTTCAGCATATCTGGCAGCACTCGGTTTTACCTCTTGATTCAACCATCTGTTGGTAACCAAGACAACTACATGCATGAAGCTGACCTGGATATCAGGACCTAGGCTGTAAAAATCAGGGCTCAGTGTTTGGGCATGTCACCTACTGCTTAGCTAGTTTAGTGCTTCAGAGACACAGCTCTGCTTTTCCCTAAAACAAGCCACAGATTTTATATTATTGACACACAGCAAGGAGAGGCATCTCTCGCGGCTCCTCCTGACTGTCTGGAAATGTCTGATCCATCTCTAATTTAAGCAGAAGGTTTCAAAGCCCTCCATAAGTAGGTATTTTTCTCTCCGGACTTAAGGAAGTCAAAAGACAAAAAGCAAGTGACATATCCACAGCAAAGCAGGACATAAATATTTATTACCCTGCAGAGCCTTGCTTCACTCCCTGGTCAGCTCTTCCAAGGAGCTGACTCGTTCATAATAAATCCAGAACATGGGTCTTTCCTTGTCATAAAAAAAAAAAACAACCAAACCCACAAACAAAAAGCTGGACTTTTTGCAGTACAAGTGCTTGGGGAATCAGCAATACAACTGCTCCAAGGCTTAGCCTGGAATTTCTGGGAGCAGAAAATGCTTTCCCTGTATCTGGGTGTCCCCAGGGCTCAGGTGTGACCCTTTGCACTAGCAAAAACCAACAGAGCTCTCTGGTATTGTTGGGCTCTTGTGAGAACAAGACTGCAGTTTGGAAACCACCTCCCTAAAACGTCGTCCATGGACCAGTGATTTCCCTCCAAGGACTTTGCCCTCTTTGGTCCCACCACGCACCTCCCTGACCATGCCAGGGGTTGCACAGCCCAGGAAGACCACGGGCCCTGGACCTGCAGATCTCCATGCAGCGTTTTGGAAATTGCTGGTGGTTTCTCAGCAGGAAACATCTCGTCTCCAGGCAACAGAGCTGAAAGAGTTAAAAGCCTTCTTTGCTTTCTCAGAGCAGACACAGGTCCTGACATTTGCAGCAGAAGACAAAGCATGGGGAGAGATGCAAGTGACATCTAAGCCAGTTTCAGCTCAATTAAAGCAACCACTGCCTTTAGGAAAGAGCCCTTGGGGTTTCACCAGAGCCCTGTTGTTTCTAGTGACTCTGAAAAATGGAGTCTAACAGATGTAAATTCCTCATAGCCCTGTGTCTTCCTAGGGCCTGACAAAGAGGAGGGATTATTTTTCAGCTAACACCTCTGATTTGCTTGTGCCAAGGGTTGGTTTTAGTTTTGTTCTGTAATTCTTGGCGGCAGTGAGCTCGGGGATTTGAAATGCCCCTTAGACAAGCAAGTGACGCCTTTGTATGCGCGCCGGTGCTTTAGCAGTGCTTCGGCTCATTGTTTAATTCAGTCTGTTAGCAGTGTTATTCTGTATCCTGGTTACAGCGAGACCCTTGGTTTTCTCAGGCCTCTCATGAGATTTCTTTGTTTACCTGAGCAGCTTGTCGGTCTCCTGAGGATTTTTTCCCCAAAATTTCTGATTTTTTTTCCATCCAGTAAATTGCAGCTCTTTGTTTGTGACTAGGCAAAGGTTCAGCCCGTGCACTTGCTTGGAGGTAGAGATGCAAAAGGGAGGTAGTATTTCCTTTCTCATGTGCAAGGATGTACATGGACACTTGTCTGCCCCATCCATCCATCCATCCATCCATCCATCCATCCATCCATCCACTGGCAGAGGTATGAGGTTACCTGTGTACCTCCGTGCCCATCAGTCCGTCCATCCATCCATCCATCCATCCATCCATCCATCCATCCATCCATCCATCCATCCACTAGCAGAGGTGTGAGGTTGCTCGTGTACCCCTGTGCTCATCCATCCATCCATCCATCCATCCATCCATCCATCCATCCATCCATCCATCCATCCATCCATCCATTCATCTGCTGGCATGAGATTGCTCATGTGCCCCCGTGCTCAGCAGTGAAACACCCTTGCATCATTTGCCCACCTCCTTGGCTGAGTCTGAAGCCCAGCCATACCATATCACTTGCAAATACAAGTGACCTGCCCATGCTTGTCCCTTCTGTTTGTCCCTTGCTGCCGTGCACAGGATGGTTTGTAGGGGAATAAAGCCTCGTTTCACACGCACAAATGCCTCATCCTTTCTGCGAACATCCAAATATTGCAAAATTTGAAAGAGACAAGCATGCGAAGGCATGACTGGGTCCTGACGGGAGTTTACTTCCCAGATTTGGGTGGTAAAAGCATGAAATCCTCACCGCCTAACCACATGGTGAGTCACGTTGGCATAAAGCTGATGACACCTCCCGGCAGCGTCCCTCTCCTCCCCATACGGGAGGTTGGCTGCGGGCAGCCACCGCCGCCACTGTACATTGCACAATCCCCTACACTGTAAGACTGGGTAAATATTGACGGGCGACTTTGCACTTTGCATTCGCCACTTGCGGAGCTTCCTTCTCCTTTCCAGACGTGCGTGCAGAGCCCAAGATGAAGGTTGAGTTTGCTCCGCTCTCCCTGCCCCTGCAGAGAAGGCTTCAGACGGCATCGGTGGTTCAATGGGTCTTCAGCTTCCTAGGTCTAGGTAAGAGACACCTCCTCCTTCTCTGAGAAGGCAGAGCAGCTTTTGCCCCAGTCCTTTCTGTCCCCGACCCCAGGGAAGACCTAGGACTGAAGGTCTGGGACCAAAGGAAAATGGCCTTAAAGGCATCTTCTGGGAGCCTGCAGTGAATCCCAGGCCATGTGAGGACAAGTGATTCACAGCAGACATCGCACTCGCATGTCTCTGTTTGTCTCGCTGTATGGAGAGCAGTGTGGGAGGCTCTTTCTCACTGAAGTGTGTTTTTTTCTCTTTTTTTTTTTTTTTTCCTTTCTTTGTTTTTTTCTCGCCACCCGTTCTGAGAATAGTGGCACTAGGGAAGTGCATGTCTGCGTGTCCGTGCTTGGGAACATCTATGGGTCTTATGCAGGAACTACACCCATGTGGCTGTGGGGTTTCAGCTTCTCCTGCTCTTTAGGTTTAGTGTTTTCCTGGTCCAAGATGCTGCCCTGCTCAGTGTTAGTCATGAGAAATGGCATTCCCATGCCCGAGGGATGGTTGGGTGGGGAGAGCAAGAGGGACTCTGCTTTGCAACCCTGGCAACAGACACTTCACTTTATAAAGATGCCCCTGCACACCCCAAAGGGGCATTTTTCCAGGAAAACCCAAGCAGGTTGGGGGAGGAGACACATTATCAAACTGGGACCCAGACAAATTCACTGTGGAGGGCATCAGGTGCTGATGGAAATGAGAGACATGCAGTTTTGGATAGGATGCACTGGGAAATAAGACCAGAGCCAGGTTATCATAGAGTGCAAACTGTCTGGGGCGATTTACAGCCCATCAGGAGCCAAGCTGGAAGGTGACATCCTAGAGTTTCCCATTGTCATGACAATTCTTAAATCTTAGATGGGATCTGCGGCAGGACAGTTGTTGACTAGTCCCGGTACACGAAGGCAGCAGATCTTTGTGTGTGCATATACATATATATATATATATATGTATATATATACACACACATATGTGGGTCCTGTGGGTCCTGGCACACAAGCATCTCCAAAACAATACCTCCAAGGAAAGCATAGGCTATGCTTCAGAGCCTTGTTAAGTTTCTGAGATGCCTCCATCCAAACTCTGCTACAGACCTGGGGCTGAATGGCCACTTGCACGCCAGTATCTGTTGGACTGGAGCACTGGGCCATACTGGTCCATGTGGTGTAGCTTTTTGCATGCTTCTCGGCATATGTTTGGCCCATGCTGAGTAACACTCTGCCAAACTACACGTTGGGCACTGGTAGCCAGGATGGGGGAGGCTGCTCTTTATAGGAAGAGAATCAGCAACGTGGACATGACAGGACAATGCCATTCACCCGCTGGGTCAGCAAACGGACTCTGGTGAGTTCCTCTGGAGACTTGTAACCAGTGTGGCCCCTTGGGTTGCTCTGTGACAAGCTGGAGGACATCCCTCTCGAGATGGAGGGGAAATCACAGTGTGGCAGCGGTGCCACGGCCACCTGAGCTGCCACAGAGCACACTTACGGCATGGCAGAGTGCAGGGCACTCGGTGCCATCCCGCACTTGTGTTATAAACCTTGGGTTCTTCTAGTGCAGAAGAGATCCCAGCTGTGATCAGCCTTTCCCTGCACGCCGGAGACAACCTTGCAGGAGGAGACACGGGTTAACAGTGGAGGGGAGATCTGGCAAAAGCCACACAGCCTTGGAACCAACTGGCCAGAATGGGACATTTTGGGGTGCTCTGTAGCTCCCTCTCTGCCCCTGCACCCAGATTTCCTTCCATGGTGCCTGGAGGGGATGGGAGGCAGCAGAGATGTGGCTGCGATGTTAACAAGGGATACAACACTACATCCCCATTCCCAGCATGGATGTAGCTGGGGTTTACAAAGTTTAATGGTGTGTTTTCCAGCAAAAAAATCTTGCACTGCAGGTTTGTCTCTTCTTGGTATCAGGTTCAAGCTGGCACTTGACTTTTCAGTCATGGCAGTGACTGCTGGAGCCAGCAGCAAGCCAGAAAATGGGCAGGAGGAAGGAATCCTCCACAGTTGGAGGATAACGTGGAGCTGCTCAAAATGCAGGCTCTGCCTCCCATAGGGAATCATAGAATGGATTGGGTTGGGAGGGACCTTAAGGACCATCTAGGTCCACCCCCCTGCCCTGGGCAGGGACACCTCCCACCAGACCAGGTTGCTCAAAGCCCCGTCCAACCTGGCCTTGAACACCTCCAGGGAGCAGCCACAGCTTTTCTGGGCAACCTGGGCCAGGGACTCACCACCCTCAGAGGCAAAAATGCCTTCCTGAGATCTAATCTAAATCTCCCCTCTTCCAGTTTGAAGCCATTACCCCTCGTCCTATCACTACATGGAAATACAGCTTGCCCTGAATGAGGGTGAGACCCAAACCCACACCTCCTCCATGGCTGGCCTTCTAGAGATTACTGTCTTCCCCTGGAACCATTTTACTTTGATTTTGGGATTTTTTTGTGTGATACAATCTGAAACGAAAAGCAGTTAAGAAATGCTATAAGAAAGGCACTAGAAAGGTGGTAACCAAACCTTGTGGAGCGATTCCAGGTGGTTTGGTTCATTTTACAAAGTTTCTTTAAGCCCGCAGCTTTCCACCCGAAAGCTCCCAGTTTAACAACTGTGAAAGCTTGATGCTAAGGGATACCCTTAATTTCATCTCATGAGCTGCCGAACACCCTGTGCCGCACTCAGTTAGAGCACTCAGGCTCAGAGATCAGCCCTTCTGTGGGCAGGATTTGGCTCCTTTCTCTCTGAGAAAGGCTCCTCCTGCTGCTGCCAGAAAAGGGCTCCTGAAAACACATGGCCAGGCATTTGCACAGCCCTTTGGCTGTGTTGCTATGGTTGTGGGAATGCATCCGCCCCCGAGAAGCCAAGCGCAGGGCGAGGGGTTCATTCATTCCCCGTGGGGTGCTGGATGAGTGCAGCAGCTCTGCCGCGGCGTCCCTGGCAACAGGCAGGGCATTGTCAGCCTTTCCTGAGGATGCTCCTGGCGAGAGAAATGAGACAAAAGGTGCCATTTGCTTCTGACAGCTGCTGGAAGGAGAGTGCATGGTGCAAAGATGGGATGCAGGGCACGGAGTGGGGATTCCATCACCTCCCTACTGCAGGATCCCAGTACTGACCGGTGCCCCCTCCTAATCCAGCGGAGACAGGTTTTTGCAGGGCACCGAAATCAGCAGGCTGGTGCCCAGACCTGCTGCACTGCTTCCTGCTGCCTCTCTCATTCCCGATCTCCATGGATTTGGGCATGGGCATCCACCCAGACACACCATGCCGAAGCGTTAGTGTAGGGCTGAACCTCTGCAAACAAACCAGTGCAGGAGCGGGAGACTTGTGCACGTCCCCTCTGTAGATCCAGGGCACGGCACCCAGCCTTTGAACCCTTTCAGTCACCAGGGTTGGCTCAAAGGGCGCGTGGTGCCAGCGTGAGTCAGGTCCCCTTGACAGCAGAGCGTAGTCCACAGCATGGGACAGCCTGGCCAGGCTTGGCTCTGCTGAGGGGTACAGCTGATCAAGAGCAGCCCTGAGGAGAAGGACTTGGGGGTGCTGGTGGGTGAGAAGCTGAACACGAGCCAGCAATGTGCGCTGGCAGCCCAGAAACCCCCCCGCAGCCTGGGCTGCATCCCCAGCAGCGTGGGCAGCAGGGCGAGGGGGGGGATTCTGCCCCTCTGCTCCGCTCGGGGGAGACCCCCCTGCAGTGCTGCCTCCAGCTCTGAGGCCTCAGCACAGGAGAGACACGGAGCTGTTGGAGTGGGGCCAGAGGAGGCCCCGGAGATGCTGGGAGGGCTGGAGCCCCTCTGCTGTGAGGACAGGCTGAGAGAGTTGGGGGGGTTCAGCCTGGAGAAGAGAAGGCTCCGCAGAGACCTTGGAGCCCCTTCCAGTCCCTCAAGGGGCTCCAGGAAAGCTGGGGAGGGATTCTGGATAAGGGAGGGGAGCCACAGGATGAGGGGGAGAGTTTTACACTGAAAGAGGGGAGATTTAGATTAGGTGGTGAGCCCCTGGCCCAGGTTGCCCAGAGAAGCTGTGGCTGCCCCATCCCTGGAGGGGTTCAAGGCCAGGTTGGACGGGGCTTTGAGCAGCCTGGTCTAGTGGGAGGTGTCCCTGCCCAGGGCAGGGGGGTGGAACGAGATGATCTTTAAGGTCCCTTCCAACTCTAACTCTTCTATGATTCTATGATCTGTGTAGGCCATCGCTGTTAGGGACTCTAGGCTGGCATTGGGGACCACAGCAATATGCAGCTTGTGAACCCTCCTGATAACTGCAATATGAATCTGACTCCCTCTGGGGCTGCTGCAATGCCAAAAATCTCTTTCCATAGGCTGCTGTTTTCCCTATTTCAGACTGAATGAGAAAATACTGGGTTAACAGCAATGTTGGTCCCAGCAGTGTCTTGATGGGACATGGTCCCTGTTTGGACTTAGTCAGAAAAGTCCTCCATGTGGTTTTTGGCCTGTGGCTCACTTGGAGCCTGTGGCATACACATGTGTGTTTTCTGTGATACGTCCATGTTTTCATCCAGGGAGGGACTTGCAGCTTGCAACAAAACTACTTAACACAGGAAACCCACCACTAAACACTTCGTTTTTGCTCTGAGCTTCTTTGAGCGACCCAACTTAGGAAACAACTTGGCCTGTGAGGGCATCCAAGAAAGCCACTACATCCACATGGATGAGCCTTCTCTTTGCTGACTCCCTTGTGGCCATGGAGGTGTGAGGTGCTGGGTCCTGGATCATGAAAAGCTGCTTCAGAAGCACCCCTGGTCGACAGGCTGGGTGCAGATCTTGGTGGTCCAGCAGTTTAAGAATGTCCTACGACTGCTTCATACAGAATGGCACCTCACCACGGACAACCACAGGCAAACCTCCCTGCATCTGAGTAGAAAGTGTAAGATTTAAGGTCTGTATGGAGCTTTCCTTCTTGTCAAGGGCCTTCTGGCTTTGGTTTTAGTTTGAAGGAGGTCTTTCTTCCCTTTCCATGACAGTGCAGACGGTGCAGCAGCTAATCTCAGCCCAGCCTGGGGTTACCTGGCCATTTTCAGACAACTGAACTGATGCGATTGCAAAGACATGCATGATGCCCTTAGACCTCCTCTTGCATGTTGATGTCTGCCTTGAAAGGGCTCTGTGTAAGGGCTTTAGCCATTTTATAGCAATTTAGCACGTGCAATTGGGCTACCTGACAAAAGTCCAGACCTGCAGAGGGAGGAGATGAGGATCATGTCGGTTTGCAACCACACCACCAAACCTGCCTGTTCCACCTGAGTGTACAACCATGGCTTGAGAGATTGCAGCCCAAGGCTGGGAATCAAGGGAGTTATGGGGGCAGAAAGGTGGAAGGTAGATGTTGTAGTGATGCTATGGCTGAATGCTAAAGGTAATTTTCCCTTGCTTTCACTTAAAGGATACTGTAAAGGCAGTGAGGTAGTGCCATGTCACAATCACATCTCATTGCTACTTGTGTGCCTGATGTGCCTGCAGTCCCCATCCTCACCAGGGAGCTTGCTCCCATGGAGAGCTTTGATCAAGCTGGATGTTGGAACTAGATGGTCTTTAAGGTCCTTTCCAACACAAACCATTCTATGATTCTAAGCTGGAGACCTTGTCTGGCTCTGCAGAGCCCTGGCAGCTGGTGGGGTTCAAAGATGGGTTTCTAATGAACGGGAGACTTACTGGTTTCCCCCCATCCCCACCATGACACAGACTGCCGTCTCTTCCAGTGACATTTCCAAGACCTGACAGCCCTTTGCGGGTTGCTTTGTGGGCACAGGGGGTTGTACGTAGGCTGGAGTTTGGCCCCAGCAGGGAGATACCTGCTGAGGTTCTCTGGCCAAGAGCCTAATGCCTTGTTTGTGATATCCTTTAAAGTGTTTCCCTGGCAGGTGGCCCAGAAAATGACAGTTGTTTTTAGGAAAGCAGATGCTGAGGGAAATATGGTTCTCATCTGGGCAGCTCTGAAGTGGTCCCCAGTCTAAGGAGGGACAGGCAAGAAATCCTCATTGTTTCTCATTTTCCTCTTGGGATTTCCCTCGAGGGAAGAAAGCAATGATTATGGGGAACAGCCTCACAATAAGCAACTATTCCTGTTTGCCACCCATCCCTGTCCTATAGAAAAGCTTTAGGTTGGCTTTAGGTTGTCCCTGCTGCTCTGCCTCTGGGAGCTGAACCCGTGTGTTCCCCTCCACTGTGGATCCAGGAAAGACTCGGGATTTGCAGGAATAGAAATAGATCTTGGCTCCTGGTGCACAGTCCTTCCCTCTAGCCCTTAGCTCAAATGGATGCAGGATTTGGCTGTTTCTTGGGTGGGAGGTAATTTTTCAGCATCTTGGAGAACAGGGAGACTTTAAGGTGTGAAGAGTCATCTGTGAAACCTAAAAGAGGCCGGGTCGGTGCTGGTGAAAGAACCCTGGAGCCAGGCTGAAGACCATGAAGCCCTGGGCAGTGGGGCTGGTGGTGGACCCAGCCTGGGGACCTGATGTGGCTTTCAGGAAGCAGCAATGAGGCTCTGGGGCAAATATCTCACCAGTGGTGGTCCAGAAAGTCTCGGTGTCTAACTGTTGGGATCAGCTATTTTTCATTGAAGAAACTGAGGACATGACACACAGGCGTCTGCGAGAAAGTTGGAAGGGGGACAGCAATCTCCCTTGATCGGTGATCCTCCTCGCACACCAGGCAGTGATTTAGAGTGCCCCCTTTTGCCAAAATACAACCCATAAAAAATCATGTGTCTGCTTAAGGCTGGGACTGGTTTGGTTGCAGACAGTAGGATTTAACTGTCCATTTTCTGGAAGTTTCCTCTCTCTTTGGTCCCATCCACAGCAGCTTTCAGGCTGAGTATGCATGCTAGGACACAAGTATGCTCCTTTCCCACAGCAACCAGGATACCGTAAGATTTTACAAGCACGAAAAAAAAAAATATAATCTTAAGATTGAGCGAAGGTCACTGTGTGCAAATTCTGCCCTGCAAAAAAAAAAAAAAAAAAAAAAAAATTGCATTGCAAATGAATCGAGGGACAAATTAATAATTATATAATTGCAAGATAAAGCCTCACTTGAATGATAAGTGGGTGGCTTTGGACCAGAACCACTCCTTCAATTTGCAGGATGCACTTTGAGCTTTGCATGGGATGATAAAAGGAGAACCAGGCTTTGCAGGGTTTTGCAGCAGACCCGACGACCTGGCTCCCAGGTGCAGTAAAATTGCAACCTCTGCGCTGTCCCTCAAGCAGTGTTTATGTGTCATGTGGACCCTGGAGCTCTGTTTCCTGCTGTATGTTGTTTTCCTCAAGGGTTATTAAGACCGTGTCTGGTCTGTGGCACTTGAAAGGAGTGGCGGCAGGTACGAGCGGTGGTTCGTTCCGACCTGGAGGACGCATTGCAGGTTAGACCTGTTGCTCTGCAGACAGCTGCAGTCCTTCCCCATACACTGAGTTCCTGCCTACCCGGGCGCCTGCTGCAGTGTCTCTACCTATATGAGGACAGAAGATCCCATTTCAGCCTTAAGGAGATTAAGGATCCTGCTAAATTACTGCTTTTTCCCCCTTCATAGGAATTATCAGTACCATCATACTTTAAAACACCACCAGTGTTTTAAAAAGGGGCAGGGATTTGTTTCCACACGCAAAGCTCTGGGATCAGGGTGGCTTATCACAAAAAAACCCCAAACCAACAACCCTACAAACCAGACCTACTTATTTATCCTTAAGTAAATGCAAACAGGAGGTACAAGGAGGTCTTAAATGAGAGCACTGTATACCTCTTCTCTGATAGACCTTAGCTGAGCTGAGATGAGATGAGCTGGAGAGGGCAGGTGCCAAGTGACTCCCAAAGATGAAAATCCAGGTGTCAGAGGATGAGGGCATGGATGCATCTATCTTACAGCTGAATCAGAATGGGGCATCTCCATCCTCACGTCCTTCAGCCCTGGGTACCATATCTGTGATGAAGACCCAAAGAAGAACAAAATATGTATAGGCCACCACACATGATGTAACCCATGAGCCGGGGAAGGCAAAGGGCTTGGAT
Source organism: Alca torda (assembly GCA_008658365.1). Taxonomy (NCBI): domain Eukaryota; kingdom Metazoa; phylum Chordata; class Aves; order Charadriiformes; family Alcidae; genus Alca; species Alca torda. The sequence goes on from CM018076.1 coordinate 208,514,253, forward strand.
GAATGGGGTTTTTTTTAGCTCAGTCTTCCCCTTCCCAGACAACACCAAGGCTTCCAGAGGGACAGATGGAGAGGACACGGCTCTTCCCAGGCACTTTTTAGGGCATCTGCTTTACCAGGTGGCATCTTGGTGGCCATCAGCGCTTCCCAGTCTCTGTACAGACAGACAGTGTTGGGCTTGGGTGGGATTTGCTGTACCAAGTGATGACTGTTTGCACGCAGGCTTTTCTTCTCTTGTTCCTGTGCCAAAACACAGGGCATGAGGGAGGTGGGAGGTAGAGGGCAAAGCTGAGCACTGACTGGAAGCAGCTCAGAAAAGTCTGTAATGACTTGGGAAAATCCCAAGTCATTAATGTCTTAGGGAATGAAATAGAGCATTCTTATAAAATCTGTGATGACACCGAGTTGAAAGGACTGAAAATCCTCTAGAGGCCAGGATTAGAGTTGAGAGTGAACCCAAGAAGTGGAGGAAAAGGTCCAAAATCAATAAGTAAAAACTCAATACACAGTAAAATCTTATCTATGGGAAGATAAAAAATAAAAAAATCCAAGACACAATTGAAACGGGAAATTGATAGCCCAGGACAAAGCCATCAGGGACTGTACAGACAGAGCATTAGTGGCCTGCTTTGCTGCTGTTGCGAAATATCAGGTGTCATCAGAGGGTATTAACAGGAGTTTTGGTGTAAAACACGGGCATTATCGTTGCAGAAGTTAGACTTACTCCAGAGAAAAGCAAAGGGATAGAGATCTGATCCATGAGGACCCCTTGGATGCAGTGAGCTGCATCGGTCTTGTGAGAAGAGGGGGACACGGTGGCCTTTGGAGAAATAGGTGGTTGCTGCAAGGATGGTGCTTGGTTGCTCTCCAGGTTCCTGGGGCAGACAGGAAAGAAACCACTTCTTTCCATCAAAGGTGCTTTCACACTGATAAAATAATTCAGCAACAAGGCCAGTGAAGACTTGGGTTCCATCCCACGTCTAAAAAGACCAAGTCCCTTCAGGTGAATCATTCCTCTCTCAATGCCCAGCTAACCCAACTGCCATCTCACTGTCTGGCTTTTCTCTCAGCACAGTGCTGTGTAGCTGCCTTCATCGTCCTCTTCTTCACGCGTTTTTGGCTGGTCAGTGTCCTCTATGCTGCATGGTGGTTCATAGACAGGGAAAAACCCAACCAGGGTGGGAGGAAGATCAACGCTCTCCGGAAGTGCATCATCTGGAGGTACATGAGGGACTACTTCCCCGTCACGGTAAGTGCCACCAATCCCATCGGCTCTTAGGAGACTTGGGGACCTCTTTGGTGTTTGGAGGCACTCTGGGGCCAGCAGCTGTGGCATGGGGTGCTTGGAGATCAGTGTTGAAGCCTTGATGCAGGATTGTCTTCCCAGCTCTCAGATTACTGCAAAACCCAGAAAAAAACCACAGACCACCACTTTTACAACCCCATCCTTTATTCCTTTGCCTTTTACCCACCCATTTAACCTGGCTGCATCCCACCAGTTAGGGAAATCTCCCCTTGCCTGTTTCCCTTGCATAGATTGCGACACTCCCGCTCTTCAGGTTGCTCAGCATTTACCCAGTGGTCACAGGGCCAAGTTTTGACCAAAATCCAAGAGGTCCCGGTGCCCTGCAAGGTCAACACCCGCTTCTGCTAGGGAAGAGGTTGGATGGGTAAAGCTGGGTGTGCACTGGGCAGTCTCACAGAGTTCCTGTTCCTCTGAGAGGGATTTCTGTGACATTTCCAGATTTACTTTAATGCATATGGCAGGCCTTTAACCTTTATCTGGTATCCCCTTGGCATGGCATGAATGCATGGACCAGCATGAAGTCCTGCCTCAGAGCCATCACAAGTGGGTACAAATCCGAGCAATGCAGCAGAAGAGTTCATGGGCTGTGCAAGAGAGTGAGTTTCTATGGTAGACCAAGCTATGGGAATTTGTAAGATAATTCCTTTAACGAAACATCGCCTGTTGAGGGAACTCAGGTGGGAGGCGCACAGCTGGTTAGAGATAGCCTGGAATCAGGAGCTGGGTGCTGCAGTCCAGGTAAAATGAAGTGGGGAGCCCAAGCAGCAAAAGGACTCATCAGACCAAAGGAAAAACAAAAGCCCAGGTTGAGAGTCCATTCTGCATAGAGAAGGGCCTGGGATAAGGATGGGGGGGAGCTGGAGCAAAGAGAGGACCAGAGATGACATGCCCAAGATCACCCATCAACCAGAAGTAAGAGCCAGATCTTTTGAATCTCAGCCCCACAATTAAACCGTAAAACATGAGGTTTCTCTCTTCATTTTGTCAGGGAGTAAAAAAACACACATCCCCAATAAAACACACCCAAAGTGTTCAAGGTCCTGGAGTGCAAACTGCGGGATTGGTGTGGAAGGAGGTCAGTTTAGGGAATAACTCAGAGATGGGCAAAAAAATGAGAAGATAGGGTCTGTCTGGATCTTTCCTACCATTTCTGAGTGGATCTTACACATACTTGTATTATAACAACTGAGATGGGCACATCTGCCCCCAAAATGATGGTCCCTAAAATGTATCTTCTGATGTCACATTATCCCCTTTTGCAGGCCACAGCTCAGCACAATATTGACCCTAGCGCTGCAGGTAAAATGGGGGCTTTGCCAAAGCACAGAAAGTGTGTCCCAGTAAACGTTGCTCCTTTTCGTTGAGTGGAAACATCACTTGATAGCAAGACAAAGTGCATCCAGAAGAGCAACACCATGGATGTATATCTTAGATCTGCCTGTAAAGGCACTGCCTCCAGGATACTCCAAAAGCAAATGTTGCACAAGGAAAATGAGAGTTTTTTGATTTCCCCTGATTTCCCTTACCCTCATTTCAATTTTCATCTCACCCCCAGTATGCTTGTTGGGATAAGGTGAAGGAGCAAAGGGCAGTGTTGTCTGTGACCTTGTCTGGTTAGTGGCATCCAGCATTGTGGAAGCTGGGATTGCGTCTTATAGGACCTGGGTGCAACTGGTAGAGTAGATGTGCTGAGCTGAACCAGATCATCACTCTCCCTTTACACTTCTGTGAACAATTCATGTAAATCCACTTAATTTTGTGCTGGAATCTGGCATATGCTCGCCAAACTTCCCATGTCTTTGCTGGGTGAACTGCATCTCCAAGTTGCCTCTCTCCAAGACCATCCATCAGAATAAGACTACCTTGTGGGCATCCTATTGCCATTGAGTTTTTTTGCTCAAAGGCATGGCAGAAAGTGATGCTGAGGACCCGCAGTGAGTTACTTTATGGCTAATCTCAGAGTTTAACTTGTGATTTAAGGGCTTCTGGATGAGCTTCAAAGCATGGCCCCCAAAAGGTATATCATAGTCTTCTGGGGAGGAATGGGAACACATCCCAGAAAAGCTTGTGGTGAGTTTTACCATAAAGCACAGGCAATATTTTACGATGTTTAATAGGAAACACCAAGTGGGTTCCAAATAAATTATTCGCAACGTTGCTTTAGAAAATGCTAGAATTGCCATGGGTTATTTAAGTAGCTGCAATGATTATATGCAATATATATTGTGTAAATTATTTTTGGCCATAAGCCGCTGCTTGGCCAGTGTTGGACCAACCTCTCTGCTAAAACTTAGCTGCCAGCTCAGCCCAGTGGTACCTCTTCTGTCCCCTGCTAAGGTCATGCAAGCTCCTTCCTGAACGCCACATTGCATCGACTGTCTGTCCTTCCCTCCCTGGGTGCCACTGCCAGGCAGGGAGGACCTGACTGGAGGACCAGTAAGACCAGTAGAGGGAGCATGGCTACTGGGTTTGGCTCCAGCTCAGTGGGTGAATGCAGGGATGGTTCTGTGGAGCCTTTCTCTCCGCTGGTCTGGGAGAAAGAAGTCAGAGGGGGGTCCGCAAAAGGACTGCAGAAAACAAAAAAAAATATATATAATAAAAAGGGCTGTTATAACCAAGCAGTCACATAATATTATTTCCTTAAAACATTTTCTCAGTCTTCCACCCTTTGGCTCAAGGACTTTCTAAGCCAGAACATAGGATTTAACAGTTCTTGCTGAATACATCTGCTACCTTTTGTCGCTACAAGAGCGTGGAAAAGAAGTTGGCATCCCCAGCATCCCGCAGCAAGGAGCTCCCCAGGCGAACCGCAGGGTGTGAAGACCTCCCTGCTCCCTGCTTGTTTCACTGGAAATCCCCTGGTTAGCCGAAGGAAATCCTGTCCCACCTACCCCTGCCGCTACTGGTTTTATACTGTTACATCCCCCATCTGCCACTCTTTTTCCCCACCTAAAAACCCCAAACGTGTTTGCTTCCTTGAATGGAAGGCATTTAATTTCACACCGCTGAGCACGAGCTGGTTTGTTCCTAGCAGGGTGGAAGAGAAGCATCGCAAATATTGCTTTTGTCACGCTGTGTGCTGCTCTCACAAGGAGCTGAGCTGAGCTTTTTGGGCTGAGCACACCCAGCTGGCTGCTCCCATTGGACCTCTCCCTCGCCCAAATCCCCATCCAGAATGGGAGCACAAGGCGAACGGGATGTGGGGAGACGGACAGGGTGGGGACCCAGCACCCCAGGCTGTATTTGTGTGTAGATCAAGTTCGTTCAACCCTGAAGGATTAGTCACTCTGGGAAGATTAAATGCGGCTCCTAATCCCCCCGGATCCCGGCAGCAAACTTAGCATGGCCAAGCACCGGTGTTTGGAGGCAGGAAGAGCTGCCTGCTATTTTATTTTAGGAAGTGGCTTTAAATGCCGTCTTTAAAGGATCCCTGGGCATGTTTGCTGTCGTGGAAGCAAAGAGAGGTTGGGATGAGCATCTGTTTTCTGGGGATCTGGGCAGCGTGAATTTGCATTCTGCTGCAGCGAACGTCTGGCATGTGGGAGCATGCCGGCTCCGAGCCGTGCCTCCGCAGAGCGTGCGAGGAGCACCCTCTGCCGATACCACCCTTGCGCGATTGCTGCTTCACTGCTTGGGTTATTCTCCTTGGAGCTAACTGAATTTTAATCAGGGGTTTGGGAGTTGTAGGGTCAGGCAGGACCTGAATGAGTTTGGGTGATTTTGAAAGGGGAATGAGGAAAAAAAGCCACTGAGAATCCAAGGGGGAGCCCAGTGCATTGCCCAGGAAAGTTATTTCTGCTTCACCTCCCTGTGTTTTAACCCTGTTCTAGTCCTTCTTTTTTATACACCCTCACAATAGGCCTGCAATACATGGCTGAGCTCAGCTGGGTCTTAAAAGTGGGGAAAATATACCAAAAGGTGCAAAATGCATCTGTTTGGGGCAGGCTACAACTGAAGAGGTACGCAGTGATGGCTGCTGTGGGTTGATGTTGCCTCCAGAGAGATTTTTGGATACCTTGGACTGCTCTACCTATGCTGTGTTCAATAAGAAGTCAATCATAGAATCATAGAATAGTTTGGGTTGGAAGGGACCTTAAAGATCATCCAGTTCCAACCCCCTGCCCTGGGCAGGGACACCTCCCACTAGACCAGGCTGCTCCAAGCCCCATCCAACCTGGCCTTGAACACCTCCAGGGATGGGGCAGCCACAGCTTCTCTGGGCAACCTGGGCCAGTGCCTCATCATCTGTCTGCTGCTGCCACATTTCTGCCCAAACCCTTATCTCCATTCTCACAGTCTCTTCCCCATCATTTATCTGTGTGGCATCTTTATTAGGAAGAATGCACCCAGCATTACAGTAAAAACAAATTTCTCCATTGCATGGCCAAGCGAATGCACATCTTCACTGCTTCTTCTCCCCTGCCCCGTCCCATCCTGCCAGTGTAGGGCTGTTGTCACCAACATCCCTCGTACAGCCAAGTTGCTGAGGAACACCACGGACATGCAGAAAGTGAGGACGCCAGTGAAATGGGGAAAGCGTAAGCTTGACATGATCCATCTCTACCTCTACCTCAAACAGAAGTCACCATGTCTCTTGCTGACTATAACTTGGGGCTGCCTTAGACAAGACGTTTCAGTTTTAGATCACACAACCTGGGTTATGAGTTAAAACTAGCAGCAGGAAGCTAAAATTAAGTTCTTAGAGGGTCAAATCTTGTCTTCAGGTCTCGTCATTATTCAGAGCAATCCCAGCAGACACCATCTTACCCGCTTTACTCAGGGCAGCCTGAAAAGTCCCTGCTGTGTGGAGAAGGTTCCTGTGGTCTTCACTGAACTGTTTTTCCCTTGTGAAGTGTCACAGGACATTTCTTACCAGCCTCGAGGTTATCTAAGTGCCAGTTGGACCTTATTACCTATAGTAACTGGCAGAGTCCCAACCTCTGTCACTGTGCTTGGGGACTTGGTGGATTTATTTTTATTCTGGTAGCGTAAGTAAAATGAGCTGACCCCTAGGAGCTGTGATTTGGGATGGCTCCATCCCATAACTCATTCATCCTCATAATTGCGTAAACCATGACGGGGGTTATTTGAGTGTGCTGCGGTGCTGGGGAAGTACAAGGTGTTGCAGAGAGGGGACGAGGGGACAGCCCAAGTTCGCGTGAAGCAAACCCTGCCAGGAATGTTTTCCCTTTTTTCATAGAAGAGTGGTATTATTTGTAACTAGGGATTTTGCGTCATGGCTCATGACGTTAAAGATAATTTCTGATTTCCAGCAGTCTCGGCTGTTCACTTTGCTTCCTTCTGTTGGCTGGAAAAGAGAAGAAGGATTGTTAGGGCAAAAGCAAGACATAGCCAAATGGCCCAAAGCCACCTCTCTCTCCTTTGCTGAGGAACTTCTCTGTCCCATGTCTTGGCCCTCTCTTCTCTGCCCTCGGGTGACCTTAGGTAAGAGAGAGGCCTCTGCTGAAGTCAGGTCCACCAGAGGACTATGTCCCACCATCTGCACTGCCAAGTAACATGCTAATCCACTGGATAAGGGAGGTCCCACAAGACCCCAAAAGCAGCATCACACAAGAACAAGGGAAGCCTTGGGCATTTTGGAGCTGCTATGCTTCTCCAGCTTTGGGAGTGAGGGTGATGAAGTCCCATCTTAACTCAATGTAAACCCATCTGGTTCGTCAGACTCCCCGATACTTGCTGCAAACACAGATCTGACCTGACATTGTGGCACCTGAAGAAAACCAAAGCCCTCTTTCTCCAGCTGTCCTCAGACTCACACCATTGCTGGGACCTAAAACCCATCTTCCTCGGCAGCTGTTGGCAGATATTTGTCCTTCCTTTGGTCTCCCATCCAGACACCCTTGGGTGGGCTACCCACTTCTCTTTGCCTTGGCACATTTTCTTCTTCCTTGGATCTGGATGGCTTTCTGGATTTCTCTGCTGGGTTTTACCCCACAGACAATCTGGCTGTATGTTTTATCCTGCTAGAGGTGCTCTTTGGAGGTGCCTGGGTGGGCAGCAAGAGACCTGAGGATTTGCTTAGGACAAAGTTAAAGGGAGGTTTAGCCTGCTTAAGAGCAGATTAATGAACATAACATCCTGGGAAACAGAGTTTGGAGAAGGATAGAAATACAATAGCAATTAAATTTGGGAGACTTCAAATGAAGAAGGCACAGGCTTGCTGACCAGCTTTCCTGACCACATCCCACTCTGCTCTGCAAAAGGCTGTGGGGGTGATACCATGCTACTCCCTGTCTCCCATCATATGTTCATCCATCCCTAAGGATGCAATGTCATGGCATGTCGGTGCTCTCCCTGACTGTGTGTCCCCCAGCACAGCAAGCACCATGCAGTGCTCATACTCATCTCAACTTGACTTGATCTAATTCTTCACTTAATGACTTTTTAATCCTTCCAGCGCTGCTGGCTGGGGACCTGGGTATCACTTCATCTCCAGGACGTGCTGGAGCACCCAGTCCTCCAACTCTTTGGATTTGTGGAGAATTTTACTTTCCTCAAGCGCTAGCGCACCAGCCTTACACAGTCTGTCCTCCCTCTTCCCATGATTTGGGACAGGACAGTCCAGGGACTGTATGGGACAACTAGGAAACCCCAGCCACATCTAGAGAGGGGAATTAAAGCAGCTTTGTTAAACCAGTGCTGAACTCCTGTGCTGATACGGTCACTCAGAAGCCCTAATTCCAATTAGCTTATTTCCACTACAAAATGAATTTAAAAAAAAAAAAAGCAAAACAAAACAAATACCAAACGAAGGCAACTTTAATTCCAGCTAAGAGCATCTACTTGGGATGTTAATGCAGTTTAACTAATCCAGTTTAAAATTAATTTGGTCTAATTTGCTTGAGATCCTTGCCGGTACGTGGGCTCTTATCAGAGCTCCTGAAAGCCTCCACATTTCCCTAGCAGGGCTGGCAGTGCATGGAGCAGGTCTCACCGCATCTCTGCAGGAGCTGGGGAAACTGGGGCAGGGTTTCACCCATGTCTTGGACCCACATGTGAGTAGACAGGGTAAAAGGGGGTTTCTGCTACAGAGCAATGACTGTGAGCAGTGAACAACTGTAGCTATCAAAATATTTCTCCATGAAGGAGAAGCATAAAGCATACCCCATCCTTCAAAACACAAATTTCAGTTCATTGTTTGGGAAGACCACGATCACCCGAGATCTGGGATCTGGAAGGCCTCATAACACCTTTAACAAAGGGTCATTACCACTGTCAGCAGCCAAGAATCAAGCCAGCATCCCAACCATGCCAAGGAGAAGCCATCAAAACCATGGCTCAGTTTGGAGAGCACAACCCTGAGCTGATAACAGCTCTTTGTCTTTGGATAGACACATTAATTTGGCATCCCTCAGACCTCTGAGATGAGGAACTGCTCTTGTCAGAGAAAAATTCAAGTCAAGCACTTGTCTCACTTAGATATTTACGCACAGACCGGCTTGGCTGGACCCTTAAGTCCTTTGACAATGATTAAAGTTTCAACTCACCCAGAAAGACCAGAGCAGCAGATGTGGAAATGACAAGGCAGGAAGGAGGAGAGTCCCACCCCTCTGCACCTCAACCCCAGCCCCGTTAAAGCAGTCGGGGCTGGAGCGTACGCGAGAGCTGGGCTGTGCGGTGGTGTCAGGTATTAACTTTCCTGGCAGCTTGGGAACAGGCTGTCGTACAGAGATTGACCTCTGGCAGGAGGAGGGGGAAGAAGCGAATAAACGGTGGGAACAATCCAGATGGGAGGATCGAGTTTCTGCATTGAAGTTTCCAGAAGGAGTAGGGTGGTTTAGAGTCCAGGGGCGTACGAGACTTTGCCCAAGTCTCGTCTCTGCTACAGATTTCCTTCTCGGTCTTGTACAAACTCTTTGGTTTCTCTGTAAGTTCTGGGCAAATGATCCAAATGTGAACAGACACTGTGACAAAATGGGGACCTTCTCTCTCCTGCTTTGCTCATTGAGCCCAGTCTACAAAGCCGAAAAAGTCAAATAATTCAACTAAGTCACTCCGTTCCCTTTCACTGGGGTGAGCACCAAGGCAGCAGTGGGATGTCTCCTAGGGAGGGTTTTTAAGGATGTGTGGTGTCTTAGCACAGGTGAAATCTCCTCTTGAAGCAGTTTGTGTGGCTCAGCAGATAACCTGAATTCGGCTCTTCATTAGCAAGGAGGATGGGGTGACCTTGGGGATGCAGCCAGGCTGTCACCCCCCCTGCTTCTTGCCACCTCGCACACACACAGAGATGGAGAGTTAGCAGTTTCCACCACACCCGAGCATCTCGCCTCCCCACTTATAAATCACGCAGAGATGAAAGGCTGTTTGGAACCAAAGATGAATGCAGGAAACATTGATGCAAGCTGAAATAACTCAAAAAATGAGCAAATGGTGGCAGGGGCCCTGGGCACTTAGTGATTCAGCCATCTGCCCCTCTTCCTGCCTAGGCACCTCCGCACCCGGGCAGCGGTGGGACTCTTGTTTGTCCGTTCCCCTCATTAGGAACAGGCGCTTGAATGGGCACATGCGTACAGTCAACAGTGCCTTAGGACAGATGGAAAATTAGCCGCGATGTAAGAAAGTAAAATACACCCTCGTGATTAACCTGTGGTTCTGGCTGCTTCCAGGAAAACACATGCACCATTAGCTACTCCCCAAGCGTGGATGGGAACGGGGTACTTGGAGGGGTGATGAGATAACCGCACAGGGCTTTGGTTCTTCTTGAGCACAAGTGCCTTTGAGCTGTTTGGAAATTTATGGTGGCTCTGTCATGGCTACCCTTGGAAAGGTTCATCCTTCCCTGGTGCTGTGAGCATCCTCGGCACCCACAGAAAAGGTGCAGAGGCATCAGCATTCAGTTTTGACTGCTTCTGCCTGGGTCACACATGTGCTGGCTCATGTTGGCATGGCAGGGTTTTCTCGGTGGCATGGTTGGAGGGTGGGTTTGTCACACCAGTCCCTCTCCTCCAGGCAATCCATAGCGAGTGTAACCCACAGAGACCAAACCCTGGTTGTCCCTTAACTCCCTTTAATCTTCCCCTCTTCTGCTGTGGGACCCTTTCTCCCATGTAGCATCTCCCAGGCTCCAAACCCATTTTCATATTGGCTGAGTATTTCAGCTAGCTGCTCAGCCGACCCTCAAGGGCTTGGCCATGTGCTGCAACGTATCTGCAAGTCATGCTGTCCACATCTAAAGGCTGGGCATGGGCATTCCCCATTCCCTCCTCCCAGTAAAACTGCAGCAATCTTGGGCAGGCATCCATGGATTTTTGATGGATTCATGGATTACCTGGGCACCTAACACAGGCACAAGCAGCTGGGTTGTTGCAGGCTTTCCCCAGTGGAAAGAAAACAGAATCAGAGAGTTACAGAATCACAGAATGGCAGGGTTGGAAGGAACCTCTGGAGACCATCCAGTCCAACCCCCTGCCAGAGCAGGGTCACCCAGAGCAGACTGCACAGGAACGCATCCAGAAGCTTTTTGAGTCTCGCCAGAGAAGGAGACCACACACCCTCTTTGGGCAGCCTGCGCCAGTGCAGTGGCACCCTCAAAGGAAAGAACTTTTTCCGCATGTTGAGATGGAATTTCCCGTGTTCCAGTTTGTACCTGTTGCCCCTTGTCTTGCCACTGGGCACCACTGAAAAGAGTCTGGCCCCATCCTCTTGCCCCCCGCCCTTTAGCTCTTGCTGAGCATTGATGAGATCCCCTCTCAGTCTGCTCTTCTCCAGGCGGAACAGCCCCAGGGCTCTCAGCCTTTCCTCAGCACAGAGATGCTCCAGCCCCTCCGCATCTTCGTGGCTTCCACTGGACTCTCTCCAATAGTTCCTTGTCTTTCTTGAACTGGGGAGCCCAGAACTGGACCCAGGACTCCAGCTGTGGCCTCACCAGGGCAGAGCAGAGGGGCAGGATGACCTCCATTGACCTGCTGTTTTTAATACACCCTAGGAGACCATCAGGTCTCTTAGATGTCTGGGATCTGGGTCTCCTCCTACCATGTATGAAAGCATCCTTGAATCCCCTGACATGTACTTCAGGACAGGACAAGCCTTGGGTCCACACTGTTCTGTTGAGGGACGTGTCCCTGAGGCAGACAGGAGATTTACATGGATTATTACCAGAGTGGTTCTGCACTCCCTTTGCTGTTCTGGTTGTGGGGTAGAGGGGGAGGGAAATAATCACCCTTTTCTCACTTTTTAGCTTTTTTTCCCCATATTAGAAAAATGTATTGGAAGACATTTTAAACAAAGTAGGTTCCCAAGAGCATCTAGGCCGGCTGAAGGCAACACGAGGTCCAGAGGAGGGCCACGAAGATCATCAGAGGGCTGGAGCACCCCTCCTATGAAGACAGGCTGAGAGAGTTGGGGTTGTTCAGCCTGGAGAAGAGAAGGCTCCGGGGAGACCTTAGAGCCCTTTCCAGTCCCTGAAGGGGGCCTACAAGAAAGCTGGGGAGGGGCTGTTTGCAAGGGCATGTAGCGATAAGACGAGGGACAATGGCTTTAAACTAGAGCAGGGCAGGTTTAGATTAGACATTAGGAAGAAGTTCTTTACAAGGAGGGTGGTGAGACACTGGCACAGGTTGCCCAGTGAGGTGGTGGAGACCCCATCCCTGGAAACATTCAAGGCCAGGCTTGATGAGGCTCTGAGAAACCTGATCTAGTTGAAGATGTTCCTGCTGACTGCAGGGGGGTTGGACTAGATGGCCTTTAGAGGTCCCTTCCAACCCAACACGTTCTATCATTCTATGATTCTATGAGGAACTGTTCCATTGGAAATGACATGTTGGGCCAATGGATGGGAGGAGATGGAAATACAGGCAATGAAACACATCTCAGTGAAAAATGATTGAGTTGTTCCAGTTGATTTTTGCCAACAGAAGGCATGGTGTGTGCTAGGGACCCCCTCCAGGAATCCCCTATCTACTCTCCATAGTCAATGTTCCACCCCCCTACAAGGGGACAGCACTAACTCATGGCCCTTTTTTGGCTCCATCCCTGTGTCTAGTTGGTGAAGACGGCGGAGCTGGACCCTAGGCAGAACTACTTGATGGGATTTCATCCCCACGGGGTCCTGGCAGCAGGAGCCTTCATCAATTTCTGCACGGAGGCATCAGGCTTTTCCACCCTCTTCCCAGGCATCACCCCACACCTGATGATGCTCTCCCTGTGGTTTCGCATCCCCTTCTTGAGGGACTACCTGATGAGCGGAGGTAAGCAGGGTGGGATGCATGAACACAACTACTGGAGGTGGCACCCAAAACTCCTCTGAAGTTAAAAAATGCCCTCTTAGCTGTTATCTCTATTGTTCAACTTCATAGAGCACCTCTGAGCTCAGGGCATCGCTGTGCCAGGTACTGTGTAGCATCAAAGTATAGAGCAAATCATGAGCAGAAATACTGAGACCAGCAGGGCAAGGTGGTCCCGTATTTCTTTCTTTCCATGCAAGCAACGTTCAGGCTTAAAATTGAGGTTGCCACTGAAAGGAAAAGGAAAAAAACTTTTTCCGAAGCTGTTGCATCCAGGGAGAGAGGATGCAAACAGCAGCTCACGCTGTTGCAAAACCCCATAGCAGGAAAGGAAGAAGAAATGAAAAGGAATAGGTAAAAATTAAAGGGAGAGAGGGCACAGGGAGATTGGAGAGATTTTTGGAGACTGGCAGGAGATGGTCTCCATCTTTCACTGGTGAGCTTGGGGAACGGCCACTTCTCCATCCGAACAGGCTCATGGCGTGGGCAGGATTCAATAGACTAAACACAGGCATCCAGCTTCGTCTGAGATACCCCAGGGTGTTCATCACCCTGTTTTCCACATAAACTCTGGCTCCTGCTGCTGAAAAAATATTTACACGGAGAGCGAGGAATCATAACAGTGAGATATGAGAGAGTTATGACCTGGGCAAAAGAAGGTTTAATCACTGTAATGTGGGAGTTTGGTGCATAGCTCATTTTCAGGTTGATTGAATCCATTTGACAAAGAGGTTTTAATTTGCAAATTATTTCAGCCCCTGAAAAAAGGATTTAAAAAAAAAATCAAAACAATGTTGCTTTGTCATTTCTGAATTCAGGATTTCTGACTTTTGCAAGTAAACAACATCAAGGGATCAAATCCCACATCAAATTCCACACTAAATTAGCAGCATCCACTGAAATTCATGTATGTTTTGACCTAAAGGAAATGTTTCACTGACTTCAGAAAGATTCAGGATTGGACACGGTTTCATTTGACAACAAACTGAAACAGATTTTTCCCTGGGGTTAAGTGCAGCTAGTTCTCAGTTTACTTTTTTTCCTGAGTTTCTTCTAATTGGATATTCACACAGCAGAGCGGTGCACAAATCCAGCACCGTTGAAGGGAGCTGGGCTGAGATTGCCAAAGTGTAGGAAAACTCTGAAAATAAAGTGTCTAGCACCCCTCTGGAGCTGGATAATGGGGAAAAAAGGTACAGAGCAAACCACAGTCGTGTGGGTTCAACAGGTGCTCAGTTTTTCTTCCTCTCTGCCCTCCAGGCCTTGTCTCTTCCAGCAAGGAGAGCGCATCCTACGTGCTGCAGAAGCCGGGGGGTGGGAACATGCTGGCCATCATTGTTGGTGGGGCACAGGAGGCGCTGGATGCCCGGCCGGGATCCTACACCTTGCTGCTGAAGAACAGAAAGGGATTTGTCCGCCTGGCCATCGAGCACGGGTGATACAGGGGATGGGGTCAAGGGGCCCTTGGGGAGGGATGCACTGGTCTGTGGCTGGTTAATGGGGTTTTCCTGCTGGTTTTGGAGATGGAAAGAAGGTATTTCGGGGTGGGCTTTGCTAATCATGCCCCTACATTGGGTTCATCTCCCCACAGCACCCCGCTGGTCCCCATCTTTTCCTTTGGGGAGAATGACCTCTACAATCAGGTGAGGAACCCCAAGGGCTCCTGGCTGCGACAGCTCCAGCACCGGCTCCAGCAGATCATGGGCATCTCCCTTCCCCTATTCCATGCGCGAGGCGTCTTCCAGTACAGCTTCGGGCTGATACCCTACCGCCGACCTATCTGCTCTGTGGGTATGTCCTTCCTTGGCACGCCAGCATAATGCTGGCCACACTCAGCCTCCCCAGAGAGGGACCAGGTACAGTTCCTGGGTTGTGCCATCCTCCTGCCAGGCTGGAGCATCATGCCAGAGAGCAGGAGCTGTGGTGGTCTAGAAATCTGCTGGCAAAGGAGCATCCCCAACTGCTCCCATGACACGTTGGTTTGGGACTCTGGCTTGGTCTTATGACAGAGCCCAGGTCATCTGAGCTCCACTGGGAAAGCTCCAGAGCAAACGTGGCCATCCCATCACCCTTGTGGGATGCAGCCAACCCTGACCCCAACGCAACCCGGTGATATGAATCACTGCAATAGCGTTGGGTTAAACTTCTTCCAAGCCAATTTTACAAACACAAGTAGGACAACACCTGAGCAGTTTGCAGGTTTACTCAGTGTCCCGTGCAGACACAGCCACAAACCTCAATCTTTTCACACATGAACAAGGCAAGCTGTTTTGACCAGAGACCATGGGAGACCAAATTTCAAGAAAGTCTTTGGTTTTGAAGAAGTTTTGCCTGGTTTCAACAACTCCACGCTTGGCCCACCAGTGCGGCTGATGCTCTGTGAATTAGTCTAATTAATGAGGCTGTTTGGAAAGGTCAGAGCTCATCCCATTGATTAGGTTTGACAGCCAGCAATTACTTCTAATTGTTTTAAAACCTGTTTGGATTGTCTCAATGGGTTTATGAGCTGTGCAGTATCACAAGGGCTCTTCATTAGTCCGATGAGGAGCAGCGTTACATGATGATGAAACCCTCTGCCACTTGACAAACACAATTTGAGTAAGAGACCAGAGCAAGAGAGGTATCTCATGGACTTCCCTGTTCCCTGCAGGCACCCGGTCCTGCTGCTGGTGGTTCTGGGAGATGGGAAGAGGCTTTTTCTAATGCTGGGAATTAAGTTAACTAGATTTGCCCTTGAAAAAAGCATGATTTTCAAAAGATACACGGGTACTCTGTGCCTAATACAAATCAAATGTTTCACAGAAGCTTTAATCTGAGCAAAGTGAAGCACTCCAATCGCTGGTGTTATTTAGATAGTCTTGGGCTCCCCCTTGCCTCAGTTTCCCCATTTGCAATGCAGATTCCCAGGGAGCAGCTGGGAAAGCCCAACCCAAATATTAGGATGATGTCGTCTTTATCCACAGCACATCTGAGATGTTTGGAGCAGCTGTAGGGACTGCATTGGGATGCAGTACTTTTTACTTCAAAGAACTACACAGAGGGTCTTTGGCATTAACCAACTTTGCAGATGGGGAAAGGGTGGCAAGGAGAGATGTGACCTTGGAGACCAGCATCAGAGCCAGGATCTGAACCTCCACCTCCCTACCTCCCTGGTTTTCCTACCTCCCAAACCCCTGGACATTACTGGTCATATCCCATCCACCATATCCTTGGAGAGGTGGACCCCAGCTCTGTGCTAAGACATGCAAAGTGTCTGGAGGGATTTGACATTGGCTTGTCCTAATGGCTGTGCTTGTTTTCCAGTTGGGAAGCCAATTCCAGTGCAGAGGAAGCACAGACCATCTGAGGAAGAGGTTGATCAAGTACATCAGAAATACCTAAACGAATTGTCCAAGCTATTTGAGGAGCACAAAGCTAAATATAACATCCCAGAAGACAAACACCTGGAATTTATATAGAGGTCCTCAAGCAAGGTGAAACCATGGAGCTCCAGCTTCAAGTTTTCCCCTCTCTCTGGAACTATTTCACAACCTCAACCCAGTCACAGTTAACATATGGTCTGTACGGTGTAGGGAGAAGGACTTGATTTTCCCAGCATTTGCATGGGTGTAGGGCCATGCAAATTTCTTCTCCCCGTAAGACACATAAAAAGTATAAAGAAGAAGAACAAAAAAAAAAAAAAAAAAAAAAAAAAAAAAATCCCATCTGTGGTCAGCACTACTGAAACTCTCCAGCAGAAAACTCACACTTCCAGTCCGTCTGGGAGGCCAGATTTTCAAGATATTTCCAGGCGGAGATGAATTCTTGAAAGTTCCCTTTGCACTATTTTCATTCGGAAATGGGATGATGAGCCACAATTTCTGGTGAATGCATATAGGGTTGGGTTTTTTTAAATATAATTTGTCTAGATCAACAAATGATCATTGTTTGCTTGGTCCTCTTTGTGTCTTTAATCGTTCTGGGATCTTTTCTCCCCACCTGAAACACAGTTTATCAGAAAGGTCATACTCCCAGCATGGTGCCAGGCACCCTCGGAAGCAACACGATGCCGTATCCCACTGGGGCAAAAGAAATAAAACTTTTATAAAGGGCAAGGGCTCATCCACAGGGTTCACCCTATCTGGGCTCTGGGAGTCCTGCTTATAATTTTATTAATTTAACCCCAGACGCCCCTGCGTGAGAATGCCTTGGACTAACCACCAGCTAGACGGGAGAAGGGAGAAGCGATTTCGGACAGGAAATGTGGCTCATAAAGCCATGGTTGGCAGGTGATCAAGGCTTTAAATAGCGGCTTCTTCTTGATGTCCAGAACTTTGTTAAACTCTGTGCTTAATGGGATTTTGCAATGTGGAAGTTTTAGGTGGCAGGAAGCCATCTGCTCAGATCAGCTTTACATCGCCCCTGTAGAGCCCTTATACCATCACCTTCTCCTCTCTCTCCCTTCATTTCTCTTTCTCTTCCCCACGTCCCATTCCCCACCTGCAAGGGACCACCAAAAATCCCTCAGAGCACACGCACTTCTTTGCACCCCAGATTTTTGTTATTGCAGCTGCAAGAATTGCATTTAACAAGGAAAACACACAGAACTGTTTTTAAACTGACAATACCAGGGCCAACAGTGTGTTTTGTTTTCTTTTCCCCTTTCCTCCTGCCCTGATCAAATTACTCCACTGGATTCTTAATCTGAATGACCTGCTGCAAATACCTCCTGTTCCCAGGAAACAAGCAGCAACAGGGAAGAATTTGATGGAGCCCTTATCGACAATTCTAAACACTCCTGTAATCCCATGCTTAATCCAGTCAAATAAAGCAGATCACCTGCTATGATTTCTTGCTTGCTTTCTATTAATAGTCTATTTCTTTTGTCCTTAATTAAGGACAGAGGTGCCTAAACAGGAGGAAGATTTATGCAGCAGGAAAATAAAAATAATTCTATCCCACCTTTTTCTTTTGGTGCTCATCACCATCCAAGCTTTACCCTAGCTCCAGTTGTTTTTTCCTGTCCTTTCCTCTGCCTTCCCTACTATCTGTAGATCCCAGGAACATTGCCATGACCTTCTGCAGACATCCTTATGGGGGGCACTGCTGGAGAGGAGCGGTGGGGATATTCCCAAGGGGTGTTGTGGGGATGGGAGTGGTCTCCAGGGGTGAAGACAAGGAGCTGAGATCTTGATGCAATGGGAAAAGGAGGAAAGGTGCTGCTGTTGGGGTGGAAATCAGCAGTGAGTAAGGGAGAGGATCTGTAGAGATGTCAGATGGGTGGTTGGATGTGGTGATATATGGGGATGCGAGGTCCAGCCCATGGCATGGACAAGGATGACAAGCATTGGTACAGACAAGAGGGGTTGGGTCTGTAGGAATGACATGACTCTGCTCCACCCTGGTGGAGAAGCTGCATTAGAAGCTGTGCTCCCTAATTGTCCATGGAGGCCTCGGTCTTCCCCTTCGGGGACCGGGTGTGGTGATGTCTCTGATGCCAGAGATGCACCTACTTGGGTGGTGGGATGGTCCATCAACTTCCTGACGGGTGATGCCTTCCTGAAAGAGAGAAAAGACAGAAAACGGGTGGTCGGGAAAAAAATCCCAGTGAGGAATGGGAAGGAGGATGCTGGAGTTGTCTGAGGGTTGATGGGGTGGTCAGGGGCATGCAAGACCCAAAGGCAAAGGAAGACCGCAATGCCAGAGAAGAGGGGTCAGAGAAGGGCTTTGGCTATATATATAATTGGCTTCTTTTGAGGTCAGTTTTATCTCACAGACTGGAATGTGTCCTCGATCCCTCAGGGACCTATATAACCCAGGAGAGGTCAGTGCCTGGGCTTGTGTTAAATATAACATTAAGAATGATAATTCATAGGCACCCTTGCAGCCAGGGCTATTCAGGGGTCTCAGTGTGATGTGAGGTCTCATCTTCTCGAGAGGCCAGAGCTGCCTCCAAGCAAAACGCTGTAAAATGAGAAACTTTTGTGCTATTTCAGCCTGGCGCAGAGCCGTCCGGAGGATTAAAACTGCTACAAGCCAGGAGAAACCTTAAGAAAAGAGGAGTGCCTGGATCAACCAGTCAAACCAGAATACCAGGGTTTGGACTCTGCAGCTCAGGACTGGCTCAGTCGGAGGCAAAAGTAGTAGGACTACGGGACATCCAAGCTGTCACCCCCAAATAAGGACCATTTAAAGTTGGAACAACACAGCAAGTTTCCTTCCAGCATATCCACCCCCTATTTCTGTGACCGGCTTTGATTTAAGAAACAAGCCCAAGAAGGAATAAATTTTTTGCCCCCTTGCAGAAATTTCAAATTTCCAGCCTTTTGGGGATTCATATGGAAATTCCAAATTGGAAAATACAGTAAAAAACAGAAGTGTAGTGATTGGGTATTCCCTTCCTGCCTGTCTCTTCCTCCAACCGCTTCCCTGATGATCTCTTCAGTATTTCTGTTGCAAGAGGCTCTAATCTGGATTTGCCTTACTTAGTGGGTTCAGATCATGAGGTTCAGAAGAAAACCTCCCATGACTGATGAATACAAAATACGGACTAATTCCCCAAGAGGAGGAAAGCCAAGCAAAATGCTTTTTTTTTGACTTCTGTAGCTCTAGTCCCGCAAAACTGTTTTCCTGCCCTGGGAATGGGGTTAAAAGGTTGCTTGCTGTTGCGGCAAACAACTAGAAAAATGTGTGGTTTTCTGCTCAGGGAAGGAGTTCCTGCTTTTAATTCAATAAAGACCCAAAATGTGGTATGTTAAACATCCCTCCCTCCAGCCGCAGAGGCTTTTCCTTTTCAAGAAAGGAAATAAAATTGCAAATCCATCTGAAACCCATCACTTTGCTTTCAAAACCATTTATAGCATTTAAAAATCAACCAAAACCACAGGTCTCCCCAGGAATGTGGACACTTTTTGGGGGTAATCTTTTAGTTCTGTCTGATTTGAACCCAATGAGCTACTTTTCTGCATCTCCCATCACTTGAGCTCACCTTTTGACACCAGCTTTCTGGGAGGACCCATGTGATACAGGATTTTGGCAGAACGCCTTGTTCAGGTTATAAAAAAACACCAGAGGATAAATAACCTGCAATGACCAATGCACTGCATGAGGCAGATGGGTATATCAGGGGAGGTTTAGGATGGACATTAGGAAAAATTTCTTCACTGAAAGCATTATCAAGCATTGGAACAGGCTGCCCAGGGCAGTGGTGGAGTCTCCATCCCTGGAGGGATTCAAAAGCTGGGCAGACGTGGTGCTGAGGGACATGGGTTAGTGGTGGGTTTGTCAGAGTTAGGTTGATGGTTGGACTCAATGATCTGAAAGATCCCTTCCAACATAATGATTCTATGATATATTGGATTTAAGGAAATACTGGGTATGGTTGGTCCAGTTTTCAAGCTTGTGCCTACTCTTACTCCCGCCCATGTCTCCAGCCCACTCAGAGCTGCTAAACCATTAATTCTATGCTAGCAACCTGCTAAACCACCACATCTCTGGGGCACAGAGATCTCAGGTGCTTCAGGCAGCATGAGACCTTCAAAATGCAGCATGCACTTATCAGGAGGGGAAACATTTGTAAAATAAGGTAGTCGTGGGCCAGCATTTTGGATGCTGGGGTACAAAATAATAGTGTCTGTGAGCTCAGCAGACCCATAGGATCATAGAACGGTTTGGGTTGGAAGGGACCTTCAAAGGCCATCTAGTCCAACCCCCTGCCATCAGCAGGGACATCTTCAACTAGACCAGGTTGCTCAGAGCCCCATCCAACCTGGCCTGGAATGTTTCCAGTGATGGGGCATCTCCCACCTCTCTGGACAACCTGGGCCAGTGTCTCATCACCTTCAGCATAAAACATTTCTTCCTTAGATCTAATCTGAATCTCCCCACTGTAAGTTTAAAACCATTACCCCTTGCCCTATAGCTTATTAGATCATATGAGGTCAACCAAAAGCAGCCCAAACATGTTTTTAATACACAACTCAAGATGTGCCGAAAATTGTGCCCAGAAAACACAATGGAAATGATTTGAAAACACTTGGATTTGTGAAATGCTTGCAGAAAATGCATGGGCATAAAATCATGCATGTACAGAAAATCTTGCATGCACAGAAAAAAAATGCATGCTTAATTCATGGGGAAGACAGTGTTCTGGGTTACTGGTCTGTTCTGGTCACCTAAAATCGAAGGGGAGCAAATGCAAGCAAGCAGTGCTTTTATCTTCACCATCAGCAAGCACAGAACTTGGTTGCTTATTGCAAACAAACTATTCATGGCCAAGGGTACGTTTGGATGCCGGAGGAATTCACCTCCACATCACGGAGTACTTTGAACTGGGAGAACAACGCTGCATTGCCAAGAGCACGTAAACACCGCTGTAGGATTCTTCCACCGAGGAGATACCGTAAGGTCAGGATTTCCAGAAGCGTTTACAAAGTGCTTACCTTCTACCTTCTGAAAAGGAGATCCTTTAAGCTGCCGCACGGTGGGATCTCCTAGCAAGGCTCATTTTACTCATCAGCAACTTAAAATCTTGACTCGAGAGACTTGGTATCACTAATGCTCGCACGCTGGAGTCACAATCTGTCCCTCAGATGAGGGAATGAGCTGGGTTACGGGTTTTTCCATGCTGTATTTTATATCAGTCCCGTGACGTTACCTACAAATCCCACAGTGTGCCTTGCTTCCAAGAACTGCCAAGCACTTTACAAGTAAATACCATACATAATCCCCAGAGAGGTGGAGCAGGAGCTCCTTTAACCCCTCGGTTGATGCTGGGCTGCTGTCAACCCGACACCGTGGGCGTCACAGGGATAGAGAGCAAGAACGAGCATGACCCTGTGGCCCAAATCCCTGGTGCATCTAGACCCAACTGATCTGCTGCAGGAAGTCTGTAGCAAAGCTGAGACCTGAATTCCCCATCCCATGTCCTGGGGTTGTAACCACAGCACTGCCCTTCCTCTTATAGCTAAGCCCTGAAAACAAGATTGGGGGCAGATATCTGACCCATTTCAACCACCAAAGGCATCCTTTTAAATGTTCACTGCTTGATGCTCCTCTTGCCCAAGTGCAGTTTTAAGGTCTCATCCTGGTGGCAGATGGATATCCTGGCTCCCATCATTGCCAAACAATTTGCAGGATGAAGGGGTACCCAAACTGCAAAGCCCTGACAAATAAACCAGAGGGGTGGGATGAACATGTTTCCAGGTCCTCTGGATTTTACCCCTTTACAGGAAGGAGCCCCAAAAGAGACAGAGAGACGTTTTCTTTTCCAAGCACTCAAGCAAGTGATGGCGTGTCCCAGCACCAGTCACACCAGCACCACCAGCTCCTCCAGCTATTAATCACCCACAGCCAATGCCAGGAACATCCTGGGTGTTTATCTGTAGATGAGAAGTGATGAACCCTAGAAGTGATGAAGTGAACCCTAATGATATAAGGAGCTGATTGAATCAGAGGAACCGTCTCAGCATCTGTACTTCCTTTTAGGATTGAAGTGCACAACACACACTTTTACTCTATCTTCAAATCATTGTCGTATCAGCAAGAAGGGACCTCTGTATAAACACAGGTCAAACCAATTATTTTATACATGAAACCAGCAAATGTCTTGAGTCATCTTAAGTCCAGAGAAGTTGCCCAGAGAAGCTGTGGCTGCCCCATCCCTGGAGGGGTTCAAGGCCAGGTTGGACGGGGCTTTGAGCAGCCTGGTCTAGTGGGAGGTGTCCCTGTCCAGGGGAGGGGGTTGGAACTGGATGGTCTTTAAGGTCCCTTCTAACCCGAACCATTCAATGGTTCTATGATTCTATAAGTCATTATGAGACATCCTGTGGCTCTACAGGCCACACACTGTGGTTAAAGATGGGATGGAAATTTAGATCATACCTTGAAATCGGGTCTTGTATAGTTATTCTGAGTAGAAAGAAGATTCCTCACCAAATAATCTTGTGGAGAAAAATATCCTAGAGGCATTTATGTAAGTCCTATAAAAAGGTAAGTTCCTGGGTGCAAAGCTGGTTACAGCAGGATCAGCAGATCCCCTTCTCCCATGGGAGCAGCGCTGTCCTCCAAGGACGTCTTTGCTCCTCACATGGGGAGCGGCATTTGATCTCTCTGAGGATGTGCCCACAGAGGCAGGGTTGGAGGCAGGGAATCTGTAGGGTGCTTCATCCCAGCCTGGTGGGTAACAAGTGTGGTCTGATGTTCTCCCCGGGTGACTGTGGTGCTTCAGGGCTTGGCGTCCTCTCCTGGCTCATTTTTTCTGCCTCATTTTGTCACTGATTGTGGTTTGCTCCTGGTTTAGATTCCCATTTCCAGTCTCAAGTTGAGTCCTGCTTCAGGTCTTGTCTATAGGGCTCTAGCCATTGAGCCAGATGGCCATCCAGCGCGGAGACACTAAGAAATCACACCTCCAGGGCAAAATGAGCTTCTTCCGGGAAAGCATAATAAAGCAGTGTCTGCACACAAGGCTTGTTCAGCCCTGGAAAGTTTGGGTTACTCAGCACCTCTCATCTTCAGACAAATCCAGAGGATGCTCCTGGCATTGGCCTTGTGGCAATCAGCCATTGCACTACAAACCTGCAAAGGACAGAGGTCATCCCACTAGAAAATAGATGGGCTGCACATTATATATTGTTGACTACCTGTGTCAGTCACTCCAGGGTAGCCAGGATGGAGGCTATTTACAGCAATTTGCTGAATAATGAGGCTCTTGTAGTAGGCTACCCCCTGAAGTGGGAAACACTCACAGCTGGGGCAGCCTGTGCTTCAGCTGCTCTTCACTTTCCCAGCCCTGGAAAAGATCTTGGAAGAACAGGATGGAAATCAGAGCAAGCTCAGGGCTACTCTAAGTGAGGACGGGGATGGATTTGGCTCACAAACACATATGAAGGAAGGAAGCAGAAAAGCACCTTCTGCGCTCTCGTGATCCCTTTTCAGTGATCTGCACATAAGAAATTTCGTGGCCAAAAATGGAGCAGTGTTTTGGGGATGCCCAAGAACGGACCAATGGCTTTGGGGTATAAATGGGAAGAGGGGAATTACTCCTCTCATAGGCCGACTTCCAACAGCTCTTTTCTGTTGGAAGCACTTTCAGACCTCATGGCAGTCTTGATAACCCCATGTTCTCCAGCTCCAGAACTTGAGTTGATCATCAAAATATAGATAAATGCACACACATATATATGTGTCTACACGCAAGCACCCAAACTAGTACAGATGATTACTGAGGTTTTGCTGGATCCAGCTGAACAAATCAACATGGTATAGTCTGCAGAAGTCTGGATTGAGAAGAGATATATAACAGAAGACAGATACAGAGAAGGGAATAAACATGTCTTCACGCCCATACTGGATGGGAGAAAAAAGAGTGGGACTAATTACAGCAGGAATATTTGTGCTTGGAATAGACTGGCTGGAAAGGTTGCGGACTCTTCGTCTTAGAGAGTCTTTAAGAGCACGTTAACACCGTGTCTGTCTGGTGACATATGACATGGATGGACTTGATCCTCCCTTGAGATAAAGGGCATGGCCCCGCTGACCTCGTAATATCCCTTCCCAGCCCTTTTTTCTCTAGGATTGCGGTGCTGGGAATGATAATATCATCTGCACTCTCACCTCCACTGCTCTAAGAGGATTTCCTCCAGGATGTGCCTTAGCTAATAGGCTTCGGCAGATCTTTCATGAGGCCAGCTTTAGCATGACCTGCTAGGGAGCGATCAATACCTCTTCCTTCTTACTGACACCAGTGTCCAATGTTTTTGCCTGTTACTGGGTTTCATTGCTTCTGCTGCTCTGTGCTGGTCAATAAAAAAGAAAGTGAGATGACAAGAAGCCTCCTTACAAAAAAAAAGCTTTCAGTGAAGATTAAAAGCTAATTTTTGGACTGACATCCAGAATCCACACCCTCAGTGTGGGAGGTGAAGGCAGCTGGCTTTGAGGACTAACTGCTGTCTTCGTTTCTCCAGCTCTTGTCGCTAGGATTTGGCTCTATCTGAGAGCTTTCAAAGTTATGTCCTGGGCTCCAGCTCTCCGAGGACCACAGAGAAAGTGTCTGGGGTCCAGGTCTCTTTTCTCCCTATGCTGATGAGCTGTGGGAGACCACATTGACTCAGGTGCTACTTCTCCAACGCATGCAAAGCATTTCCAGCTTCAACTCTGTCCTCAATTATCTCCTCCTACCCACAGGTTAAGAAGATAGAATAGTTGTATTGGTTCAGAGCAAAGGTCCAGCTACCTCAGTAACATTTCTCTGTTGGTGACCAACAGTAGATGCCTGGGAAGAATGGGATGAGCACAAACTCCACAACACTTTCCCAGCTCCCAGCTGTTTGCAGTCTGAGTCTTCTTGACCAGGTGATACCTTTAACAGTAAATCCCAGGAATGTTTTTGCCCAGTTCCCCTAGAAGATTTTTTCCAAACCCTTTATCTTCACAGCTGATATTATTTCCATAGTTAGAAACTTTCACACATCTGGACTTTAAATTTGTTTCACCACATGGGAAAGAGACGTTGAAGTCTATGTAGTCCTCTGAAAAGACTGGGCCTTTTCTTAGCGCTGGCTGGAAAAGGATGATATGAATTCTTAGGAAAGGAATAGAGTGAAAAATAAAGCATCTCTGTACAACTGAATAAACTAATGATGTGAGTCAATATTCAAACAATGAGTGAATTTCTGGTCTGAGAAGGACAAAAAGGATAATCAGAGCTAAAAACCTCTTCCACAGATGGAGGCACACGATAGGAATCCTCATCCTGGGAAAGAGATGATGGAGGGGATGGCAGCATCGGCCTGTGAAACTCTGAAAGCAGAGAAGAAGGTGATGGAGGAATTGTATCTTAGAGCTCAGGAAATGGGGAACACCCACAGAAATCTTTGGGCAGACTGTTTTGGAGCAAACTGAAAGCAGCTTTGCTTTGTTTTCCCTTTTTCTAGAGCACAGTGTCAGCAGATGCTGGGGTGGCCAAAGGCATGCAGGTTCAAAAAGAATCAGAAAAATCTGTGGACGAGAAGTCCATTGGACTCCTAAATGCAACACCCGAAATGCCATATCCTGCTCTTATGGGAGAGAAAATAACAGCAATGCCGGTCTTCCCATGCTGTAAGTACCCACTGTTGGCCATAAGCAGAGGCAGGATATGGGTTGATGGATCATCAGGCTGACCCAAAACCTGTGTAATGTCCCATGTCCTTCAAAACACTGAAGGAAACACACCAGCTCCTTCCTCAAATCTTGGCTACTTGGGCTATGCAGGCATATGTGAACAAAGAAACACCCTTACTTGTGTAGGTTTTATAAAAAGTAGCTTAAACCCCTCCCCAAGAGCAGTAGATGAAATTAAATACAGATGATCTAGCATCGAAACAATCCCTTAGAATTGGGGTCCAGTAGGTGCAATCCCTGCACAACTGTATTTTCATTGTAAATTTTCATTTTCTAGTCATCTGTCCCTTTTCTTACCCATGCAAGAGCAAACAGCTTCTTCATATCTGCATGACCTCAAATGGGTAGCCTGAAATCCTACCCAAATAATGAGAAGTGGAAGAGAAGTAGCCAAGTAAAAATGTAAATTCCCATAACCGAGCAAAGGAGAAAGAAAATATCTGGGAATTATCATGAAATCCATGGGTTTTATGATCTCCCACATCTCACAGGCCTTTACCTTTCACTCAGTCGCCTCAGCATTTAAACTTATAATGCATCCCTGAAGAGTTTCCAGAAAGGTTTGGGAATCCCAGGAAAGAGCTATTCCCTGTGAAGTGGACCGAGTGGTTCATCCTGGATACTGGTCTACCAGTCTGCTGGGACCCAGTGGGAAGTGGTGGAAAGCCCTGGGACAGGCTGGAGAATGTGGCCTTTGGGGGTTATCATGAAGGAGAGCACTTTCTGACTGTAAGGGAGAAGGAAGCCATGGCCAGGGTGGAGGGAAGGATCCGGTGGTGGAGAAGGAAATGTTTTCAGCAGAAAAGTCCTTTCTACTGATCCCAGCAGGGACTGGATCTGGACTGAGATATACAAGTGGCCACACTCTTCCTTGGTTTACTGATGTACCAGCTCTTCTGTGGCTGCTCCAGCCATGCCCAGGACCTAACTTTTGTCAAGGGAGAACCAGCAGCACATCCTGGCACCATCAGTGTTGTGTGCTGGAGCAGCAGTGACCTCTGTGCTGCACACATGCTCTCGGCTAGACATGAAATCCATCCCCTCTCAGCCCTTGGACGAAGGATGTGGACATTCTGGACACAGGGAGAGCTGATACAACAGGATTGCAAATGTTTCTACAAGGGAGCTGGTGCCAACTAGACTGGCAGGTTAAGAAGGAACGAGAGGGGAAACAGAGACTAACAGAGGTGGCCACCAAAAGAGGAGACGAGGCTGCAGGGACTCCACTAACATGGAGAAGACTCTTCCTTTATCTGTGTTATTTCTGAGGAAGAGAACAAATTTTATACTAAATATCTGTCAAATCTGGTCATCAGCTCTTAAGTTCTCATTTTTAAGAAAGAATTCAGCATTTCTGCTTGCTTGCTTTAAAGTAATCAGTAATTTCAACTTGCTTGCTTTAAGATAATTGTAATTGCAACTGCTTTGGCCTATTTCTTCCTAGACTGATATTCTTCCTTCTCCCTCTCTCTATATAGCTATATGTATGGACCTGTTGGAGCGGGTCCAGAGGAGGGCCACGAAGATGATCAAAGGGCTGGAGCCCCTCTCCTATGAAGACAGGCTGAGAGAGCTGGGGTTGTTCAGCCTGGAGAAGAGAAGGCTCCAGGGAGACCTTAGAGCCCCTTCCAGTCCCTGAAGGGGGCCTACAAGAAAGCTGGGGAGGGGCTGTTTGCAAGGGCATGTAGCGATAGGATGAGGGACAATGGTTTAAACTAGAGCAGGGCAGGTTTAGACATTAGGAAGAAGTTCTTTACAATGAGGGTGGTGAGACACTGGCACAGGTTGCCCAGTGAGGTGGTGGAGACCCCATCCCTGGAGACATTCAAGGCCAGGCTTGATGAGGCTCTGAGAAACCTGATCTAGTTGAAGATGTTCCTGCTGACTGCAGGGGGGTTGGGCTAGATGGCCTTTAGAGGTCCCTTCCAACCCAACACATTCTATGATTCTATGATCCTATATATGCCGTGGGTTTGGCTGGGCTGGCCACTAAAACAAACGACAGATGCTCTCTTTTACTAGGACAACATGTTCATAGAAACCCTTCTTAAACAGTCCAGCATCCCAGGATGAGATGAAGAGCCATTTAGAGGCTCTGTAGACAGTAAAAACAACCTAACATGACCAGATTGGGCTTTGTCCTTCAGCTTGCAGATGCCACCAAGGAGCACCACCCTTATACTGCGTTTCCTGGCCTGATCCTGCAGCTGTGGGAAGCACAGAGAGCATTTGCAGCACTGCCCTGACTGCAGACCAGTCTTGCTGCAAGTCAACGTGACTCCCCGGGTGAGCAAAGGGTGGTCAGGGCTGGCTCTGTCTGCTGCCTACTGCCTGCACGCATCCATGGAACGACTCCGCTGGCATCCGCAGGGGTTGTGAAACATGGCTGGTACCTTTTCCCTGCAGACTTTGTTAATTCTGAGTTGGTTTATATTTGGCTGTGCAGCAAGCCCATAAATTTAACACCACGAGAGACCGAGGAACCTCTAGTCCGTTGATCCATCACACGTGATCGCCGAGTAGAGCCCTGCAATAGCCGGACTGTAAAAAATATTGCAGAAATGATGTGTTTTTCGCAGCAAGCTATTCTAACACCCTGGGAAGGCTCAGGTTATTGCTCAGATGGGCTGAGCCAGGAGAAACCAAATGACAACCTCCTGCGGGATGTCCGCAAACCCTTTCTGCTGTAGATCTTGCTGCGGGTAGGGTTTGTTAGCTGACTTCCCGAGGGAAGGAGATGAATTTCTATTCCAAGAGCCTTCTTCGTTCATCAGGGGGAGGTATTTCCAGCCGTGCATGGATTTTGGAGGTGTGCTTTGAAATTCAAGAGCCAATACAAAATATCCAAGTGTGCATGAGAGTCACAGTCCCAGAGAAATATGCATTTTAGTAGCAGAGCTCTGCCAAACAGCATCTTCTGCTTTCTTAGTAGCAAGTGCCTAAGAAGAAGCCCCAGTAGCAGGAAGAGCATGAGGAGAAATGTCAGGTAGGTCCCAGGTCTTTGCTCTAGTGGCTTTATGCTTTTCTCTTTGCAGCTGCACTTCCAATTTTGTAATCAAGAACTTAAGTCTTTTCCTTGCTAAAATAACCCTCAATTTTAATTATTAATTCACATAAAACCGGTGAGCACTCTTGCCTCAAAACAGCAAACTGAAACGTTGCAAACAACCCCTAAAACTTCCCTTCAGCTATTTCTGTAGCATAGAGAAGCCAAAACTTCAGCTTTTGATAGACAGAGGAACCTCAGGGCCAGAGCATTTCTGCCTTCTCGCAGACCACCAACACTGATGCTTTCCTGCATTCACAGGGGAGAGCTCTGGGACAGGGTGAAAGGAGGCAAAACTATGTTTACAGGCCATAATTAGCAAGCACGGGTCTGACTGCAACTTCTCCCAAAAGGTGAGTGCTTCTAAATGAGTATCTGCAGCAGATCTGGGGCCTCTTTTGGATGTTATGGTAAATTTAAGATCATTATTACTGATTTGTGTTGCAGGAGCTTCTCACCTGCGGTCCAAGGAGTATCATAGTACAATTTGAGTCATTTAGTATCACAATCCTGCCTTGTAGGTGGTGATAGAAATTGCAGTCAGAGTCAACGAAGTGTGAAAACCCATGAAAATACAGAAAAAAGGGTAAAATCTCTGGTAGAAATGGCAAAATTTACCATAGCAAAAGAGACCAAAGCCCTGATGCTCACGAGATGATGCTCACACCCAGCCAGACCTCCAATGTGCTTGATGCTGTGTGCAAGGGCATCCTTGGAAAGGAGACTCGCTTGGTCTGAGAACCTCCTGAGTCCCTTTGGTTGGCTCCCAACCCCTCATCAGCAGAAACCGTATGGTCCAAGACCTCCAGGGGCAGCTTGGACAGTCTAACTTGAGCCTCTGAGCTATGCATAAAACACAGGTAAGTGAATGACACTGTGTCCCTAAGCCTGTGGGCTGACCCATGCCTCATGCCATGGAGAACATGGTGCAGCAGATGCCACGTCCTTCTCCGCTTGCACCATTCCCCATCACAAAGCAGCTCACAGGAGCTCCAGTCCTGGGACTGAGGATGGGCCAGGGCAGCTCGAGCCAGAGGAAATTCCAGTTGCAATGTTTCAGGGCTGGGATCCCTGCGGTCTCATAGAATCATAGAATGTGTTGGGTTGGAAGGGACCTCTAAAGGCCATCTAGTCCCACCCCCCTGCAGTCAGCAGGGACATCTTTAACTAGATCAGGTTGCTCAGAGCCTCATCAAGCCTGGCCTTGAATGTCTTCAGGGATGGGGCCTCCACCACCTCTCTGGGCAACCTCTCATGCCCATCCCCTTTCTCTTTTCCTTTGAGAGCCACACATTTAGGGTCATCCACATGCAGTCTCCATTTCCTCTCCTTCTGCTGAGACAAATCCCTGGATGTAGGTACATACACGGACTTAACACCAAGGCAACACCTGTTGCGTCCAAACTGACATCTCCCAATTTGCAACCTGGAGAAATCTAAGAAAGGGGCCTTTTTTAGATCTTAGAAAGATCACAAGCATCCTCCCAATTTCTAAGAACCACCAGCTTTTCACCAGCCAAAGGAAGAGATAAGCAGCAGATAATATGGAGCAGAGACCCACCAGCTGGAGAGAGATGGTCTCCAAGGAAACAACTCAAAACCTCTTCTCGTAGACCAGAGGTACCCAGAAAAGAAAATATCTATTATATATATGATATTCTAAGCCTTGAGAAACCAGATACCCGTGCAGCAGTGGTTAACTCGCCTCTCTGCCCTGTAGAAAGGGGGTCCTTTCTCACCAGGTTACAGGGCAAGGATGGGGAGCATCTTTCCTTCTTCACTAGAAGTCATCCCCTGCTTTGTTCAGGGCTGAAGCCCTAAGGGAGGATTGCAGGAGTCTGGGGCAAAGGGAGGATTTCACCTGTTTTTCTCTGCATGAGACACATGGGTGCTGCTGCCCAAATGTCCCCAAAGGGCACGGGAAGTTTTGCCATGGCTGGTAAAATCCTTTGAAGATGGAAAGAACGAGAAATGGGCAAATCCCATGGGGCGAGTCTTGGTTTTGTCCATGCAAATTGAGGGTGGTTTGTAGGGTCAATTTATCACAGAGTCATTTTTCTCCTCCTTTTTTTTCATTTTCTCCTTATTTAATCCATTTTTCCTTATTATTTTGGGACTGATGGAGCCTGCACAGGATTTGGGGCCAGAACTGTCCTCCCCAGGGTGGTGGAGAGCCCTTGAGGTGGGGCTGGCTGGAAGGTCAGGGAGGGACAGACGGCCTCAGCTAATAGCATTACAGCCTTCCTCGCTGGCCCTGGATGAGGCCAGGGGATGGAAGGGTGTAAGAGGCTTTCAACAGGGATTCGCCTCGTGCGGGAGCTGGGATGGAGGCAGGGAGGTGAGGAGGAGCCCGTGGTTTCATCAGAAATGCACGTTGTGGGTTTGGGCAGTCACCCCTCCAGGCTTTGTGCCTCAGTTTCCCCACCTGTGGCTGGAGAGTGGTGCAGTCCCAGGGCTGTCTGGTTGCAAACACAGAGGTTTGAGGAGTTCACAGGGAAGCTTTTAGGAAAATGCAGTCTTTGTCCTGGGGGAGAGCTGAAAATGCTCTTTTTTTTTTGAGAAGTGTAACACGAGATTAAGGTAACACTTCCTAAAACAACATGGAAGTCTCCCACGTTTCAACAAAGGGAAACTATTTTTTCCCTACAGTATGTAATCAGTTTCTCGTGCCTCATTCCCCACCCCCCACTTTCTTAATGAAGGAAGTAAACATAATTGAGAAAAACACTAAAGCCAACTCTTTTTTTTGTTGTTGTTATTATTATTGTTATTATTATTATTATTATTATTATTATTATTATTATTAAGGCCAATTCTTGTTTTGCAAATACCTTGCTATTGGATAAAAAGTAGGGCTGGTTAACTGTCTATTACTAATTCTCCCGTGCTCGTTCAGCACAGGGACCAAAGTTCTGTAGCCGTACAGTTAATTTTTAGGTGCTCTAATTTTAGAGCGTAGCTAGGCAGCTATACCCTGACTTGCTGCCAACAGCCAAAATCTGGCTTTGCTCAGTGACCTGCATAAATCTTCCTATCTGTCTGGTGGGGGAAAGTGAGGGTGGGGCTTCTTTTTAAAAATGTATTTATATGCATTTTATTTTGTTTTTAATGCCCTCCAGCACAAAGCTCGCTGTGAAGTCTCTCTTGCAGTTTTTGGCCTGAACTTTGCTTCCACTTGTGAAAAAAAAAAGAGGTGTAAGTGCAGCTTAAAAGGACAAGAAATGGCTACGTTTCAAAACCTCTGTAATGTTAAATAACTTTTAACTCCATGAACCAAAAAGCAAGCGCTATGAAAATAGCTGATTCCAGCTTCGGGCTCCAAAGCGGTTGTACCATTAACCAGCGAGTTGCAGAGGACGTACTCTTTGCCCCAATACTACCAAAAAATACTGACCGTGTCTACACTGAGCAGGAGAAGGGGGTTTGCAGCGTTGATGCTCCTACCCCAGACTGCACCTAAAATATGGTGAGTCATCAGAAAGGACACAGGACCAGCATCCTACAGGTGGACAGAAGAACTGTGGGATGCACGTTGGGGTTTGACCCTCTGCTCTTCCCTGCCCTACAGCAATGGGCTGCTCTTCACTCAAATTTGTTTTTAACCCAGTCTGGGACGAATGCAAGCTTTGCCATGCTTCTTCTTTCTTTGTTTCTTTCTTTCCTGGGGATGTCCAGATGAAAAAGTCCCAGGGATGTGTTGATGCATGACGGAGGTGCCCATACTACATCCAGAAATTCCTCCGGAGGAAAGGCTCTGCAAGGCTTTGCCTTGCAAACATCCCCTTCCTAAACAAATTCTTTGAAGGCCAAACCTGATAAATACCTGTGAGATAACAGCTCGGCGTGACACCGAGGTCTGGGGAGGGTGTAAAGCACAACTTGGCTGAAAATCAAGCCATGGGGTGGGGGCTTGGACAAGTCTTTGGCCACATGAGGTGGACCCAGCTCCAGACGCAAAGGCCAACCAGTGCAATGCCCATGGTGGTGCTCGCTCTGTAGGTATCTCAGTAGGGGTTCTGCTGAGCTCCCCCAAGCTCAGGCATTGCTCTCTGCTCACTCAGCTCTTCCTGGCTCTGGACATGGTGGTGGATGTCTTTGCACCCTGGTGAAATATGAGCCGGCATCACTGGACCGTGCAGATGGCCTTCCCCAGAGTGACTTTATCCATCTGTAACACGTTGTCCTGTTACGCTCCAGTTAGGAAGCGTCTGATCCGTGGCTATTGTCTGTGGAATGAGTGATGGGCCATAAAGAATTTGTTGGTGGATTCAGACATACCCTGGTTGGCACTTATTCTGCATGTCTGAAACGTGGATGGTTCCTGCCTGTATGGAAAAGATTTCTCTCAGGGTGGAGCATTGGAAAGGACGAGTCTGGGCTCCTAAAACCATAACACCTAACTCAAAAGCATGGACAGAAAATAGAGTCCAGGCACTGCTGTGCACCTGGGGTGACAAAACGTTTCCTCCCCTAACATTAATGAACAGGACCTGCAGGATCCTACTAGAAGCCACAGCCAGGAAGGAGGGGGGAGCTTTGAAGCTGATGAATTCAAGGAAAGGGATGAAGGACCAAGTGTGAAATTCCTACAACCACCTATATCTGCAATGCTTCTCCAGAAGGATATGGCAGCTTAGTTCCCGAGCAAGCTTGTGCCTCAGTTTCCCTCTCCATACCCAGGGCTTACACGGCTTTCGGTTTTATCTGAGGGTGGTGAGCCCCTGGCCCAGGTTGCCCAGAGAAGCTGTGGCTGCTCCATCCCTGAAGGGGTTCAAGGCCAGGTTGGATCAGCCTTTGAGCAGCCTGGTCTAGTGGGAGGTGTCCCTGCCCAGGGCCGGGGGTTGGAACTGGATGATCTTTGAAGGTCCCTTCCAACCCAAATCATTCCATGACTCTATGCTTATTTTTAGGTCTGTAGAGAAGTGGGTGACATGTAGGGATGTGGGAACACATCTCTTGTCCCTTAGCCCAAAATTCAGGTCCATCGCTCGGGAGATGTATAATCCAATAGCACACTTCCATAAATACTACCCAGACTGTGAACTGTTCCCATTGAGGCGGGAAAAAGGGTGGAGGGAAAGACGAACCTTCCCGTGACTTTCTGCTACCTCTGTATGAAATGCTACAAATACCCCCGGGGAGGTGATGGATGGACCTTCGTCACGGCAGGCGCAGATGACCAAGCAATGTTTCGCCAGCATCGCTGCTTGCGAGTGCCTCCCAAGTGGCACTCTGAGGCTCAGGTTACATTTTTGAGCTCATGTGAGGGGTTCCTGGGCTCCCATGGCTGAATTAGCTGGCGAGGAAGAGGCCACAAGGCCTTGGAAGGAGAGCAGAGAGCAGTGAGGACTGTAGGTGATACGCAGTGCAAAGTAAGCTTGGCCAAAGTCACATTTACGGCAGGTAGAAAAATAACTGCTGCGGGAGTGAGGAAGGGTCTAGTCGCTGTTTTGTCTGCTTGGCAATTTGACAAAGCAAATCTTGCTGGCTGGCTGACTCGGGTTCAAACTCCTCGTTAAATCCTAGCTCTTATCGTCTGGTTTGTCGTTTACACCGCTGATGATAAGACGTCCATCGCTCCCGGTGAGGGGATGATTACGGCTCGGAGGAGGATGCGGGGATGAAAGCAGAAGCGATCTGGAGGAACCCGTGGTCTGGAGAGAGGTCTTTGGCAGGGCACAAAGTCCTCCTGCTCAACGCCAGGCTTTCCCTGACCACAAGAATGCTCCTCACGCACCATGAATGGTCTGTGATGAGAGCAGACCTTGTGCTCAACCTGAATTCATCACGCTGCAGGCATCAGAAGAAATACGCAGTGAGCTGGACCAGATCGCGGCACCCAAGCTATGGTGTGTCCCACAGAGATGGTCCCACCATGTTCTCAGTGGGCTAAGGAGGAGAAATGAGGGAGAAAAGTCCCTTTTCAGATGCTGTGGTTGTAGTGGGTGCAGAGAGATGGATGGATTAATGGACAACCCTGGCAGCTGTAAACCCTCTGTGTTTAAGGCTTGTATTGGCCCTGGAAACAAAAATCTACTAAAAATAATACTGCCTGGAAAGAAAAAAAAAATAAATATCCATAAACAGAGGGTTAACCCCAGGCAGGGAAATGACTCTACATTTTTAAGTCAGAGAAGGAGAATTACAACGACAGATAAGCTCAACTTGAGCGCATGTGTCCCATCATGCCAAATACAGGCACTTTTGCACAAGCAGCCAAAAACCCAGCCTCTGGGTGAAGATGCTGAGCACCGATGCTTTGGAAATAGGGTGTTTTCTGCTGCTAAATAACCATATAGAAGCAAAGCCACAGAGCTGCACACCGACGGCTGACTCAACGTCCTGCAAACCCGCCCCGCGCCTCAAAACCGTTCTCAAGTCCCTGGATAGAAGCGGGAAGAGAAAAAGAAACGTGGCCTCAAAAAGCTTTATTCGACAGGCATCGCCCTAAAAATTCAGTACGTGCATTAAAAATATACACGTGACTGCGTAAGGGTGCGTTGCTACTTTGCTGTGAGATTCCGCTGCTGCTGAAAAAGCTGAAATAAAGGAGTCTAAAGCTATTGTGGATTGCTCTTGGCTGCAGGGAGCTGGAAGGCTGGCTCCTGCCCATGTTACTCTGTCCACAGCCCGTGTTTTTCAGGCTCAGGTGAAGTAATAGTAGGGTATTTGAAAGGATGTTGTTGCTCAAGAATAAGCGTGCCAGCCACGCGGGTTAATAATAGACAGGGTCGTGTATCTCCCGCGCCAACGTAAGCACCCAGGAAAACAAGTCACGGGCATTTCCAAACCTGTCTGTCGAACCACTGCTTCTCGGTGGGGAAAAAAAAAAATATCCACGTGGGGAACAGAGATGAGATATTTCTAATCTGTCCTTTGGGACTGTTTTCTGATTTTTGAGTGAACGAGAGAGGGGAAAAAAAAAACCCCAAACAACCCAACTTGCAGGACAAGCAGTGGTAAAATGAGTGAGGAGGGAGCCGGGTGGGAGCAGCCAGGTCCCTGCGGCCACTTGTGAATCAAAGAATCATAGAATGGTTTGGGTCGGAAGGGACCTTAAAGACCATCTAGTTCCAGCACCCTGCCCTGGGCAGGGACACCTCCCACCACACCAGGTTGCTCCAAGCCCCGTCCAACCTGGCCTTGAACCCCTCCAGGGATGGGGCAGCCACAGCTTCTCTGGGCAACCTGCGCCAGGGGCTCACCACCCTCAGAGTGAAAAATTTCTTCCTGAGATCTCATCTAAATCTACCCCCTTTCAGTTTGAAGCCATTACCCCATCCCCAGGGCTGAGCCCTGTCGTCGTGGTTCTGGACTCACCTTTTCCTGCCTCCCAAGAAATGCGGCGTCACAATTTTCGCACCCGCAAGTCAGGTGTTGGACATGCTGCTCACCCTCGGGCTGCGGCAGCACTGGGTCTACTCCTGCAGGTTGCAACACTCCGTTGAGCGCTGAGGCTTGTTTTTACTATCAATTTTTTAAATTTTATTTTATTCATGCATCCTTCTGGCCTCCAACCCCACTGTAGCACACGGGAAAAAAAAGATGATGATCAAGATTCAGAGAATTTGCACCCAATTTGTATGAAAAAGTGGGTATAGGTCAATAGAAAGATGATGGATCTGGATAGATGAAGGTCCCAGCACACTATCATTTTTCTCTCTCCCCATTTCATGCTGACACAAGCTGGCAATATAATTTTTTGCAGGTTTTTATTCTGATTGCAATAAGAAAAGCTATCCCAGTCCTTACTTCACTCGCAGATAGCTCTATTCAAGTTAAGAGGGGACACAGACAGGAAGGAGACCGTTCCCCTTTCACTCAGCAGTACTGGAGTGGTGATTTATTGCTGTTCTGGGCTCCCTTTTGGAGGTCTTATCCAAGAGCTGTTGGGCAAGACCCTTTCTTCAGACAGGCTCTTGCAATTTTCCATTTTTATACATATTTCAACAGGCCACTACAACTGTTGGAAGGTGGCCCTATGGCCAAACTGGGAATGAACAAGTCCTGGTGCCAGTCTGACTCAAAGAGATGGGTAAGGGAATGCCGCAAGGGACTGAGAAGGAAAATGAATCACTCTTTCACCTCCAAATCTCAGATTTAAGCTCTCCACAGCTGAAAATATGACTTTTTTTTTTTTTTTTTTTTTTTTTTTTTGCGAAACACACTGGTAGCCATGTCTCTCTGGGCCAAAAAGTGGATGTTGCGGTGGTATTCCCAGGGGCAGCAGGAAGAAACTGCTGGCTCAGCAGGGCAGGATCCTGCCCCCACCCTAAAAACCAAGCAAAAATTGAAGCATGTTTTGGGGTGTTTCGGTGATGATTTCTGCCCGTCCTCCGTGTACGGGGAGCTCTACACCCTCGTTGCTTTCGATGGGTTTTTCCTTGAGGGATCTCAAGGTGGTGCTCAAAAGCAGATGATTTTTATTTTCTCCAAATTGCAGAAGATGAAACTGAGATTAGGAAGCGGGTAGAGGTCTGATACTTTGCCCCAGGGGTGAAGCAAACCCCCCCCTTTAACAACTGGGCCTGACATGACCCTGTTACAAAGAATCTGGTTTAATGTCATGGGAGCTGGGACAGACCCATCTGTCAAAATCTATAGAAATTTCTTGGCAAGTTAAAACCTTGATGCAAACCTAAACAACACCTCATTTCTTACGGATCTTGCAAGTAAATCCTTAAACTTCTTGTTAGGAGAAGAATATGAGGCGTGGTCAGTGGTTTGGGCATACCTGTAGGCTATTTTAAAGAAAGTGAAACTTAATGAAACTATTAAAGCTTCTGTTAACAAAATTTCTAAATTTTTCTCTCTTCTACCTTTTGTCTTAGTTTCATGATGTTTTTAGGACCCCAGATCTCCCAAACTCTACCAGGGAAGCCAAAATCAGCCAAAAATAGAGTGGGAGAGCATCTGAGCGAGAAAAGGACCGTCGTGTTTTAACATGCCCATCAGTAGTGAGGGTTTAGGGGGGGATTTTCCCCCACCTTGTGATGGGTGGGGAAGGAAACCAGGGAGGAAAACACCTCACAGAGGGCGTGGGGGTGTTGTCCTGCCCTCCAAATCCCCATCCCATAGAATCATGGAATGGTTTGGGTTGGAAGCGACTTTAAGGATCGTGGGCATGGACACCTTCCGCTAGACCAGGTCGCTCAAAGCCTCATCCAACCTGGCCTTAAATGCAGCAAGATGCACCACCGGGGCCAAAAACTCCTCCACCACCACCACCCCCCGGCTCCGGGATGAGGGATCCAGGCGTCCTGCCGGGGCCCGCCCCTCCCCGCCCTCCTCCTCCTCCTCCCGGCGCTATATAGGGATGCGCGGCGGGTACTTCTCCCACTCGCCGGTTGCCCCCTGGGTTGCGGAGCCGGGTCCGTTTCTCCATCCCATGGCCCTGGCGGGGACCTGACCACCCCTCCGCAATGAAGACCATCATCGCTGCCTACTCCGGGGTGCTGCGAGGTACCGGGGCGGGGGGGGAGGAATGTCCCGGCACCGGGAAGGGGGATCCCGGCAGCGGGAGGATGCTGCGCTGGGGGAGCAGCATCCCGGTGGTACCAAGGTGTAGGGTTGGGGTGGAAGCAGTACCGAAACCCTCGGCTTTAGTTATTTATATTCCCCTTCTTCCTGCTTGCAGACTGTGGGGGGAAAAGCACTGTGCAATGGCGGGGAGGTTGGCTGCAGCTTCTCTTAGGGGTGAGGATTACAGCTCTCTGCGCAGGTTCTTGCTTTTTAACGAGTTTGGGCTGCTTTCCTGAAGCTGTTGCGAACGGCTCTGGCTTATCTAAGCGAGTTTGCACCCTGGCAAAACGTGGGCGTGTGGCACTTGCTTAAAAATCAGCCTTTTTTTCCCCCCTCCTTGTGATGGTAGGAAGGAGAGTGTAGTAGTTTTATCAACGCTGCATGGCTGCTAAAACTCACTGTTTGCAGCCCTGTTTTGTAACATTGTGCTCCCCACACCTACACCCACCGGGGGGTGGGTGTAGAAACATTGCTATTTGTTTTTGCTTTATAATGGGGAGTGGAAAACGCAGTGTGAAAGCAAGATTTTACGTTAGGAAGTGGCAGCGAAGAGTTTGCTTTTACAGCCTTCCGTGCTGGTAAGTCACTTCCTTGGGGAGAGGAGCAGGTTGGGTGCCAATGGCTGACACCCATCACGGGCAGAGCCGCTGCGGGCACCCAGCGCTTCCTGCTGCAGGCTGAAACATGCGGGTTAAAGACGTTGGGGAGACAACATGGGAAATCCCGAACCTCCAGCTCCCTTGCGTGCTTGTAAAAGCAGCTCTAGGGATCTCGCAGGAATAAATAAATTCAACAAGTCTAAATATTTGCCTGATAGAGCCTCCTACCCCTCCTGCGAGGGTGGCTGTCTAGGGAAGTGTCAGGACTTGCAAATAGTGGGGGTTTTGCAGGAAAAGGCACTTTAACAACTTACTCCGTGCATTGTGGAGGGTCCTTGGGTCATCGCTCTGTGTTGCAAAAGGCTTTCTGCCGTGAAAAAGCCAACTGATAATTCCTCCCGGGACAGAGGAGACCTGTGAAACAGCTTGTTGATTAAGCAAATCATTAGCAGAGCTAAGAGGACCTAAACCTGGTGAATTAACCCCTAAGCTCATGCTTTTGCACCGTGTCCTGCCCAGTCTTGCATGTAGAGCTGCCGGTGCTCGTCTCTGTCAGAAAGACGTGGTTCCCACCAATATTAGAGATGGATCTGTAGGATCAATATTGA
Organism: Alca torda; assembly: GCA_008658365.1. Lineage (NCBI taxonomy): Eukaryota > Metazoa > Chordata > Aves > Charadriiformes > Alcidae > Alca > Alca torda. Next base: position 208,553,716 of record CM018076.1, read on the forward strand.
GGAAAAGATCTACATGTTTCCCATGCTCAGCTCTGGTCCTTAAAGTAACTTAGCTTGCTTATACCACTAGCAGAAGACAAGTGGTGTTTTGAGTTGAGAGAGGTCATTAGAACTAACAGCACGTGAACTGTTAAATTGAGAGTTAACGGCAAGCCAAGTACGGAGAATAAATCATTCAGAAGACCATAAAATATGTAGGGCTGACCCGAGACCTCAGTGGCCACCTTGTTGGCACTGGCGTGTTCATGATGGATCTGGGACACGTGCATAATTCAAAATGGGAGTGTGGTTTAGGGACAGTGATTGGCCTCATCTCTAGATAATCCTGCTTAGCAATGGAAAGCTGTCTTAACTCTCCTCAGGTCAGTCTTCCTCTGAGGCACCTCGTGGGGGGTCCTGCGGTGATATTTGTGCTTCCTTAGTCATTTCTCCATGTGCTTCTGCCTGGGGCGATGGGAGATGTTGCCTTGGCGACTGCAGCATCCACCAACGCAACCCCTCGCCAGTTTTGTCGCCTGCCATGGGCAACAGAACGCAGGACCAGCTTCAAAGCCTGCCTGCTCAAAGCAAAAGGCAGGTGCCTGCCAGAGGAGCTCGGGCTCAGGCTGGGCTTTGGGGATGATGACGTGGGACCCTGCAGATCAAAGATGGGCAGAGGGGATGTGGTGCAGCGGTTCCCGCGTGGGACTTCATGAGCTGCTTGATCGTGTTAGATAACTTCTCCCACTACATAGGGTATTTAGAACAAACCCACTGGAGTTTTTTCTATTTTTCTACCTCCTTGGCCATCTTTTCCGAGTACTTTGTCTATGCAAAGGGCTGACTTTTGTGGGGTGAAGGGTCTGAATGGCTCATACTGTCCTCTAGTCTTCAGTCTTCTTCCTTACCTGGCATCTGGCTTTATCCCATTGCTTATGAATTTGGCTGAAAAGTCTGATCCTATTTAAAAATAAGCCAGAAAAAAGTTCAGGCATCTGCCTCTTTATCCATCCCTGTGTGTGTGCAGGGGAACTTTCTTGGACACCAACCCAGCATTGCAAAAATAAGAGCAGACCTTGGACCAATGCCTGGGGTTGGATGATGCTTTGAGACACTTTGGATAGGAGGGGATGTGGTCTGCTCATCTTGATCTGACTCACTTTGGTCATAGGCTGTCCAGGTGCTCTCCTCCTTGTGTTTGGCTGAGCAGCAAGCAGGACCTCCACTTTCCTGAGGAAGGATGCTAATCTGGCCAGAGCATTTAAGGGATGTCCTTTACTGAAGCATCTTTTTCTCATCTTGTTTCATCTTACAGAAGCTCCTTCTTTCCTTTGTTTTGGCTGGACTGTGGCTGAAAGCTTTGTATTGAAATTCTGCAAGGTGGAACAAAATTGTAGACTAGTTTGGGGTGAGGAAGATGATTTCACTCAGCTTTACCTTGGAGATAATATGCTGCACCTGAGGTTTGGCAGACCTCACTTTCTGCTTTGGGATGGACCTGGGGGCTCCTGTTCTCAGAGTACGGCATGACCGCTAGCTGTGTTGAAGTTTCTCCTCTTGACAAAACTGTCTGGGAGGTAGAGGTCTGGACTTGCTTGACTGAGCCCTTCTTCTAGAGCTCCTACACTCCTACCCTGGGCACAGCAATGAGATGCAGTAGGATGGTTCCCTCTCTCCTGTCTTGAGCTATGGAGTGTTGCTGATTTAAATCTGAAATTGTTGACTGGTCTAGGACCAGCTGGGTTTACCCTCATGGTTACCTCACTTTAACCTAAATACAGCTGTGACTGTCAAGACTGAAGGCCAAGTTCCATGCTGCAAGTAAATGCAGATCTACCATGAGATAAATGTGATAACAAATGTGTTTATTTGCTACGCAGCCTAATGAGGCTGAAATAAAAATTGTTGTCACATGTCCCTGTTAACTCTGCTGTTGACCTCCAGTCATAGGCATTCTTTATTGTTGATAATATGGGATTATTAAGTAGTCTTCTGGGGCATGAGCAGACTGCTATACAGCCGTGTACAGGGCACGATGGGGGTGTTGGTGGGTGAGAAGCTCAACATGAGCCGGCAATGTGCGCTGGCAGCCCAGAAACCCCCTCGCAGCCTGGGCTGCATCCCCAGCAGCGTGGGCAGCAGGGCGAGGGGGGGGATTCTGCCCCTCTGCTCCGCTCGGGGGAGACCCCCCTGCAGTGCTGCCTCCAGCTCTGGGGCCTCAGCACAGGAGAGACACGGAGCTGGTGGAGCGGGGCCAGAGGAGGCCCCGGAGATGCTGGGAGGGCTGGAGCCCCTCTGCTGTGAGGACAGGCTGAGAGAGTTGGGGCGGTTCAGCCTGGAGAAGAGAAGGCTCCGGGGAGCCCCTTCCAGTCCCTCAAGGGGCTCCAGGAAAGCTGGGGAGGGACTCTGGATCAGGGAGGGGAGCCATGGGATGAGGGGGAATGGTATTAAACTGAAAGAGGGGAGATTTAGGTGAGACATGAGGCAGAAATTCTTGGCTGTGAGGGTGGTGAGCCCCTGGCCCAGGTTGCCCAGAGAAGCTGTGGCTGCCCCATCCCTGGAGGTGTTCAAGGCCAGGTTGGACGGGGCTTGGAGCAACCTGGTCTAGTGGGAGGTGTCCCTGCCCAGGGCAGGGGGTTGGAACGAGATGATCTTTGAAGGTCTCTTCCAACCCAAACCATTCGATGATTTTATGATAACTAGAACCCATGCTGGTTATTTCCTAACAAATGATTCACTAGTACCACTAACAACAAAGCTGGAGGTGGAGAGAGCTTGTGCACTGCAGCTGGGGCATCTGAGCAAACTAAGATACAGCATAATTTGTGCTGCTCAAGGGGTTTTACAGATGCGAGACCAGGATGGATGAGGCTTTGAGCAGCCTGGTCTAGTGGGAGGTGTCCCTGCCCATGACAGGGGGTTGGAACTAGATGATCTTTAAGGTCCCTTCCAACCCTAACAATTCTATGATTCAAAGTATCCTGGTATCAGACTGCTTAATCTAGTTTTGTTATGCCTCCAATGTTAGCTTTTCTGCCACGTATGTAGCTCAAAATGTCCACTTCCACGTTATGCTTTGGAGGGGCTCAGCTACACTACATCTAATTTGATTTTCATCTCAATAAGCTGTGTGATGCAGTATAATTCTTGGCCAAGAATTAATGTGCTAATTGCCTTGAAAAGGTAACAGATGAAGCTTGGCTTTAAGGAGCTTTCATTATATTTTTAACTATCTGTAACACTTGTACTTCCTTTCAGCTAATTTATTTGTCTGCTTTTTAATTAAGTGTGGTCAATTGAGTTTTCTGGTGCCCAAGTGTGAAGTCCTGTTTCCTTTCTCTCCTGGCACCTTTGGGTCTGCCTCCCTGCCTAGGTAAATTGTCGTGTTTGAGCACTTTATCAGAAATAAACTGTGCTGGAAGAGCACCAGATGCTGTTCCTACCTGAGTCTGTGGTGCAGGAACGAGTCAGACGCTTGGTCAAACCCTTCGTTGACTCCAGGATCTCCTTGGTAACATCTCTTGTGGTTGACTCTGATGGGTGCTGTAATTAAATAAGTGTACTAAGCCCATCACCAGTTGGGGGACAGCTGGCTAATGTCACTGAGCTTCCTTGGAAGGCTGCAGATGGCTCCTATCACTGAGCGGCAGTGAGGTTTCCTGGAGAAGTCAGTACTTTGGCTGTCTTGGCAAGTAGCATCCTTAAAAGCCAGGCATAGAATCATAGAATGGTTTGTGTTGGAAGGGACCTTAAAGATCATCTAGTTCCAACCATAAGGGCTTAGTGTGGGCAATATACCATCAATACTCCAAGGCATGAGCTGCGGTGTGAGTTGAGGGGCTCAGGATCTCATCTGAGACCGGGAAAGCTGTTGCTAAGATCTCCGCTGTGTAGACATGGGTTGCTAAGGCTGTGACCCCAAACAGCCAGGCTGTCCCATTCTGGAACAGGTGCCCTGGAAAACAGAGCAACTGGAAAACCCTCCAGGGGCTGCGCTGGGTGGCCGGCACAGGATAAGCGACTGTCTTTGGCAGTAGCAGATGGAGATCTGTATTTCTCCAGGATTCAAAATATTTTCTTGGGAAAAGAAGGATACAAATGGATACCAAAGGCTGGGGTATATGGTATTGTTCACCTCAGTTAGTCATAGGTACGTCTAATGGACCTTCTTAAGCTTGGTTATTGGTCTAATGTATTCCCTGAAAGACTGAGGAAAAATTGCCTTTCCTATACTTAATTCTCCTTTGGCTTCTTAATATGTGAATGGTGTGTGGGCCCACCCTTAAAAGAAATAGTTTTCTTTAAAGAACTGAACCTGAGTATCAGTGTTGGGTTATTCTGCTGTGGCTGGGTCCCAAAAAAACCCCACATTTCTGTTGGCTTATCAAAGCTCTTCTGCTCTGTATCCCTAGTAACTAACCAGCCTGGTTCTCCAGAGCATTAAGGATCTTCACAGAAAGGAAGCTGAAGGAGAAAGGAAGCAAGACTTGCATGGAGGGTTGAATACATAAGGTGTTAAGTCTGACATGATGAACAGCAAGCTCAGGACTGGCTGGAAATGGCTGTCTCAGCACTGAAATCTGTAATTGCCCAGCCTGCAGGTGATTTGGGTCCATCTGGAGTGTGCAGGTTGTTGGTGCAAGGGTTGACCATGCACTTGCCAGGTGACACACCTGCCCATTGCCCTGGGCTTCCCTTCTGTCCTTAAATGGGAATTAAATGTTAATATTATTCAGCCCATGGTAACTACTGGCTCTTCCGATGTTGGGAATCTTGATCTCTGTGAAGGGTGTTTTTCCTTTCAGCAAATAACTGACCCAGGACACCATTTGTCCACAGGCAGGTGCTGAGCTGTCTGCTCTGCTTCCCTCTGTCTGCAGGAGTTGGACGTTGCCACAAAAAGCTTAATGCGGTTCAAGAAGCAAGTTGACCGGTTGACTTGTGCTACCCAATACAGGGCTAGCAATGCCTACCATTTGTTAAAGCATCCAGAAAATGCTGAAGCACAAATTCTCATCTGGAGGGATAAACAGTTGTTCTCTCCGGGGGAAGAGGATAGGGATTTAGCTGATCCAAGGCTGGAGTGTTGGATTCATCAATCCAAGGATGTTTTGGTAGTGTAACTACAGGTGCTGGAAGGATAAATTACATGGGGCTGGGCTTTTATTATGGATCACAAATAATCTCTAAGACTTTTGGCTTATTTTCAAGGCATAGAGAGATGGCCAGTGACACGACTATTGCTAGAGGCATCCTTTAAACCAGGACCTAGCAGTCCTGAGGCCACATGAGGTCTGTCCATGTGCAATTTTGAAAACCAGGTTTTTGGGACAGCCAGTTTCTAGAGCTGCAGTAGGAGTTGCCCCTAGGCTGTGGCCCCTCAGTGGGAATGACAGATTCCTCTTACCCTTGGACAGGTGACTCTGTGAAAAAAGAAATGGGATGGAGTTTATCACACACCCCAAATTTGGGCATTTGCTGTCAAACGTGAAGAGCTGCAGCACAGGATTTCTGGGTCTTGAAAAGCATTGCAAATGAGCACATGGTGGTGGTTTAGCTCACCAGCACACTGTCCTGTCTCACATCAGGAATTGCAGAGATACTTAATTATTAAGAGTGAATTCAGCACACATGTTCTCTTGCAAAGACCTGCCTTCACCTTGAGCTTCAGACTGGATTAGTGCTGTAGGTTTCAGTTTACTGGCAGTTGCAGTGGCATAGAGTCATAGAATTGTCAGGGTTGGAAGGGACCTTAAAGATCATCTAGTTCCAACCCCCCAGCCATGGGCAGGGACACCTCCCACTAGATCAGGTTGCTCAGAGCCCCGTCCAGCCTGGCCTTAAAAAATTCCAGGGATGGGGCTTCCACCACCTCTCTGGGCAACCTGTTCCAGTGTCTCACCACCCTCATGGTGAAGAACTTCTTCCTAATGTCCAGTCTGAATCGTCCCATCTCTAGTTTTTATCCATTCCCTCTAGTCCTACCATTACCCGACATCCTAAAAAGTCCCTCACCAGCTTTCTTGTAGGCCCCCTTAAGATACTGGTAGGCCACTGTAAGGTCTCCTCGGAGCCTTCTTTCCTCCAGACTGAACAACCCCAACTTGGTCTGTTTTGAGTACTTAATGTCCAACCCATTGCAAGGATTGTTCATTCAGTGTAGACTAAGCAGAGCCAAGGGCCCTGGGTGGGTGGGCTGGCTCTAGATTTGGGCTGCAGGGTCTGGTGTGGCTCCTTGGCGATGCCCTATACTGGCAGAAATGCTCAGGAAGGCATGTAGATGTCAGTCCTAGGGACCGTGCGCAGGCTTAACATTAAATGGCATTTAAGAGGGGGAGCAAAGAAGCTGCAAAACTAATACAGCAGTTCTGCAGATGCAGCTATGGTGCATTAATCCTATTGCTCAGACTATCAGCAAGGGCAACAGCAAAGACTGCAGACGTGCTTGGCATGTTTAAAGGATGCATTAGTGAAACCTGCTTCGTGGAAACTACCAAAATTCTAGTACCTGCCTATATCTAGAGAAGAGCCTCTTCTCCATCAAAGTTTAACTTGACTGAGCATGAGCACTTGCTGTGGTATCACCACTAGCAGTGTCATGTCTTGCCAGCAACAGCAAGGACTGAATCCATTCAATACCCATTCAACTACCTGAGAGGAGGGTGTAGAGAGGTGGGGGTTGGTCTCTTCTCCCAAGGAACAGGCCACAGGACAAGAGGAAACAGCATCAAGTTGCACCAGGGGAGGTTTAGGATGGATATTGAGAAAAATTTTTACACTGAAAGGGTTATTAAGCATTGGAACAGGCTGCCCAGGGAAGTGGTTGAGGCACCATCCCTGGGGGTATTTAAAAGACAGGTAGACGTAGTGCTTAGGGATATGGTTTAGCGGTGGCTTTTGTCAGAGTTAGGTTGATGGTTGGACTTGATCTGAAAGGTCCTTTCCAACCTAGGCGATTCCATGGTTCTGTATAAACAGCTGCTTACAGCATTGCATCCCATCTAATGACAGGCTGACCCTTAAACAGAAAAGGAAATATGTAAACACACCTCCTCATTTGTTCATAGGCCAGCAGCTTGAGTTGCATTTTAGGCAGTTATTGTGGTCCTCGACAAATAAAGTAAGGAAGTGAAGGAAAACACAAGTGTTTCTTTCTCAAGGTTGTTAAGTGTATCAGCAAACGCTGCAGTGGGTAGTTCCTCATACAGCAATCAAGTCTTTCACTTCAGTATTTAACTTGGGTCTCTCCCCACTTGAATAGCTTAAACTTCTAAAAGAGGCTTTCAGCTCCTTTCTTCCACATGTACTGCTTTAGAAACACTGTGATGGTTTTCCTTACCCTTGGAGCTGTGGATCCCAGGGGTCCATGGCTGAGGTGTTGCTCAACCAGCCCTTGAGCTGTGCTGCGTAAGGCTGGAGTGCAGAGCTTTCCTTGAACATGCACAAAGGAGTTGTGCAAGGGACCTGGTGACGGGTGGGTGAGCAACAGTTCAGACCACAACCTGGTGTGTGCTTCCCTGTGGTTTGGGACAGCTGGTCATAGAATCACAGAATGGTTTGGGTTGGAAGGGACCTTAAAGATCATCTCATTCCACCTCCCTGCCCTGGGCAGGGACACCTCCCACTAGACCAGGTTGCTCCAAGCCCCGTCCAACCTGGCCTTGAACCCCTCCAGGGATGGGGCAGCCACAGCTTCTCTGGGCAACCTGGGCCAGGGGCTCACCACCCTCAGAGTGAAAAATTTCTTCTTGAGATCTCATCTAAATCTTCCCTTTTCCAGGTTGGGACCATTACCCCTCGTCCCATGGCTCCCCTCCCTGATCCAGAGTCCCTCCCCAGCTTTCCTGGAGCCCCTTGAGGGACTGGAAGGGGCTCTAAGGTCTCTGCGGAGCCTTCTCTTCCCCAGGCTGAACAACCCCAACTCTCTCCGCAGTTTGAAGTGGGGGCATGTGTTAGGACCATGTGTCAATGTCCTCTGCACTTTTATGGTCAAGTGAATAGAAGCTTGCTCAGGTGGGAACTGATGTTACCCATTTATCCCCTCTAGCATCCCCAAGACAGTTGGATGCTTGCGGATGGCAACCTTTCCCCTTCCAGGAAATACTAGCCTTTGACAAGCCTAGTTCTAAAAGCACACTGCACAAACATTGATTGAAAACCTCCTATTTGAAAGGAAAATATTGGTATCTTTACTCAGTTTGCAAATGTAACTTTATTTCTATTTTTCTCCTTAGGCACAGGATCGAGCATTCTTTCTGCTCTGCAGGATTTGTTCTGGCTATCTAAATCCAAAGTAGAGAAACAACTACAAATCATCTCTGTGCTGCAATGGGTTCTCACTTTCCTTATCATGGGTAAGTAGCACCTTTTGGCCAAAAGCAAAGCTTTATTTATTCATTCTGGAAGACTTCTAAGGTAAAAATGTCAACTTTTGCATAAAGATTAATTACAGGATGTGCAGTGCAGCAGGAAAGTTCCTGGGGCGTGTGGATATTGTAGAGTGTATTTGCATAGCTTGATATTTTGGCAATAAATGCCTTTACCTGGCTCTAGAAAAACATAGGACCTATAGAAAGACCTAGTGATGTTTAGCTCGTGTTTGTGTCTACCAGACAAATAAGACTGAAGCAATTGGAAATATCTCATCTGACTCATTCATGGGAATGTCCATAGAGAAGAAACTTCTTAGAAGCAACTGATAGCTGATGCAACTGATTGCAACAGGAGTGCCTTCCTCCTGGCTTGGCCTCCCTCCAAGAGGTACCAGAGATGGGAAAGAACTGTGTGTTACACCAGTGAAATAGTAAAGACTGTTTGTCTCTGGGTACTTCTGTTAGGTGAAGTCTCAGCCTCAATAGTATTGTTGATAATTAAACTGGAGAAAGATGCTGATTGTAATCTGTCAAGCAAGTCTCACTCTTCCTTCCCAATTTTGTTTGTGCTAAAATGGCAACGTCATTTGTGGGTGGGATCTCTGGAGCGCTGGTGGGACGGCTGGTGTAGAGCTGGTGTGGAAGACTTGTGTAGCTGCGGAATAAACCCCCTTGGTGTCAGCCACAAAGAAATCTTGACGCTCGTGAAGTCTTGCTCTTGCCTGGTGAAGCAGCTGCCCTACATGGAGATATTATAGGAGAGAGACCTGGAGAAACTACGAAGGGGAGGCTGAGGTAGTCCAAAGCAGGTAGCTTGGGAGGAAGCTGTCTCAGTCCTACATAAGGGATTTTTAGCTAAATCCGATTTGATTGGGGATTAATGACATCAGGTTGGGACTAAGACTTCAGTATAAAAGGGTCAAAAGGCAAGGGGCTCTTAATGCAAGTGTAAATGCAGATCAGAACCTGATGCAACCTTGTTTTCTTCTCTTTCTTGGCCATATCCAGGTGTCGCTTGCACTTTAATCCTCATGTACATACTGTGCACAGATTGCTGGGCAATTGCTGCTCTATATTTAGCCTGGCTGGTGTTTGACTGGAATACACCAAAGAAAGGTAAATATTGCCAAATAGATCCTTGCTGTTTAAGTGTCCCTGTCCTCCTATTTGGACAAAGAAGCACTTCCTTTTAATGGGTGACTTCCCTTCTTAGTGGGACTTGGCTGAATCGCTGGCCAAAAGGCACAAACAGTGACTGCAGGTTTTATTGATGCTGAGGGTGACACAAGGTAACGTTCACTAATATCGTGCCATTGCTGGCTTTTAGCAACATATTTATAAGGCTTAGGTTCTTCCTCCAGGTCAGAAAGATCTACATAAAGATCCAAGATCTTGCCGTCCTCTCCAGCTCTTGCAAGGTTCAGACTGTGGCATGACTGTTAAGATGTGGCTCCCCTATGGAGTCTGTGTTGCTGCAAATTAAGCAGAAAATCTTTTTATTTCAGAAGACGTCCTGTAGAAAGCAGCTCTGAGACCCCACTACAGCGATGGCAACTCCTTTCATAGCCAGATCTGCCCAATTCTCCATTGCTTCAAGACCACTGAAATCATCCAGGATCTTAGCCTTCCTTCCCCAAAAGATAAATTTGAGGTTAACATGGAGCTGTTTCTAGCTTGAATTGTCCATCGCCCAACTACAACAGAATATTAAGTCAGATCCTTACCCGAATTGGTTGTCAGGCCTTAATTAGCTTGAAGTGCCCTGAAGCATGGATGGTTTCACCTGATTTTAGTGAAAGATGGAGGTGTCCCACTTAGAGGAATGAAACTGTTGATTTCTCTAGTGAGACAGCAAACTATCTGGGGTCCTCTAGGCTTCTTTGTGGGCACCCATGTAGAAAGAGCTTTAAAAGCATGATTTATTTTTTTTCTCTTCAGGTGGAAGAAGATCCCAATGGGTGAGGAACTGGGCTATATGGAGGTACTTCAGGGATTATTTTCCAATAAGAGTAAGTAACAGTTTAGCTCTATGCATTGGGACCTAACTGGTTTAGATCGACTTCTAATAACCCCTGTGGAGATGATAATGTTCAGTTCTGGGCTCCCCGGTTCACAGTTCTGGTCTCCCCGGTTCACGAGGGACAGGGAACCGCTGCAGAGCGTGCAGCAGAGAGCTACAAAGATGCTGAGGGGACTGGAACACCTCTCTTATGAAGAAAGGCTGAGGGATTTGGGTCTCTTCAGTCTGGAAAAAAGATGGCTGAGGGGTGACCTTATCAACACTTATAAATACTTAAAGGGTGGGTGTCAGGAGGATGGGGCCAGGCTCTTCTCAGTGGTGCCCGGTGACAAGACAAGGGGTAACGGGCACAAACTTGAGCATAGGAAGTTCCACCTAAACATGAGGAGGAACTTCTTTCCTTTGAGGGTGGTAGAGCCCTGGCACAGGCTGCCCAGAGAGGTGGTGGAGTCTCCGTCTCTGGAGACATTCCAAACCCGCCTGGACACGTTCCTGTGCAACCTGCTCTGGGTGACCCTGCTCTGGCAGGGGGCTGGACTGGATGGTCTCCAGAGGTCCCTTCCAACCCTATGATTCTATGTACCTACATGAGTCTGTCTATGATGCTAAACTGTAAGCAGGACACGGCTTAGTTACCATTGCCATATTACTGCTTGGAGCAGCTGTGGCTATAAAAATGTGGAATGCATCATCAACGATGGTGTCATGATTTGTAGAATGATTTGTCTTATCACCAGACTTCTTGAGGCAATCTGCCCCTGCAGCAGTGAGGCTCCCTGTTCATCTCTCCAACTTCTCTTCTGCGCCGCAGCAGTCCTGTGTTGTGCCCAGCCCTGCCTCTGTCCCCCTCTTGTAAATCTAGCTTGGCTTTGAGCTGTTTTCCAGTTACACCCTAGCAGTGGTGTATTGGGTAAGGATAGTTGGGAACCCCTGGCGCCAAAAGTCCTGCCACTTCACAGGGAGCAGGGAAATCAGCTCTGAAGTCTAGCTGCTTTGGGGAAGGAGGGAGTTCCAGCAGCAGGAATAATAGCTCCAGTTCTCCAGCTTGTAACTTGCTCACCTTCTGCTTGTATTTTCCCTGCTGGTTCAGATGTGTTACAGACAGAGAACAGGGCTGTCGGTCTGCTCCGGCGACTGCAGAATTAGCTGAAGGACTTGGAAAGCAGCAAGGGCCAAATTCAGCTAGGAGGGAACCTGATCCTCTTTGGAAGGACACCCAGGACTATTATATAAGACTGTTGGCAAGTCTTATTCAGCCTGAGTAAAAGGGACAGACCTTTTGATGAGCTACCTGTCCCTAAGATAGTCCAGCCTCAGAAGGCAGTAGGGAATGCAATTCCAGCAGGAAGCCAAAGTCGTATAGACTGGTTTTCTCCTTTGCAAAGTCACTTGAACTCTTGAGTGCCTGAACATGCTGTTGGTGAACACTCTTGCCTTATTTTTGCTGCTATTAACAGGTAATTCTTGGCAAGTGTAGGTGGAAAAATACATACAAGTGCACAGGCTGCAAGTGGCTGGTCAACCCAGGTGTTACAGCTAATGGAGAACAGAGCATGCTCAAGTGTTGAAGACAGGTCTTGAATGTGTTGCCTTCTAGTACCAAGTCCTCAGTACTGCAACAAACCCTGCCACCTTGATCTTACAGAATCACAGAATGGTTTAGGTCCCTTTAGGAAGGGACCCTAAAGATCATCTCATTCCACCCCCCTGCCCTGGGCAGGGACACCTCCCACCACACCAGGCTGCTCCAAGCCCCGTCCAACCTGGCCTTGGCAGGGTTGGGGCAGCCACAGCTTCTCTGGGCAACCTGTTCCAGTGTCTCACCACCCTCCCAGGAAAGAATTTCTTCCTGAGATCTTTCTCCTGGGGACTTGAATCAAGATGGTCACCATTAATGTCTGGTCCCCTTGTTTCACCACTCCTTTGATGGTGTATTTAGCCCCAGTCTTGATGGAAACATGCTCCGCATCAGCCATGCAGGTCAGATCCACTGTAAATGGACTAGGTTTGTCAAACAGTTGGGTTTTTCAAGTAAGATTAGAGGTGAGATTGGGTGGATAAACTGAACGTCTCTGCTGCTTTTAGGTAAATACTTGCTAATTCATGCAGTCCATTTGCAAGAACCTTTTATGGCTGTAATTCCTTTATTGCTAAGAGTGTAGAATTGTGCAAGGCTTACAGAGCCCACTGGTAAATGGTATGCAAAAGGCAGCACATGAGGGTTGACAGCTGTGGGATAACTCCTGCACCTGCTATGGAGAAACAGCCAGCTGGCTGCATGCTCATTAAAACCTGCTACAGGGATCATGGGGCTGCAAGATGCTAGAGCTGGTTGTCTGCAATTATGGGGGTGTGTTGTGGTTTTGGCCAAATTGGCCAATGGCTTGGTGACATATGCTCTCCCCCACCTCCTGCACATGGAGAGGAGGAGGAGAGGTAGAGAGGTATATGGGTTTAGAAGAAACTAAACTACTTTAATGAAATATTAATAATAAAATAAAAAGGAAAATAATGAAATAGATACAGTATATACAAAACTGTATGAAGCTGCCAGGATGATGTCACCAGCAGGCACCTGGGAAGTCCCAGACTGGACTCAGTGATGGGTGGAAACTGGATTCCACAGCTGGAGTCAGGAACACGCGGATTGGGATCAAAGGCAGATGAACAGACAGTGTCCTCCTTGGACGTTGGCCATTGAAGGAAAGAGACTGACCTTTTGATCCCTCAGATTTTATACTGAGCATGGGGCAGATGGGATGGAATACCCCTGTTGGTCAATTTTGGGTCACCTGTCCTGTCTGCTCCTCTACGCTTTTCTGTTTCCGACCCTCCAATGGGGCAAACGAAATTAGCTGACCTTGGTTGTTATAGCAATAAGTATAAGCAGGAGCCTCTCTGTGTACCATTCCTTGGCACAAACTGTAAACATTGGTCTTATCACTCTGAGAATGAACCGTTTTTGGCACAACATGCTGTTAACTTCAGAGAGTTAGAAGAGGCCTAGCTAAGAAGTAAAATTACTGAAGGGGAAGTTGGTTCTGTTTTACCTCAAACCAGGACAGCATGAACATAATCTCTTGTAAGGAGCGGTACTGACCACTTAGGTTTGAACTTGCTAAGAGGATGGGAACTCCTTGGATAAACTATTTACCTGTCTTCAGTCAAGAGGGAGGCTGGTCTAGAGATGGCCACTTCTTTAAGTCTTCTGTGGGCAAAATTCCCCTTGACTGGATCCTGAAGGGTCTGTGCAATGGCTTAGCAGAGCTTGGTGTGTCTCTCTGGCTTGTGGTTTGTTGGGGCAGTCATCTGCTGCACCTCATCCTCTTCCGTGAGCACCAGGAGGGCAGATCACACCAGTGACAGTCTTACTGGTGGCACTCGTAATGCTGAACTCAGCTTTTGCAAGCTCCTCGGTGGCTGCAGATCTGAAGGCCAAGGTTTCCTTATACCAAGGTGGTGTGAGCTTAGTCCTGAGGATGCAGGCAGGATGTGGCCAGACTGAAAAAACACCAGCAGTATCCACCTCTGACACAGCTGTGAGTTAGAACTTGTGGCTAGATCTGCTGCATTCTTCCACAGCTCTACCTGCTGGCCTCAGGCTTGCTTTGTCAGAGCAGCTGCATGAGAAGCAGGCTTGGCTTTGACATTTTTTTATGATGATTATGCTGCTTCTCCACCTGAGCCAGCAGTGCTTCCCATCCTGAAACTCCAGAGGGACTATTGTATGTGTACCTGGAGATACCAGGTCATGTTTTGTAATAGCGGGTGGATTTGAGAACCAGCCTGAATCTGGCTCAATTCCTTGGTGTGAGCAGAGCTTGTTCACACTTGCTGGGGCTTCGTGCAGCTGCTCTGACAGTAATAAGCTATTTTAGGGCACTAGAAGCTTAAGTTTGTCTGCTGCTTAGTGGCTGGCCTTGCTTTAATCTGAAGAGTACATGAAGCAGCTGAGGAAGCTTCCAGTGAGCTAAATCCTGGTGCTGAAGTGCCAGGTGAAGCTGGAGCTCTTGCAGGTGTGAGCGTGGTGCTGTGAGCCTGGCTGGGCTCAACCCCAGTGCTGCAGAGATAGGCATGGTCCCAGCAGCCTCCCCAGGACATCCTGATGATCTGAGGGTGTCATGTGGGGAATGCCGCAAGCTAAAGGTCTTGTTTGGGTAAAGAAGCCATCACCTGAGCATGTGAACACAGCTACTGCTTATCTCCACAGGTGATAGCACTTCAGTTAGCAATGTCTGCAGACCTTTGGCTTGCCTGTGTCAAGCAGTGAGCATTTCAGGTGTGTGTGGTGAGACCTTCTTGGTCAGAAGAAGGGACTGTTGCAACATGGTGACTTTTTTTTTGCAGCGTTTGTCTTGCCCTCGGTGGCTTGGCTGGCTTCCTGGCAAAGCTTCTCCTTAGTTGTCATCGTAGATAACTTACAGAATGGGAATGGAGGTGTTTGCTTCCCATGTGTGATGCAGTCTAGTGGTAATACGGAGAGCCTGGAGGGGTCTTGGGTCTCTGGGAAGGTGAGATAACTTCTTCTGTAGTGCTGCTGGGTGTGATGCAGCTAATTGCAATTGTTCAGTTGTTTTGCAAGCTTATATGCTCGCTACTGCTGCTTGGATCCTGCAGGATGAGCTCTGACTTTCTACGTGCTTCTGTGGTCACTAGACCATTCGTGTTCATCCTGCTCTTTGCTGGCTCCTGGTGCTGAGCAGCAGTGTCTCTGCTGTCCCCTTTCTCCACACTTGCATGTGCTACTTACTCATCCTGTTCCTACAAAAAAAAAATTGGTTATGCTGTTCTTTGGGCGTATCTGGCACTCAAATGTTAACACAAGGGTTTTTTACCGCAATTGCACTGCTTTATTGGTTCTGTAGGCAGGCTTAGATCTGTTTAAAGAAATCTGTTATTACTACAGCAGATGGATGGACCTTTGCTCCTGCTCAAACTGGTTTGGTCTCAGGCAGCAGCTGGGAACAGGCGTGTTTAGTGCAGTGGGGTGAAGGTCCAGCTTCAGCCCCAGCACTGTAATCACCCAGCTCTGCCTCACCATGGGAGCACTGAAGCTGTGTGGGACTGGAGAAGACCTTGAAGGCACAAGCAAAAACCCCTTGGAGGTTCAGAACTGAGTTGCAAAAGTGTTGCTGTCAAATGACAGCTACAGCAAATTCCTTAGGCCTCCCCGATAAGGCAGCCCAGCAGCTCTGTGTTGGCTTGTCAAGGGGAAAGGTGCAAGAAAACTAGTAGCGAGTGATCGGCCTCCTAAGGAAAGCTTCGGTCTTGCTTAAGACTAGAAATAAGTGATTACAACACTTCAGAAATTCCTGCTTCTCGACTAAGTTTAGGGATCCATGAAGGCTCTGCCTTTGGTGTTGGCAGGTCAGACCCTGGGCTGAGTTTATGCGTTAGCAGATCTCAGATCTGGACCACTTGTGGATAAGGGTGCAAACATGATGCCTGGCAGTCTTTGGGGGCCCTGGCTTGACTTGGGTGGAGGAGGCCAAGTTCACCTTCTGTGAACCCATCTGTTGTGGGACAGCCTGTGGAAGGCAGTGGCAGCCCGGATGGGACAAACGGCTGGGGGAAAGCACATATACATGACTGCCAGGCTGACTCTCAGACCTGTAAATCCCTGTTGTAAGGTTTCCATTCTCATTGAGTCTCCAGTGCTGCTTAGATATTCCCCTTCTGCTTTACCATGGGTGGGCTGTGCCGGTGAGCTGGGTCCCTGCACCCCCCTTGCCTTGCTCCTGCCCCACTTGTCCAAGCGGTGTGGGTGTCATCACCGACCCTGTGCCTCCATAACAGGAGGTCCTGGAAAGCAAACACAGAGCGATAAGGCTGCAGCTTGGCTGGGGCTCGTGTCAGGTACGCAAGCAATGGGCGCCACTGGGAACGGGGTGTCCTTCCACGTGGTGGAGGGGCTGGAGCAGGGTCCTTGCCAGGGCTGGCAGCAGGACAGCAGCGTGTCTTCTGTATGAGAGCAGATGTGTGGCTCTGCCAAGCTCAGCTCACAAATGTCGCATGCTCCAGAGTGACAAGGACAAACCCCCTGTTTCAGGCGGCTTCCTTTTAAAGCAGCTGTGCTTGGTGTAGGCAAAGGATGAGGCTTGGAGCCTGGAAACCCTCACCCTGCTCCTATGAGGGCTCCAAGGAGAAGTGTCTGCCACCACTCCAACCAAGCCACATGTGTCTGTAGCCACCAGGTCTCGAGTCTCTCCTACAACTGAGCAGGAACTGAGATGGCAACAAAAATAATCAGAGGGCTGGAGCCCCTCTGCTGTGAGGACAGGCTGAGAGAGTTGGGGGGGTTCAGCCTGGAGAAGAGAAGGCTCCAGGGAGACCTTGGAGCCCCTTCCAGTCCCTCAGGGGGCTCCAGGAAAGCTGGGGAGGAACTCTGGATCAGAGAGGGGAGCCATAGGATGAGGGGGGATGATTTTAAACTGAAAGAGGGGAGATTGAGATGAGATCTCAGGCAGAAATTTTTCACTCTGAGGGTGGTGAGCCCCTGTCTCAGGCTGCCCAGAGAAGTTGTGGCTGCCGCATCCCTGGAGGTGTTCAAGTTGCTCAAAGCCCGGTCCAACCTGACCTTGGTCTGGTGGGAGGTTTCCCTGCCTGTGGTGGGGGGGTGGGACTAGATGGCCTTTAAAGGTTCCTTCCAACACAAACCGTTCTATGATTCTATTCTATGGAGGCGTTGCTTACTGTATCAGTACTTTCCCCCCCCTCCAGTCTTTCTTAGACGGTGGTTTCCAGTCTGTAGTCTGGGAGCCCTGTTTGTCCTCAATCGTCAAGGTAGGGCCCTCCCACCCTGGGGAGTGCAAGCAAAATCATCTAATTGGGCAAGAAGGGAAAGGGGAGAAAGGATGACTTGGTGTGACGCAGGCTGTGGGGTTCTACGGAGCTGCTGCAACCGCAAGTATCTGCACACGCTTCCTGGAGCCCTGCGTGACCTCAAAGCTAGAAGAAAGTGTGAGGAGTCTACTTGCTTAACACGCTGCTGTGTCACATCTGTAATGCAGCTGCTGTCTTAAATAGCACAAGGGCTGTAGCCTCATCTAGGGACAGTGGTGGGAACACGGGGAGGAGGGAATCAAATTTCTGGGCACGCTGCTTCCGCGTGTCGCAATGGCACTTCAGCTCTCCGTAGCATGATTCAACAAAATGGACCGGCTTGCCTACTGCCAAAGCACTTCTTGGCTAAGGCAGCGGGGTATGTAATGCTGATGTGACATATTGGAAATGCACGCTTTTTCCTATAGGAGCTGACGCAGAGCGACCTTTGCATGTAGAATTTGAGGGATGGGGATGCAGTTGTTCAGCGCTTCATGCTGAGGGTGCAACTGGGGCTTGTAGGTCCTGCCCCGGTCTGAAAGATGCCGCAGTCAGCAAAACCCAGCCCTATTGCAGCCTGAAAAAAGATTACATTCGATCCCTACTTCTGTAGGGTGATGCAGCACTCCTGTTGTGTGTTTACTCAGATCGCTGGTGTACTGCCAGGGGAAGATGCTCTGATGCATGGGATGCTGCTGCTACTTATAGCAGCAAAAAAAAAAGCCTCCAGCAGTAGCTGGGCATGGGTTGTGCTGTGCAAGGCTAAGACCACTTTGGAGTGTCCATACTGTGCAAACAGATGAGTAAATGGTTAGGAATATTGCACAACCCCAAACCAAAGCACTCGCTGCTCGTGGAGCACGTCCTGCAGAAATTGGAGCACGGCTGTGGCCAACAAGACACTCGAGGTGTCTTGCTGGCCCTTTGCTGTGTAGACCAGAGCAAAACCTCTTGAAAGGAGGGATGGTTTCCAGTGGTGAGCCATGCTTCTGCACACTTTCCCTCTTGGTGTGTAGCCAGCAGGCGTATTAAGTGGTTGGGTCTTTTCTTCACGTATTAAGCAAACTTACTTCTCTCATGGGAGACTGATTTGTAATTTTTTCCTCCCTTGCACTGGGATATGAGCCACTAATGTGCTGAGAGAGGGCCTGGAAGGAGGCGTAGCTGTGGCTATAAGCCTGTGAAGAACTTGGTTGGTTTGGGCAAGAGGCTTGCAAGAATACCTTTGGGAAGAGTGGAGAAACAAAGGGCACAGCTTACTTCAACCCAACCCCTATTCCTGCTTGTCTGGCAGTCGTCTTATGTCTAAGATCAGCCTGTTTACTCTGCTTGGGGAGCTGAGTCGAAGTGAAATCCATGATAGCTCCTACCCCAGCCCTTGCACTGTTGTCCCTGGTGGGAGGAGAGGCAAAAGCTGGGGGCTTTGACTTTTTTATGCCTTTTTTCTTATTACCTGAAAATACCTGGCTTCATGTGAGCTCACTCTTTTCTTTCCTAGCTGGTTAAAACCCACAATCTGCTGACCACCAGGAATTACATTTTTGGGTACCATCCACATGGCATCATGGGCTTGGGTGCCTTTTGCAACTTCAGCACAGAGGCCACGGGTGTCAGCCAGAAATTCCCTGGAATCCGACCGTACCTTGCAACCCTGGCTGGGAACTTCAGGATGCCCATTTTGAGGGACTACTTAATGTCTGGTGGTAAGTGCAAGAGGACTTTGTTCCTCCTCCTCATGCCCTTGCCTCTGAGCTGTCTTCCCCTTTTTCAAATGAAAAGGTGTGGCAGAAGCTCACGTAACCACTTCTCCCTGGTGGCATCACTCAAATGTTGCCTTCATGTAGTTGTCAAGAGGAAGCAGTGAATAAACATGACTAGCTTGGGCTGCAGTGACTGCTGCTCCTCTGCATTCATCCTTAACTCAAGGATACGCTTGTCCAAAGGCATGGTAAAGATATCTGGTGTCTGTAGCTGTGGGTGTGGAAGATGGAGACATAGAAGCAAGTTGTCCTAGTTATCATTAGGAGGTACTGGTAGATGAAGAAGTCACACTTACTGAAAATATAAAGTATTCATTAGCCTTTGAAATGTGAATACTGTCGCTAGCTCTGCTCCTGGGCTCACTACCACGTGAGCTGTCATGCATCTTGGTCTTACAGCGATGGCAGATGCCCTCTTCACCCAACCACATATTCGGGTGCCTTCCAGGAGTAAAGAGTCTGGGGTGTTGCATGGTTTCAGATGTTCAGAAGACCCCCTTCCCTGAGAAGATGGGTCACAGGGAACAGGCAGTGAAACAAGTTTGGTGAATGACCTTAATAGGCTAGTTCTAACAGATTCCAGTATTTTAATGATGGAGGCCCTGTAGGTTATGACTGGGCAGAGGAAGCAGTGCTGACAACCTCAAAAAAAAAGTGTTCTTGCATGGCCTGAGCTTCTTTGCGGAGTGAGGGTGCCCGTTGGTTAGGAAGAGATGAGGGGATAACCATGAACTGAACTGCCCAGTACCCTGATTGCTGTTCCTGAACAGATTCACCAATAGATGACTTTAAAACAGGTATCAGTATAGTATTTTGTCTGAATCTTGACTCATGGCTGGGGACAGGACAGGAGTAGTTGTACTTGGCTTTGGCTTGCTAGGTTTGACTAGTTCCAAGATTACCGCCTTAATTTGGTGAGGGAAAGGAAAACCAACTGGATCTGGTATAAAAAAAAAAAAGGTGTTTCTCCCTGCCTAGGAAGGGCAGTATCTCAAGCTGGTTTCTGTCTTCCTGCACCAGGTGGAAGTTGCTATGTGAAGTCCGTAGTTCCCATAATTTAGGAACTGCACAAGAAGTTGGGATCTACCTTCCAGTTTATCGTGTCTGTAAACTTTTAGTTCATGTGTTGCTTAAGTTCCTGCGCTTCAGCCGCCTTTCTGTATTTAAAAAAAAAAAACCTGTTCAGTCTCCTCAAGACAACTGGTAGACAAATCTTGTGACCAGCCAGAGCTGCTTCTCCATTTCTGGAAGGAAGGTGGGCGTAGATATTAGGAACATTGTTGACAGGGTCCCAGACCAGTACAGTTAAATTGGTAGGAAATTCTGCTTCTTCTGTACTTAAGGTTTAAGCAAGACTGTAGCTGTGATCTCCTGGACAAAGTTAACTTTCTGAAAGCCATCTTCACTTTTCCTGTACTGGAACTTAAGGTTGTCACTACAAAGGCTTTAACATCACTTGGGAAGTGCTGATAGTTCCCCCAATCCTTTTTGGGGATGAACCTACTTCAAGTGAAATCCTAACTAATGTTACTGTACCAATACACATACTTAGTTGGTTTGCAACCAGCTCTTGCATATTATAATGTTTTATAGCCTACTAGAGATCAGAGCTACAGCAGGGATCCCCTAGGGCATGAGGAGATGGCCAGAAAATCCTATATACTGTGTAAATGTGCTAAAGAGCTCAATTCAGCGATTGCCACTTGTCTGCATGTCTCGTTGCATTTTCTGGAGGAAATAGTGCTGTGAGCAGTAGTAATCTCCTCCTGCTAACAAGTGTGAAATGGCTGAGCCTAAATCTGTGCTGCCCTGTTAGCCAGGGCTGTGAATCCGGAGTGAGCCTTGGTGTGGAGAATGTGGTGGGAGAAGCATGAAGGTTTTTGTCTGTCCTACGGAGCAGCAAGCATAGCCTGAGCCTTTCAGAGGAAACGTAGTCAGGGCAAGACGTAGCTGCGCTGAAACAAATGAGTTTTTCATCTTCAAATCCAGCTGATCTGTCTCGAGTGAGGTCTGCCATGGTCTGGAGCTAGGATTGGTGGTGACCTTGATGCCTGGATACACATGAAAGCTTGCAGACTTGTGATTCCGCAGGACCCATTCATCATTTAGTTCCTGGTTCAAGTGATGACTACCATGAGATGTGCAGAATCAGCTTCTAAAATTAAATTGTGTAATACTGCCCTTCCTAGTGCAATGACCTTAAGTACTCAACACAGCTCAGACGTGTTGCATGGATGGGAATGTAAATGATGGCATTCCGCTTCTCCTTGGCTGATCACGGCCAAAAATGTGAGGCATGAGCAAGCTCTGGCAATAACTGTAGGATAAAAGCATGACTTTCAGGAGTAGAGAGTCAAACAACTTGGCACTTTTAAAGCAATAGAGGAAAAATTAAAGGGTCCCTCTTTCACTGGGATGAATGGTAAGATCCCTGGAGTGGGGCAGGGATTGCTTTGTAAAGCTGAAGTGCTGTGCCTGGGAGTGCAGTCCTGTCCCTTCCAGCGTGGGGCAGAGGGAAAGGCCTTCCCAGACACTCACCTCAGAATATGCACTTACTTGAGCACTCTCTCCCATCCATCTCTTCTCTCCCAGGAGAGCAGAGGATTGAACTCTCACCACACAAGAACTTGAGATGTTAGTTGAGGAAAAAAAAATATATTGAAACTAAACCATAATAGATCTGCCTCTGGATGGCTTGTCAGTTTATTCTTTTTGTATCACTAAAGCATCCTCCAAGAGGAAGACCTATTCCACTATTTTGTTTTTGCTGAGGAATTAGTCAAATTCAGACTCTTATGCATCAAAAATAACACAATTGCTTTGCCCCACCCCCCCCCCCCCCCACCCCCCACCCCCCCACAAAGGATAAACCTGCAAAGCTTTCTTGAAGGGAGAATGTCTTAAACAACTGCCTCTGGCATCACTAAGCACAGAAGAAAATCCTCGCTGAAGTCTTTTGTATTAAGGGCGACTTTTTGGGAGCTGGTGTTGGTGGAGTTTGTCTATGACCAAATCTTGTGCTGTCCTGGTCTATTAACTGCTTGTTTAGTCGAGGAACAGGCTGCCTGATAATACACCCACCCTCTATGACCACAGGGAATTTGGACAACTCAACTTGCAGTCAAGGCACAAACTTTCTTCTACAAGTATGGCTGGTGTCTTCAGAGTCATCTTAATCTTGTAGCTTGACCCTTATATCTGTCTCCTTGATATGCAGGTATATGTCCTGTGAACCGTGACAGCATCGACTACATCTTGTCCAAGAATGGCAGTGGCAATGCCATCATCATCGTGGTCGGAGGAGCAGCAGAGTCCCTGAACTGCACCCCAGGGAAGAACTCCGTGACACTGAAACATCGGAAAGGATTTGTGAAACTGGCTCTACGGCACGGGTGAGAGGCAACCTCAATGCCAGAGCAATGCTGCTAGCGTAGGGAAAAAAGGTGCTCTCATCCCTTGAAGCAGCTGATGTCTTGGATGGACTCTCCTTTCTGCTGTGTTGTGTGGATGCATGCCCAGAGCATCGGGCATATGAGCATCTCCTCTGTCTTCTGCCCCTGAGCAGGGGACATGGTAGGGCAATGCCTAGGACAGCAGCAGGCTTCCAGGGTTAAGGAGAGGCAGGTGTCATAACCCGCATGGGGCATCATCTATGCAGCCCCTGTGATCTCCGGGGATTCCATGTGTCTGAAATGGGATGCCCATCAAAAATCAGAGATGAGGATATATGGAAGCATATGCAATGCCTGAGTGGGTAGTGTTTCATGGGCCCATTGCCCAACTGTTCTCTTGCATGCCTTAAAAGTATATCGACTACATCACGTCAAGCCTGGCTGACTTTCATCAGCACCTTGTGATGCAAGAAAAGCTCTAGCCAATAAAATCTGCAAATGTGCAGCCTGAAAGAGTACACGGCAGAGAATGTGATGCTGTAGTATCGACTGCAGGGTTGGGGTCCTAACATCTTTCCATCTTTCTAGTGCGGACTTGGTTCCTGTCTACTCCTTTGGGGAGAATGAAGTGTACAAGCAGGTGATCTTTGAGGAGGGCTCCTGGGGAAGATGGGTTCAGAAGAAGTTTCAGAAGCACATTGGCTTTGCTCCATGCATCTTTCATGGCCGTGGCCTCTTCTCCTCCAACACCTGGGGCCTGTTACCTTACTCCAAGCCCATCACTACTGTTGGTAAGGCCTTGGTATAAACATGCTATGAGCTTCTCTAGATAGTACCATACTTGAGTCTATGCTATACCCCTACTCTAGCTTGGTCTTGGAGTCTTGACTATAAAACTGTTTTCCCTTCTATATAAAACCTTTCTGTGCAGCTGGGAATGAGCTAGAAGAGTTTCCAGAGGCTGCAAGCCTTCCATCGTGCTCTGCTGCCAGCCAGTTTTGCAAGTGAGCTCTTATGGGGGGGGGAAATGCTGTAGCTGGTACCTTCTCTGGTCTTGGATGGCTAAAGTCAGAAGCAGCCTGTCCCCACACTCCTAGGACTGGCTATGCGATGCTGGCTGATAGCTGAGTCTAGGAGCCAACCCTAAAACTTCCCATTGAGTCTTCCAACCCAAAGCAGAAAGGCTTTGAGGGAGAGGGGGAAAAAAAAGGGGGATACATGAGAACTGCTAATTGACAAGGGATTTAGCATTCTGCTGTGAGCAGAAGCTCACTTCCCGGTCATCTTGCCTCCACTGTTGGCATTTGTGTAGCTGAAATGGCATGCTTCCCCTGGCTATCGCTGCAGATGCAATGAGGGTCCTGGTAGTGGGACAATCATGCTTCAGAGCCTAGCAAAATGGGGAGGAATTGGGGTATGATGGCAAGCTGTACTATGCCAGGGTGGACATGCTGAACCAGCATAGTGTGGCCATAGAGGACAAATCTCCAGGCTATACAGAGCATTCAACCTAACATGTGGATCTTTCCCTCTTCTTTTTTTTTTATCAGTTGGGGAGCCCATCACCATCCCCAAAACTGATAATCCATCCCAGAAGGAAGTGGACTTCTACCACAGCGTATATGTGGACTCCCTGATCAAACTCTTTGACAAGTATAAAAGCAAATTTGGTCTGCCAGAGACTGAGGTCTTGGAAGTCAACTGAAGGGACTGTCTCAGCAGCACCTCCTTCTCTCAGAATCGGCACGTCTTCTCCAGGAGTCCAAGCTGTCATCGTGTACTTGAAAGCATGTGTGGGTGTATGTGTCTTTCAAAGAAAGTGTTTAAAGTATTGATAGACCACTTTTTTTTTTTTAAAATAACAATAAAAAAAGGCTTTACTTTGGATAAATCCCACTACAAACGTCTTTCTAGCCAAAAAAAGCACAACTCCCCATTGCTGTGAGGATTTGGAAGGGGGAAATGATTGCCTTTGTAATCTGCTGTATAATGCTGTTGAATTGCCAGCAGTGGATCAGAAGCATTCCTGCAGCTACTGTAGCCACTAGCAGAAGCTATTTTGGGAGAGTAGGATCCATCTGGTTTTCAATCAAAAAAGCAACAGGTTGATTTGAGCGGGAGGGCAGTATTACAGGTGTGCGTTGCGCAAGAGCCGTGTTGAGACGTGCTTACGTAGCACAAGGGCATTTCTGCTTTGGAAAAAAGCCCCTTCTGAAACCACAAGCAGGCTGCCAAACCCCCTGGTGTGGCACCTACTGTGGTCAGTGCAGGCAACCAACGGAGATGAGTCTGGTGGCCCTCAATCCATAGTGAAGTGGATGCTTTGGTGGCTTTACTACTTGTATTTTGAATGTCAGTTTAGAAACAGGTGCGTCCCAGGTGCCGCTTGCACAGAGGCGTGTAGCTGGAAATATGGGACTCCTTCATAGCCACAAAACTGCAAGGATGAGTTCTCGGAGCGATGGGATGGTGCAATCACATGGCCCCGGTGTCACAGACCCTTAGGGTTAACCTGTAAGGGTAAATGCAGTGGGACTATTCATGGAAGTGTTTTGGATCCCAAAAGCATTTGGGGAAAGCTAGGAGTAACTTCTGCCCAAAGATGGCTTTTTAAATATTCCATCCAGTGAATGTAAAGGAGTAGCTTTTTCATGCATAGGCTCTAAAGTGGGTGACTTTTTAAAGTGTTCATAAAATGTTTACGTGGATGTTAACGCTGCTTGTAGTGAGACTTTTTCGGAGTACAACGTGTCTATGTATAAACCTGAAACATTGCACTACTTGCATGTCTGACCTGCCTTTTCAACGGCTCAGTTCAGTGTATTTTGAGCTCCAAAATGTGCCTTTCTTCCATGCAAGAGGACAGTACTTCACATTCCTGGAATCTTGCCTCTAAAGACAAATGTTCATCTGTCATATCTGATAGACTATTGTATTACGGAGTATCAATTTTTGTACAAATTTCTAGAAATAAACTTGGGCAAAAATCGTGGGCTGCTTTGGTCTCTTTGGTGTTGCGGTGGTCTGTGGCTGGGTTCATGTTAACAGCAATCATCTGTGGAATTCCAGCTGTGACTTGGCTTTTGTGGGGAGAAAACTTTTGTCCAAAAGCAGAACCACCCTCATCTGCACTGTCCCTGCATGGGGCACCCAGGGTGGGTTAAGCAAATCTTTCCGGTTTTAAGGGTGGGGTTTTGCCTGTGGGTGTACAAGGAGCTAAGGCAGCCTGCATCTATGGACCTCCTTCACTGAGCAGATACAGAAAGTTCATGCCCTATTGCTTCTTTCAGCAAATTACTTTGGCTTTTGCTGCTGCCTAGCAGACAAAGAGCTGGATTGCATCTCTGGTCCTGGTCAGCTGTTGTCCTTCTGCGACTGGAGGTGCAAAGTGCTCCAGAAATAGCACGCCCCCAGTTCATGTGGGCTCTTGTAGTAACAAGGGAGGGTTTAACCTGTTCTCTCTTGGGTTGGGGCTGGCCTATGAGCTGTGGAAGTGGTCCATCAGTGCTGGCTGACTTTCACAGGCTGACACTGTTCTTCTTCAAGGGGAAAGCCAAGCTTGTTCTTGGCTCTTTTTCAGGCTTGGCAGGTGGAGGTTGGAAGTCTCCTGCTCCAGAAGATAAACCTGGTGTGTTCCTCACCTCTAGTAGAATTGATTTGGTCCTCTGTTTTCAGCTAAGCAAACCTTAAGGCTGTGTTTTCCAGTGACTTTTCTGGAAACGCACAGCAAGAAAAGCCACGAATGCCCTGCCCAAACCGCTTTTGCCAGTTTGTGACCAGACAAATCAGTAGAAGCCACC